>CM066035.1:329926801-331127173 GCA_033557465.1 Ichthyophis bannanicus
CCGGGTACAGTAAGGAGAAACGGATCCCCCTGTTCACTAGTTGAGCACAGAGCGGTGAGAAGGCCCTGCGCTGCTGACTCACCAACAGTGAATAGTCCTGGAAGACCAAGATACGATCGCTTTCCCCAGGTTGTCTCTGACGAGCACGGGCCGCTTTCAGCACCTTCTCCTTCTGGCGATAGTCCAGAAAACGCGCTATCACAGCACGCGGTCGTTGTGCTTGGTCTCGCCGCGGACCCAGTCGATGCACTCTCTCCAGCACGATGGGGCCCCCCTCTGTCACGTCCGGTAAGGTCCCCATCCAGTCCAGGAGGAAGCTAGGTAGGGCAGCATCGGCCACCGATTCCGGGATCCCAATAAACCGAAGGTTTTTCCTTCGGCCCCGGTTCTCCAGATCTTCAAGTTTTTCACCCTGCCGTTGTACAAGGGTTTCCAGAGCTTGCACTTTGGTCTGGAGGGTATGCTGGTCATCTTCCAAGCTCGAGATCCGGGTCTCAGCTTGATCCATCCGTCTGGTGAAATCATTGATCTTTTGCACCACAGAATGCAGTTGGTCACCGAGCTCCGTAAAACGGCCATCTAGAGCCCGGACGACCGCGGCGCTCACATCTGCCACCATGCTGCTCTCTCCTTCGGATCCCGGGCTCCGCGGCGCTCCCTCCGCCATCTTCGGTTCAGGGATGCGTGCCTTCTCCCTCTTGGTCAGCTTAGAAGCCATCAGGTGCCTCTCGGGCCGCAATGAATATTCTGCTGCCGCACCTCCACTATCCCTGTTGCTTTTGGGAGCCGCCTGGGGCATTCGATTGCGATTAGCAGGGTTTTTTAGCAGTTTTGTGGGATGGAAGTCCGGAGCTGATCTGCACAGCGCCCGATCAGCCCAGTGCCATACCGGAAGTCATGGAATGCTATATTAAATAAGTGTAGTTTTGACCTGATAGCACTCTTATTGGAGCACTCTATATCTGAGCAAGAAAAATTGTCTTCTCAGACAATTGACTTAAAGAAAAGGATTTTGGATACATTGGAGCTACATAGCTTTCAAACACAATGGGCAGAGATAGAGAAACAACTGGCATCTTTTCGGGATCATGCTCGAAGTCTAAAAATTAGTAAATTTAAAAGGGATAAATCCGACTATGACAACGATTGTGTTTACAAATGGCCATCTCGGTCTTCTCAAAATCGCAACAAGAAGGTTTCTTTTGCTTTTAGTTCGGATGATTCCTTAGATATGGATTCTGGTGATTCCGACTCCACAAATCCTGGTACTAATAAAAATAAAAATAAAAAGAGTTTTTCTACCTTGGAGTATCAAAGAGGCAATATATTCCGTGGTCGTAGACCTTGTGGTTCTCATCATCAGGATTTTCTGGAAGGTCCCGACATCAGATCCAGAACCAAGAGTCAACAGTCATAAATCTTTTGGGTCAAGAATTACCACAGGATCAACTAGAAATGTTAGAATTAGGGCTGTCATTCGTTCCCTCTACTAATTACAATGGCTTTGAGATGCGAGTAGCGCTACATAAATTTTTTAGGAAGCTGCGTGTCATACATTATTTCGCAGATCGAGGTAATCCCATGGATATGTCTCTGGTAAAGAGATCTTCTCGATGGCAGCCCCCTGGACAAATGGATGCAGCGATTTCCACTTATCAAGATCTTAAATGAGCTTCTCCAGTTGGAGAAAATGCACTTTCCTTTTCATCACAATTTGTCCTATGATCAACATAAAGCCTTGAAACAACTGTCAAATGCGGACGTTATAATTAGACGTGCTGATAAAGGCGGTGCCACGGTGGTGTGGTCTGCAGAACAATATGAGAGAGAGATGCATATACATTTGGATAATCTGAAACATTACATCCTCATAAATGACCCTACGTTGGCTCTTATGAATCGTATACATGAGCTGGTTTCTCAAGCTTTCTTAAGCAATTGGATAACTAAACATGAATCTGATTTCCTGATTAACAAACATCCTAAGACACCTATTTTTTACCTGGTACCTAAAGTCCACAAGTCATTGCTTAACCCTCCTGGCTGTCCAATAGTGTCTTGTAGAGACTCAGTCCTAGAACCATTGTCTAAATTCTGTGACCTATTTCTGCAACCGGCAGCAGCTAAAGTACCCTCATTCATAAAAGATACTGGGGACTTTTTGAAACAACTGGCCTCTTGTACTGCATTGTCAACATATTCTTATATGGTCTCTTTGGATGTTCAATCATTATACACCAATATAGATCAGAAAGAGGTATTAGCTGGTTTAGTACATCATCCATTATCATTACCAGAACGTATCCCTAGAAGTTTTGTTCTTGATTTGTTGGATCTGGTATTAAACAATAACTACTTTTTATACCAGCAACAATACTACCTCCAGATTTTTGGTATAGCTATGGGAGCAACTGTAGCTCCTTCCATAGCTACCATCTATATGGCCTGATTTGAGGATTCATATATTTATTCTCATCTGCTGTTCTCTAAGGTCCCTTTCTGGAGAAGATTTCTTGATGTTTTCTTTTTATGGATGGGCACAAAGGATGACCTTGAATCTTTTTTAAGGTCTTTGAATTCTTTTAAAGATAATATTCAGTTCACAGCACAAGTGGAGACCCAGAAAATTCAATTTCTTGATATAACTATTGAGTTATCGCTGACTGCTTTTTTGATATCTCTCTACCGCAAACCGGTTCAAAGAAACACCTTGTTGCGTTATGACAGTTTTCATCTTCCTGCATTAAAGAAAGGTTTACCATTTGATCAATTCTTACGCCTTCGGCGTAATTGCACAAAGCTATCTGACTTTAAATTATGTGCTAAAGATTTAAGTCTTCGCTTGTTGTCTAGAGGTTACCCTAGCAAAGTGATAAAATCTATCCCAATAGGGAATGGCTATACCCATAGGGAATGGCTTATAGAATCTCATCCTCGGGAATTGCCACATGAAGAAGAAAAAGAAAAAATTACAGGTGTTTTTCCCTATATGAGAGGGACCTCAGCAGTTACAAGTCTTGTCCATAAATTCTGGCCAATCTTAGGCCTACATACCTGCTTTAGAAAACGGTTACAAATTGCTTATTCTCGTAAGGCTAATCTGCGGGATCTGTTAGTGAAAACTACAACATCGTTGGACCGTCCCCCTGATTCTCATGTACAAGCAGGACATTTTTCGTGTGGCTCCTGTAATTTTTGTTCAACAACAATATCGGGTTTAACTTGGCTGGATAGCCATACCCGAAAGATTTATTCGACCCGTTGGTTTACTTGTTGTACCTCAGCATTTGTGGTATATTTGATCATATGCCCATGTGGTCTTTATTATGTGGGTCGGACATCAAGACCTCTTAAATTATGATTGGGAGAACATGCCTCTAGGCTTCGTACAAAAACTTTGATAGCTCCATTAGTAGATCATTGCCTTAGATGTCACACACTTTTGAAACACTGCAGTGGCGTGCGCTTGACTTTGTACCACCTAACCCACAGGGAGACGATCGGGTTCAAACTTTGCAGAATTTGGAACAAAATTGGATTTTTAGGTTAAATACAGTTTATCCAACGGGTTTGAATATGCAGTTGGATTGGCACACGATCTCATAGTAATCTTTGTATTAAGAAAATTTTGGTGATCACTCAGCCTTTCAGTCAGGGGGAGGAGCCTGCCTGGTGGTCCCTCCCCTGATGGCTGTGTTTGGCTCCTGAGTTAAACCCGCCTTAATGGTGGTTGTTGAAACAGCTGCGCAAATGCTGGCATCTCTTGAGTATAAAAACCGCGGTTTTCAAAAAATGTTTTACATGGCTGTTTTCCCACCGAGTAGTGTTTTGACCTGAAGCAGGGGAACTAATGTGTGGTCCCCGAAACGTGACAAGTTGTTTGAAATACTGCTGTTTGCGGTATTTTGGAGCAGCCCTTGTGAATTCATGACACAGTTAAGTAAACTGACGCTGTTCTAAAGTATGCTGTTTTGTAAAAAACTATTTTACAGCCAAGATAAAATGCTGAAAAAAAGTTTTTCTTTAATTAAAATGGATGGGTCACGAAAGTGAGAGGTGGTTTCCTCTTCACCTAGCTGACCATTCCGACAAAAAATATATAAATTAAGTAAAAAAGTATATATATGGAGTACAACTAAGTTGTTCTATCACGCTGGTTATATTAGACTGGGTTCTGTTTTGTTGGGGATATTTTTTAACCTGGCTGTGGGTATACATTCTTTTGGTCTTCCATCTAGATTTTGAAGCAATTCGTGCAGCCAGGTTTTGTGCTAGTTGGAACTGGTGTGTGTGTGTTTTTTAGGGAGTCCCTGGAGAATACTGTTGCAGTAGTCTATGTGCGGAGTTATTAATGACTGAAGGACAGTTCTGAAGTCATGTTCTTCTAGCAATGGTCTAAGTAGTTGGAGTGTTTGTAATTTGAAGTATATACTTTTTGTAATTTTTTTTATGTGGGAGGCCATGCTTAATGTTTGATCACCTAGGTATCTGACCTCATCCTTTATTTCAATTTCTGTCTCTTGTAGTAGGATTTTGTTTGGGGGGGGGGGGGGTGAAGTTTGTATTTCTGGAGACATAAAGAACTTCAGTTTTATTTAGGTTAATTTTGAGGTTATGGTCATTGAGCCAGCCTGTTATGTCATTCAAGCATGCAATAATTTGGGAGTGATCTGCGTTTTTAGAATCTATAGGATGGTACATCATATCATCAGCGTAAAGATGATAGCTAATGTTATATGTTTTGAATATATTGCAAATGGGCTGCAGGTAAATATTAAAGAGTAGGGCAGATAAGGAGGATCCTTGTGGGATACCTTGGTTCTGAGTAAAGATGGATGATGAGTCTTGCCCTATTCTGACCTGTTTGCGTTCTGTTGGATAGGTAGGATGTAAACCAGTTTATGACTGTTCTTTGCAGACCAATTTGTTTTAGTCCCTGTATGAATAGTCCGTGGTTTATGCTATCAAAGGCTGCTTTAATGTCTATAAAAATTAGAATAAAGGCCTGTTTACTGTTATCTATGCCACATATGAGTTTATCGATGAGTGATAGCATTAGAGTCTCAACACAATGTTGTGGTCTAAACCCATGTTGATTCTCGTCCAGGGGTGCATTTAGTTCAATGAAGTCCTGTAGTTTTAACTGAACAACTTTTTCCATGACCTTTGTTAGGAATGGTAAACTTGAAATTGGTCGATATGAGTTAGGTAGATGTTTGTCCATTGTCGTGGATTTTAATGTAGGGCGGATGGTGGCCTGTTTTAAGGCAGTAGGCATGTATCCTTGTATCAATGAGGAGTTTACTATCTCTTGATGATTGAAGTAATCTCATCTTTGGATGCTTTTCACAAACTGACTGGGCAGGGGTCAGTTGGAGAGGTAGTAGTATTAATGTTGGTTATTATATTTTTGAGATGTTTATTGTCAATCGCATAAAATGTAGACCATGTTGCACTATTTTGAGAAATTGAGTATGAGGACTATGTGTTAGTTGGAGTGGTTGGAGTTTCGTTCTGATCTGAGTGACTGAATTAATGGTTTGCTAGCAATTGTGAGTGTAATGTTTTATTGTCCTCAGGTGTGTATGTTTTTGTTAGAGATTTCACTATAGAAAATAGCTCTCTTGGTCTGTTAAGTGATTCTGTGAGTAATTTTGTGTGGTATTCTTTCTTTCTTTTGTTTATGGATTCTTTATATAGTTTTAGGTTCTGCAGTTATAGAGATTTATCATTTTCTGATTTTGTTCATTTCCATTTATGTTCTAAGTTTCTTAATTTCTGTTTCAGTTTTCTTAGATCTGATGTGTACCAGATATATGTGTGTTTTCTATTTGCATTTCTGTTACTGACTGGCGCTATGGCAGCATTGGATATAGTTGCGTTCCAGTTTTGTATAATGCTCCCTTGGATTGCTGCAGCCCAAATGCATGACCTTGCATTTTTTAACATTAAATCCCAGCTGCCAAATTCTAGACCATTCTTCAAGCTTAGCTAGATCCCTCCTCATGTTATCTATACCTTCCTGGGTGTCTACTCTATTTGCAGATTTTGGTATCATCCGCAAAGAGGCAAACCTTACCTGACAGCCCTTCCGCTATATCACTAACAAAGATGTTAAAAAGAATCGGACTAAGGACAGATCCCTGGGGTACACCACTGGTAACTTCCTTCTCCTCAGAGTGAGCTCCATTTAAGTGTACTCTTTGTCGCCTCTCACTCAACCAATTTCTAACCCAAGCAATAACTTTAGTGTCCATCCCTAGGATGCTCAGTTTGTTTATAAGTCGCCTGTGACGAACGGTGTCAAAGACTTTACTGAAATCTAAATACACCACATCTAGGGCTCTCCCTTGGTCCAACTCCCTGGTCACCCAGTCAAAGAAATTAATCAGATTAATCAGAGGCATTCTTAACAGGGGCAGTACAGGTCAAACAACGGTAAGGATATGAGGGTGTATTTTTATTAAATTGCTAGCTCTCTGACTGGGAGCTCTTAAAAGTGTTTTGGTATATTTTTAAAGCAAAATTACATTCTTTTTGGTGCTTTAGTAGCAATATTTTCTTTAGTGGAGTAGCTTTTAAACTCTGGTAACCTTCTCAGTTTTGGGAACTGCTGACACCTAATCAGGAGTTAGTGGGCCTGATTAGCCTGTGAATGAACTGAGAGCAGCTGAGGCCTGCATAAAAGGCTTCAGAGCCCTGCCCTGTTGAGGCATTCCTAACAGGGGCACTACAGGTCAAACAATGGTAAGGATTTGAGGGTTTATTTTTATTAAATAGCTAGCTCTCTGACTGGGAGCTCTTAAAAGGGTTTTGGTATATTTTTAAAGCAAAGTTACATTCTTTTTGGTGCTTTAGTAGCAATAATTAAAGAGATTTAACTGCTTTTTCTCTGAAAGGACAGCTGGGAAACCGGCTGGTACTTTGGTAGATCTCTCTCTTTTGCTTTAACAGATACCTAAGCTCCACGAACAAAACAATGGCTGGGAAAAATCGTATACCTAAAGCTGTTGCCCCCATTACAGCTACTGCCTCTGTCCAGACAGAGGTTCCAATGCCAGTTGAAGGACCGGTTCCATGTGCAGAGTGCCTGCATGCTGAAGCTCTGAGGAAACAAGTGGAGGAACTCAGAGAGGAGGTGGCGAGGCTGAGGAGCATTCAAGGCAGTGAGAAGTACATCGATGAGATGCTTCTTGAAACATCCAAACTCTCTAGCAGAGGAGAAGATGGGTGCCAACAGAATGATGAAGGTTGGACACAAGTCACCAGGACCTGCATAATCACCAATCCAACTTCTCCAGCCCTTGAGTTGGAGAACCATTATGCAGCCCTGGAAGTGGAGGAGGTGAAAGCATCCCTGAAAAGGGAAGAACCAGAGCTCAAGTACCCCAAAGTTGCAGAATCAGTGAGCACAAGGAAGCGAAGGGTAGTGGTGGTTGGTGACTCTCTTCTGAGGGGTACTGAGGCTTCCATCTGCCGACCAGACTTGATGTCCAGAGAGGTTTGCTGTCTGCCTGGTGCCAGAATCCAAGATGTTATGGAGAGTTTGCAGAGACTCATCAAGCCCACTGACTATTATCCAATGTTGCTAATCCATGTCGGAACAAATGCTACTGTCAGGTATCCATCTGAGCATATCAAAAGTGACCATGGCTCTGGGACAGAGGGTAAAGCAGTTAGGTGCACAGGTGGTGTTCTCTTCAATCCTCCCTGTTGAGGGTAAGGGCCAAGGCAGAGAGACTCGCATCCTGGAGATGAATGCATGGCTGCGTGGATGGTGTCATCGAGAGCGTTTTGGTTTTCTAGATCATGGGATGCTGTTCCAAGGGTTGCAGAGCAGAGATGGCATCCATCTGTCCAAGAAAGGTCAACGCATCTTCAGTAGTAGACTGGCTAATCTACTGAAGAGGGCTTTAAACTAGACTCATTGGGGATGGGTGAAGAAAGCCCCCAGGTAAGTGAAAGCCCCCAGGTAAGTAGTGATACATTAAATACCTTTATGGAAATGGGTAACAGGGGTAACATATGGAAAGCAGTGTGTATAAATGCCCGTAGCATGGGAAATAAGATCCCTGATGTTGAAGCTTTGGTGGGAGTGGCCGACTTGGATTTAGTGGCAGTTACAGAAATATGGTTCACAGAAAACCATGACTGGGATGTAACTATACCTGGCTATACTTTATTCAGAAAAGACAGGATAGGAAGAAGGGGAGGAGGAGTGGCACTATATCTAAACAATACTATTAAAGTTTTGGAATTACAGAGCTTAAAAGGGAGAGAGGAGGCATTGTGGGTTAAACTAGAAAGAGGGAAAGAGAAATCTATCTGCATTGGGGTAATATACAGACCTCCCTCACAAGAGGAAGAGGTGAACAGAGAGTTAATTGAAGACATACGCAGCATTGCTAGGAAAGGGGACGTGCTACTGATAGGGGATTTCAATATGCCAGATGTTGATTGGCACATTCCTGCTGCAGTATCATCTAGAAGTAAAGAGATCCTGGATTCTCTACAGAGAGAAGTATTCAAGCAATTGGTAACAGCCCCCACACATGAAGGGGCCATATTGGACTTGGTGCTTACCAATGGTGAAAGTGTTTCTGATGTTATAGTGGGAGATCATTTTGCATCCAGTGATCACCAGATGGTGTGGTTCAGTATTAAGACTAGAGCTGTTAGAATCCATTCAAAAGTGAGGGTCTTAGACTTTAGGAAAACTAACTTTGCCAAGATGGGCCAATACCTCAGGGAGTCGTTAGCGGGATGGGAACAGCTGGGGGATGTAGAAAAACAGTGGGCAAAACTAAAAGGGGATATTTTAAGGGCAACCAACCTTTTTGTTAAAATGGTAAATAAAGATAAAAGGAAAAGGAGACCGCTATGGCTTTTGAAAGAAGTAGCTGAAAAAGTGAAGAAAAAGAGGGAAGCCTTCATGAAATACAAGAGATCACAGAAAGAGGGAGACAGGCATCTATATTTGGAAAAACTTAGAGAAGCTAGCAAAGTAGTCAGGAAAGCAAAGATTCAAAAAGAGGAGGAAATAGCCAATGCAATAAAATGGGGAGATAAGACATTTTTCAGATATGTTAGTGAGAAGGGCAAAAATGGTATTGTCAGACTCAAGGGTGAAGGGGAGGAATATGTAGAAGATGATGAAGATAAAGCGGAATTGCTTAACAAATATTTCTGTTTTGTATTCACAGATGAAGAACCAGGAACAAGAGCTCAGAAAACACACACAAACAGGAACAGAAGCGAGGGGCATCTTGAACAATTTTCAGAAGACTGTGTTCGTGAGAAACTAGCTAAACTTAAAGTAGACAAAGCGATGGGACCGGATGGGATACACCCTAGAATACTGAGGGAACTTGGGGATGTTCTAGCAGCTCCACTGACTGACATTTTCAATGCCTCATTGGAGTCGGGAGTGGAGTCCAGCAGATTACAGGATCCGAGGCAGCATGGATTCACCACAGGCAGGTCTTATCAGACAAATCTGATTGATTTCTTTGACTGGGTGACCAGGAAGTTGGACTGAGGGAGAGCTCTAGATGTGGTGTATTTAGATTTCAGTAAAGCCTTTGACACCATTCCTCACAGGCGACTTATAAACAAACTGAGCACCCTAGGGATGGACCCTAAAGTGACTGTTTGGGTTAGAAATTGGTTGAGTGGGAGGCGACAAAGGGTACAGGTAAATGGAGCTCACTCTGAGGAGAAGGAAGTTGCCAGTGGTGTACCACAGGGATCTGTCCTTAGTCCGATTCTTTTTAACATCTTTGTTAGTGATATAGCGGAAGGGCTGTCGGGTAAGGTTTGCCTCTTTGCGGATGATACCAAAATCTGCAATAGAGTAGACACCCAGGAAGGTGTAGATAACATGAGGAGGGATCTAGCTAAGCTTGAAGAATGGTCTAGAATTTGGCAACTGGGATTTAATGTTAAAAAATGCAAGATCATGCATTTGGGCTGCCGCAGTCCAAGGGAGCAATATAGTATAGGGGGTGAAGTACTTTTGTCCACTAAAGAAGAGCAGGACCTAGGCATGTTTGTGTCTGATGATCTTAAAGTGGCTAAACAGGTAGAAAAGGCGACAGCAAAACCTAGAAGGATGCCTGGGTGCATACGGAGAGGAATGGCTAGCAGAAAAAAGGAGGTGATAGTGCCTCTGTATAAGTCTTTGGTACAGCCTCATTTGGAGTATTGTGTGCAATTTTGGAGACTGCACCTTCAAAAGGATATAAACAGGATGGAGTCAGTACAGAGGGTGGCTACTAAAATGGTTAGTGGTCTTCATTATAAAGCATATGTAGACAGACTTAAGGATCTTAATATGTACTGTGAGACTATACCCTTCTTAGGCGTCCGCCTAGATATGGGGTATAGCTTTGTTTCTTAAAGGAATACTCTGTAGTCGTGTGTCCAAGTGTAATTAAAGCTGGGCTTTATTCCCCTTCCCTTGAGGATTGCCTTCTGGATACATCAGATAATGGTAACAAAAATAAACTGTTGCTTCACAGAAAAATAAAAGCTTTTCAAACGATAACAATGCTTCTTCTTGCTTTTTAACATAGAGAGTCTATCTCGTCAGAAATACATAGAGCACAATCCATGGGTTCTGGAATACTCTCCTGGTTTGAACTTTCCCACTGCATCAAATCAGGACCTGTTCCTGTAAACGGGCACCATGCTTCAGCATTGCTGGTTTCACAACCTTGCCCCTGAGAGACCTCAGTTTCTATGAGAGGAGACTGTTCTGTGCAGACATGGACATAAGGAGCTGTGCTTGGGGTTTCTTTCCAATACCCATTCCAATAAGGGTTATCTAACACACTGTAAGCTTGGCTCTATAAAAGGACCCACTTCTTTCCCTCTGTAGAAAACAGGGTACTTATCTTTCTTTCTGGTATAGAGAGTTTCCAGCCCTTCCTCTGTTAGCCAGGGCTTCTTCTCCGGGAGTTCCAAGCACTAGGCTTAGCTGAGCTGTAATCACTTCCTGGCTTCAGTGAGCTTTCCTGGGTGTGACGTTTGCTCTCTACCTGCTTGGTTGCCTTCCCCGGCACGAGGACCCCTCTGGCTTGGAAGTCTCTTGCACTGCTTCTCCCAGCACTCTCTGGTTCAACAGCTTGCTTCCATTCTGCCCTCTCTCTCCGTGACAGCGTGTCTCTCTGTGTCTGCTCCTGAGTCTCAATCCCCTCTGGCTTCCATGACTCTCCCTCCTCTGTGGGATTTCCCACCTGGTTTTATCTCCCTGCTTGTTGTACATTGTATGTGATTCTTTCCTCAGGTGAGCATGATTAGGACTCTGAGTTTCTACTGCGTCACTAATGCTATGAGGAAAGTTTGTTCCTCCATTCTTTGCTTCTCTGCAACCTGAATGTATTAACTGCTTATGTGGCTGTGAGGTAAGCTCTTCTTTTCCATTTCCCTTTATTATCCCAGGCTCAATGCTGTCTACCTCATGACAGTACACATTAGAGGAAAGGCGGGATAGAGGTGATATGACTGAGACGTTTAAATACCTCCGTGGCATAAATGCACAGGGGAGAGCCTCTTTCGACTGAAAGCAAGTACTGCTACGAGGGGACATGGGATGAGGGTGAAAGGGGATAGATTCAGAAGTGATATGCGGAAATAGCATAGTTACTCACCTGTAACAGGTGATCTCCGGGAACAGCAGGAATTTAGTCTTCACATATGGAATGTAGTCTTCACATATAGGGTATCGTCGGTACCGACGGAGCCTGCGCAGGAACGCTCCCCAGCATCCAATAAGAAAGCTTTTGGGAGCATCCCACAGCGCCTGCGTGCTGCCTTCCTGCCTTTCCCGCCTTTCCCAACTGTCCCTCTCCAGTTGAGTTTAAAGCTGAGACAAAAGAGAGAGGGAAAGAGAGAAAGAGAGAGATACAACTGCTAGGGGAGGTGGGTGGGTTGTGAAGACTAAATTCCTGCTGTTCCCGGAGATCACTTGTTACAGGTGAGTAACTATGCTATCTCCAGGAACAAGCAGAAATGCAGTCTTCACATATGGGGACTTCCTAGCTGCAGATGCCAGGGAGAAAACGCCAGAAGTTGTGTGCCCTTGTGAAAGGGCTTCCACTTCCCTCCATGGATCTCTGGCATCCTACCAGGGATGGTGGGTAGGAGCTGATTAAGTATGGAACAGGTGTTGAAGAACAGCCTGACCAAACAAGGCATCCCAGTGGGAGTCCTTGTCTAAGCAGTAATGGGCTGTGAAGGTATGAACCGACGCCCAAGTAGCGTCTCGGCAGATGTCGTCGATAGACACAGAATGAAGATGAGCCATAGAGGCTGCCATGGCTCTCACATTGTGAGCTGTGACATGGCCTTCCAGAGGAAGGTTTTTGCTCTCATAGGCAAAAGATATACACTGTGCAATCCAGTTGGACAGTGTTCTTTTGGAGACTGGAAGTCCCAAATGACTAGGATCAAAAGCAACAAAAAGTTGGGAGGACTTTCTATGTTGCTGTGTCCTTTGCAAGTAAAAAGCCACAGCCCTTTTCCAATCCAAAGTATGAAGATTCCTTTCTGCATTTGAGGCATGAGGCCTTGGGAAAAATACAGGAAGGTAAACCGCTTGGTTTAAATGAAAAGGTGACACCACCTTTGGCATAAAGTGTGGATGAGTCCTAAGGACTACCTTATCATGATGGAACCTTGTATAAGGAAGATCAGCCACCAACGCTTGCAATTCACTGATGCGACGTGCTGATGTGATTGCAATAAGAAAGATGACCTTCCAGGAAAGGCATTTCAAAGAGGTAGTAGCTAATGGTTCAAAAGGCAGCTTCATGAGCTGCCCAAGAACCAGATTTAAGTCCCATGCTACCGGTGGTGGCTTAATGGGTGGCTTAGTTAAAAGAAGGCCTCTCATAATTCTCGCTATGAGAGAGGAAATAGGTTGTCCATTTAGAGGCTTGAAAAAAGTTGCAATAGCACTCAAATGAACTCTCACTGAATTGTTCTTAAGCCCTGCATTATACAAATGAAGGAGATACTCCAGTAATGATTCCAGAGGTATCGCAAGAGGGTCAAGACCCTTCTGCGAGCACCATATGGTAAACCTTTTCCACTTGAAAGCATAAGAGCGTCTTGTGGAAGGCTTCCTGGAAGCATAAAGGCTATCCTTTACTTGCTGAGAAAGATTAAGACCTTGAAGTTCTAGGCTTTCAGCAACCAGACCCTGAGATGCAGAGACTGGGGATTGGGATGCCACAGCATCCCATCCTCCTGAGAAAGGAGATTTGGAGCAGATCCTAACTCCAGAGGCGGAGCTTGAGAGAGATGTAGGAGCAGAGGGTACCACATTTGCTGTGGCCAATGTGGAGCTATGAGAATCATATGACCTCTGTCTCTCTGAAACTTGAACAGGTTTTGGGAATTAGGGGAATGGGTGGAAAAGCATACAGGAAGTCCTGGCCCCAATGGAGGAGGAAAGCATCCCTGGCCTGACAACCCTGAGCCAGAATTCTGGAACAGAACCAGGGAAGTTTGGCATTTATTTATTTACATTCTCTTATATACCGCGCTATTCTGCATCAGTGCGGTTTACATTGAACAAGCTGAAATTACATTGAACAGGGCATTATAACTTGGAGATAACTATTTTACAGGGAACATGGGCTATGGGCATTCAGCAGACTTGCAAAGAGGTCTATGTCTGGGGTTCCCCAATTTTGGAAAATTTTTGCCACCTGGTCTGCATGGAGAGACCATTCGTGTGGAAGCAGAACTCCACTGAGTCTGTCTGCCCAAGAATTTTGAATGCCTGGAAAATACACCTCAAGGAGATTAATCTGATGCTCTCTGGCGAGGGCCCATAGTCGCAAAGCTTCGTTGCATAGCAACAGAGAGCCTGTTACGCCCTGCTTGTTCACATAGAACATGGCTACTTGATTATCCATTTGAACTAGGACTGTCTTGTAGCTGAGCTGGGTGTGGAATACTTGAAGGGCAAGGAAGATTGCTCTGAGTTCCAGGAGATTGATATGTAGATAGGTCTCCTGTGGAGTCCAGGTACCCTGGGTAGAAAGGCCTTGCAGGTGGGCTCCCCAACCCACCTGTGAGGCATCTGTTGTTAGAGTGGCTTGAGGTGGGGGTTGCTGAAAAGGGGACCCCACCAAAAGGTTTTGGGGTGATTGCCACTATTGGAGCTTGTAGTTCAAATTTCATAAGAAGTTAGAGCCTAGCAGCAGCTAAGAGCTATAATTTAAATCAAATCAAAATTTAGCTTACCTCAGCAGCACAAGACAGGGTACTGTGTAGCAGCCCTCTTTTAATAAGTGTTATTTCCCTCCCTCCCCTGGGATAATCGTAGCTTTATAGGTACTTACACATCTTAAAAGACAGGAGGTGCTTTCAGGTGAAGCTCATTACCCAAATCAGTCATACACTAAGGACCTGAGATTAATTAAGTTTCAGGTGAACAAGGTATATTAAACTTATTAGGTACAGTTTTATTGGTATAAATACCCATAGCAACCCCTAGTAAGTAAGAACTTAAGGATCTAGACACAAACTTAAAACTAAGATGCAGACAGCAGTCCAGCAGCGGGATGGGGGCTTTCCAGTCTTTTGCATTGAGTGTCACATGTATGATTTTCTCCCAGTTGGTGAGAAGTCTTACGTGTGCACTAGGTGCAAGGAGCTCTTTGCTCTCAGGGAACAAGTCCGTTCTCTTGAGGCTAAAGTAGCAGACTTGGAAAACATAAGACAGACAGAGAGGTACATAGACGAGACCTACAGGGATATAGTCCTGAAGTCCCACCTCCAGTCTGGCAGCACCCCTGTTGCCATGGAGGAGAGAGGTCACGTGACAGGAGAGCATCACCCTGGTGTGGCAAGAAGTGATCCTGTAACTAGGACCTGTCCTCCAGGTGATGTAAAACCCTCTCGCACCGAGGAAGTTTCTCCAGGGCCATGTGCCCATGAGGGAAGGGTTAGGACAGCCGTTATAGTTGGTGATTCGATCATTAGGCATGTAGATAGCTGGGTGGCTGATGGACGTGAGGATCGCCTGGTAACATGCCTGCCTGGTGCGAAGGTAGCGGACCTCACGCGCCACCTAGATAAGGTCTTAGATAGTGCTGGGGAGGAGTCTGCTTTCTTGGTACATGTCGGTACCAATGACATAGGAAAATGTGGTAGGGAGGTTCTGTGGGCAAAATTTAGGCTTTTAGGTAGGAAGTTGAAATCCAGAACTTCCATGGTAGCATTCTCCGAAATGCTTCCTGTTCCACGCGCAGGACCCAAAAGGCAGGCAGAGCTCCGGAGTCTCAATGCGTGGATGAGACAATGGTGCAGAGATGAGGGTTTTGGATTTGTTAGGAACTGGGGAACATTCTGGGGAAAGGAGGGGCTCTTCCGAAGGGATGGGCTTCACCTTAACCAGGATGGAACCAGGCTGCTGGCATTAACCTTTAAAAAGGAGATAGAGCAGCTTTTAAACTAGATATTAGGGGAAAGCCGACAGTCGCCCAAGAGCGGATGGTTCAGAAGAATGTATCCTTGAAGGATACTACCAAAAGCAGAGAGGTTCCACAAAAGAGTAAAGTAGCCCAAATGCCCTCAAGTATGGAGCAGACAGAGCTTAAAGATCCCAATTTACCCATGTCTAACAATAGCCAAATTAACATGAATAAAATACTTTCTCTAAAATGCTTGTATGCAAATGCTAGAAGTCTAAAGACTAAGATGGGAGAGTTAGAATATATAGCACTAAATGAAAGGTTAGATATGATTGGAATATCTGAGACATGGTGGAAGGAGGACAACCAGTGGGACACTGTGATACCTGGGTACAAACTATATCGTAATGATAGAGCTGATCAAATTGGTGGAGGGGTTGCGCTCTATGTTAGAGAGGGCACTGACTCAGAAAGGATTAAAGTTTTGCAGGAAACAAAATCTGCTGTAGAATCTATATGGATTGAAATTCCATATAAAAGGGGGAAGGCAATGGCAGTGGGGGTGTACTATCGAGCACCTGGCCAGAATGACCAAATGGATGATGAAATGCTCAAAGAAATCAAGGAAGCTAACAAACGTTACAGCGCAGTAATAATAATGGGTGATTTCAATTACCCCGGTATCGACTGGGTCAGTGTCACGTCAGGACATGCTAGGGAGATAAAGTTCCTAGATGAAATAAATGACTGCTTCTTGGAGCAGCTGGTTCATGAACCGACCAGAGGGGAAGCCATATTAGACCTAGTCCTTAGTGGAACACCAGATCTAGTGCAAGAGATAAGGTTGTTGGGGCCACTTGGCAATAGTGATCATAGCATGATCGCCTTTGATTTAATTAGTGGAGGAGGGATAGTAAGGAAATCCACAGTACTACCTTTTAACTTTCGAAAGGGAGACTATGATAAAATGAGGAAAACAGTTAAGAAAAAACTAAAAGGAGCTGTTGCAAAGGTTAAAGACGTACATCAAGCTTGGCTGTTGTTGAAAAATACTATCTTGGAAACCCAGACCAGCTGTATTCCACGCTTTAAGAAAAGTGGAAGGAAGTCCAAAAAACTGCCAGCATGGTTTAAAGGTGAGGTCAGAGAGGCTGTTGTTGCCAAAAAAGCATCTTTCAGGAAATGGAAAAAAGAGCCAAACGACAAAACCTGGAAACAGCACAAGCACTGGCAAATCAAATGCAAGGCATTGATAAGGCAGGCAGAGAGAGAATTTGAGAAGAAGCTTGCTGCGGAAGCAAAAACGCGAAATAACGACCTTTTCAAGTACATTCGTAGCAAAAAACCTGTGAGAGAGTCAGTTGGTCCATTAGATGATAAAGGGATTACAGGAGCACTAAGAGGCGACAAGGCGATAGCGGAGAGACTGAATGAATTCTTTGCTTCGGTCTTTACTGAGGAAAATGTAGGGATGTTACCCATGACTGAAGTGGTATTTAAAGGTGCGGAAGAATTGAAGGAAATATCGATACATCAGGAAGATGTCTTACAACTATTAGATAAACTGAAGAGTAGCAAATCACCTGGGCCGGATGGTATACATCCAAGGGTGTTGAAAGAACTGAAATATGAGATTGCAGACCTGCTATCAGTAATATGTGAACTATCATTAAAATCATCTCTAATACCTAAAGATTGGAGGATCGCCAATGTAACACCAATTTTTAAAAAGGGTTCCAGGGGTGATCCGGGAAACTACAGACCGGTGAGCTTGACGTCAGTACCAGGAAAAATGGTAGAAACCATCATAAAGAATAAAATTACTCAGCATGTAGATAGTCACAACCTAATGGGAGACAGCCAACATGGCTTTAGACAACGAAGATCTTGTCTTACTAATCTGTTATGTTTTTTTGAAGGAGTGAATAAACAGGTGGACAAAGGTGAGTCGGTTGATATTGTGTATCTGGACTTTCAGAAAGCCTTTGACAAGGTCCCTCATCAGAGACTTTTGGCAAAACTAAGGAGTCATGGGATAGGAGGCAGTGTACTATTGTGGATCAAGAACTGGTTAAAAGATAGAAAGCAGAGGGTAGGGCTAAATGGCCAATTTTCCCAATGGAGAAAGGTGAATAGTGGTGTACCCTAGGGATCTGTGCTGGGTCCGCTGCTTTTTGACATATTCATAAATGACCTGGAAAGTGGGATAACGAGTGAGGTTATCAAATTTGCAGATGACACAAAACTATTTAAAGTTGTTAAAACCCAAGAGGATTGTGAAAAATTGCAAGAGGATCTTGATAAATTGGAAGACTGGGCATCAAAATGGCAGATGAAATTTAATGTGGACAAGTGCAAGGTTATGCACCTAGGGAAGAACAACCCAAAACTATGGTTACACGATGCAAGGTTCCACATTAGGAACCACCACCCAGGAAAAAGATTTAGGCGTCATTGTGGATACCATGTTAAAACCCTCGGCCCAGTGTGCAGCGGCGGCCAAGAGAGCAAATAGAATGCTAGGTATGATAAGGAAAGGAATGGAAAATAAAACAAAAGATATTATAATGCCTCTATATCGTTCCATGGTGAGACCGCACCTTGAATATTGTGTGCAATTCTGGTCGCCGTATCTTAAAAAGGATATAGCGATTTTAGAAAAGGTTCAGAGAAGAGCCACCAAAATGGTAAAGGGGATGGAAAGGATACTCCTATGAAGAAAGGCTAAAAAGGTTAGGGCTCTTTAACCTGGAAAAGAGACGGCTGAGGGGAGATATGATAGAAGTCTATAAATTAATGAACGGAGTGGAACGGGTAAACGTAGATCGATTGTTTACCTTATCAGAATATAGAAAGACTAGGGGACATGCAATGAAGCTACAGGGTAAACTATTTAAGACTAATAAAAGAAAATATTTTTTCACTCAACGTGTAGTCAAACTCTGGAATTTGTTACTGGAGGATGTAGTAAAGGCTGTTAGTGTAGCTGGGTTTAAAAAAGGTTTGGACAAGTTCCTGGAGGAAAGGTCCATAAACCATTATTAAGAAGTGACCGAAGATATCAATGCTTGACCCAGTACAAGCATTGTGGAACTTGTGTCTTTTGGGGATACTGCTAGGTACATATGACCTAGATTGGCCACTGTTGGAAACAGAATCCTGGGCTTGATGGACCCTCGTCTGACCCAGTATGGCATATCTTATGTTCTTATGTTCTTATGACAAAATAAGGCGATCTGAGTTTGCTATTTTGTCTGACAGGCAACCTGACGCCTGAGTCCACTGAGTAGATAAAGTCCACTGGCTGCCTTCATATGGAGGCGAGCATAAGGAACCACATGCATGGTGGATGCCATGTGGCCTAGCAACTGTAACATTTCCCGAACAGTGAGGTGAGGTTTTAACACTGCTTGGGAGGCTAATTGCACAATGCGAAGGCAGCGGGCCTGTGGAAGGTAGGCCCTTGTCTGTCTGGTATCCAGCAGAGCTCCTATAAACTCCAGGGACTTAGTGGGAGCAAGAATGGATTTTGGGAAATTTATGACAAGTCCCAAATACTGAAGGATGCACATTGTGCGAGAGAAAGCAACCCTGGCCTCTGGCTCTGAAGGGGCTCGAATGAGCCAGTCGTCTAAGTAAGGGAAAACGAATATTCCTAGGGTGCGAAGAAATGCTGCCACCACAGCCATGCATTTTTTGAACACCCTTGGTGCTGAGGCCAGGCCAAAAGGAAGAACCCTGTATTGGTAGTGCTTCCCTTGAAAGAGGAAGCGAAGGAACTTTCGATGAGTTGGATGGATGAGAACATGAGTGTACGCATCCTTGAGATCTAGAGAACAAAGCCAATCCTGACTCTGAAGATATGGCAGCAAAGTTCCTAGAGAAATCATTTTGAACTTCCCTTTGAACAGGAATTTGTTCAGTTCTCTGAGGTGTAAAATGAGTCTGTGTCTCCTGTTTTCTTTGGAATAAGGAAATAGGGGGAGTAGAACCCTGTGCCCTGTTGTAGGATGAACATAAGAACATAAGATATGCCATACTGGGTCAGACCAAGGTCCATCAAGCCCAGTATCCTGTTTCCAACAGTGGCCAATCTAGGTCATACGTACCTAGCAGTTTCCCCAAAAGACACTGGTTCTGCAACGCTTGTACCAGGTCAAGCATTGATATCCTGGGTCCCTTCTTAATAATGGTTTATGGACCTTTCCTCCAGGAACTTGTCCAAACCTTTTTTAAACCCAGCTACACTAACAACCTTTACTACATCCTCCGGTAACAAATTACAAAGTTTGATTACACGTTGAGTGAAAAAATATTTTCTTTTATTAGTCTTAAATAGTTTACCCTGTAGCTTCATTGCATGTCCCCTAGTCTTCCTATATTCTGATAACGTAAACAGTCGATCTACGTTTACCCGTTCCACTCCATTCATTAATTTATAGACTTCTATCATATCTCCCCTCAGCCGTCTCTTTTCCAGGTTAAAGAGCCCTAACCTTTTTAGCTTTTCTTCATAGGAGTATCCTTCCATCCCTTTTACCATTTTGGTGACTCTTCTCTGAACCTTTTCTAATAACGCTATATCCTTTTTAAGATACGGTGACCAGAATTGCACACAATATTCAAGGTGCGGTCTCACCATGGAACGGTATAGAGGCATTATAATATCTTTTGTTTTATTTTCCATTCCTTTCCTTATCATACCTAGCATTCTAATTGCTCTCTTGGCTGCCTCTGCACACTGGGCCAAGGGTTTTAACATGTTATCCACAATGACGCCTAAATCTTTTTCCTGGGTGGTGGTTCCTAATGTGGAACCTTGCATCGTGTAACCATAGTTTGGGTTGTTCTTCCCTAGGTGCATAACTTTGCACTTGTCCACATTAAATTTCATCTGCCATTTTGATGCCCAGTCTTCCAATTTATCAAGATCCTCTTGCAATTTTCCGCAATCCTCTTGGGTTTTAACAACTTTAAATAGTTTTGTGTCATCTACAAATTTGATAACCTCACTCGTTATTCCACTTTCCAGGTCATTTATGAATATGTCAAAAAGCAGCGGACCCAGCACAGATCCCTGGGGTATACCACTATTCACCTTTCTCCATTGGGAAAATTGGCCATTTAGCCCAACCCTCTGCTTTCTATCTTTTAACCAGTTCTTGACCCACAGTAGTACACTGCCTCCTATCCCATGACTCTTTAGTTTTGCCAAAAGTCTCTGATGAGGGACCTTGTCAAAGGCTTTCTGAAAGTCCAGATACACTATATCAACTGACTCACCTTTGTCCACCTGTTTATTCACACTTTCAGAAAAACATAACAGATTAGTAAGACAAGATCTTCCTTGTCTAAAGCCATGTTGGCTGTCTCCCATTAGGCCATGACTATCTACATGCTGAGTAATTTTGTTCTTTATGATGGTTTCTACCATTTTTCCCGGTACTGACGTGAAGTTCACCGGTCTGTAGTTTCCCGGATCACCCCTCGAACCCTTTTTAAAAATTGGTGTTACATTGGCGATCTGCCAATCTTCAGGTATTAGAGATGATTTTAATGATAGTTCACAGATTACTAATAGCAGGTCTGCAATCTCATATGTCAGTTCTTTCAACACCCTTGGATCTATACCATCCGGCCCAGGTGATTTGCTACTCTTCAGTTTATCTAATAGTTATAATACATCTTCCCGATGTATCGATATTTCCTTCAATTCTTCCGCACCTTTAAATACCACTTCAGTCATGGGTAACATCCCTACATCTTCCTCAGTAAAGACCGAAGCAAAGAATTCATTCAGTCTCTCCGCTATCGCCTTGTCGCCTCTTAGTGCCCCTTTAACTCCTCTGTCATCTAATGGTCCAACTGACTCTCTCACAGGTTTTTTGCTATGAATGTACTTGAAAAAATCTTTATTTCGCGTTTTTACTTCCGCAGCAAGCTTCTTCTCAAATTCTCTCTTTGCCTTCTTTATCAATGCCTTGCATTTGACCTGCCAGTGCTTGATGTAAGTCTTTAACCTTTGCAACTGCTCCTTTTAGTTTTTTCTTAACTATTTTCCGCATTTTATCATAGTCTCCCTTTCGAAAGTTAAAAGGTAGTACTGTGGATTTCCTTACTATCCCTCCTCCACTAATTAAATCAAAGGCGATCATGCTATGATCACTATTGCCAGGTGGCCCCAACACCCTTATCTCTTGCACTAGATCTGGTGTTCCACTAAGGACTAGGTCTAATATGGCTTCCTCTCTGGTTGGTTCATGGACCAGCTGCTCCAAGAAGCAGTCATTTATGTCATCTAGGAACTTTATCTCCCTAGCATGTACTGCCGTGACACTGACCCAGTCAATACCGGGGTAATTGAAATCGCCCATTATTATTACCGCGCTGTAACTTTTGTTAGCTTCCTTGATTTCTTTGAGCATTTCATCATCCATTTGTTCATTCTGGTTAGGCGGTCGATAGTACACCCCCACCACCATCGCCTTCCCCTTTTTACATGGAATTTCAATCCATAGAGATTCTACAGCAAATTTTGTTTCCTGCAAAACTTTAATCCTTTCTGACTCAATGCCCTCTCTAACATAGAGCGCAACCCCTCCACCAATTTGATCAGCTCTATCATTGCGATATACTTTGTACCCAGGTATCACAGTGTCCCACTGGTTGTCCTCCTTCCACCATGTCTCAGATATTCCAATCATATCTAACCTCTCATTTAGTGCTATATATTCTAACTCTCCCATCTTATTTTTTAGACTGCTAGCATTTGCATACAAGCATTTTAGAGACTGTATTTTATTCATATTAATTTGGCTATTGGTAGACATGGGTAATTTGGTATCTTTTAGCTCTGTCTGCTCCATACTCGAGGGCATTTGGGCTACTTTACTCTTTTTTGGAACCTCTCTGCTTTTGGTAGTATCCTTCAAGGATACATTCTTCCGAATCATCTGCTCTTGGGCGACTGTCGGCTTTCCCCTATTATCTAGTTTAAAAGCTGCTCTATCTCCTTTTTAAAGGTTAATGCCAGCAGCCTGGTTCCATCCTGGTTAAGGTGAAGCCCATCCCTTCGGAAGAGCCCCTCCTTTCCCCAGAATGTACCCCAGTTCCTAACAAATCCAAACCCCTCATCTCTGCACCATTGTCTCATCCACGCATTGAGACTCCGGAGCTCTGCCTGCCTTTTGGGTCCTGCACGTGGAACGGGAAGCATTTCGGAGAACGCTACCCTGGAAGTTAATGTTAATAAGATTGCATATCTGCCAATGTATTATACAACTGTAATCTATGTTCTTGATAAACCTGTAATTTATCTGGTTGCTCAAACTGGGTGATAAAACTGTAACTTATCTGGTCAATCAAATGTATATTTATAATCTGATCAATCAAATGTATATTTATTATTTCACTTGCTGCGCAAACCTGGGTGATCAAAATGTAATGTATATTTGTAATTTCTATGTGATTGTGGTGTACCCCTCCCTCAAATCATACTGTATTTACAAGTTGATTTTATACTTTATTCCCTTGTATTTTACACCATTGGTCCGCTGCTGATCGCTGGAAGTGGCGGCATACAAATGCATACCAAATAAAATAAATAAATAAATAAATAAAGTTCTGGATTTCAACTTCCTACCTAAAAGCCTAAATTTAGCCTGCAGAACCTCCCTACCACATTTTCCTATGTCATTGGTACCGACATGTACCAAGACAGCAGACTCCTCCCCAGCATTATCTAAGACCTTATCTAGGTGGCGCGTGAGGTCTGCTACCATCGCACCAGGCAGGCATGTTACCAGGCGATCCTCACGTCCACCAGCCACCCAGCTATCTACATGCCTAATGATCGAATCACCAACTATAACGGCTGTCCTAACCCTTCCCTCATGGGCACATGGCCCTGGAGAAACTTCCTCGGTGCGAGAGGGTTTTGCATCACCTGGAGGACAGGTCCTAGTTACAGGATCACTTCCTCCTACACCAGGGTGATGCTCTCCTGTCACGTGACCTCTCTCCTCCATGGCAACAGGAATGCTGCCAGACTGGAGGTGGGACTTCAGGACTATATCCCTGTAGGTCTCGTCTATGTACCTCTCTGTCTTTCTTATGTTTTCCAAGTCTGCTACTCTAGCCTCTAGAGAACAGACTCGTTCCCTGAGAGCAAAGAGCTCCTTGCACCTAGTGCACACGCAAAACTTCTCACCAACTGGGAGAAAATCATACATGTGACACTCAATGCAAAAGACTGGAAAGCCCCCATCCCGCTGCTGGACTGCTGTCTGCATCTTAGTTTTAAGTTTTTGTTTAGATCTTTAAGTTCTTTACTTACTAAGGGTTGCTATGGATATTTATACCAATAAAACTGTACCTAATACGTTTAATATACCTTGTTCACCTGAAGCTTAATTAATCTCAGGTCCTTAGTGTATGTCTGATTTGGGTAACAAGCTTCACCTGAGAGCACCTCCTGTCTTTTAAGATGTGTAAGTACCTATAAAGCTATGATTATCCCAGGGGTGGGTGGGTAATAACACTTATTAAAAGAGGGCTGCTACACAGTATCCTGTCCTGTGCTGCTGAGGTAAGCTATATTCTTATTTGATTTAAATTATAGCTCTTTGCTGCTGCTAGGCTCTAACTTATTATGAAATTTAAACTACAAGCCCTCTGCTGGGGTCTAAATTTAACCAGAAAGCTCTCTTCTGTGTTTTAAATTTAAACTGAAAGTACTTTGCTGATGCTAGGCCCTGAGTGACTATTAAATTTAAACTACAGCTCTCTGCTGGATTCCAAATTTAACCAGAAAGCTCTCTTCTGTGTTTTAAATTTAAACTAAAAGTACTTTGCTGATACTAGGCCCTGAGTGACTATTAAATTAAAACTATAAGCTCTCTGCTGGGTATGAAATGTAACCAGAAAGTTCTCTTCTGTGTTTTAAATTTAAACTTAAACTGCTGCTACTAGGTCCTGACTTATTTAACAAAAAATAGTGGGTTCACAGATTAAATAGCTTTAATAGAAAGAATTCCTTTCAGAAAATTCCCAGAAGTATATACTCACAATTGCAGATCTCGCTCCAGAAGTAACAGTCCCTTTTTCTAGTCCTTCAAGACTTCTTGGGCAAGAAGCACAGTGACCTCCTGACCTAACTGGTTGTTGAGAGAGGTCTGAGAATTGAACTGTCTTACCAATGTAGGAGGGGGCATGCTGAAGAAATGAAGCTTGTATCCCTCTCTTACAATAGTCAGAGTCCAATTTTCTGCTGTTATCTGACCCCATCTGGGGGCAAAATGACATAACCTTCCTGGAATGGTGGAGGGTTCTGGACCATTCAGGGCCAGGAAGGCAAAGTTTTCTAGATAGTAGTCAAAGCCCCTGTGGAGGCTGATTCTGCTGAGCCGGTTGAGGCTTAGCAGCTTTTGTTTTTCTTTGCCTAGGTTGTTGCTGCTGTCCCTTTTGGGCAGACTGACCCAAACGATGCCCCTGCTGGGTATAGGAGGGATAAAACCTCTTCTTCATACTAAAGAATGGTTTCTTGTAGGATTTTTTCCTTGCAGGATCAGCTGTAGATTTAGACAGTCAATCCAAGGTGATATTGTCAGCATCTATCTCATTAGCTTTTTCCTGCCAATTCTTGCCAAAGAGATTCTCTCCTGTGCAAGGAATATTCCCTAGTTTATCCTGTACCCAAAGTTCCAAGTCAGATGCCTGGAGCCAGGCAATCCTACGTGCACTTATGGCAATAGCAGAGGTTCTGCTTATGCACTCAAAGCACTCAAAGGCTGCATGATTGACAAACTTGGAAACATCCTGAGCATGTTTGACAAGGGCGAGGTAATCCTGCCTCTTATCATCAGGAAGGAGAGGGCTCTAAATCTCCTGTGACCTCCTTAAGGAACATTCCCATATATAATATATAGGAACTGATCCTAGCAGAAAGCATAGAAGCCTGGAAGGTTCGACGTCCAAAGGCGTCAAGAGTCCTACACTCACGTCCTGGAGGATTAGAAGCATGCCTTTTTGCACTCTTTATCCTTCTCATAGCTGATTCCACCACCATGGAATGGTGTGGTAGCTGAGTCTTCTGAAACCCAGGACAAGGAGGAACTCGATACATGGTGTCGAGTCTTCGAGAGTGAGGAGATGTGGTTAGAGGTGTTTCCCACATCCTTAATATGAGATCATGCAAGATCTCATGAATAGGTAAGGTAGCTGCCTCCTTGGGAGCTTTAGGGTATTGTAGGATTTCTAATTCCTTTGCCCTAGGCTCTTTTTCAGGAGCCACTGTGATGGAAAGACCTTGAGCCACATCTCGGATAAAATCCTGAAAGGACATATCCTCTGGTGGAGACATCCTACGCTGAGGAGAAGAAGAATCCTCAGGAAGAAGTACTCTGGTATCAGCAGAGCTTTCAGAGTCTTCAGACTCATCCGAGGATTCAAAGTATCTCTGATCTGGGTGATCATGCAAGGCATGGTACCGGTACCGATTGAAGTCGGCATCGGAGGGGTACGGTACCGACTTGTCGATACCGGATGGATAAGCATGACTCGGTCCCGGTAAAATACCTGCCGATGTCGATGCAGTCGATACCAGTACCGGAGCCGGTGCCGGTACCGGTTGAATTGTCTGAAGCGGTTTCAAGGGCATCGAGGCCGTGAGAAGAGCCGCCAGACTGTGTTCAATAGCCAAGAATCTCTGGTCTATCGACGCTGCCGATGCTTGGGTATTGGTACCGGATGAAGCAGCCGGTACCCCAGAGCATGGCACCAGTAGTTCTGCCGAGGTTGAGGCCTCGAGAACATCCTGGAGCCCCGTTAGTGCTTTGGAAGCCGAAGCCTCCCACCAGGGCAGTTTTGCCAGTGAAAGTCCCTCAAGGGCAACGCCAGAGGCATCTCGATACTTAGAGGGAGATCTACCCTTTGAGGACTGTCCAGATTTATGTTTAGTTACCTGAGATCTATGGGAGGAAGATGAAGCCCTGGAAGACGTCGATGCCACAGAGGCTGCATCGGAGGGAAAAAGGGTGCTACGTTTAGCAGCTCGGTTCTGCCGGCCCCTCTTCGACATCATCCCACAGGCAACACACTCCGAAATAGAGTGATCAGGACCTAAACATTTGAGGCACCACTCATGGGTGTCGGTGACGGAGATGGTACCGCCACACTTGGAACACTTTTTAAATCCTGAAGCGAGTTTTTCCATTTTGAAGGAAAAAGTTGGGCCTAGTGCCCAAAATGGTGCGTGGCACCTGAGGAGAAAATAACTGGAAAAGACTCCAGAAAGGTTTTTCTTTTTTTGGCGGTACCGGTGTAGCATTGAAGGAAGGCAGACGCGACCACAAAAAAGAAGAATAGACGTGAATTTTTTCTGCGGTGACAGGATGTGCGACCTGTCGGCTCCGCGGAAAACGAAGAACTGGAGAGGGACAGTTGGGAAAGGCGGGAAGGTAGCACGCAGACGCTGTGGGATACTCCCAAAAGCTTTCTTATTGGACGCTGGGGAGCGTTCCCGCGCAGGCTCCATCGGTACCGACGATACCCCATATGTGAAGACTACATTCCATATGTGAAGACTACATTCCTGCTTGTTCCTGGAGATATTTCTTTACGGAAAGAGTGGTGGATCCGTGGAATAGTCTCCCAGTGGAGGTGGTAGAGATGAGGACAGTATCTGAATTCAAAAAAGGATGGGATCTCTAAAGGAAAAAAGGGGACTGTTGTAGTTGTTGATATGGAAGGACAAACTAGATAGGCCATGTGGTCTTTTTCTGTCATCATTTTTCTCTGTTTCTATGCATGGTTTGTTTGTTTTTTTTTAAATTTGAAGGCAGGTCTGCCTCACTGCTGCTGCCGCCGCCTCTGAGAAAACAAAAAGTGGCGGCAGCCGGGCAAGGGCAGACAGCTGACTGGACATTGAGGACATGGAGCTATGGATGAGACTGGGGGGGGGGGGGGTGTCTCGCCAGATGTGCAAGTAGCACAGGGCGCAATTATGGCTGTGTACGGCCCTGGTCATTACTTCAACTTTCAGCATAATTTACACTCATTCTTGGTCTAGTCATTTCCAGATTGGATTATTGTAACATTGTATATTCTGGTCTCCCTCCTTATGAGCTGAAGTGGTTGCAAACTGTCCATAATGCTGCCATCATAGTTCTTGCACATGCATTTAGATACAATCGTGTCACTCCCCTTCTGTTTCATTTGCATTGCCTTCTCATACACTCTCGCATCCAGTTCAACATCTTTGCTATGGTTCACAAAATTATTGTATACTGGTACATCTCCTCACTATTCATCCTTCACACTCCATATCTAGCTCTCTGCTCCCTTCATGCAAACTGTCTCTTTCTCCCCCTCCCTCCTAGGCATGAATCAACTCGGCTTTCTTCTACTGTGCCCCTCGCCTCTGGAACAATCTCCCTCCAGACCTTTAACAGGAAACTTCCTATACCAAATTTAAAACCAGCCTAAAAACCTACCTTTCAATAGGACTTAACCAATACTACCTGATAGCCCTGAGAGCTTCCTGAGTTGACTCTCTCTCCTTCTTTCTCTTCTTCTATCTTTTGTAGGGTTATACTTTCCTATCGGTTCAATGGAATTCTTTGCTTTCTTTTTTCTCTAAATTTTAAATTTTGATTTTATGGAAACTGCCTCCGCTAAACCTGAAAGGAGATATAGAAAATTTTAATAAACCATAAACCATACATGTTTGACCACCTTAGATCACCCAATATGATCACCCCCAGTCCCGCTTTTCTTTTGTGCACAGGAGTACTTCACTCCCAATGCTGTACTGCTCCCTTGGGCTTTTGCAGCCCAAATGTTTGATCCTGCATTTTTTTGGCAATAAATCTTAGCTATAATGCTCCAAATATACTCCAACTTAAATTAGGTCTCTCACTGAACGTATAAATCACAATTCTTCAAAGGTGCGTCCAATCTCAACAATACAAATGGTAATTACTTCATATATTATTCTTTAGACTTCACATTTTAAACAAACGACATCAGCTGATTTCTTAGGTCTCAGACTCATTCTTCGCAACCTAGCAGGCAGGGGCGGCCCAAGGGGGGTGCGGGGCCATGTGCGGAGACTCGGTGCTGGGCCTCATTTGCATAAGGTGCCTCATTTGCATAAATATTTGCATAATGTTACCATACACTAACTTTTAGTAAACATGCCTCTTAATGAGTGTATGGATAAAGAAAGACTAAAAGATTTCTACATTACTATAATCCAGTGACAACTGTCAGGCACATTAGGAACTACTACAAACACTGCCCATTTAGAACCCATAGCAAACCCGCCGTATCATAACAGCACTACCAGGACTCACAAAGCACAAGACCCTACCTATCAAAAGGCAACACTACAAATATTAAACCAATACATTTCAGAGAACAATACATGACCTACTGGGGAAAGAGAACAAGTGGCAATGTCATATAGGAATTACATAAACAGAATACCTCAGCTCAGTTACACGTGCAGAACATAGACCGTCATCAAACAAGAAATCACAATGTAGATACAGGAAGACAATAATTAAGCTGGGAACCCCAAAAGCCCAACAACACTGTAGAAATAAAACTATAAATTAATTTCCTCTTGTACTAAACAAAGCGCAGACGTTAATGATGCACATTTCCCAGAGCTGGCATATTTCAGTTAATAAATTCAATAAAGAGATATTTTTCTACCTTTTGTGCATTTTTTTCAGTTACAATTGCTCCAGCCGCTTTCTTCTGGTTTCTTCGTGTCTTCTGCTAACTCTCCATCGTCTGCTGTCCATTTGTCCTTTCTTCACTCTTCTAGTTTTTTTTCCATTCTCTCTCTACATCTGCTTTAACATACTAATCTTTCTCCTTTTGCTCTCTTCCTCATTCCTATTTCATCCACTCAAATTTTACCCCGCCATCCTCAATCCCCACTTACTCTCCCAATATCTGGCCAATTGTAGATTTGTCTTCCCTCCCACACAAAATATTTTTCCCTCTCCATTTCACTCTCCCAGCTCTATCCCATTCTAATCCTCTCCCAACATCAGCTCCCTTCTAGTTCCAACCCCACCCAGCATCCGCTCCCTTCTAGTCCCTGCATCAGCCCATTTCCAGTCCTAGCTCCCCCATCCGAGTCCCTCCATCAGCTCATTTCCAATCCCAGCCCCCCCATCAGCCCATTTCTAGTCCTTCCCTAGCCCCACCATCAGCCCATGTCAAATCCTAGCTCCCCTCCACTCAGCCCATTTCCAATCCAAGCCCCCCATGAGCCTACTTCCAGTTCTAGCCCCTCCGTGAGTCCATTTCATAGAAACACGATGACAGAAAAAGACCACATGGCCTATCTAGTCTGTCCTTCCATATCAACAACTACAACAGTCCACTTTTTACCTTTAGAGATCCTCTGTGTTGGTCCCATGCTTTTTTGAATTCAGTTACTGTCCTCATCTCTACCACCTCCACTGGGAGACTATTCCATGGATCCACTACTCTTTCCGTAAAGAAATATTTCCACATATCACTCCTGAATCTATCTCCCTTCACCCTCATCCCATGTCCCCTCGTAGCAGAACTTGCTTTCAATTGAAAGAGGCTCTCTCCCTGAACATTTATGCCACGGAGGTATCTAAACATCTCAATCATATCACCTCTATCCCGCCTTTCCTCTAAGGTGTACATATTAAGATACTTAAGTCTGTCCTCATATGCTTTATAATGAAGCCCACTAATCAATTTAGTAGCCACCCTCTGCACCGACTCCATCCTGTTCACATCCTTTTGATGGTGCCGTCTCCATCTTCCTGTAGAGGATCTAGACAGGCAATGTAAACTTGGGAAATGGGATCAGAGTGAAACAGATCCACTGGTAATGGTAAGATGACTGATCAGGATATTTTTTTTTATCACATTTAAAAATGGAACTCTACATGTATTAACCCCACTCATTCAGAACTCAAAATTCACTTTGAAAAGAGGGCACTGCCTTTCAAGGTCTAAAATATATTATCCCATACAGTGAAAAAAAAAAACCCTTTCACCTGGAATTTATCTATGGGACTCCTCACTCCAACTGCTCTTTATAGACAATTCATATTTCCATTTGATCGCTACTGGTGAAATCTGCGAAATGACAGGAATAATTCCCCTTACCCAGATCGCACTCTGGTGCATACAGGCTCTTCAACCCTCCTGCTCTGTGTGAAAGACCCCGAACCTAACCACTGTCCCTGTGGATGAAAGCTCCTTGATACAATCAATAGGGAATATGAATACCTCCCCTCACCTTGGTATCTCTATCTGGTGAGACAGATTACCACTATCTTGCCGAGGGGACACTCTGAGATACTTTCCCGCTTCCCTGCAGGTGACTCCCTCTTCCACTAGCCAGCCCCTCCTCCTCCCTCTCTCCGGGATCTGAGGCCTTCCCCTAGTTTCGACTCTCTTTAGGCCTTTCCCGTCAGTTTTCTCCTGTTTTTTCGCCCGCCTCGGGACCCCACGTGCCAGGTCGTCTCCTGATAGAGCGCAACCCGCGAGGACCCGCAGAAGGCCCGGAAACCGAGACAGGCCCGAAAAGCTCCCACCTGCAATCACACACAGCGAGGCTCCCGCGCCACACCGGAACTTCCGGTCCCTCCCCCTCGCCATAGTCAGTAGCTCCGGCGGGATTAACAGAGCCGCGAGAGGTAAGAGAAGCTCTCGCGGCTCTGAAAGCCTGCTGATGGTGAAGGGAGGCAGGCGGGGCCCCGCGGCAGGACATTTGATTCTGCCGCTGCCACGGCGGCAGCAGCCGGTTTCATTTTTTTCCTACCTGTGCCAATGAAGAATGTTTTTTGCGCGGGGCCCTGTGCAAAAAACATTCTTGCTCAATGGACGGGCCGGCCCTGCTAGCAGGCAAGCCTGACTAGAAATTGCTAGTATCGCATCAATGACCTTTACAAAAGAAATCTGTAGTGCAGTTTTCTCATAGCAAGTATTATACAGAACAAGACAAAGGGTGCTTCATGAGTCCAGCATAAAAAATCAAAATAACTTTTCCAAGCACTTAGCTTTCAAAAAATACACGCTATATCTTCAGGGCACTCTTGCCATAATCCCGACACTCTTACAGGGCACCACTGAGATGTTTCACCGTTATCGGTTTCCTCAGGGGATCACAATAGTAATACTGCTCAAATATTCTGCAATAAAAATACATAATAGAAAAATGTGTCAAGTCTCCTTCACTCTCCATACCGTGTAAAAAACAGTTAAAAACCTCGAACCTACTTTCCAAATCTTGATGCTGCCCGCGTTGGAACTCTTAAAACAGGAGCTTTGCAATCGCCGCCATCCGGCTTCTCTCAAAAACCGCCGCGCATGCGGACAACACCATGCCAAAGAGCTTATATAGTGTACTAATCATCATGATTTCCTAAACTTAAAGGCACAGTGGATTTGAAAGAGGAGGCATTAGTCAGCTCTCACATTACTACCATCAGGATTATACACTGACTCTTTATGAATCCCACGATATTAATGATCTTATGGCTCTTCTCATATACAGGACCCCCATTCTATCTCTTGATTTAAACCTGAAGGGGACACTGTATTCAGTTGGAAAATCCATCGCTGCTCATACCGTAACAGAGTTTCTTCTACAGTTCTTCCGCCTGCCCCTCTACACACTAGGAAACTGCATCTGAAGCATTATTTTTCTTACAGTTTAGAAGGTGAAGAAGGCATAGTTTTTGGGAATGTTGATATCACCTCTCAACGCACTCAGTTACCTTTATTATCAAAGTGGGTGCCACCCACCCCGTTACCAGCAGCCTTGACTATTTTTCGTGATTTAGTTCTACGGGATGTGGAAAAATTAGAGAAGGAAGCTAGTTTACGACATACAGCTTTAACAGTTGCTGAGAGGCGAGCCATGAAGGATCTAACTGATAGAACTGATCTGGTCATAAAGCGAGCCGATAAATGTGGAGCAATTGTGGTAATGTCTAGACATGATTATTTATGTGAAGCTAAGTGTCAGCTACAAGATGGCACTACATATTTGCCGTTGCAGGAAGACCCTCAGTATGAATTACAAACGATTATTAAGCAGTTAACACAGAAGGCTCTGCAAGATAAATTGATCACAAAAAAAGAATTTCATTTTTTAAATGTATCAGCTCCTTCAGTGGCAAAGCTATACCTGCTCCCCAAAATCCATAAGAACTTGCATCACCCTCCGGGTCGTCCGATAGTTTTGACGAAAGGCAGTATTCTGGAGCCATTATCTATTTATCTTGATTCTTTTATGCGCCCCTTATTACCTACGATCTCATCATAAATACGTGATACGACGCAATTTCTGAGATTAATAGAGGAGATGTCGGTATGGGCTGCGGACCTGGATACATTTCTGATATAACCATGGATGTGGTCTCACTATACACAAATATACCACAGGATGCAGCACTTACCACAGTTCAATCGACTTTGTCTTTAAGAAAGGATTTGTCCGTATCCCATACTGAGTTTTTACTATCTCTAGCAAGTCTGGCAGTGTGCCAGAACTATTTTGAATTTGAGGGCATTCTGTATAAACAAGTGGCTGGGGTCGCTATGGGCGCAACATGCGCCCCATCTATTGCTAATTTCTATATGGCCCATTTCGAAACCTGCTGGTTAGCAGAATCTCCATACAAGAGTCATATTTTGGTCTGGAAGAGGTACATCGACGATGTCTTTCTGTTGTGGAAGGGCACCAAGGAGAGGTTTCTCCAGTTTGCACAATGGATTAATGACCGTGATATACATATTAAGTTCACCTATATTTACCATAAACAAAGTATCACCTATTTAGATGTTCAGGTACAGCGTGGAGTGAACAGTTGGGTAACTACGGTGCACCGTAAGGAAATGGATCGGAATGCCCTGCTACATTTTGATAGCAAACATCCGCGACAACAGAAAGAAGGGCTCCCTTTCTCTCAATTCCTACGGTTTTGTAGGAATTGTTCAGACACAATGGACTTTAAATTTCAAGCGCAATATCTAACCAAAAATTTTCTGGATAGAGGCTATCCATCTAAAGTAGTGTCTCGTGCTTACCGTAGAGCATTATTCAATCATCGACCTTTGCTACTGCGAGACACGCCTGCTGAGCACCGCATATCTTCCGATCAGACTTGTGTGAATTTGATAACAGGGTATTCTCCCCTTAGTAACTCAGTACAGAAAATAATCAGAAGGTATGAACACATTCTCAGTGTGGTGCCGGGCCTCCAGAATAAGCGTATTAGATGTGTCTGGAGAAGGGGACGGACGTTGAAGGATACATTTAGCCCAGCGACTTTACCCCCTGAGAATGTTTTGGAGGTCCATGGAGGCCATAAATCCTGTGGACATTGTGGAATGTGTCCACTGATGCTGGAATTATCTGAATTCCGGTATAAACATCTTACTTATCAGCTACGTGCATACACGGACTGTAATTCTAAGTCTGTGGTATACGGAATACGATGCCCCTGTGAACTATGGTATATAGGTAAAACATCACGCCCTTTAAGGGTTCGATTAAGTGAGCATAAAAGCCGTCTTAAATGTGCAAAACTTGAAGCACCATTGGTTCCTCACTGCTTAGAACATGGACATACTTTCTTGCAGTTGCGATGCATAGTGCTTGAACAAGTGTGTAGAGGGGCGGGCGGAAGAACTGTATTAGAAACTCTGTTATGGAATGAGCAGCGATGGATTTTCCAACTGAATACGGTGTCCCCTTCAGGTTTAAATCAAGAGATAGAATGGGGGTCCTGTATATGAGAAGAGCCATAAGATCATTAATATTGTGGGATTCATAAAGAGTCAGTGTATAATCCTGATGGTAGTAATGTGAGAGCTGACTAATGCCTCCTCTTTCAAATCCACTGTGCCTTTAAGTTTAGGAAATCATGATGATTAGTACACTATATAAGCTCTTTGGCATGGTGTTGTCCGCATGCGCGGCATTTTTTGAGAGAAGCCGGATGGCGGCGATTGCAAAGCTCCTGTTTTAAGAGTTCCAACGTGGGCAGCATCAAGATTTGGAAAGTAGGTTCGAGGTTTTTAACTTTTTTTTACACGGTATGGAGAGTGAAGGAGACTTGACACATTTTTCTATTATGTATTTTTAGTGCAGAATATTTGAGCAGTATTACTATTGTGATCCCCTGAGGAAACCGATAACGGTGAAACGTCTCAGTGGTGCCCTGTAAGAGCGTTGGGATTATGGCAAGAGTGCCCTGAAGATATAGCATGTATTTTTTGAAAGCTAAGTGCTTGGAAAAGTTATTTTGATTTTTTACGCTGGACTCATGAAGCACCCTTTGTCTTGTTCTGTATAATACTTGCTTTGAGAAAACTGCACTACAGATTTCATTTGTAAAGGTCATTGATGCGATACTAGCAATTTCTAGTCAGGCTTGCCTGCTAGGTTGCGAAGAATGAGTCTGAGACCTAAGAAATCAGCTGATGTAGTTTGTTTAAAAGGTGAAGTCTAAAGAATAATATATGAAGTAATTACCATTTGTATTGTTGAGATTGGACGCACCTTTGAAGAATTGTGTCAAATATACTCCAAACATACTAAAGGAAAAATCAATAACCAAAAAGAAACCTCTAGGAACTACCCAACCCTTTGAATGACTTTTACTGTATGCACGCCCACTCAGTTAACTCAAAGATATAAATAACTCAAAAAATATTATAAAAGTGGAAGGAGACCATCAGATTGAGCTGTGTTTAGTCAGTTAATAACATGGAGCCCGATGCAGAAAGGGGCCCGTCCAGATGTCCAAAAACTGGACGGGCCGGATTTGCACCCGATTCTACACCCGCGGGAGCTAGATGTTCCCACGGGAGCAGAATCAGGGCAAAGGGTTTGGATAGGCCAGACATGTCCTGATTCAGCCCCGCTGCATGTCCGATAACCTCCCTGTCTAGCCCTCCCCATGCCCCTGCATGGAGCCATGGTGCTGTGGTGTCTGGTCGCCATGGCACCAGGATGCTATGCAGGAGCCCCGCTTCCCCATGGCACATCATCCAACGACTCCAGTTCATCGGACTAAGAGGTACTATGCTCAACTTTTTCAGATCCTACCTCTTAAATTTCCAACTTCAAGTAAAAATAGGTACTGAAAGATCAGCCCCATATACTCAACTTCAGGAAGTCCCACAAGGATCCCCTCTATCCTCTCTGCTTTTAATATTTTCCTACAACCAATCATCCATGCACACAATACACTATACTACATTTACGCAGATGACGTTATGTTATACGCCCCCATTGACACCATCAAGCCCACAATCACCCACATAAAGAAATGCTTCACCGCAATAACCCATTGGTTCTCAAAGCACAACCTGTCAATAAACCACAATAAAACAGATGTCCTCTACATCACCCAAAGACAGTAGCTTCACCCCCACCAGCCTTCATAACCATTGCCAGAAATCGACTGCATATCAAACCTGAAGTTTGCTACCTAGGAGTCACCATAGATCAACACCTTTCACTATCCTCCCACATCAACGACGAGAAGCTTATACCACAAACTCAAAACAGCACAGCATCTTGGAGCTCTCCTGGACGCCAGCGACTTTCATACAGTTCTTCAAGCACTCACTTCCTCCACATTGACTACTGTAAGATCATCTTTCAAGGCCTCCTCAAATCCACCACTTACCCACTTCAACTAGCCCTAAACACAGCTGCACACATTCTCTGTAATGCATCCAAAACTGAACACATCACCCTCATACTCAAACAACTGCACTGTTTACCCATCACTGGAAGGATCAAATACAAGTCCCTGCTAACAATATTCAAAGCCACTCATAACTTCTCTGTTGTCCACCTACAATCACTGATACAGACAGTATCAGACAACAAAAACAGAAGACCTGGCTTCTTCAGCACCCTACTTATACCTGCGCTAAATACTAAGATCACCTGCACTACATCAAAGAGAGCCATCTCACTCTTTGCACCAACACTATGGAATGCAGTCCCCAACAACCTTCATGCCACAGATGACTTAATGACATGTAGAAGGAACCTCAAGACACTCCTCTTCCACGAGCGCTTTGCTGACGATGAAACCTAACCAGCCAGCGCACTGCTTCCCCACCTCCCCCACCTACACATTATACTTCATATGTAAATAAGTTCTTGTTGCTTCAGTCATAAACATGTTGTTCAACCTATTTATACTCACTCCATTAACCTGTATATAGTTAACCCCCCATCGCACTCAGTGTTCTCTGTAAAGCCACATTGGCCAGTTGTTTTTTATTTATTTGCAAATGCAATGTGTGCCTTCGAGTCAGTCCTGACTCCTGGCGACCCAGAAGCTCCTGGGTTTTCTTGGCAGTGTCACTGGAAGTAGATTGCCAGGCCTTTCTTCCAAGGCAATGGAGGATTAAGTGACTTGCCAAAAGCCACAAGGAGTGCTAGTGGGAATCGAACCCTGGTTGCTTGGTTACCAAGCCAGTGTTCTAACCACTAGGCTACTCCTCCACTCCACTTTATTTATTTAACAGGTCTTTTATACCGCCTTATCATACATTCAGGGCGGTTTACATAGAACAATTACAGCAACGAGCTTTACATAGAACAGGGTTATACAACTTGGAGGTTAATTGGGATATAACAAGCAATTAACAATTGCAACTATTTACAAGGAAACTGTAACAGTATTTTATGGTCCATTTCGTTAGTGATCATTGTCATCTTGGGTAGCTCCGAAGTATTCTAGGAGAAGGTGGGTTTTTATTGCTTTCCTAAAGTCCCACTAGGTCTTTGATTTCATGTGTTGAGGTGGGGAGATCGTTACACAGCTGGGGTGCAAACAGGGAGAAGGCTCTATTGCAAGTGGATTGATTTGCTTTCCTGAAGTTTAGTGGGGTCTCTAGGATGTTGTTGTTTGTTCCTCTTCTTGTTCTGTTTGGAGGTGTCTTCCTGATCAGTGGTTGGAGAGTGGCTGGAGAGAGGTTATTTAATGTTTTGAAGATTATTATTATGTTTTTGTATTTGGTTCGTACAGCAACGGGGAGCCAGTGTAGCTGATGGAGTGTGGGGGTTATGTGTTTGTATTTTGCTGTTCCAGTGATGCTTCTGGCTGCAGTGTTTTGCATCAGCTGTAAGGGGAGAGTTGCTTTCTTTGGAAGTCCATGGTAAATTGCATTGCAGAAATCTATTATAGGCATTATTATGGCTTGGCATACAGTTCGAAAGTCGTTGTCGGTGAGTAGTGGTTTGAGTTTGCGTAGCATTCTGAGTTTGTGGTAGGCTGATCTAGTCATCTTTTTGATGTGTGGCTGGAAGGTGAGTTGCTGGTCAAAGGTGACTCCGAGGTATCTGACTTCCTATTTATTACTTATGGTATGGTCAGAGATCTTTATTGAGTCCAGTGGTGAGAATATAGTGCTTTTGGTAATATGCATGAGGTCAGATTTCTTGTAGTTTATGAATAGGCCTTGACTGTTGAGCCATTCTGACATTAATTCAAGGTATGCTGTGATTTGTGTGTAATCTGGATGTTTGATGTTTATGGGGTGAATATCATGATGTCGTCTGCTTATATTCTGTAATGGATGTTGAATTGTTTTATAATGTTGCATATTGGCTGAATGTAGACATTGAATAGTAGTGCTGAGAGAGCTGAGCCTTGTGGGACGCCTTGGTGTTGGATGAAGGGTGCAGACTGTTGGGTTTTGCTTCTTGTTGTGTACGGTGGGATAGGTATGAGAAGAACCAATCTAACACTGTGCCATTTATGCTGTGTTGTGATTTACTGAGTCAAAGGCAGCAGTGATATCTATGAAGCATAATATAAAGCCACTGTGTATGTTGTCCATACCTGTTATGAGGGTATCCAAGAGAGATGTAATAAGTGTTTCTACGCCATGGTTTTGATTAAAGCCGTATTGGTGGGGTCCAGTGGGGCGTAGGTGTCTATGTGGTCCTGTAGTTGATGCTGCACACATTTTTTAATTTTCTTGGCTATGAAGGTGAGGCTGGATATTGGTCGGTAGGAGTTTGGTTCATTTTTGTCGAGATTATTGTTCTTAAGGATTGGTCTGATGGATGCTTTCTTGAGTTGTTGGGGTAGGTATCCTTGTGTGAATGAGGATTCAATGATCTTTTGAAGATGGGGTGTTAGGTATTCTTTTGTTTGCTTGATCCAGGTAACTGGGCATGGATCAATAGGGGAGGTTGTTGTGTTTATGTTGGTTATGATGGAGTCGAGTTGTTGTCTTGATGGGATGTGGAACGAGTCCCAAGTTTCCTCTTTTATGTGCTGTGTATTAGCTTTGGTTGGCTTCTTGTTTTCTCAGTTTTATGTAAACTGTTCTGACTGTTAGATTTAGCGGTATATAAATACAACTAAATAAATAAGTAAATCTTCAGTTAATACAGCTGGTTTTAATGATAGTTCACAGATTTCTAATAGGGCTGCAATCTCATATTTCAGTTCTTTCAACACCCTCACATGAAAGGGAGAAATCACTTCAGGCAAGAAGGTACAGGAGGAATGGAAATGGGCTCCTCTAAAAAGGACAGATAAAGATCCTGGCAAGACAAAGCCTGCAGCTTAGAAATCTGCCTTGCCAAACAAATTGCAACCAAGAAAACCATCTTGAGCGTCAAATCCTTCAGAGTAGCGTGCTTCAATGGCTCAAAGGGCTCTGACATCAGGGCCCTGAGCATCAGACACAGATGCCAGGAAGGGACCACAGACCAGAAGGGAGGACACAGGCACTGAATCCCCCAAAGTGCAACATCTGGGTGTAAGGCTAGACACTTACCAGTCACTGGACCTCTGAAAAAGGCCAGAACTGCCACCTGAACCTTTAGGGAGCTCAGGGAAAGCCCCTTTTCAGACCTTCCTGCAGAAAGGCCAAAAGAGATGGTACCATGGCCACCACAAGAAACAGCTTCCATATGTTGCACCATCACTGAAAGAGGTATCAGACCCACACACTAACCTACTCCTTTCAAGAACCAAGTCATAAGTGAGAAGGGAGCCAGGTCTTCCAGGATGATTAGCGCCTGATGCAATAGGCCCCAACACAGAGATAAACCAAGAAACGGTGCTTGTAGGAGCCGAATCAGATCTCCGAACCATGCTCTCCTTGGCCAAGTTGGTGCCACTCAAACAATCCGTTCCGGGTGGCACTCTACACGCGAAATCACATGCCCAAATAGTGGTCAAGGTGGAAACATGTACAGCAGGCCTTGCATTGGCAAGGGCTGGGCCAGGGTGTCTTCACTATCGGACTCTGCCTCCATGCGGCGACTGAGGCAGTGGCACACCTTGACATTGGCATTGGGTCACTGAAAACATTTGAACCACCCAGCCCTTGACCAGGGGCCAGAAACGCAGGAGAGCCAATCTTATGGCCCTCGCTTTGAGATGGTTGATGGACCACACCACCTCCCTGCAGTTCCAATGACTCTGGGCCATTTGGTCTTGGCAATAGACTCCCCAGCGTGATAAACTGGCATGTCATCAGAAGAATCCACAAGTAATCATCCAGCTTCACGCCCTTCTTCATATGATTGGTCTGTTGCCACCACTGCAGACTGGCCTTCACCATCAGTGAGAGTAGAAACCTGAGCTCAAACTCCTGAGAACTCGGCGACCACTGAGCCAGTAAGGACTGTGGGAGCAGTTGAATATGAGCCCATGCCCATGGCACCATCTCGAATGTCACCACCATCAATCCGAGGAGCTGTAAATAATCCCAGGCTCTGGAAGCCTGTTGTGAATAGAACAGAGCCAGGCAATCTAACAACCTTTTGACTCTCCTCTGGCAGGAAGACTCTGCCCACTCGCGTATTGAATCATTCTCCCAGAACTCCAGGGATTGGGAAGGCATCAACTGGCTCTTCCCCCGATGGATCACCCAGGCGAGGTCTTTCCAAGAAGGACACCACTTGGGTCAACACTCGAGACAGCTCCGACAGAGAGTGGGCTTGGATGAGCAAGTCATCCAGATATAGTTGTACACAAATCCCTTAGCACCGTAGCACCACAGCCACCACCACCATGACCTTGGAGAGCATCTTTGGGGCTGTGAAGAGCCTGAAGGGAAGGGCGGTCAACTGAAAGTACGAGCCAAGCAGATATTTTTGCTGATCCTCCTGGATCGAGATATGAGAATATGTTTTGGCCAAAGCCAGAGATGCAAGTAACTCCCCTCAGTGCACCATCTGAACCACTGATCTCAAAGTTTCCATCTGGAAGCGCAGGATGCGCAAGTGTGCATTGACACTCTTGAGGTCGAGAATGAGTTGGAACGAACCATCCTTATTTTGGTACCACAAAATAGATGGAATATCCGCCCTTGCCTCGATTGTCCAGGAGAACGGGCACCACTGCCTTCAGGAGTAGCAACTTGTCCAAAGTGATCTGCACAGCTGCATTTTTGTTCGCTGACCCAAAGTGGGAGAGGATGAATGTGTCTTGAAGAACTACCAAAAGGACTGCTTCTGCTGGAAAGAAATCTGCACTTGTAAGTATTTTCTTCTGGGAAATTCTCTAAATCTTGGGGAAAAGGGAAATCTTTGGTTTAAAACTGATAAATCTGTGTATTTTAAAATCCAGTATATTTGTTAACTCAGTCAGGGCCTAGTATCAGCAGAAAGCTTTTAGTTTAAATTTAAAACCCAGCAGAGAGCCTTGGTGTGGACCACGATGACTCTTCTTGCCCACGGTGCCTGCAGATGTCAACTAAGAGCCTGAAGAATCATGTACAGCAGCAAAAGGCCTCTGCCACGGAGCCAGCATCGAGTAGAGAATTGCTGCCCTGGGGGACCGCATCCGATGACTTGGTGTTGCGTGGGCATCCTCGATCCAAGCCCTGAGGTCACAGAGCCTCGGATTTGGGGGGGGGCGTCCTGCAAGGACCTCCCCTACAGGCTCAACATCGTCAAAGTCGAAGTCCGATCCCAGAGCCGGAGATAAGTCTTCAGATACCCGGCCTTGGAGTCCTCGACCTGACGCCAACGGCGATGGCCAGAAGCAGCCCTCGAAGCTGCCCTGGTGGGAGGAGACTCCCTCTGCGTCAGGTGATTGGGCCCTGTCCCCCGGTGCGATCACTATCAGTGACTTCCCATCAAGGGATCTGGTTCTTGGCTCATTGCCCTCAAGACCCAAACTGGTTGCTGAGGAGCCTACTGGCATCGACGGCCTTGGAACACAGCCTGGCTGCTTTCCTCAAGGTGCAGCAGGGCCCAATACCTGGAGCCTCCGGATCATTGGTGCTGACCATGGGACCCTCCACTGCAAGGACCTTCCCAGAGGATGTCCAGCCTGTGCTGGAACATTTTGACCACTCAGAGCCGTGTTGGTTGGCTTCCCGCTTGAGGCACGACTTGCCCCTGAGCACCTCGTAGCATGTGCATTGGGCACCATGCTTCCCTCCGGCGCAGGTGACTCATCGACTCGATGATTGCCTGGGACTCGAAGTCTCATCCATCTCCGAGGGGTTGGGAGACTGGCGACAAGTCGCCCAACACCATGTTGCATAGGGGATGTGAGCTTCGAGTCATCTCCCCCACAGGCACGCCAGAGGGCCCCACCTGAGGACCTCATGTTCCTTGACTTTGTCTGTGGAATATCGAAGGTCCTGGCTCATGCTGAGGACTTAGAGATCCTCCAGTATGAAGCCTCTCCGAAGGAGGCACTGACGGTGCCAATTCCCCCCATCCTGGAGCGCAGCTATGCAGGATGTGGGAGAGCCTGGTGATGGTGCCCATAGTGAGCCAGCGACTCAATTTCCAGTATCGAGTTGGCAAGAGCCCCAGTTTCAGAAGACACAGCTGCCTCACAACTCCATGGTTGTGGAATCAGCCATGCGTCGGATAAAAAGTCAGAAGATGCACCCCTCGGTGCCCCCTGGTAGGGAGGCCCATACCATGGATGGGTTTGACAGAAAATGCTACAAGGGCTTAATGCTGTTGGCCCACATCCAGGCTTACCAGCTGTACATGGGCATGTACTTGAGGGACCTGGCGAAGAAACTTGCCGGGTTCTCAGCTGTGCTGGCAGGTGAATCCCTTGAGCGTTTCAGGACTCTCGTTTCTTTTCTCAAGGAGTGCTCCAATTTCCAGACTTGAGCGGTCTTCGACAACTTTGAGTCCGTGGCCCGTGTGGCTGTGGTGGGCATTAGTGCTCGCTGCCTGGCTGGCTATAGTCCTCGGACTTGGAGCAATAGGTACAGGACAAACTGGCTGATGTCCGCTGCTAAGGAGAAAACCTCTTTGGCAAACCCATGACCGACAAGGTGGCCGAGTTGGGGTTAGAATTCATGACCAGGACTAGGCTGTCCCAGAAGATGACTGACCCTTCTTGTTGGAAGGCTTTGGGGAAAAAGTCCCTTCCATCTGAAGGGGAAAAAGGCTTACGGGAAATACCCCCAGTTTCCGGCCTATCAGGCTCTCCAACAGGGTCAGCAGGCCAAGGGCCCAGGGCATGGCCCCCGTAAGCAGAAAGTCCCAAAGCCACAAACAGCGCCCCAAGCTGAAGTCCGGGGCAGGGGGCTTGACTCCCTGGGCATAGCCTGTCTTACCCCAAAAGGTTAGGGCTCAAGGCACATAGGAGGACATCTGGTCCACTTTGCTCACCTCTGGCTGGGCATCACCACCGATGCCTGGGTATTGCAGGTAGTGCGGGAGGGTTACCTTTTGCACTTTGACCAGACCCTCCTGCAGAAGGAACTCATCCCTGCTCGAGGATTGGGAGGTGAAGCCAGTTCCCTGGCCCCTCTGTGGCACGGGGTTCTACTCTCGCTACTTCCTTGTTCCATAAAAGACAGGCGGCTTTTGGCCCATCCTGGATTTGTGGGACCTAAATCCTTTCTGGTCAAGGAGAAGTTCAAGATTTTATCCTTGAAACGTTGCTGCCCTACCTCCTCCAGAGAGATTGGCTATACTCCTTGGATCTCAAAGATGCCTATACCCACATCCTGATCTATCCCCAGCACCATCTGTACCTCCGCTTCATCATTGGAGGTTGCCACTACCAGTATAGGGTGCTTCACTCTGGCCTCTCCTCGGTCCCCCGGGTGTTCATCAAGTGCCTGGTGGCTATTGCCACTCACCTCCACTTGCTGAGAGTCTTTGTCTTCTCCTATCTGATGACTGGCTTATAAAAGCAAGCTTGCTAGAGAAGGTATGCCACGAGGCCCACCGCACCATAAGGGTGCTGTAACATCTGGGGTTCATGATCAACTTCCAAAAGTCGCATCTGCTCCCGAATCAGCGCCTGGAGTTCATTGGAGCCCTTCTGGACTCAACCAAGGCCAGAGCCTTCCTCCCTCTGGAATCACGCAGCATCTGGTGTCCCTAGCATGGGAAATACAGGGCCGCTCATTGGTGTCTGCCCATCTCCTGCTATGCCTATTGGGACACATGGCCTTGACCATTCTTGTGACCCTGCAAGCATGTCTTCAGATGCGCCAGGCTCAGTGGATCCTCAGCTCTCAATGAACTCAGGCCACAGGCCAACTGGACGATCGAGTCCAGATCACCTGGCCCCTGGTGGTCTCTCTTGCCTGATGGCAGAACCGACTGAATCTCATGGTTGGCCTATGTTTCCAGGTTCCACCAGCACAGTACGTCCTAACCACAGACACCACCATGCTCAGCTAGGGAGCTCACTATGACGGTCTATGGTTGCAGGGCGCCTAGACTTGGGAGGAAAGTGCCCTCCAGATCAACCTCCTGGAACTCTGATCTGTGACAAATGCCCTTCAGGTGTTTCAGGCCCACCAGGGGTGCCAGGTTGTGCTTGTCCAGATGGACAACCAAGTAGTGATGTTTTTACATCAACAAACAGGGGGGAACAAGCTGATACCTCCTCTGCTAGGAAGCGATTCACCTGGTGGAACTTCGCCACGGAGAATGGCATGATCCTCCAGGTGGTCTGCCTGCTGGGCCAGGACAATCTGCTCGCAGATCGGCTCAGCAGAGTTCTTCAGCCTCATGAGTGGTGCCTCAACCAAGTGGTGGCCAACTCCATCTTCTGACATTGGGGGACCCTGATGTTGGATTTCTTCACCAGCCTCGAGAACACGCAGCTGCCACACTTCTGCTCACGGAGGTCGGCCCCAAACTGAGTGACGGCAGATGCCTTTCCCCTGCCTTGGTCTGGGAGTCTGCTGTATGCATACCCGCCTACCCCACTGGTTCCCAAGACGTTGCTCAAGATTCAGTCAGACAGGGCCTCTGTAATCCTCATTGCCCCTCAGTGGCCCAGGCAGCCATGGTTTCCTCTGCAACTAGAGCTGTCGCAAGCGGCTCCCATACTGTAGGGCCAGGACCCGGACTTGCTCTTTCTGGAGGACGGGACCCTTCTTCATCCCAAACTCCAGTCCCTCGCTCTGATGGCATGGATGCTAATGGCTAGCTATAGTGCACCTCCACCTCTCCCAAGAGGTGTAGGGCATTCTGCTGACATCGCACAAGGACTCAACATGGTGCGCGTATGCCTTCAAATGATGTATATTCACTGTCTGGTGCACAGGAATTTAAACCTTTTCTCTTGCTTGGTGCTTCTGCACCTCTCCTGAACTGGTCTGAAGTCCATTCTGTCAGGGTGCACCTCAGCACCCTAGTGTCACATCATCACCTCGTTGACGGCCAGCCCATCTCTATGCAGCCCCTGGTGGGCCGCTTCATGAGGGGGCTTAACCTCTCGCAGTCCCGTCTGCCCACTGCCAGTGACAAGGGACCTGAACTTTGTTCTTGGGAAGCTGATGGCTCCCCCTTTTGAGTCTCTGGCTACATGCCATCTCAAGTTCTTTTCATGGAAAGTAGTGTTCCTGGTAGCTCTCACTTCAACTAGAAGAGTTAGTGAGCTACAGGAATTGGTGGCCCACGCCTCCTACACCAGGTTCCACAAAAACAGGGTCGTTCTCTGGACCCACCCGAAATTCCTGCCTAAGATGGTGTCCACTTTTCACATGAACCAGGAGGTGGTCCTTCCCACCTTCTTTTCCAGACCTCAAGCATCCCAAGCAGAGGCCTCCTTACACACCCTGGATTGCAAGAGGGCACTATCCTCCTACCTTCAGAGGACAGAGCACCATCACTGCTCGTCACAACTGTTCATCTCCTATGATATCAGTAGGCTTGGGGTTGCAGTCTGCAAGCATACCCTGTCCAACTGGGTGGCAGACTGCCTCCTTCATCTACAAGCAGGCTGGACTCTCCCTGGAGCATCACATTACTGCGCATAATGTGATGCTCCAGGGAGAGTTGATGCATAATGTGATGCTCCCCTCTTGAAAGTCTACAAAAGGGGACTGCTACTTCTGGAGAGAGATCTGCAATTATAAGTATTTCTCCGGGAACAAGCAGGAAGTCAGCCCTCACATATGGGTGACATCGGCATCGATGGAGCCCTCGTGCGAAGCAAATCCCCAGCTTTCAGAGAAAGCTTTTGGGAGTTGCCATCACGCATGCACGGTCCCCTTCCTGCCTAAGGGTGCCATCTTGCTCAATCTCCTTTTTTCTGCGGAGCCCTTCGGACGTAGTCCAGTGTCCCCCAAAAAAGTTGATTATTTTCTTGCTTTTTCGACCGGTCGACACTGGTACCTCTTCCCGCCTTCGGCTCGGTACGCCGGTATTGAGTCCGTCTCTCTCTTTTCAGTTTTTGTCGATTGTGACTGACATTTGCGCCTTTTTTCTTTTCACTGGCAGCCCCAGTCTTTGACCTTGTAAGGGCCCTTTTTCCCTCCGATGACTATCAGCGGGTTTAAGAAATGCGATCGGTGTGTGAAACTTATGTCCCTCACTGATACGCATGACTGCTGGCTCCAGTGCCTCGGGCCCGACCATGACCCGATAGTCTGTGGCCCGTGTAGGAAAATGTCCTCTAAGGTCCTGAAGAGCCACCAGCAGCAACATGATAGGATTTTCTCTGAATCCTTGCTTCCGAGAGCCCGGACCTCGTCCGAGGCCTCCACGTCTCAGGGGGAGCATTCCGAGCCCAAGCAGCGTCGAGGTTCCTCGGAAAGGGTGTCCCCCTCAAGGGAATACAAGAGGAAGAAGAAATCCTCAAAGGTGGTGTCTCTGGATGGCTCCTTGCATCATGGCTCCTCCCGAGGCCTATCGTGGAGCCTTGAGTGTTGGCCAGGATCTTTGGAGAAGGAGCACCCGGCAAAGGTTCCTCATCAGGAGACGGATCAGCCGAGGCAAGTACCGATGATCCTCATCGAGGACTCCCCTCCGGGGGAACCGGTGTCGGGCCCGACCGTGTCAGGGTCTGATCTGTCGGCTTTGGAGCCTTACGGATTCGAGTACAGACTGGTGGCCTTGGAGCACAGTTTTACTGCCTGCATGGAGCAGCAGTGGGCGCTGATAGCCGGCCTGTCTGGTTCCTCCGCCCCAACCACCGAGCCCTTGACATTGAAGTCGACCCCAGAGGCCAAGCCAATCCTCGAAGCCTTTCAGGCTCAAGTCGATCCTCGGTCGAGGTCTCACTTGGCCTCCTGTTCGGGACCGAGGTCATTGCCGTCAAGCCTGCCGGCATCGGGGCGTTTGGCGCCAGGGCCCTCGATGCTTGACGAGCCTCTTGATTCCTCCTCAGAGGTGTCGGTGTGGGAAACCGAAGATGAGGAGTCCTCGGATATCCGTCGGCATAGGGATGTCCCTTCTGATTCCCTGTTGTCCAAGCCTTGGAGAATGTCCCCTCCGGAGGACATGAGGTTCTTGGACTTCGTGCGGGATATGTGCAAGGCTTTGGCATTCCCCACAAATCCGAGGAGGATCCCCGAGCCGATGAACTCCAGATCTTCCAGTATGAGGCCCCGCCTTGGGAGCCCGTACTGTACCCGTGCCTCCAATCCTGGAACAACTGATGCTCCACATGTGGGAGACACCGGTGTCGGTTCCAGTGATCAGCAAACAGCTCGACTTGATGGTTGTGGAATCGGCCATGCGCAGGCTGAAGAGCCAGAAGATGTACTTCTCGGTGCCTCCCGGCAGGGAGGCCTGCAACTTGGATGCCCTCGGCAGGAAGTGCTTCCAGGGTTCAATGCTGACTTGTCGGATCCAGGCATACCAGCTGTACATGGGCATCTACCTGAGAGATCTGGCGAAGGAACTCGCTGGGTTCTCAGCTGGTCTCTCCGAGGAACCTTTGCAGTGCTTCAGGGACCTGTCCAAAGCCGTCCATGAGTGCTCGAAGTTTGTCTTGGGTGGCCTATGATGGGTTTGAGTCAGCGACCTGGGTAGCCTTGGCTGGCTGCAGTTGTCGGACCTCAAACAATGGGTTCAGGACAAGCTGGTCGATGTCCCATGCCAAGGGGAGAATCTCTTTGGCAAACCCATGACCAACAAGGCCGCAGAGCTGGAGACCGAGTACCTGACGAGGATACGACTCTCCAAGAAGATCTCTGCCCTTTCTTGCAAGAAGGGCTCGGGTAAAAAGCCCTTTTACTCGAGGAAAGGTGCTGCTTACCGAAGGTACCCCCATTTTCAGGCCTCCCCGGCTCCCCAACAGGGGCAGCAGGCCAAGGGACAGGGGAATGGCCAGTGTAAGCAGAAAGCCCCCAAACCCCAGGCACTGGCTCTGGCCCAGACTGGCAGTGACTTTTGACTCCTACAGCATGGCCCCTCTTCCCACAGGAGTCAGGCAGATCACAGGAGGCAGGCTTGCTTTGTATGCCCACAGGTTGACAGCCATTACCACTGATGCCTGGGCCTTACAGGAGGTCCGGGAGGGCTATCTTCTTCACCTAGCCCAGGTGCCTCCTCTTTACTTCCCGGGAGAGCCCCTCAGGTCTCCCCTTCTTCTGAAGGAGTTTGTGGGTCTTCTCAAGGATCAGGCGGTAGAACCGGTACCTCACCACCTGCAAGGCAGGGGCTTCTACTCCAGGTACTTTCTGGTGCCAAAGAGAACAGGAGGCCTCAGACCCATCCTCAACCTGCGCAACCTCAACAAATTCCCGGTGATGGAACAGTTCAAGATGCTCTCCCTTGGAATATTGCTGCCTTACCTCCACCAGGGAGACTGGCTATGCTCCTTAGACCTAAAAGATGTGTATACACACATCCTAATACACCCAGACCACAGGCAGTATCTGCGCTTTGTGGTGGGGGCAATCACTACCAGTACAGGGTACTCCCCTTTGGCCTGGCCTCAGCCCCCAGGGTGTTCACAAAGTGCCTGGCAGTGGTTGTCGCCTTTCTGAGGCTCCAAGGGGTCATTGTCTTCCCCTATGTAGATAACAACACAACAAAAGCAAATATCACGTAGGATGCAAACACACAGTCTAAAACATGATATTGTGGAAAGACAGAGCCTTTATTGAACCACTGACAACAGAATGTATCAGCTCATACACTGCCATCTACACTATCTCTCTTGGAAAGTGGTTTTCTTGGTGGTACTCACATCCGCTCGGAGGGTGAGTGAGCTCTAGGCCCTAGTGTCAGAAAGGCCTTACACCAGGTTCTATAGGAACCAGGTGGTGCTTCACACGCACCCCAAGTTCCTTCCGAAAGTGGTCTCCTCATTCCACCTCACCCAGTAGGTGGTTCTATCTACCTTTTTTCCCAAGCCACATGCCAGTCGGGCAGAGACGGTCCTGCATACCCTGGACTGTAAGAGGGCGTCGGCCTTCTATATCCAGCGTACGCAAGCGCATTGGAAGGCTTCTCAGCTTTTTCTATCTTACGACCCCAGTAAGCTGGGGGTAGCGGTATCAAAGCATACGCTGTCCACCTGGGTAGCAGACTGTATTGCCTGGGCATACAAGGCAGCCGAGCTTCCGATGGAGGGTTGTGTTATGGCCCTTAGGGTCATGGTCATGGCGGCATCAGTAGCTCATTTGCACTCTGTTCCTCTGGCAGACATCTGCCGGGCCGCCACCTGGTCTTTGAGTCAGACTTTCGCAACACATTATTGCCTGGATAGGGAGTCCCGACGGGACAGTGCCTTCAGCCAGGCTGTACTCCGTAACCTTTTTGAGGTCTAGGCAACTCTTGTCCTCCGACCCTTCTGTGTTCAGGCTACCGGAGTGCTATTCCCTTAGTTAGATTTCTTTTGCAGCTGCTTGCTGCTCTCATAGAGGAAGCCTTTTTTTAGCTATGGGTTCTCAGTAGCCTATAGCTGGGGAGTCCCATATGTGAGGACTGACTTCCTGCTTGTTCCCAGAGAAAGCGTAGTTACTCACCTGTAAGAGGTGTTCTCCGGGGACAGCAGGAATCAGTCCTCACGACCCTCCCTCCTCCCCTTGGAGTTCCAGTCCTATTATTATTATATTTTGTTCTTTTTGCTGTCTTTTTAGCTACGTCATTTGACTGAGCAAAATGGCACCCTTGGGCGGGAAGGGGAGCGTGCATGTGTGATGGCAACTCCCAAAGGCTTTCTCTGAAAGCTGGGAATTTGCTCCGCACGAGGGCTCCGTCGGTGCCAATGTCACCCATATGTGAGGACTGATGCCTGCTGTCCCTGGAAAACACCTGTTACAGGTGAGTAACTATGCTTTACTTCTGGGAATTTTTCTAAATCTTGGGGAATAAGCAATTCTTTAGATTAAAGCTGATTAATCTGTGAACCCAGTGTATTTGCTAAATCAGTCAGGGCCTAGTAGCAGCAAAGAGCTTTCAGTTTAAATTTAAAACACAGCAGAGAGTTTTCTGGTAAAATTTAGACCCCAAGACTCCCTCTATCCAAGCAAGGGATGTGGGACTTCCCCTGGAAATTGGTCACAGATTACCTTAGAAGCACAAGACAGGGTATTGTGTAGCAGCCAGCTTTTAATTCGCAGCTGGTTCATGAACCGACCAAAGGGAAAGCCATTTTGGACCTAGTCCTTAGTGGAACACCAGATCTGGTGCAAGAGATAATGGTGTTGGGGCCACTTGGCAATAGTGATCATATCATGATCGTGTTTGATTTAATTAATGGAGGATGGATGGTACGGAAATCCACAGCACTAACTTTAAACTTTCGAAAGGAAGACTAGGATAAAATGAGGAAAATAGTTAAGGAAAAACTAAAAGAAACAGTTGCAAAGGTTAAAGACGTACATCAAGCTTGGGTGCTGTTTAAAAATACTATCTTGGAAGCCCAGACCAACTGTATTCCACGCTTTAAGTAAAGTGGAAGGAAGTCCAAAACCTACCAGCATGGTTTAAAGGTGAGGTCAGAGAGGCTGTTGTTGCCAAAAAAGTATCTTTCAGGAAATGGAAAAAAGAGCCAAATGGCGAAAACTGGAAACAGCACAAGTTAGATGCAAGGCATTGATAAGGCAGGCAAAGAGAGACTTTGAAAATAAGCTTGCTGTGGAAGCAAAAACACATAATAAAGACTTTTTCAAGTACATTCGTAGCAAAAAACCTGTGAGAGGGTTAGTTGGACCATTAGATGATAGAGGGGTAAAAGGGGCACTAAGAAGGGATAATACCATAGTGGAGAAACTGAATAAATTCTTTTCTTCAGTCTTTACTGAGGAAGATGTAGGTATGCTACCCATGACTGAAGTGTTATTTAAAGGTGATACTGCGGACGAATTCAATGAAATATCGATACACCGGGAAGATGTAGTACAACTATTTGATAAACTGAAGGGTAGCAAATCATCTGGATCGGATGGTATACATCCAAGGGTGTTAAAAGACCTGAAATATGAGATTACAGACCTGCTTTTAGTAATCTGTGAACTATCATTAAAATCATCTGTAATACTTGAAGATTTGGAGGATGGCCAATGTAACACCAATTTTTAAAAAGGTTTCCAGGGGTGAGCCTGGAAACTATAGACCAATGAGCCTGACGTCAGTACCAGGAAAAATGTTAGAAACCATCATAAAGAACAAAATTACTGAACATGTAGATAAATAGTCATGGCTTAATGGGAGTCAGCCAACATGGCTTTAGACAAGGAAGATCTTGTCTTACTAATCTGTTATGTTTCTTTGAAGGTGTGAATAAACAGGTAGACAAAGGTGAGTCGGTTGATATAGCGTATCTGGACTTTCAGAAAGCCTTTGACAAGATCCCTCATCAGAGACTTTTGGCAAAACTAAAAAGTCATGGGATAGGAGGCAGTGTACTATTGTGGATCAGTAACTGGTTAAAAGAAAGCAGAGGCTATGGCTAAATGGCCAATTTTCCCAATGGAGAAAGGTGAATAGTGGAGTACCCCAGGGATCTGTGCTGGGTCCGCTGCTTTTTAACATATTCATAAATGACCTGGAAATGGGAATAACGAGTGAGGTTATCAAATTTGCAGATGACACAAAACTATTTAAAGTTGTTAACACCCATGAGGATTGTGGAAAATTGCAAGAGGATCTTGATAAACTGGAAGACTGGGCATCCAAATGGCAGATGAAATGTAATGTGGACAAGTGCAAAGTTATGCACCTAGGAAAGAACAACCCAAACTATGGTTACACGATGCAAGGTTCCACATTAGGAACCACCACCCAGAAAAAAATGTAGGCATCATCATGGATAACATGTTAAAACCCTCCACCCAGTGTGCAGCGGCAGCCAAGAGAGCAAATAGGACGCTAGGTATTATAAGGAAAGGAATGGAAAATAAAACAAAGGATATTATAATGCCTCTGTATCATTCCATGGTGTAATCTTTTCTAAAGTTGAAGCATTTCCACATTGATATAAATTATTTTCTTAAAAAACTATTGAGTTCCTGTGTTGTTGAATTAATGTGAACTTAGGGTCTCACACTTCCATTGGCACTACAGTTTAGACTATGTCTTCATATAGTGTGCTGATCTTGCATCAATGACCTCATAGTTCACAAAATGGAGACATTGCTTAATTTTAACACTCAGAAACCACGAAAAATGCTTATCTGAATCTTCTTCAGTTTTCCCCGACGCCCCGCTCTGGCGCCCTATGTGCGTTTCACCACAGTAGGTTTCTTCAAGGGGTTCTATAAACCGAAGTGCTGTTAATAAAACAATGCGTTACAACTTATATTGTTTTGTCTTAATCTGTGTGAATCAATCATAGCTGACTGTGTATTACTTTCCTGACATAGCTTTTTTGTGAGATTCGCTGGATTTTTCTTTGCTGTGCGGTGTACTGCCTTGAGCCTACCAGCTTCCAAAAAACACTGTGCATGCGAACTGATGTAGTCCCCGGTTTTAAATGCTCATCTGACGTAAGTTGCTTTGATCAGCTTACTAAAAACTCTCTAGTGCGCATGCGGGTGATATATTGCACTGCTGTCTAAATCCTCATTTAACTTTTTTCAAATAATCTTGTGTCTTGACATTAATACCTCTCTCACCTATTGTGAATTTTTATATACATACTCCCCAATCAATTGTGCCATTCAAGCCACCCGGAATGACTGATTGTAACTTATAAATCCATTTTTGTTCACATATTATCAACGTTTGTTCTTTTGATTTGCCCTCTTTTCCCATATTGATCATGACTATGCAGAAGCAATGAAGATCTTCAAATTTATGATTTTTCTCTAAACAGCGCGCTACTATTGGAGCGTCCTGCATTTTGCATCGTAATCTGCTACAATGCTCGTTCATTCTGATTTTAAATGATCTTATGGTTTCCCCAATGTATAGTAAACCACATGGACATTGAATGCAGTATACCGCAGAACAAGAATTGCACGTAGTGCTTTTTTGTAATTTATAGGTGACTCCATGATTTTGAAATTCTGTGATTTCTACGGATATTTGACAGATGTTACATTCTCCGCACTTTCTGTGTCCTACTGGATTTTCCTCCGATGGGTCAGGTATTGATCTTAATACTGCTGGACAGAGTTTTTCTTTGAGATTTTTATGTCGCCTCCACACACATCTGATTTTCTTATTTTGTAATCCTGGGAGAGTGCTCAATACATTCATATGTCGTTTCATGATACGCTGTATTTGAAAGCTATATGGAGAATATTTCGTGACTAAATTTATAGTCGTATCATCTGTTTGTTTTGTATTACACGTCTGTAAAAGCAAATCGCGATTATTGAAGAAAGCCCTCCTGTAAGCATTTTTTATGATGTGTTCAGGGTAGCCTCTCTGTCGGAGATCTTGTTTTAACCTTCTAGACTGTGTTTTAAAACCGTTTGGATCTGAACAATTTCTACGATATCGTATAAATTGTGATAAATGTAGACTATCTCTCAATTGCTGCAGGTGACCACTAGTACAGTGAAGGAATATGTTCCTATCAGTTTGTTTTCTATAAATTGAAGTGACCCATCCGTTGTTACCTTTTTTAACTTCTACGTCTAAAAATACTATGCTTTCCATATGATAAGTATAAGTAAATTTTATATTGGGGTCAAAGGAGTGGAGGAGTAGCCTAGTGGTTAGAACACTGGCTTGGTAACCAAGCAACCAGGGTTCAATTCCCACTAGCACTCCTTGTGGCCTTGGGCAAGTCACTTAACCTTCCATTGCCTCAGAAGAAAGGCCTGGCAATCTACTTCCGGTAACACTGCCAAGAAAACCCAGGAGCTTCTGGGTCGCCAGGAGTCAGGACTGACTCGAAGGCACACATTGCATTGCAATGTATTTAACCATTCAAAAAATTCCTTTAATGTATCTATAGGCCCCTCCCAAAGCATGAAGATATTATCTATATAACGTCTCCATAATAACAAATATTTTTTATAAGGAGATGTTTCCAACCACCGTTCTTCATATTGTCACCAGCAGGAGCTGGACTGTGGCCTAAGCTAACAGCCAGACTGCTGGGCCTGACCTTTCTTGTAGAAAGTTGTAGTTGTGAGTCAAGTGGTCAGGTTTTTCAAAAGGATTTTTATTCCCCTCCCGGGGTTGGATTTTCAAAAAGATTATAATACAAAAAAACTCAGGATACAACCATACTTCTGGTAAACTGAAGAAAACTTAAACATAGCATCTTGCTTCAACAGAACTCATAAATCACAGTATAAAGTTTATCCGATATGCTAGCTGTCTCTTCTTAGCTTTCTCAGCACTCATGAGGCACTCTTATCCTGGCTTCAGCATAAGGAGGAAACCATATCGGATAACAACAGCGTACAATCCATGGCTTCATCACATGGGCTTTCCATACCAGCCTCTGTAATCATAGGCTCACACTTTGCTTTATCATTTACAGTATTTTCATTGGAACACTGTTCTCTTCTATTATGTAAGGATTTCTCTCTTGGAAATCTTTTGCAGGGTTTCACTGGCTCACACTCAGACATACACACATCTTCAATAGCATTTCTTTCCCTCTCTAGGGTTTGTAACTGTTTTAAGCTGCCATGCTTTTCAGATACATACGGTTTGCCTTCCACTGCCTCCCATTCATTCAGCACAGCCCGGTGCTTAGGAAATTCAAGCTGCGTCAGAGGTAAGTGCTTCTTACAGCTGACCTCTCTGTGTGAAACTCTCCGTGTTTCTTTCTGTGAATTCCTTTGTGGCTTCCTGCTAGAAGTTCCAGGCAGTTCTGACTCTGTGTCTGTATTTCCTGAATATTCTGAGCTTTCTTCTGAGTCTTGCAAGTCTCTCGTGTCTTGCAAGTTTCTCGTGTCCTGCCAGTCTAACTCTGACTGCACTGAGCATTTTTTATACAGCTTCTTGGGCGTTCTCTTGCACAGGTGAAAGCCGTTCTCATCAGCAGCTGGGGAATGCTTACTAGCTAGGCGTGACTGCAGACCTCGTGTCTGAGTTTGTTTACGTTGCCTATGGTAACTGGGAACCTTGTGACTTGCCTGCCTGTCAGAATCTAAACTGCAAACAGCAGATTTCTGTGCTTCTGAGGCAGAGGGCAGATCTTCCGTGTTACAATATGTTCGCATAAATAAATTGGCTGTGGAAGGAGCACACATCGCTCCCATAGCAACCCCTGAGAGTTGCTGGTATATAATATGATCGAACATAAAATAGTTTTGAAAAATTGTTAGTTTGGCTAGCTGTGATATAAATGTTATCTGTTCTATTGACAGGTCATCCCTATCGCGTAAAGATGTTAATACGACTTCATACGCTGCTGTCTGTGGAATACTCCTGTATAATGTTGTAACATCTAATGTGACTAAAACTACACCTGCATTGGAAGCCCATGCTGAATAATCTAGTAATATTTGTAAAAAATGAGAAGTGTCTTTAATGTATGATGGGATCTCTCCCATTAATGGTCTCAAAAAGGAATCAATATATATGGAGAGGGGTTCTAAAATGGAGCCCCTCGTAGATACTATTGGTTTTCCCTGGGGATTCGTCATACTTTTATGTATTTTCGGTACTAAATATAGCAGTGCTTGCTTCTGCATAGACATGATCAATATGGGAAAATAGGGCAAATCAAAAGAACAAACGTTGATAATATGTGAACAAAAATGGATTTATAAGTTACAATCAGTCATCCCGGGTGGCTTGAATGGCACAATTGATTTGGGAGTATGTATATAAAAATTCACAATAGGTAAGAGAGGTATTAATGTCAAGACACAAGATTATTTGAAAAAATTTAAATGAGGATTTAGACAGCAGTGCAATATATCACCCGCATGCGCACTAGAGAGTTTTTAGTAAGCTGATCAAAGCAACTTACGTCAGATGAGCATTTAAAACCGGGGAATACATTGGTTCGCATGCGTGGCGTTTTTTGGAAGCTGGTAAGCTCAAGGCAGTACACCGCACAGCAAAGAAAAATCCAGCGAATCTCACAAAAAAGGTATGTCAGGAAAATAATACATAGTCAGCTATATGACTGATTCACACAGATTAAGACAAAACAATATAAGTTGTAATGCATTGTTTTATTAACAGCACTTCAGTTTATAGAACCCCCTGAAGAAACCTACTGTGGTGAAACACACACAGGGCGCCAGAACGGGGCGTTGGGGAAAACTGAAGAAGATTCAGATAAGCATTTTTCGTGGTTTCTGAGTGTTAAAATTAAGCAATGTCTCCATTTTGTGAACTATGAGGTCATTGATGCAAGATCGGCACACTATATGAAGACATAGGGGCTTGTTTACAAAGCCGCGGTAGCGGTTTCTGCCTGATATCGGAGCTGCGGCCCTATTGAATTCAATGGGGCCGCGGCTCCGATGTCGGGCGGAAGCTGCTACCGCAGCTTTGTAAACAAGCCCCATAGTCTAAACTGTAGTGCCAATGGAAGTCTGAGACCCTAAGTTCACATTAATTCAACAACACAGGAACTCAATAGTTTTTTAAGAAAATAATTTATATCAATGTGGAAATGTTTCAACTTTAGAAAAGATTACAGTCTTAGAGAAGATTAGAGGGAGAGATATAGTTATATGATAAAATTAACCCTCTGTAACAAGACCAACTATTTGGAGTCATTCCATGGTGTGACCGCACCTTGAATATTGTGTGCAATTCTGGTCACTGTATCTTAAAAAGTGAAAGAGTACTCTGCACCCCCCCTCACCTATAACAGATAGGGCTCTTGGGTCACAGAAATCCACACACAAACAAGGAGATGGTTAATTGATCACAATCTTTAAATAATACACAAATCTGTAAATAATACACAATACACTTGTATTATAAAATCAACCAAAGCTTTGGTGAGAGCAAGCTAGACTTTTGCCTATGTTTACTCTGACATCCTAGCTTTAGGCCACTTTATTTATAGGTAAAGATTCCATTACACAGCATAATTTCACTTTATTATTCTACGTCTCACATCACGTATATTCATAATATACATATTCTGTTCTACGTCTAGTGTTACGTATATTCATAACATACTTTTCTATAGGCATGCACGTCATAGACAATCAGAAAAGACATACATATATTCTCAGGCATGACTATGTAGGCCTTAATTCTAATTAATTCTAACACTGACAGTTTGATATCTCTGACCAGAGTCTGTGAGACTGAGAGGCTGGGTAAACAGCTTGCCTTTTACTTATCTTTCTAATAACATAGGCTAATGTTTATTCTATCTAAACTTTTCACCCAATTTCTTCTACAGAGTTTTCAAGGATGGTATTAAATAAGGAGCTACAAATGATATTAACTCTTTCTTAGGGCTTATAGTAATATAATGTTATACACAGGGCCTGACTGTGTATCCAACCCGGTACAATCAAGCTTTCTTTCATAGCATTATTAGAAAAGGTACAGAGAAGAGCCACCAAAATGGTAAAGGGGATGGAAGGATACCCCTATGAAGAGAGGCTAAAAAGGTTAGGGCTCTTCCTCCTGGAAAAGAGACGGCCGAGGGGAGATATGATAGAGGTCTATAAATTAATGAATGGAGTGGAACTGGTAAACGTAGATCGATTGTTTATTTTTATTTATTTATTTATTTATACATACATTTATATACCGCATCTTCCAAAGTTCAGTTGCGGTTTACAGTGAACAACAATTAACAAAGCAAGTTTGTTTTACAGGGAACGTCATATTATAACAGAACATATTTACAAGGAACATCATATTATATATAGCATATACAGTCTTAACAATTTGAGATAATATAGAACAGATTAAACTATATACATTATGCCATCAAAATATAGAAAGACTAGGGGGCATGCAATGAAGCTACAGGGTAATCTATTTAAGACTAATAAGAGAAAATATTTTTTCACTCAACGTGTAATCAAACTCTGGAATTTGTTACCGGAGGATGTAGTAAAAGCTGTTAGTGTAGCTGGGTTAAAAAAAGGTTTGGACAAGTTCCTGGAGGAAAGGTCCATAAACCATTATTAAAAAGGGACCCAGGATATCAATGCTTGATCCAATACAAGCATTGTGGAACCTGTGTCTTTTGGGGAAAATGCTAGGTACTTATGACCTAGATTGGCCACTGTTGGAAACAAGATACTGGGCTTGATGGACCTTGATCTGACCCAGTATGGCATATCTTTTGTTCTTATGCACACCACAGCTTCCTCGGTGGCCCACCTACATTTGTTCCCTCTGTTGGGTATTTGCCGGGCCATTATCTGGTCTTTGGTTCATACTTTCACAGCACATTACTGCTTGGAGGAAAGCTCACGGCGCGACACCATCTTCAGCCAGGCAGTGCTTCGTCCCCTCTTTGGGGAATAGTGCAACTCCTTCTCTCCATCCCGTTGTGTCAAGACTACTGGTGAGATGATTCCAAAGTCAATGTTGGGGCTGTGTCTCTGGACGTCAAGCTTTTCAGTGCTCCATCATGTTTTTGGGTCGCCCATGGCTCCTACAGCTTTTTTCAGTAGCCTGTAGCTTGAGAGTCCCATATGTGAAGAATGACTTCCTGCTTGTTCCTGGAGAAAGCGTAGTTACTTACCTGTAACAGATGTTCTCTGGGGACAGCAGGAATCAGTCCTCATAACCCTCCCAACTCCCTGTGGAGTTGGTTTTCTTTTTATGCTTGATTAGCTATGTCATTATACTGAGGTAAGATGGCACCCTTGGGAGGGAAGGTGACTGCGGTCTAACTCCCAAAGGTTGTCTTTGAAAGCTGGGGAGTGAATCCGCGTGTACTCCATCGCTGCTGACATCACCCATATGTGAGGACTGATTCCTGCTATCCCCAGAGAACCCCTGTTACAGGTGAGTAACTACTTTACTTTTAAAATCAGAAAAGAGATTTTAGTTTAAATTTAAAACTCAGCACAGAGTTTTTAGGTTACATTTAAAACCCAGCAGAGAGCTTTTAGTTTAAATTTAAATCTATCAGGGCCTAGTTTCATCAGATAGCTTTTAATTTAAATGAAATCAGAGTATAGCTTAGCATTGAAGAAAGAATAGGATAAAATATTCTTTCAGTTGAAAGAAATAACTTGTTTCGAGATACCTTTACAAAGAGGTCATCCACTTATGAGGTAAGAGATCTGGGAATTTGTTTTAAATATGTGTTAAAGCAGAGTGAAAGGTCAAAGTGGCAATTTGAAAGGTTCCCTCTATCAAGCCAAGGGCTGTGTTAATCACCAAGGAAATTATTAACAGATTACCTTAGAAGCACAAGTCTGGGACCTGTATAGCAAGCCAGCCTTTATTAAGTCTCTCACCCACCCTCACTCCTGCTCACCCCAGACATAATCTTAGCTTATAGACTCTTAAACCTATTAAAGGGAGAATGGTGAAAGTTACTTTCAGTTCAACTGGTTATCATTACCAGGAATAGATTAAGGCCCTGAAGTTAGTTAATCTTGAGGTGAACAAAGTCCCTTAAAGGTAATTGGTATAGTTGTATCAGTACAAGTATCCCTAGCAACTTTAAGTAAACAACTTAAATAGCTAAACAAAAAACCAAGATGCAAACAGCAGTCCAGCAGTGAGACGGGGGCTATCCAGCCTTTTGCACTGAGTGTCACATGTATGATTTTCTCCCAGTTGGTGAGGTATCTTACGTGTGCACTAGATGCAAGGAGTTCTTTGTCCTCAGAGAATGAGTCAAATCACTGGAGGCTAGAGTAACAGACTTGGAAGACATAAAGAAAGCAAAGAGTTTCAAAGATGAGACCTACAGAGACATAGTACTGAAGTCTCACCTCCAATCTAAAAGCCTCTCAGTTGCCATGGAGGAGAGAGTCACGTGAAAGGAGAGAATCATCTTGGTGTGGCAGGAAGTCATCCCTTAGCTAGGACCTGTCTACCAGGAGATATAAAACTCTCTTGCACCAAGGAGGTTTCTCCAGGGCTTTGTGCCCATGAGAGATGAGTTAGGACAGATGATATAGTTGGCGATTTGATCATTAAGTATGTAGATAGCTGGGTGGCTGGTAGACGTGAGGACCGCCTGGTAACATGCCTGCCTGGTTTGAAGGTAGCTGACCTCATGCGTCACCTAGACAAGGTTTTAGATAGTGCTGGGGAGGAGTCTGCTGTCTTAGTACATGTTGGCACCCATGATATGGGAAAGTATGGGAGCGAGGTTCCGGAGGCCAAATTTAGGCTTTTAGGTAGAAGTTGAAATCCAGAACTTCCAGGTTAGCATTCTCTGAAATGCTTCCCATTCCACACACGGGACCCAAAAGGCAGTCGATGCTGCGGAATCTTTATGTGTGGATGATACGATGGTGCAAAGAAGAGGGTTTTGGATTTGTTAGGAACTGGGCTACGTACTGTGGCACTGCAGAGCCTATTCACATGGAGAAAAAGGTTTTAAATCCTGAAAAAAGATTTCAACATCAGTTGCAATGCTATGAGGAGCCTGATAGGGGGAGCAGGAGTGACCTTCCAAGGCCTAGAGAACTGCACCCTAGAACTGATGATGTAATGCAACCTAACAGCCAATCCAGGAAAGGGGGAGTTCCTCTTAGGAAAGGCTGGGAAGTTGAAAAGGAGGAAGTAGGACAAGTAAAGAAGACACACCAGGACACACACCAGGAAACACACCAGGAGGAAGAGCACCAGAGAGCGCACCAGGAAGAGTATCAGCGGTGGTACCAGCAGCAGCAACGGAAAGCAGAGGCTGTGGTAGAAGCTGAAAGAGAAAAGAAGTCTTGGCAAAGATACCAGAGAGGAAGGAGTTCCTGGCAGGAAGGCACAGTAAGTCCGGTGCAACAGAATTCCAGGAGTTCTTGGCTGAGAGATACTGGAAAGAAAGGCACAAGGGGAGAAATAAACCCCAGAGTTTTATATGAGGAACCGGCAGCAATAAATGCAGGACACTGTGGCTGTTACCAGGGAAATGATGAAATCATTGCTGTAAGAGGTAACACTCCTTATTCAAATAACAAAAGGTGTGGGTGTGAAAGAGTGCTGATTCTACAGGAAGGCCAGCTGAAGTCTGAGAAGCCTACTGCTCGAGTAAGGCTGAACTACAGCAGGACTAGGCCTCGTGACTCAACTAACTGGGACAATCCTAAGAAACAAGGTAAACCACCTTTTTATTCTGCTAAGCATTATAACTTACTGAAACAGGAAGCACAAGATACAGAAGTGTGCCCTCCTTATCAAACTGTCCGGGAGATAGGACACAAGCCTTTGGTAAAAGAAAGACTGTGTAACATAAGGCAGCAAGCCAAAGGAAGTTACTGCCCTAACAAGCCTTCACATGGGCGCGGCCCAAACCTAGACTCAGAACACTGGAAGCTAGTGAATGTGCTGTATGAGAAGCCTCAATACACTCCACAAGAGTATATTGACACAGATTCACAGTTATCTGACCCTCAGCCTATGCAGGTGGAATTCAACGAGGACCCACCTGAGACCGCTATGGATTGTAGCTACTGTCAGGCAGGAAGCCTAATGTCTTTGCATGAAATGTAAGCAGTCCTCAATAGCAAAGCCTGTGTAATTGCTTTATACAAAGTCCTGTGAAGTAACAGTAGACAAAGCAAGTTTTGAATATATTTCTTCTTTTTGCCTGAAGCAAGGTTTCTTTATTTTGTTGAAGTAGTCTCCACTGTTTGAACCATTGTGCGTAAAGGGAAATAAAGCCTTACTTTCCCTACATTCGGACTATTGTGTTCTCTTGAAGTTTGGTCCCCGGTAGGTCCTGGGAACAGTACCCTGACCCTTACATAAAGACCAAAATTCAAAGTTAAAAAAAACCTCTCATGTCCACTCGACCTGCCCATACCAACCTTGGCCTCTAGGGCGGCGGTGCGACATGGAAATGGCGTAGTTGTGGGATGTTTTGTTGGAGCCTACGTCCAGCCTAAAGAGAAGAAGCTTGAGCTACAGGTTTCAAGAGGAAAAAGATACAACCCAAGTTGGAATAAAAAACCCGGAGTGGAGCAGTCAAATTCGGAGCGGAGTGGAAGGAAAATCCTGAGAAGAAGAAATCCTGTGTCCAACTGTCGGCGGAGAATCGCGGAGTACGACAGCAACGTATACTGTTCCAGAGCTGATTCTACCCTGCCATCAGGTAAAACGTAGATATACCTGAAAAGTGTAGGATACCAAGATTCACCATGGATCCTAAAGAATTATGTGCGTGGATGGCTAATCAATTTGATAAGCAGGCAGAACTGGCGCTGCAGAACCAAGCGCAAGCGCTGAGAGCCATGCAAGACCAGCAGTCACCTCTTCTGCACGCAATGGACAAGTGGTTAGCCCAGCAGAGGGAAGAGATGACAAAGAGGAAAACTGAGCAGTTGCAAGAAACTGGACTGCATAACACGGAGTTTGGACAGTGGTAGTGCAGTGACCTATCGATGGGAAAGTTAAGCTCGAGTGATAATCTCGATGATTTCTTGGATTCTTTCAGTAGAATAGCGAAGTCAGCTCGGTGGCCGACCGCACAGTGGGCAGTCAGACTAGCTGCGTCTCTGACGGGGGAGGCTCTAGCCGCCTATCGGTCGATGCCTCCAGCTTTAGCAGATAACTACGATGAAGTGGTAATGGCAATCAGAGATCGCCTAGGTCTCACCCCATTAGCTTATAAAAAATTGTTTAGAGCCACTATGCTTAGCCCAAATGAAACTCCAAAAGCTTTAGGGCATAAAATAAAGAGCTTGGCGTACAAATGGCTACAGCCTGAGAGAAAGAATATTGAAACTCTGATGGACGCCATAATATTAGAACAATTTCTAGATGCAGTACCAAGTAGGGTGCAAAATTTTCTAATCCTCCAGAATTGTTGCACCACTACCGAGGCCATAAGCCTAACAGAAAGGTATCTAGAGGCAGAGAAAGTGACTCAGCCAAAGGTAGGCTTTCCTAAAATGAACTTAGGGATGGAAGCTAGCAGAGTAGGTAGTTCCTCTAGACCTATGTATAGCCCTAGGAGTAGTAATGACCCTAAGGATTTTGAAAATGTGAAACGATGTTTTTAGTGTGGTAAGAAAGGCCATGTAAAAAAGGAGTGTTATTCACGCATTGCCCTAGTGGGAGAAGTCCCAAAGACAACGAGAGAAGGTTTTGTCTTGAAAGTGAAAATACATGGAGTTAACACTAAAGCACTTCTGGATTCAGGAGCGGACCAATCCATGATGTCCAAACAGCTATGGTCTATGATCCAAGGCCAAGGATGGTCCGTCCCTGAACGTCCAGAAGCGCAAGTTAAAATAAAATGTGTTCACGGATCAGCTACGTGGGTTAATGCATTGGGAATGAGAAAGCAAATGTTGGTGGCCGTGGTCCCAAGACTACCACAAGAGCTGGTATTGGGTCGCGACTGGCCGCAATTTAAAAGGAGTCTGAGAGAGGGTTTATCTCCTCAGAAAGTCCCGAATTCCACATGTAGTAGGCATGAGTCCATAGATAACTTGGAGACACAGCCCACAAGCTCAAAGACAGGCGCTAATCCCAGAGAAGCTTTAGTTTCAACAAGGTCCCAGACCCAACAGGAGGAAGAACCTTCATGTTCCACAGATACTACTTTTGGGGTTCTACCCACGCATGACGACCTGATTGAGGAACCCGAGGGGAGAGGACGGAAAGCTAAAGCCGAGCGAAGGAGAGAGCGGAGGTGCCGCTCACAAGGACGGGCGGAATTAGAAGCTGGAGAGGGGATGCCCTGGGTCCCAGCCGATCTAATGGAGAAGTTTCCTTCCTTTAAAAGGGAGCAAGCTGCAGACCCGGTCTTGGCACACGCCTTTGAGCAAGCTCAAGAGGAAAGAAGTTCCTTTCCCAAGTTCATCATAGAAGAGGAAATACTCTACCGAGAGAGTATGGACCCGCGAACGGGATCTCTGCGGAAGCAATTGGTGGTGCCCAATACATTTAAATCATTGGTCCTCCGGTTGGCCCACGACCATCCCGTAGGAGGCCATAAGGGAACGCAAGGAACCCTTGACCAAATTTTGGCCCGCTTTTATTGGCCAGGAGTATTCCGAGAAGTGACGCGTTTTTGCGAATCTTGTGCATCATGCCAAAGAGTAGCTCCGCACAAACCCCCTGCAGTACCCTTGGTATCAATGCCAGTGATCTCGGATCCCATGCGACGTCTAGATATGGACATAGTGGGTCCCCTCATCAAGACACCCAGAGGATACCAATACATGCTGGTGATCATCGATCAAGCCACCCGTTTCCCATGGGCGATCCCTTTAAGAAATATTTCGGCAAAAGCGATTGCTGGAGAGCTTGTGAAACTATTCTGTGAGATCGGATTCCCGCAGGAGGTCCTTACCGATAGAGGCAGCAATTTCCTGTCCAAATACCTGGCTCAAGTTTGGGACGCCTTCGGCATCCACCACAAGAAAACTGCAGCCTACCATCCCCAATGTAACGGTCTGGTGGAGCGCTTGAATCAAAGCATAAAACAGATGCTCCGGCGTGCACTGGGTGGACAAATGGCAGAGTGGGATACGATGCTACCTTTTTGTCCTATACACTTGCAGGGAGAGGAGACAAAAGTCCTTAGGAACTTCACCGTACGAGCTGTTGTATGGAAGATCCCCCAGAGGCCTGTTAGACGTCTTGAAGGAGCAATGGGTGGAACCCGTAGAGACGGAAATAGGGGTACCTCTGTTTCTAAAGAATCTGAGAACACGCTTGGAACGAACCTCGCGGGTGGCGAGTGAGAACTTGGAGGAGAGTCAGATAAAACAGAAGAGATATTACGATCAGCGGACAAAGCCTAGACAGTTAAAAGCAGGAGACAAAGTGATGGTCCTGGTATCAGGAGCTACCCCCAAATTCGAGGCCCGGTGGAGAGGACCTCATGTGGTAATTAAGCCTAAGGGACCCACCTCTTATGAGGTACAAGATACCAAATGACACACACAAATTTACCATATCAACGCTCTTCGATCGTGGCACGACCAATCAGTGTTACTAGCCTTAGTAGCCAACGCATATCACCCGGAAGAGATAGTAAGGGATAACAGGCGGAAGACATATGATGCCAGCAAGTTACTGTACAATGCTGCTGCTAAGCTACGTATTCCGTGCTGTGTGAAGGGGGCTTCACCAGCCCGTCATATTTTAAGAGGGGGGATATGTGGCACTGCAGAGCCTATTCACATGGAGAAAAAGGTTTTAAATCCTGAAAAAAGATTTCAACATCAGTTGCAATGCTATGAGGAGCCTGATAGGGGGAGCAGGAGTGACCTTCCAAGGCCTAGAGAACTGCACCCTAGAACTGATGATGTAATGCAACCTAACAGCCAATCCAGGAAAGGGGGAGTTCCTCTTAGGAAAGGCTGGGAAGTTGAAAAGGAGGAAGTAGGACAAGTAAAGAAGACACACCAGGACACACACCAGGAAACACACCAGGAGGAAGAGCACCAGAGAGCGCACCAGGAAGAGTATCAGCGGTGGTACCAGCAGCAGCAACGGAAAGCAGAGGCTGTGGTAGAAGCTGAAAGAGAAAAGAAGTCTTGGCAAAGATACCAGAGAGGAAGGAGTTCCTGGCAGGAAGGCACAGTAAGTCCGGTGCAACAGAATTCCAGGAGTTCTTGGCTGAGAGATACTGGAAAGAAAGGCACAAGGGGAGAAATAAACCCCAGAGTTTTATATGAGGAACCGGCAGCAATAAATGCAGGACACTGTGGCTGTTACCAGGGAAATGATGAAATCATTGCTGTAAGAGGTAACACTCCTTATTCAAATAACAAAAGGTGTGGGTGTGAAAGAGTGCTGATTCTACAGGAAGGCCAGCTGAAGTCTGAGAAGCCTACTGCTTGAGTAAGGCTGAACTACAGCAGGACTAGGCCTCGTGACTCAACTAACTGGGACAATCCTAAGAAACAAGGTAAACCACCTTTTTATTCTGCTAAGCATTATAACTTACTGAAACAGGAAGCACAAGATACAGAAGTGTGCCCTCCTTATCAAACTGTCCGTGAGATAGGACACAAACCTTTGGTAAAAGAAAGACTGTGTAACATAAGGCAGCAAGCCAAAGGAAGTTACTGCCCTAACAAGCCTTCACATGGGCGCGGCCCAAACCTAGACTCAGAACACTGGAAGCTAGTGAATGTGCTGTATGAGAAGCCTCAATACACTCCACAAGAGTATATTGACACAGATTCACAGTTATCTGACCCTCAGCCTATGCAGGTGGAATTCAACGAGGACCCACCTGAGACCGCTATGGATTGTAGCTACTGTCAGGCAGGAAGCCTAATGTCTTTGCATGAAATGTAAGCAGTCCTCAATAGCAAAGCCTGTGTAATTGCTTTATACAAAGTCCTGTGAAGTAACAGTAGACAAAGCAAGTTTTGAATATATTTCTTCTTTTTGCCTGAAGCAAGGTTTCTTTATTTTGTTGAAGTAGTCTCCACTGTTTGAACCATTGTGCGTAAAGGGAAATAAAGCCTTACTTTCCCTACATTCGGACTATTGTGTTCTCTTGAAGTTTGGTCCCCGGTAGGTCCTGGGAACAGTACCCTGACCCTTACATAAAGACCAAAATTCAAAGTTAAAAAAAAACTCTCATGTCCACTCGACCTGCCCATACCAACCTTGGCCTCTAGGGCGGCGGTGCGACAGTACATTCTGGGGAAGGGAGGGCTCTTGCAAAGGGATAGGCTCCACCTTAACCGGGAAGGAACCAGGCTGCTGGCATTAACCTTTAAAAAGGAGAGAGAGCAGCTTTTAAATCTGATAGTAGGGGAAAGCTGGCAGTCACCCAGGAGTGCATAGTTCAGAAGGATACTAGCAAAACAGGGAAGTTTGGGCATCCGGATAGAGATGTTCGAACAAAGATAAAAGTAACCCAGATGTCCTTCAATGCAGAGCTGAAAGATTCCAAATTATACCTATCAACTGATACCAGATTAATATGAATAAAATACAACATCTAAAATGCATGTATGCAAATGCTAGAAGTCTAAAAAATAAAATGGGAGAGCTAGAATATATAGCACTAAATGAAAGATTAGATATGATTGACATCTCAGAGACCTGGTGGAAGGAAGACAACCAATGGGACACTGTGATACCTGGGTACAAAATATATTGCAACGAAGGAGTATATCAAATTGGTGGAAGGGTTGCGCCCTACGTTAGAGGGCATTAAGTCACACAAGATTAAAGTTTTGCAGGAAACAAAATACACTGTAGAATCTCTATGGATAGAAGTTCAATGTAAAAAAGCGGAAGGTGATGGTAACATGGGTGTACTATTGACCATCTGGGTCCACCAAAAAGAGCAGCAACTGCCACGAAAACAGCAAACACAAAAACAGTCCAAAGGCGTGGCAGGAAGGGTCAAAGAAAGCCTTTATTATTCAGGGATTGAGCACTGCCAACCCAACACTGGCCGTGTTTCATAGGAAACTTCTTCAGGGGTATGCGGCTAAACTATACATAAATAAAAACAACCATAAAAATGATAATGATAAAAATCAATAGATAATAAATAAATAAATAAATAACTAAATAAGTACATGTAGCCTCGGAACAATGTGAAGGGAGGGAGGCAGGGAAGGACAGAGGAAACCAGGGAAAGGAATGGGAGGGAAGGTTAATAAAGGGAAGAAAAGGGGAGGAAAAAAGTGCCTAATTTGAATAGTAAACTTAACAATAAAATTACATAAGAACATCATAAATAACTAAATGAAATCATCCAACAAAGATTTAACCATAAGATGAACAAACCAAAGTAAAATGTAAAAGTGGAACAGCAAACACTATTACATGCATATAAATCATTAAAAACATATATGTAAAGTATTTACATCCAAATAGTGATATAAAAGTCGTTAAAAGAACCAAAGAACACTATTACATGCATATAAAACAAAAGAACCACATATGCAATATATTTGCCATTAAAAGAACCAGAAGAAGACAGAGAGAGAGAGAGGAGGAAACTGTGGTAAGACATGTAAATACTAAAAAATAATGTGAAACATTAAAAAACAGATATGCTAATAAATAGCTAAAAGTGTTGTGTAATAGATAAGATAATAAATAAATAATATAACTAAAAAAATGTTATTTTGATAGAAGATTATCCATTATGTTACAGGAGCAGGAGGAGAACCAGTGGAAACCAATGCATTGAGAAGGTTACACCTACCACTGTAGGGATTTGTAGGATAAACAAACCCTTTCTTTAATGAGATCCCCGAGGGGAACATACACCCTAAAAGATAAAGAATACATAACCATGTACTCATAACGGTGCAAACTCATAAAAGTGAATGACTATTAGGCAGACCTCTAAAATATATTACAACCAAGGAGGGGAAGGGTACAATTAGAGTAACCGAAAAAGGGGAAAATTAGAATCAAAGAGCCACAAAACCCATTCTGCATTGTGGACATCTGTTATTATATTATATATGATAAGATTGATGGAGGGATTAATGGGAAAGATAAACCCCAGAAGAGTCATTGATACTATGAGCGCTATTGATGGTATTTGTATTCTGTTTGATAAATGCGCTATGAAGTCTGAGACTCTCTGGGGGAATGTTATATAATCTGTTCACACAGCTGTTTCTAGTACCACGTAAATGTTGTAGTAGAGTAATTTAACACATATAATTGGGTTTTCAGTGGGGCTTACCTCTGGGATCAAGGACTGTTCTAAGTTCCTTTCCCGGGCAGCCTATGATGGATTTGAGTCAGTGGCTTGGAAGCAGCAGCCTGCATCGGCGCCTGACGCCAAGCCTGGTTGCAGTCTTCGGACCACAAGCAATGGGCCAAAGACAATCTGCTTGACATCCCCTGCACAGGGGAGAACCTTATGGCTGACAAGGCGGCCGAGATTGAGGCTGACATGGTGACTTGACAGAGGCTCTCCAAGAAGACCTCATTCATTCCCTGTAAGAAACCATCGGGGAAAAGTCCCCTGTTTCTGAGGAAAAAGGGGCCCTTTCAGCAGATTCACTACTACCAGCCTTTCTCGGGCCAACAACAGGGTTCTCACTCTAAAAGACAAAGCCATGGTCATCAGAAGCCAAAGGCACAGAAGCCCCAGGCTCCAGCTCGTGCCCAGCCCGGGGGGGGGGGGGGGAGCTTTTGACTCCCAGGGCAGGGCCTCCCCTCCCCCAGGAGACCTTCACCAACCCACAGGGGGCCCCCTGACACTCTTTGCCCACAAGTGGGCCACTGTCACCTGAGACCAGTGGGTACTGCAGGTGGTAAGGGAAGGATACCTCCTCCACCTATAGCAGGTACCACCCAGGTTCTTTCCAGGAGAGCCAGTGCGACCTCTTGTTCACCAGACCATTCTGCTCTCAGAGCTCACAGGTATGCTCAGGGACAATGCAGTGGAGCCTGTACCCAAACATCTATGGGGAAAAGGCTTCTACTCCAGATAATTCCTTGTCCCAAAGAGAACTGGGGGCCTCAAGCCCATACTAGACCTGAGAAACTTAAACAAGTTTCTGGTGAGGGAGAACTTCAAGATGGTCTCCCTTGGAACACTGCTGCCTTACCTCCACCAGGGAGATTGGCTGTGCTCCTTGGACCTAAAGGATGCATACACTCATATCCTGATTCACCCCTCCCACAGTCAGTACCTAAAGTTAGTGGTGGGAGGAGGGCACTACCAGTACAGGGTGCTGCCCTTCAGCATGGCCTCCTCGTCAAGGGTCTTTACCAAATTCCTGGTGGTGGTAGCTGCCTACCTGTGCCTGCAAAAGGCTTTCCTCTTCCCCTACCTGGATGACTGACTCATCAGGGGTGGTACAATCTCAAAGGTCAGTCAGGCGGCAGAGCGTGTAGCCCTCCTTCTGCAGCACCTGGGGTTCATCATCAACTACCCCAAATCTCATCTCTTTCCAGCCAAAAGTCTGGAGTTCATAGGTGCTCAGTTGGACACATTACAGGTCAAGGCTGTTCTCCCAAGAGAAAGGGCAGAATGTCTCAGGCAACTGGCAGGAGAGGTACAACGCCTCCAGTCAGTGCTGGCTTGTCTCCTCCTCCGCCTACTGGGCCATATGGCCTCGATGGTCCACATCACGCCCTCAGTCCGCTTACACATGCGGACAGCCCAGTGGTGTCTATGCTCACAGTGGACTCAGGCCACGAGCAGGCTACAGGACAGGGTCAGTGTTACCTGCCAGCTGGCGGAGTCCCTAAACTGATGGCAAAACCTGTGCCACCTCCAGGCCAATGTTCCCTCTAATTTTCTGTAGGCTGTGTGCGCATAAAATATCAGCTGTGCAGCTTTTGAAGGAAGGTTAAATTTTTGTGTGCCACATAACGACACTCGGAGTTATATACTTTAAAATTTGACTACATGTCAGAATACAGTATGTACACCACATTGATTGCACTAGAAAATATTGTAGAACTTGTGAAAACTGTAAATACACAACAACTTTTAAATTTTAAGACGCCTGTGTTGTTTTCTATCAGAATCAGAACCGTAATTTTTGTGCGCTCTGTTATAAACTATGTGCGCTCGCTCAGCGAGGTGTGTGCGCGCGCACACGCGCACAGCTTAGAGGGAACAGTGCTCCAGGCGGTAATACCCTTCCAGGCACCCGCGCCGCAGAGGACCTGACCATAGATGACTCCCTCCTGGGGTGGGGGGCGCATTGCAGAGACTGCCATACACAGCGCAGCTGTTCTCAGGAGGAGTCACTCCTACAGATCAATCTCCTGGAGATCAGGGCAATCTTCTTGGCCCTACGAGCGTTCCGCCCCCACCTGTGACACCGATCTGTGCTGATCCAGACGGACAATCAGGTTGCCATGGTTTTTTTTTTAATTTTAATATTTATTAATTTTCCAATATATATCTAACAAAGAATATATATCATAGAAATATATGAGTACAATATGAAAGGAAAACCCAGGAAGAAAAATCAAACCAACCCATCGTATCTTATCATATCATATCCAAAAGAAGGCATCAGGAAATAACAATAAAAAGATCTCAGGGCATAAGCCCATAATCTAACAGGTCATTTCAAAAGTCCAAACAGGGTGAAGACTTAGGCGTCAGCCATATGGGATACCACATTCACCACAGGTCTCTCCCTTGCAACTAGGAACTCCAAGAGCTGTCCTGGCTCAAAAAACAAAAAAGGTTTTATCCAAATTGGAAATTATACAACCAGAAGGAAATCTCAAAATAAACTTACCCTCCAGGGAGAGGACCCTAGACCGAAGGGCTAGGAATTCCTTCCTCCTCTGCTGGGTAACCTGTGAAAGGTCGGGAAAAATGTGGACATATGAACCCAAAAACTGCAGACTGAAGTTCCTAAAGTAAGATTGAAGAATTACAGATTTGTCAGATTCCAAGGCTAGCATTACAAGGAGAGTAGTCCGCTCGGTAATTACATCAAGGGAACTCTCCAGAAACCTAGTCAGGTCCCCAAGAGACCGAGAGGGATCACTGGAGCTCAACGCCCTAGATCCAGAACCCAAGGACAGATACTGGGCACGTACAAGAGGGGGAAAATTATCAGGGGGCAACTTAAGTACCTCCTGAAAGTATTTGCGCACCATCTCAGAGACAGACAGAACAGGAGATTTAAGAAAATTAAGCAAACATAAGTTATTCCTATGGATATGATTATCCAAATATTCTGTCTTTCTCACAAGCACAGTCCTGTCTTTAACTTGGGCTGCACACACACCACGAAGTTGCAACAAATCCTCTTCCAACCGAGCTATCTTCCCCACTTGCTCCTCCTGCAACCGAGAAAACTCTGAGAAGCTAGTTTTCAGTGAAAAAAGTTCAATACTCACAGTCCCAACAATAGTTTGAAGTGAGGAATTCAATGTGGCTAAGGCATCCCACAGCGCTTCTAAAGTAATCTTGCCAGTTTCACCAAGGCTCCGGTCACTGGAATCTGCACTGCTCCACCACTTACTCCTGCGGAATCCCCAAACACAAGGAGGGATGAACCCGCTGATCCACTAGCACTACTCGAGCCCACATGAGCAAGGGAAGCAGCAGGCTGCACCGCCACGGATCTCCTTCAGTACCCCCCCCCCCCCTGGTGTGCTTGACAACAAGCAGGGGAGAAGCACTCTGTCAGCTGCCAACTCATTTCCTGGTCTTCGTAGAAGGGGGGGAGGTCGCTGCTCTAGAGAGAGCCATACCAGAGACGTGCTCAGGGCCGTTAAGGAATCATCTACCAGCCCCACTGAAGATGCCACTCCAGGCACTGAAGGAGTAAACCCACACTGTGTCAGTATCCTTTGCCCAGCTGCGATGTCTCCTACCAAACCCGAGAGTAAACTGGCTTGCTTCTGTTTGCGGTGCCCCATGGCTCCAAGCAAACTTTCTCAGCAGGCTCCAGACTGACAATCAGAGGTGCTCTGCCCCGGGACTGCTCCCTGCTGCCATCTTGCCTCTATTCCCTATTTTAGATAAGGAATACACTGTATGAATGCAATTGTCCCTGCCATGTTTTATATCAACAAGCAGGGGGGCACAGGCTCATACTCCCTCTGCCAGGAGGCGGTGACCATCCTCTTCTTTGCAGCACGCAGCACAATTCTTCTGTGAGTGGTGTACCTCCCAGGCCAGGACAACTGCCTAGCAGATAGGCTGAGCAGAGTCCTTCATCCACACGATTGGTGCTTAAACCCCAGAGTAATGAAGCAGCTGTTCCACCTCTGGAGCAGGCCTGTGATGGACCTATTTTATTTTTATTTATCTATCAGGTTTTATATATCACTTTATCATTTCAATCAAAGTGGTTTACATTGTAACTTAAATTTAGTAATGTATATTAAACAGGGATATTGATAACTTGGCTTTTTCTGCGGCAATGGAGGGTTAAGTGACTTGCCCAAGGCCATAAGGAGTGCTAGTGGGAATTGAATGCTGGTCTCTGGGTTCCCAAGACAGTGCTCTTAACCATTAGGCTACTCCTCCATCCCACTTTTCCTCCCGTCAGCTGCATGTGGAGAGAGTGGCGGCAGATGCCTTCCTGATCTCATGGTCCGAGGGCCTACTCTATGCATTCCGACTGACCCCCTTGGTCACCAGGACCTTCTTCAAGGTCCAGAGCAAAAGGACATCAGTTATACTGATTGCCCCCAGGTGGCCCAGGCAACCTTGGTTCTCTCTGCTGCTTTCCCTGTCAGTGGCACTCCCAGTCCCTCTGGGCTGAGCCCCGGACCTCCTGTCCCAGGAGGAGGGCTCCCTCCTGCACCCCAATTTGGAGTGGCTAATGCTAACTGCGAGGCTGCTGAAAGGGTAGCGTGGGCCTCTTTCAATCTTCCAGGAGAAGTAGAGGAGATCCTGCTGGCCTCCTGAAAACCCTCCACCAGATGGGCTTATGCCTTTAAGTGGAGAAGGTTCTCTGCCTGATATGCAGAAAGGGAGGAGAATCCCTTCTCCTGCCACGTGCAACTAGCACTTCAGTACATACCTCACCTGTCACACACCAGGCTGAAATCTAATTCAGGGAGGGTACATCTGAGCGCCATAGCTGCTCACCACCACCTTATCGAGGGAAAGTCCCTCTCAAGCCAGCCCCAGGTTTCCAGGTTCCTCTGGGGCCTCCTGTTATCCAAGCCCTTTCTCAGCCCTCCAGCAGCAGAGTGGGACCTCAATGTAGTGCTCTCCCAGCTCACCATACCACTGTTTGAGCCCCTGACCACTTGCTACCTGCGGTGCCTGCCTTGGAAAGTGGCTTTTCTGTTGGCCCTCATGTCCGCTCGATGAGTGAGAGAATTCCAGGCCCTGATGGCAGATACACCATATACAAGGTTCTACAAGAACAGGGTAGTACTCCTCACACAGCCCAAATTCCTCCTGAAGGTGGTGCCTCCTTTCCACCTCAACCAAGAGGTGGTCTTCCCCATCTACTTCCCATGGCCTCACGCCAGCAGGGAGGAACTAGTACTTACATAGTAACATAGTAAATGACAGCAGATAAAGACTAGTATGGCCCAGAGGCGTAGCGTGGGGGGTGCAGGGGGGGCCAGCCGCACCGGGCGCAACATGGGGGGGGGGCGCTCGCACTCGCAGCTCTCTGTTGCCGATGAGGGGGAAAGGCAGGTCCCTATGATACATGTTGGCGCGTACGCCATCTGGTGGTGGCACTGCAAAGAGGTTTGCGCTATAGCCCTCGAGCCCGCAGTCCTGGGAGTCGCATTGTTCTTGGCAAACCCTCGGCAACAAAGCGCAGGCGATGCGATTGACCCCCTCTAGGTAGCTATTTCACACAAGCTGCCGGGGCGGGGTGGGAGGGGGACTGTTTATCGCGTCGTCGCCCCTCGATCTCAATGTAAAGCTGGGGTTGGGGTCGGATTGCCCTGTGCGCTCGAGAAGGCGGAGCTGCAGGGCGGTATCGCGAGTTTCTGGTTCCGGATCTCCTCCTCTTCCCTGCTGTTGGGCGTTTAACCATGCTTGTCGGGTTCTTGCTGCTGTGCTGTTCGTTTCCCTGGACTCCGGCTCAGCGAGGTCAGTGCTGACGATCGCTCCCTCCCGGGGTAGGATCACGGTCGGCTCCCCCGCGCAAAGAAGCTCCCCGGCGGCTAAAATCCACGGGTTAGGGGGCGCAAATTACTTGCCTTGCCCCGGGTGCTGACAACTCACGCTACGCCACTGGTATGGCCCATCTAGTCTGCCCAGTAAGATGGCAAGAGTAGGTGCACCTGCCGCTCCATGCAGGTCACCCCTCACCATGTCTTTGTTTAGGAGTGAACCCACCGCTCAGTGTAGGACACCCCTGTTTGTTGAGAACTTAGATAGTTAAATTTATTTTGATTTTATCCTGTTGCTATAAAGGGATCCACCTTGTCTGTCCCATGCCATTTTGAATTCTGTCACTGTATGATAGGGGAAAATAAGACTTAAAGTGTGTGTGTACAGGAAAACTAGGAGGCCCGCAGGGGAAAATGGGAATCCTGTACATATCTATATATGGAAAGGAATGTGCTGTGCTAAGATAAATTGATTGTTCTACAAGGAAACGACTAACATCTGTGAAGTTACTGATAAGCTGTGGTGGGCCTCAGGGGATGAGTTGATGACGTATGTATATGTTTCTGTTAATGTATAAAAGACAGACAGCCCCTCTAACCTATGGAATAAACTTACATACTACTTATATGCAAGTGTGTGTGTTTGTTCCCCTGGAATTCCAGACAGAGAAGGTAAAGGTGTTCCCCGGCCCAGGGGATTAGCGGGCGTCCCGAGGGTAAGTGGTATATAGTGCTGGGAAAGGAGTAACCCACACTTACAATTTGGTGTCAGAAGTGAGGATTTCCCCGTTGCACTGGGATTTCCTGACTTCCTAAATTGACGTAGCTTTGGTAGCCCGTCACGGGAATGCGCTTTGGTAGCGCTATGCATAACAGGGATGTCCCGCTGGGTTTGTGGTAATACCCTTTTCCTTCTCTGTGGCTTGTGTGATTGTGTGAGCTTGGCAAGACGCCCCTGCCTCAGCCTGAAGCGATAGCACTAGTGATGGCTGTTGGCAGAAAGCAAGTAGCCAAGCGTGAGATTGTCGGATATTAATTAGAGGATGGGGGGTCCCAAGGTAAGGGGACCGCTCCAGAATCCACGGGAGTGCGTGCGCAGCCAAATGTTGCGATAAGGTTTAAAACTGCAGCTAAGAACGCATCCTATTCTCGCCGTACCCTGGTCCCTCCCGGCGCACCCCCGGTAGATGGGGAGACGCCGAAGGAATACGTAGACAGAGTGGCAGGGAGTTATTATACTAATCCCTGGGTGGATAATATGGCAGGGTGGACAGAAGGTTTACGTAGCTCAGATCCTTTTCACAGGGAGGGTAGCTTCTCTGCCTGGCATTTAGATATGATTCGGGGATTGTGTCTGGGGGATAAGAAAGCTTTTCCCTTTTATTCCGGAGACCTGAAATGGCCTAAATCTTATATGAAGGAATGTGGTACTGTATGGATACAACTGGCTCCTTATTATAATGGTCAGCACCAACCGGTGCTTGACTCGCCCTGGGATCTGCCTCCGAAATTGCCACAACCCCAGGTGTCCTCCTCCCGGGTGCCCACGGCCCCTCCGCCGTATCAGCCCATTTACCCCTCCCTGGTTGGATCGGCCGCCGTTGTAAGCCAACCAGAGACTCTGATTCATTAGAGGACATTGTTCTGGCGGCGGCTGCTTCTACCGCACACCCCCAGTAGTAATGGCGGGGCGTACCCTCACCCACCGGGAATTACCCGTAGATAAAATGTTTAGTCAGATATGTGCTACTTATGAGGCTGTGCGTGGCAAGGTGGAAGAGCCTGCCGGTTTGCCTCCGCCGCCACCCGCTGCCTGGCTACATTCTCCTGCCCTACCGTCTCACTCAAGCCCATGCTTGACTGAATCTGGGCCCGCCCCTGCTGGTCGGGATGCGCCCAGGGAAAGCATGTTTTGCCAATTTTGTAAGACATCTCAGGAGGTCTCTACCGGGGGTTTGGGGACGCGAGCAGTGGCTGGAGGGTCTGCTGCCGCTTCCCTGGTCCCTTTTGCCTCGCTGGAGTCCCTCATTACCCCCCCTAATTCCCCCCTTCTGATGCCTTCAACCGAAGATCGGGTTGGGGAACAGGAACAGAGTAGGGGTAGGGCTCATAGGGATGGGCTTAGCCCTCATAACCCCTTTCATAAGCTGGATTCAAATGACATGAGAACTTCTAACAGTGATAGAGTGACAGGAGACCCTACCTCTAAGGGCCATATATACACCCAGTACCCTTTTTTTAAACTATTGGTAACCAGCTTGTTGTTAAACCCCTGGATCCCGCCATCCTTTCTTTTATTTTACAGCATGCCCCAAACCCTATGAAAACGCCAGCTGCCACTGTGCACTGCATGCAACGCATGACTCGCGGGTTGCAGTGTACGGCGCAGGACTACCGCCTTATTATTGAGGGTGTCCTGGGGTATGATGAAGAAACCCCATTTGATTTTTCTAGAGTTAAGTCACTGGTGAACCCTTATGAGACGCCGGATGATTCTAATTACCCCCTCCGATATCCTGAGGTGATAAAAAAGATGTGTAAAGAAGTGTTAGGGGAGTTTGAGCGTTTATTTGGGGCGAAACAGAATCTTGCTGCGTCTATTGCATGCGTGCAGGAACCAGGGGAAGGAGTTTCACAGTTTGTGCGAAGGTTTCGTAAGTGTTGGAAGGAGGAGGGAGGTTTATCACAGGAAGGCCTGATGGCTTTGATGTATATTCAGACGCTGTTTGGGGCTATGCACCCCGACGTGACTGTAGCATGTAAGCGAATGATAGATGCTTGGTTTAGCATGACTCAGGCAGAATTGGAGAAGGTAATACTAACGAAGGAAGCAGCGGGATGCTTTGCAGATATGGATGTTAAGAAAGGTAAAATTTCTCATGCTTGGTAGCAGGATATTGGTTGCCAGCAATCCTACCCCAGGGGATATCAACCCCCAGGGGCTTCAGGGGTCGCAATCTCGGGGGTGGAGGGGACAGCGGGGCCGGTTTCGAGGCAGATGGGGTGGTGGATGAGGAGTAGGGCAGGGAATTTCTAGGAATCAGATCTGTTTTCATTGTAAGCAACCAGAACATTGGAAAAATGAGTGCCCTTACGTGGCAGGTAGCGGCCCCGGGCCGACTCAAGGGGGGTGGGCTTTGCCCCCTCCTGTGACGCCATTTGCATCACTCCCTCCCCCATCTAGTAACCCTGCAACCCCTTTATCCCTATTACATGGCAACAGCCCCCGCACCGCCCATAGGGCTGCCCTGAGGCAACAGTTCTGATCTGGGTTCAGTTAACGGGTGGATGGAATGAGCCCCCTTGTTGTGCATTAATGGCCAGCAAGTCTCCTTTGTCATCGATACGGGAGCGACTTGCTCTACGTTGCATGCCTCTGTTTGTAGGGAGCCCTTAAGTCCAGGTCCTGCCTCAGTTGGGATAAATGGAACCTCTACCCCCATGTGGATTACACCCCCGTTGTCTGTCTCCGCGCTTGGTAATAATACTGTTCTGTTTACACATTCATTTATGATTATTCCCTCTTGTCCAGTGAGTTTCCTGGGGCGGGACCTGTTGTGTCGCCTAGAAGCAATAACTATTAGTAATTCGGATCGCTCTTTTGCCCTGCACTCTCCTTTTTTATTGAATAGGATTTCTACAGAGGCGCATGGGTTGTCTAAGGTTCCTCCTAAACTCTGGGCCACCTCCCCAACTGACGCCGGATTGGTCCCCTGTATGCCATACGTGGCACGTTTGAAGCATCCTCAAGCTGTCGTTTGTATCCAACAGTACCCTTTGTCTGGCCCTAAGGAAACTGCTTTGCAGTCCATGATCCAGGATTTTGTCGCAGCAGGTATTGTAGTTCCTACTGTTTCTCCTTATAATACTCCTGTGAATCTTGTCCCTAAGGGGGATGGGTTCCGTTTTACCCAGGATTTACGGGCCGTAAATCAGCTTGTTGTCCCGCTGGCACTGGTGATGCCCGATATTGCCAGGCTACTTACTCTTATTCCTACGGAAGCCAAATGCTTTACGGTTATTGATTTAGCTAATGCCTTTTTTAGTGTACCCCTAGACCCCATCACGCAGCCTCTTATGGCTTTCATACATGCAGGTAAACAATATACCTGGACTCACCTGCCGCAGAGATACATTGACTCCCCGGCGGTGTATTCTCTTGTTCTTAAGGCATCAATTGAAATGTGGCATCCGCCTTGTTCCTCCACCCTTCTCCAGTATATGGACGATTTGTTGTTATGTTCGAAAACAATCACAGAATGTGAAAACGACTCTGTATCCTTGCTCTGCCATTTAGCCTCCCATGGACATAAGGCTTCTCTAAAAAATCTCCAGTGGTGCTGCGAGCTTGTTACCTATTTGGGGTTTGTGCTGTCCCCTGGAAACCGGGTGCTCTCTCCCGCCCGAGTACAGGCAATTATAAAATTATCTCCTCCAACAACAGTGACACAAATGCTGGCTTTCCTTGGATTAGTATCCTTCTGTTGCGCATAGATCCCGGACTGTGCTTATTGGGATTCCATATTGCGAAGGGCTACTTTGCAGTTACCAGGCTCTGCATCTATTGAATGGACCAAAGAAATGCTTTCTGCATTTGCCATTTTGAAAAAGCTGCTTATCTCGGCTCCTACACTTGGACTACCCAACTATGGGAAAATGTTTTACTTATATGTAAGGGAAGAGGGAGGAACTATGGCAGCTAACAGGCGGGGCGGGGGGGGGGAGGGGAATGCACCCAGTCACATATTTATCGAAAAAATTGCCCCTCCAGGTACAGGGTATGCCTGCATGTTTGCGAGCCCTGGCAACTTCGGCTATTGCCGTACAGATGACTATCCCGATTACTCTGTCTCATGAGACTATTCTGTTTTCTACCCACTCTGTTTTGAATGTGTTAAAGAACCTCACTACGCAACACATGACAGCCTAGCACCTTAGTGTGTATGAGGTAATTTTAACAACTACTGAAGGGTTGGCAGTTAAACAGCAGTCCGCTGCCTTTACCCCGATGCTGGCCTTGCAGGCCTTAATGCGCCCAGTAGATGATTCCGAATTGCCCCAAGAAGAACATGATTGCTTAAAGTTGATTATCTTTGAGACATCAGTATGTCCCGATTTGTCCTCCTCCCCGCTCCCGGACGCTCCACACATATTTGTGGATGGGAGCTGTGTCCGTCCCACAGACAATACCTACATTGCTTCTTATGCCATTATAGAACTCCCAAATATTTTGCATGAAGCCCAGTTATTACCTTATGGCTCTGCACAAGCTGCAGAATTGGTAGTGCTTACTAGAGCCTGTGAATTATTTGCTGATAAACGTGTTAACATTTATACAGATTCCAGGTATGCCTTTGGGGTGGTGCATGATTTTGGCCTCTTATGGTGGCGTAGGGGCTGGAAAACGGCAGACGGTAAACCAATTTCTCATGCACAATTGGTTAATGAACTACTGGCCACCTTATGTAAACCCAAAGAAGTCGCCATTATTAAATGTGCCGCCCACAGATATGATACTTCTATTGCCTCTCAAGGCAATGCTTTAGCTGATCTTGCAGCCAAACAGTGTGCACAAGCCCAAATTGAACTCTTACGTAGTAATAATATCTCTCAGGGCATGCCAACAGTTTCTTATTATTTGTTTGATCCTCCATTGTCTGCATATTATGTTTCCCCTCTTGAGAATTCTTTTCCCCTGCACCACTTGCAGGCTGCTGCAGATCCCGAGGACATTATGTATTGGCAACAACATAATATGAGTTTAAATTCAGCCCAGATTTGGCAGGAAAAAGGGGGTGGGGGCGAAGAGGGCTACCGAAAGTGGCAGCCCCTCTCTTAATTGGTGAAGTACATGGGGTAGGGCATATAAACAGGAAGACGGTTCTTAAGGAGTTCCAAGAAATATTTGTTTGCAGAGATTTGCCTCATTTAGTGGAATCACAACGGAGTCAATGTTAGTATGTGCTAGGAATAATGTTCAGAAGGGAAAAGCAATAGGACAATTGCAACATTTACCCCCACCCCAAGGCCCGTTTCAGGCCCTACAAGTAGATTTCACATGTATGCCACGATCGAAAGGGAGTTATAAGTATTGTTGGTCATGGTTGATAGGTTTTCCAAGTGGCCAGAGGCTTTTCCCACGACTAAGGACTATGCTAGAACAGTAATAAAAATTCTCTGTAAGGAAGTTATTCCCCGCTTTGGGTGTCCCCTTTCTATAGATTCTGATCAGGGACCAGCGTTCACCTCTAAGGTGTTACAACAGATTACTCAGATGTTTGCCATTGATTGGAAATTTCATGTCCCATATCACCCACAGTCATCAGGGATAGTAGAACGAATGAATCGAACAATTAAAGAAAAATGTAAAAAGGCTACACAACACGCCCCAGGAAGGTGGCCAGTGTATCTGTCAGCTGTATTGGCAGAAATTAGGCTAACCCCTGGGGCATCTGGATTCTCTCCTTTTGAAATTCTGATGGGACGACTCTTCTCCTTACCCTGGAAATGGCCCGAGGGAACGGTGATAATGGCGGATGACTTGTTGCTGGTACAGGAAGAATATGCTACACAGCTAGCTAAATATTTGTGCACAGTGTCTGAACAAGTATATAATGTGTTTCCTTTTCCTTTTGCAGAACCGACGCACCCGTTCCGCCCGGGACACCGTGTGATGGTAAAGCTGTTTCATAAGAAGGGCCAGTGGGACCCGCCGTTTGGAGATCCGGAGGAGATTATTGCAGTTACTCGCACAGCCGTGCTAACTGATAAGCATCCAACCTGGGTACACGCCTCACGTGTCAAGAGTGCACCGGAGGATTCCTGGAAGACGCTTGACTCGCCCCAGCCATGAGGACCTTGGACGCAGGCACATCGGACAGAGAACAATGCAACTTGGATTCAGGCCCTGCAGAGCTCCACCACTTTTACGTACTCTTATACACCTGTTTCCACAGTGGCTGATGTACCTGAGCACGCCACCACCAACCTCCAGTTAATAATGTCTGCTTAACTGTCCTTCAGAAGACTGGCTGTTCTTATAGTGGGCTTATGCAGGCCCAAAGGGGGGATTGATAGGGGAAAATAAGACTTAAAGTGTATGTATACAGGAGGACTAGGAGGCCAGCAGGGGAAAATGGGAATCCTGTACATATCTATATATGGAAAGGAATGTGCTGTGCTAAGACAAATTGATTGTTCTGCAAGGAAACGACTAACATCTGTGAAGTTACTGATAAGCTGTGGTGGGCCTCAGGGGATGAGTTGTTGACGTATGTATATGTTTCTGTTAATGTATAAAAGACAGACAGCCCCTCTAACCTATGGAATAAACTTACATACTACTTATATGCAAGTGTGTGTGTTTGTTCCCCTGGAATTCCAGACAGAGAAGGTAAAGGTGTTCCCCGGCCCAGGGGATTAGCGGGCGTCCCGAGGGTAAGTGGTATATAGTGCTGGGAAAGGAGTAACCCACATTTACACTGTATTTGCCCCCACCACTTCCATTGGGAGGGCATTCCAAGTATCCACCACCCTTTCAGTGAAAAAGTATTTCCTGACATTGCCTTTCAATTTACCCCCTTGCAGCTTCATGTTATGCCCTCTAGTTTTACAGCTTCCCCGTCTTTGGAAGAGGTGTGTTTGTTCATTAATTCTCTTTAAGTATTTAAAGGTCTGAATGATATCTCCCCTATCCCTCCTCTCCTCCAGAGTGTACATATTTAGGTATTCAAGTTTCTTCTCATAAGGCTTCTGACGCAGGCTCCAAATAATTTTGGAAACCTTCCTCTGAACAGTTTCCAGTCTTTTTACATCCTTTAAGAGATATGTTCTCCAAAACTGAACACAGTATTCCAAGTGAGGCCTCACCAGTGACTTATACAGTGGCATTAGTACCTCTTCCTTTCTACTGGTAATTCCTCTTTGTATGCAACCCAACATCCTCCTGGCTTTTGCCACTGCCTTGTTGCACTATTTTGCTACTTGAGATCCTCAGAAATAATCACACCAAGGTCGTTCCCCTGGTCCGTGCACACCAACCTCTCGCCCCCTATCACATATATTTCTCTTGGATTTCTGCTTCACAAGTGCATGACACTGCACTCCTTCGCATTAAATCTGAACTGCCAGGCATTAAACCATTTTTCCAGCTTTTGTAGATCTTTCCTCATGTTATCCACTCCCTCAGGGGAGTCCACTCGCTTGCAAATTGTCGTGTCATCTGCAAAAAGACAGACTTTTCCATTCAGTCCTTCAGCAATATCACTCACAAATACATTGAACAGTGCCGGGCCCAGGACCGAACCCTGGGGCACCCTGCTAATCACCCTCCTTTCATCTGAGTGAGCTCCATTTACCATCACCTTCATACACTAGATTGCAAACGGGTCCTGTCCTTCTACTTACAGTGGACCCAGGCCCATCGCAAAGCTCCTCAACTTGTCGTGTCTTATGACCCCAGCAGACTGGGGCTCCCCGTGACTAAGCAAACTCTGTCCACTTGGGTGGTGGACTGTATTGTCCTTGCCTATGAGTGAGCTGGCCTCTCCCATGAGCTTTGGATCACAGCACATCGCGTGAGGGCATTGGCCGCTTCGGTGGCCAACCTCCGCTCAGTGCCAGTGACGGAAGTCTGCAAGGCTGCCACATGCTCTTCAATTTATACGTTCACAGCTCACTACTGCCTGTAGAATGAGTCCCACAGGGAAAGTGCCTTTGGTCAGGCAGTACTCCGTAATATTCTTGGCAACTCCTGCCCTCCGACCCTTCGGTGTTCAGGATACCGGAGTGATAGTGTCGCTGGACGCTAGGGTCTTGCAGAGTCTCTCAGTGGGACTCATCTTCTACAACTCACGGCTACCCCATTGGTGCTGTTGTGGTTGGTCTTCGGCAGCCTGGAGCTAGGGAGTCCCATATGTGAGGACTGACTTCCTGCTTGTTCCTGGAGAAAGCATAGTTACTCACCTGTAACAGGTATTCTCCAGGGACAGCAGGAATCAGTCCTCACAACTCTCCCACCTCCCCTAGGAGTTGCCTCCTTACCTTTTTTTAGTTTTTACTACCATCCTAGCTATGCCATCTGATTGAGCAAGATGGCACCCTTGGGCGGGAAGGGGACCACACATGCATGGTAGCATGTCCCAAAGGCTTTCTTTGAAAGCTGGGGAAATGCTCCGTGTGGGCTCCGTCAGCGCCGATGTCACCCATATGTGAGAACTGATTCCTGCAGTCCCTGGAGAACACATGTTACAGGTGAATAACTATGCTTTCTTGCAGGGCCTTTAAAGAATGTTTTTAGTAGATCCTTGGAGACACAAGAAGTTCTGCAGGGCTGGAAAAGGACAACGTGGTACCTCTTCACAAAAGTGGTAATAGGGAAGAAGTGGCAAACTACAGGCCAGTAAGCCTTACCTCAGTGGTGGGAAAGTAATGGAGGCGCTCCTGAAAGAGAGAATAGTGGACTTTCTCAAAACCAATAGGTTGCATGATCCGAGGGAACATGGTTTTACCAAAGAATGATCATGCCAAAAAAATCTGATTGAGTTCTTTGACTGGTTGAACAGAGAACTAGATCAAGAGCATGCGATGGATGTGATCTACCTAGATTTCAGCAAAGCCTTTGATACTGTTCCTCATAGGAGGCTTATCAATAAACTGACTAGTCTGGGATGGGTCCCAAGGTGGTGAACTGGATCAGAAATTGGTTGACTGACAGACAACACAAGGTAATAGTAAACAGAACTCATTCGAATGAAAGGAAGGTGATTAGTGGCGTGCCCACAGATTGGTCCTGGGGCCGGTACTGTTCAATGTATTTGTGAGTGATATTGCTGAAGGACTGATGGAAAAGTCTGTTTTTTTGCAGATCACATGAAAATTTGCAACTGAGTGGACTGTCCTGAGGGAGTGGATAACATGAGGAAAGATCTGCAAAAGCTGGAAGAATAGTCTAATGCTTGGCAGTTAAAATTTAATGTGAAGAAGTGCAGTGTCATGCACTTGGGATGCAAAAATCCAAGGGAATTGTATGAGATAGGGGCAATAGATTGGTGTGCACAGACCAGGAGAAGGACCTCGGAGTGATTGTTTCTGAGGATCAAAGTGGCAAAACAGTATGACAAGGCGGTGGCCAAAGCCAGAAGGATGCTGGGTTGTATACAGAGAGGAATTACTAGCAGAAATGAGGAGGTACTAATGCCAATGTACAAGCCACTGATGAGGCCTCTCTTGGAATATTGTGTTCAGTTTTGGAGACCATATCTGAGAAAGAATATAAAAAGACTGGGGACTGGAAACGGTTCAGAGGAAGGCGACCAAAATGATTTGGAGCCTGCGCCAGAAGACGTATGAAAAGAGACTCCAAGACCTAAATATGTATACTCTAGAAGAGACAAAGGACAGGGGAGATATGATGTTGTTGTTGTTAAGTGCCGTCAAGTCGGAGTTGACTCATGGCGACCCTCTGGATAGCTATCCTAAATTGTGTTCGGTCTTCAGTCAAGCGACTCATTGTTGACAGACTGGTACCCGTAGCTGCTGTTATTGTATCGATCCATCTCATTGCTGGCCTTCCTCTTTTGCGTTGACCTTCTATCTTGCCAAGCATGATGTCTTTCTCTAATGATCTCTCTCTCCGCATGATGTGTCCAAAGTATGAAAGGCGAAGTCTTGTCATCTGAGCTTCTAAAGAAAGCTTAGGTTTGATTTCCTCTAGTACAGACTGGTTTGTTCTTCGGGCAGTCCATGGTATACACAGTATTCGCCGCCAGCACCATAATTCAAAGGCATCAATTTTCTTCCTGTCTATCTTTTTCACCGTCCAGCTTTCTCATCCATATGATGTTATTGAAAATACAATGGCTTAAACAAGCCGAATCTTTGTATGGAGAGAGACATCTCTGCTCTTCAGAATCTTATCTAGATCTTTCATTGCCATTCTGCCAAGAGCAATGCGTCATCTGATTTCTTGACTGCTTGTTGCTTCTTTATTGATAGTTGATCCAAGTAGGTTAAAGTTATTCACGATTTCAATTTCTTCTCCTTCGACGATGAACCTGTTGATTATGCCAGTTGTCATGATCTTTGTCTTCTTTACATTAAGGTGCAGGCCCATTTTGAGACTATGTTCTTTGATTGTGAGAAGCAAATGTTTCAGATCATCTTCACTTTCCACCAGTAATGTGGTATCATCAGCATAGCGAAGGTTGTTGATGAGTCTTCCACCAATCTTCACACCTCTGTTGTCTTCATACAATCCTGCTTCTCCGATGACTTGTTCTGCATATAAATTAAACAGGTAGGGGGAAAGTATGTAGCCTTGTCTTACACCTTTGCTTATTTTAAACCATTCTGTTTCTCCTTGTTCCGTTCGAACTGTTGCTTCTTGATCAATGTACAGATTGTGCAAGAGAACGATCAGGTGTTCTGGTATACCCATGCTTCTTAATGTGGCCCAGAGTTTCTCATGGTTTGCACAGTCAAGAGCTTTGCTATAGTCAATAAAGCACAAATAGATATCCTTTTGGTATTCTTTAGTCTTTTCAAGGATCCATCTCACATCCGCAATGATGTCTCTCGTTCCTCGCCCTTTTCTGAACCCTGCTTGCACTTCAGGTAGTTCTTGTTCCAGGTATGATTGTAGTCTCTTTTAAATAATCTTCAGTAGAATCTTGCTGGCATGTGGGATCAGAGCGATTGTGCGATAATTTCCACAGTCAGTTGGATCACCTTTCTTTAGTATTGGTATAAACACAGATCTTTTCCAGTCAGTTGGCCATGATGCTGTCTTCAATATTTCTTGACAGAGCCTTGTAAGTACGGTAACAGCTGCATCAGATTGCTGTAATACTTCTATGGGAATGCAATCAATGCCTGGTGCTTTGTTCTTTGATAAGGCTTTCAATGCTGCTTCAACTTCTTCTTTCATCACCAATGGTTCCAGATCATAAGGTACAGGTTGAAACGGCTGTTGGGAGATATGATACAGACCTTTAAATACTTAAGGAGTATTAATGAACAAACAAACCTTTTTCAAAGACGGGAAAGCTGTAATACTAGAGGGCATAACATGAAGCTGCAAGGTGGTAACCTGAAAGGCAACATCAGGAAATACGTTTTCACTGAAAGGGTAGTGGATGCTTGAAATGCCCTCTCGATGGAAGTGGTGGGGGCAAATACAGTGACAGAATTCACAATGACATGTGACAGACACAGTGGATCCCTTTATAGAAACAGGATAAAATCAAACTAAACTTAACTGTCTCTGATAACCTCAACAAGTAAAGGTGACCTGCACAAAGTGGGTACACCCCTAAATAAAGGCATGGGGAGGGGTGGCCTGCACAGAACTGCAGGCGCATCTACTCTTGCCACCTTGCTGGGAAAACTAGATAGACCATGCTGGTCTTTATCTGCTGTCATATACTATGTTACTATGGTTCTATATAGCAAGATTTATTAGATGGAGTGGGTGGTTTGTCATCATTTTTCACAATAATGCATTCTGGGCTACATTTACTAAAAAGAACTACCGCATTACAGTGTGCTAACACTAAGTAACAGACATTATTTAGATTCTGTGTAATGCAATGGGATCTGTTTACTAATAACATGCATCAATGGTGTTAGCATGCACTAATGAGGTAGCACACTTTACTACATCCAGCCCATTGTCTATATTTCTACTGATGATGTATAAATCCATGTTACTTTTATGCTATGCCAGTAAAAATGATGTACTCTTGGATCTGTATGGCACGTTGTGGAACTGCTATGTCATTTCACTGGAGGGTTTGTCGAAACACCATTTCTGCTTGGTCCATTTTTTTCCATGGATCCTATAGGATGCACATCCAAGTTCTGTTGTGTACTACTTTTGTAAGTTATCTTTTTTGCAATTTCTCATGTGCTTTTTATTTCCTGCCTGCCATTACGATAATTCTCTTATCTTTTAGAGACCCTTAGTGAAGTTTTTCACTATTTTCAAGTTTCCTTTGTTTTTATTGCATCACCACAGCCCCCTTAGGCACTTGGTGATCTGGCCACAAAATATTTTTCACAATCGAGCGATTTGATTTCTGATCAGCTATTTTTCTGGCCGCGATGTCCCAGAAACTTGCAAGTGGGTTTAAAAATATTCCATGTTCTCTAGGACTATGTCCATCATGAATACTCATTGCTGGTGCCTACAGTCCTTGGGACCTGACTATATACCCCCTTCTTGTAAATTGTGTTTACAGATGTTAAGGAGAGGCATTCAAGGTCATGAAAAACAGCACAAAATAATTTTTGGAGCTTCTAAGTCCTATCCATCATCTTTAGTGTTGGCAGTATCAGTCTTGATGGCTTCCAAGGCTGCACCAGATGCTGGCAATGCATCTGCATCAAGGAATCCTTGAGCTCACTTGGAGCCAAGCATCCATAGATTCTCTGAGCATTGGTCATCCTCCTATGTTTTATTTTATTTTTTTACATTCTCTTATATACCGTGCTATTCTGCATCAGTGCTGTTTACATTGAACAAACTGCAATTACATTGAACAGGGCATTATAACTTGGAGATAACTATTTTACAGGGAACATGGGCTATGGAGAGTTAAGTGGCTTGCCCAAGACCACAAGGAGCACCTGTGGGACTAGAAACCCCAGTTCTTCCGGCCCAAGGTTGCTGTCCTCTAGTGGGATTTGAACCCACAACCTTCCGGCCTGAAGTACCTTGCCCCAACCACTAGGCCACTCTTCCACTCCACACTCTTTGCTGAAGACAAGGAAAGACTCATACACATTGTCATCTAGAGTCAAGAACATTGGACTGAGGCTCAGATGCATTGACCCCGAGGCTGCAGTGCAGACAGGAGTGAGGCGAATAAGGGACTCCAGCCTTCAGTATCGAAAGTACAGCTGTACTTGATGCTCTCAATATCATGTCCTGACCAGCCTTGGCGTCAAGAGGTCCACAGTAGGGCACAGGCACTCACAGCTGTACTTTCAATATTGAAGGGTGGAGTCTCTTATTCACCTCACTCCTGTCTGCTCTGCTGTGTTGCTCTGCAAGTGCCTGTGCCCTTTTGTGGACCTCTTGATGCCGAAGCTGGCCAGGGCATGATATTGAGAGCATCAAGGGCTCACAGGAGTGGCCCTCATAATTTGATGTGAGGAAAGCTCAGTCTCAAAACCTGCTGAGGAGCAGCGACAGCCTGCCTGGAGCCAAGAGTAGCCTGCTGAAACTCTCCAACAGATTCCGAGAACATCGGCCAATTCTGCTGAACCCCATCTGCCTTTGGAGATGGCAGCCATGGAAGGTCTCCTTCTAAAGTGTATTGAGGATAGAATCATGATGTTGTTTGCCATGTGCAAGATTAATGCATTTAAAGCTCCAAGCATGGCACATCGAGACATCACATCCATCTTTGAGTCACATCTTTTGCCTGCAGTAGAGGTATCAACAATGGAGCATCAAAGGGCTTTGACATTGATACCTGATGGCTGATATCCCTCTCCCGTGCACTGGGGGTCAATTTCCCCTTGAAGTCTGGGAAGTCATCAGTGCATTGGCACTCCTGGGGGAATTATGGGGGAGAATCTGGAAGGGAAACAGAGTGAAGAAGGGATGGAGATGGGTAAAGGAAGAGTGCAAGGTGCTGGATGTTAAAGAGATGAATGCATGGAGACAAAAGGGTGCAATATCTATTTGTCTAAATGTGCATCCTTCTCCCCCCAGAACACACACAAGCATTCCACACCATATACTTACACACACAGGCACTACACGTCCATAGGTCAAGCACATACCCCAGCTCCACAGTATGTACAGACCCATACACACACAGATAAACCTCACCTCCGCACTACACACATTCACACATAGGCACCCCTCGTCTGCACATGACAAACACATGCTCTGGAGCTCTGCATCCCACCCACATAAAGGCACTCACCACCACATCCCATGCACAAACTGGCACACCACTGTTGCACCACAAACACACACAGCTCCTTGAATCTTTACCAGATGTCTACAGTAGCTGTCATAGCAGTGTTACTATGCAGGCTGAGAGTGCACAAGTTTTCTACTTGAATGATTGGCTACTGAAGAGTACCACTCCTGAAAGGACTCTAGAATCAGTGCAAATTACTATCTGGATGTTAGGGTAAATGATGATGAACCCTAATAGTTCCAAATCCCATCTCAGCCCTTCACAACAATTAGAATTTATACGAGCTCTGTTTGATATGACTTCTATGTTGGGAAATGGTCAGACTATGGAACTTTGCTATCTCTCATGGGATGGAGCTTACAACCGCTTATCTGCCAGGCAATAAGAACTCTCTGACAGACAAGCTGAGTCAAGTCCTTCAACCTCACGAATGGACCAGAGAGGTAGCTCTCCACATTTTTTGGGAGTGGTGCAGCCCCTAGGTAGATCTCTTTGCCCCTCTTTAGCATGCCCAAGTGCCTCAATTCTGTTCCAGAGTGGATTCATATAGTAAACTATCTTCAGATACCTTCCTTTTTGATTGGGGGAAGGGTCTTCTGTATGAATATCCTCCAACACCTCTCATTGCAAAGACATTCCTGAAACTCAAAAGTGACAGAGGCATGATAATTCTCATCACTCTACTGGCCTGGGCAACCATGGTTCCCTCTTCTCCTCAAACCTTCCATCAGAGAACCACTACATTTGGGCCAGGCACCAACCCTGATTTTGCAGGACAACTGAGCAATGCTGCATCTGGCCTTCACTACTTGGATGTTGAGAGGCTAGTCTGCTCTTGACTTGCCTTTAGGTGTAAGCAACATTCTTTTGGCATCCAGGAGGACTCACTGAGGAAATCTTATGCTTTCAAATGGAAGAGGTTTGCTGTCTGGTGTGGGGAATGGTCCGTGGATCCTTTCACCTGTCCCAAACAAACAAAACCTTCTACATCTTTCAGAGTCTGTGCTCAAGTTAAACTTAGTAAGGGTTCACCTCAGCGCAATAGGAGCTGACTATCATTTGGTAGAAGGTAAACTCATCTCTGTACAGTCCTTGGTTGTTTGCTTTATGTGGGGCTTACTACTTCTGAAACCCCTACTCAAGTCACCTGCAGTATCTTGGGACCTTAATGTGGTTCTCATGCAGCTGATGAAAGCTCCCTTTGAGCCACTCAACACTTAGGACAAGTTCTTGACTTTGTAAGGTCTTGTTCTTAGTGCACAGAGGCAGTAAAATTCAGGCCCTCATAGTTAATCCACCATTCATAAAATTCTTTCACAACAGGGTGGTACTTCCTACCCATCCTAAATTCCTTCCAAAAGTGCTGTTGGATGTCCACCTTAATCAGTCAGTCGTTCTTCCAATCTTTTCCCCAAAACCTCATTCTCACAAAGAGGAGCATGTTAAAAAGCCTTGGCGTTCTATCTGAAGTGGACAAAAGTCGATAGAACATCCATCCAGCTTTTTGTTTTGTTTGACTCTAGCAAGCTAGTTGCTGCCATCTCCAAATGCACACTTTCAATTTGGCTAGCAGACTGCATCTCTTTCAGTATGCCCAAGCAGGCCTGAGCATCCATGGTCAAGTCACAACTCATATTGTCAGAGCCATTGCTGCGTCGCTCTCCATAGAAGAGATTTGCAAAACTGGAACATGGACTTCAGTTCACACATTCACTTTTCACTATTGTCTGGAGGGAACTCCCAATGCAACAGTCTGTCAGTACTGCAGAATCTTTTTGGGGATTAGAATCCAACTCCTCCCCCCCCCCCCAGACCCATTTCTTTCTTTTCAGATTGCCTTAAAATATACAGTAAATAGATAAATATAAAGGTAAAAACATATATTGAGCAAAAGGCCTGTTGCCATCAAAAATATCTGTTATTATGCCTCAGCTCCAGCTCTTGGTTACATCCCCCTCTTTTTGTTAAAGGCAGCCTGTAGCTAGGGATTATCATACTTGAGGACCTAATCCTGCTTGTTCATGGAGAAAGCAGAGTTACTCACCTGTAGCAGGTGTTCTCCATGGACAGCAGGATAAGTCTTCAGAACCCTCCCACTTCCCCTTGCAATCAAATTCTTCTCAGCGATATACAGTATAGGACTGAGGAGAAAATGCGCCGCAGTGGCAGATAGGAAGATCATGCATGCATGGTGAAGCTCTCCTAAAGCTTCTAGAAGGAGCTGAGGACTTATCCTGCTGTCGATGGAGAACACCTGATATAGATGAATAACTTTGCTGTACCCTTATATTACAAGGTAAATTGTCAGAAAAAGAGTACCAGGGTTAGTAAGCACCGAATGGGGTAAAGAGTATCTTGCATAGTTCTTGGTCTTTACTATGTGTTTGATATATTTGATTCAGATTTTGTATTTTTATAGTAGTATATCATACATGATGTATAGTAAACTGGAACTGCCTCATTGGAACAATGGTGCAAGGCTCTAATAGCCATGTTGGTCTTAGAGAAGGCTGGCATCTTTGAAGGATGGGATAGATCTTTTTGTGGTTAGAATGTATCATAGCATACATAAATACCCTTAAAAGAACGAAGGAGTACTTAATATCTAATTTCTTTTCAGAAAATGGATTCTGAGATTGTACACATTTTAGGATTATTTTCTTGTTTTTGTGGGATTAGTACCCCACAGCTTCTTTTTTTTTCTCTTTATTATTTATGAAAAGCAACATCAGGTCCATAAACCAATCAATACATCCATGCCATTTTATAACTCCCCTTCCTCCCTATTACCCCCCAACCCCTCCCCTCCCCTCCCGCCCCCCATCACACTAAATACAAAATACAAAAATACAAATTTCCGAGGAGTATGGCATTACACAGTCAGTTTTTTGCCAAATACCTGAAGCATATGAACATTTTCCATGACAATCCCATCGGTCACATATCTTTAGCCACATTATTCCATATATATTATTCAATGTCATATTAACCAATATCCGCTTATTCAGTATTACATTATTCAACGCCACTCCCACCAAATGTGTAAGAAGGACCCCACCCTTCCACATCCCCTCCAGCACTCTGCATTACCCCCCTGCCACTTCTGCAATCTCTGTGGGGTCATGTACCAGTGGTACAACATTTTATAATTATGTTCCAAAATGTTACTCGATATCACCCCTTTGAACAACCCTCTACATACCCGTTCCCATTGGGATCCATCCCAGCTTTTATTCAGGTCCACCTCCCATGCTTTCCTGTGTGCCCAGGTAATCTCCGATTCCGCCTCCATTGCTTTATAGAGGTGGGAGATAAGTTCCTTAACCTCTCCTTTCCCAAACAGCCCATCTATCACCTCTCCCTTAGGACCCTGGCCCCTGCGCAACCACCTTACAGTAATGCCAGGCTTGCAGATATTTAAACCGATCTTTATTCAGTAAGTGATAGTCCTCCTGCAACTCCTCAAATGTCGCCCAGTTTCCACTTTCTTTAAATTGCTCCACTACACATAACCCTCCCTCTGCCCATCTCTTAAAAGCAGGGTCCATCATACCTAATGGAAACTCTGAGTTCCCCACAAAGGGTATGAATCTAGAGCCTCCCAAGGCCCCATACCACCGATTCTGCCATTTCCTCCAGTACCGCAGGGTTAGTGTAACATAGGGATTCCCCTGTCGCCCTTGAAGAGGGCCCCCCCCTCTAATCCATATTTTCCCTTTTAGGTCTCCCTCAGGTCGAAGCCCTTCTTTCTCTAACTGCACCCATTCCGGTGGTCCTCGCAGTTCCCATTCGAACACTGCCTTTACTCGTGCCGCTTCATAGTACCTCGTCAATATGGTGAACCCCACAGCTTCTTAAATAAAAGGCCTGTAAAGTAAAGGTGTTTCTCAAATGCCTTTACTGCAAGGAGATGGAAAGCGGTTGTGGTGGCATATGATGCTATGCCCTGAAAATGCCCCTTTTAAAACTGTGTGCCTTTTGCCGTTATATGAGACTTATGGCTGCAATGGCAACAGCAACCAGAGCATAGTGAACATGATGGAATGGCCTAGCCTACAATCAGCTTCATTGGCAGAGGAAGGATGAGTGCCATATCCAACAGCAATGGGAGGGAGGGAGGGAGGCAGAGTACTGATAATGCTGGATGCAGAGTGACAGAGGAGGAGGGAAACACCCAGCCCGCATTCAATAGCATTGAGATAGAGGGCTGAGCAGTTTTTAGCCCATAACTAAGAGCGTCAGGAAGCAAGGGGAGTGCTGGTGTTGAATTCAGCATCATTAGGTGACACTGGAAAATAGGAAAGAAGTGGAGAACTGGTCTGCAAACAGCAGTTTCAGGAGAGAAGATAGGAGGAGGCAAAACATTCATCTCAAAACAACAAGGAAGGGAGGGAAGTAGGGTGCTGCCTGCCAATTGGCAGCATTGGAAGGAAGGACAGCAAAGATTTATTTATTTATTTCATTTATTTGGTATTATTTTTATACCTCCCCTTCCAGTGATCAAGGGTGGTTTACAGTGAACAACATTAATACATAGAACAAATCAAAACAGTCAGGGTTACAATTAAGGATATGGTATATTAAAATTATGTACATGGTAAAAATAACAAATAACTTTACAGATGGTGTAGGGCAGTATTATCTTGAGTGCATTATAGATTGAGTTTGCGATAAGTCCAGGGATGCAGCATTATGACCATTACTTTTTTCATAGTATTGTGTGAACAGTAGAGTTTTTAGTTCTTTCCTGAATGTTAGTAAGTCTTTAATGGCACGTAAGGAGTCACGGAGGGCATTCCATAGGATGGGTGCAACAAATGAGAATGCCCTATTACTTGTGGTTTGTTTTGTTTTACAAAATGTGGGGGGATTGTGAGAGTATTCTGGGAGTGTTACCTTCTGACTCTATTGTTAGTGGGGTGGGAAATTAATGTTGAGAGGTAGGAAGGAGCAATGTTGTTGGATATCTTAAGTGTTATCATTAATATTTTGTATTTGATTCTGCTTGATATTGGCAACCAGTGTAGGTTGTGTAAAAGAGGTGTAATGTAGTTGGAAAGTCGGGCTTTACAAATAATTCTGGCCATTACATTTGGGCAATTTGTAGTTGTTTGAGGTATTTATTAGGGATACCATAGAGGAGGCTATTACAGAAGTCAAATTGTGTGTGTGTGTGGGGGGGGGGGGGTGGAATTAGCGCCTGGACCACTGATCTGAAATCCTGTGTGTCAAGAAGAGATCTGAGGTGTTGTAATGTTCTTAGTTTGTAATAAATAGATTTGGTTATCTGTTTTATATGTGAATATAAGTTAAGGGATTGATCTAACAGTACACCAAGATACCTTACTTCTTTTTTAACTGACAAGGTTGTGTTGAGAATATGGAGAGTTTGAGGTAGGGTAAAATTAAGGTTCCTTGAAATGAAGAGTACTTCAGGGTTAATTAAAATTAATAGATAGATTACTTGATGATAATCATGCTTGGGCTTCCAGAATGAATGCTTCTATTGTGTGTTGTGCTGTGATTAGGTTATCTATGGGAAGATATATCATGATGTTGTCCGCATAGATATGGTACTTTACTCTGAATATTTTGAATATTTTACAGAGCAGTTGAAAGATAGAGGTTGAATAATAGGACTGATAGATCAGAGCCCTGGGGTATTCCTTGTTCTTGTTTGAATGCAGTTGAGGTTTCTTGCTCTAGCTGAACTTGTTGCATACGGTCAGTGATGTATGATTGAAACCATTGGTAGGTTTTTCTGGAAACCCCAATTTGTGCTAACCTGGCGAGCAATGTTCCCTCTAATTTTCTGTAGGCTGTGTGCGCATAAAATATCAGCTGTGCAGCTTTTGAAGGAAGGTTACATTTTTGTGCGCCACATAACGACACTCGGAGTTATATACTTTAAAATTTGACTACACGTCAGAATAAAGTACGTACACCACATTGCTTGCACTAGAAAATATTGTAGAACTTGTGAAAACCGTAAATACACAACAACTTTTAAATTTTAAGACGTCTGTGTTGTTTTCTATCAGAATCAGAACTGTAATTTTTGTGCGCTCTGTTATAAAGTATGTGCGCTCGCTCGGCGAGGTGTGTGCGCGCGCACACGCGCACAGCTTAGAGGGAACAGTGCTGGCGAGTAAAGTGTTATAGCTGACATTATCAAAGGCAGCAGTTATATCAAGGAAGATGAGTATGAACATCTGCTTTATATCATCTATCCCACATATAAGTGTGTCCAAGAGAACTAACAAGAGGGATTCAATGCCATGGATGAGCGGAATCCAAATTGTTCATCTAGTGGTGCATTAAGGTCTATATAGTATTGTAGCTGATTTTGGATGACTTTCTCGATTATTTTAGCTACAAAAGGTATGTTAGATATAGAGTATGTAGGATATAGGTATGTTTCCTGTCCAGAGATTTATCCTTTAGGATTGGCCGAATCATGGTATGTTTAAGTTTGTTTGGCATAATACCTTGTTGGAGGGATTGATTTACTATTTGGAGAAGATGGGGAGCTAGTTCTGTCTTTGATGCCTTGATCCAGGGAACTGGACAGGGATCAAGAGAGGATGTGGCAGTGTTGATTTTGGTAATTATATTCATTAGTTGTCTTTGGTCTATGGGGTGAAAGGTGTGTCATGTGTTGAGAATGGAGGGGAGTGGAGTGATTGCATGGGTGGGTTTTTGTGTCTTTCTGTTTTAGTTTATCTTGAAAGAAATTTGCTAATGTTTGGACGTTTATACTATAAGAAGTTGTGTCAGTGTGAGTTGTGTGTGTTAAAGATTAGACAATCTCAAATAGTTCACGTGGATGTTTCAGAGAGTAAATTAGTATTTGTGTGTGGTGGTCCTTTTTTGCTTCTTTGTAGGAGCTCAGGATTAACATATATATCTGTTTATTTTCTGATGTTTTATTGCATCTCCATTTGTATTCACATTTTCTTAATTTTTTTTTTAAGTTAGCAAGATCTAGGGTGAACCGTTTCTGATGCTTTCTTATGGGGTTTTGTATTGTTGTGGTCAATGATTGATGCATTTAGGATAGTGGTGTTTCAGTTATGGATGTAGCAGATTAGGTCCGTTTGTGCTGAATCTAAGTTAGGTAGTGTATCTTTTAGGAAGTCTTCCTTTATGAAGTGCCAGAACCTTTTTTTAAGTGGTTTTGTATCTCGTGTTGGAGCTTGTCAGACGGCTGCCTAGGGTGAGAACTTACACAATCTTGATGATGCATATATTCATATGATTCTTGCAAGGTATTGTGGGTAATGTAGTTCTTTCACTCCAAACACAGCTGAAGACAATAATTGAGTTGTGAAACCAGTGGTTAAAGCCAATAAAATACTTCTTTTATTGATGGGGTTTAATTCACCCAGCACAAGTATGCTTGTTAGCAATATAAATGAGGTTACTTGCTTGCAGTGTTTAAATGGATAACATAAAGTCACAAAGCAAATCATAAAACAACCTTCAGCTTGTCAGGCAATTAGCTAATGTTTTCTTAGCAAATAATTACCAAAGGAAAAAGGCACAAAGAAATGAATGAACTTTGCTTGTTAGGTTAACTTCTGCTTAATTTCCACACAGATCCTGCAGTGATTCTCTCTTGCTCACACACACAATCAAGTGCAGCTTTAATTACTATCAATTGACCAGCTGAAACCCTTTAGCTGGCTGGCTGCTACTGTGTGAACCCAAATCCTGCTTTAAAAGCTGTTTGCAGTGGAAATAAAGAACAAAGTTAGGTTTCTTTGTGATGGCTGATGTGTTTGCTCACAGAAAGCTAGCAATAGCATTGGGATAGAGAACAGTCCATGTAATTAATAGTCTCATCTGCTGTAATTTCCCCTTCATCAATCAGCATAGGGTCACTATCATACATTGGCACAGATGAGTCTTTCAATAAGGCACTATCATGAGAATGCTTATTCCCTTGCTGCCATTCACTATTATAGATAGGGTCTGGATCAGTGTTCATACCTGAGCCTCTCCTGCTATCATAATTCCTCTCTGTATAGCCTGGCCAGTATGTAATCCAATTCTGATGTCCAGCCTTCCAATCTTGATCCCTGGACACTGGATCTTTCCTCACATACCTTCTGGCATAGGTCTGAAAGTCCTTTCCACGTGCAGTCTTCTCTCTTCCAGGTAGCCACTGGTGATTCCTATCTCTGCCATTCCATTCCTCTGGCTGACTCCAGTCCAATGGTCTCTGCTGGCACTTGGAATACCTCCCAGTATGGGTACTGCCTTGGACTCTCCCAGACCATCCAATGGGCTTTCTTCTCTTCCTTCCAGAGAGTTTCCTTCTTTCTCTATCCGCTTGGCTTGGCTTCTGTTTCTCCAGGTGATACTGGTGCTTGAGCTTGAAGCTGTTGCTGTATCTGTTCCTGAAGCCCTTTCTGTAGCTATTATCTGTAGAATAAGCTCTATTCTTATTCTGTCCTAATGTGTGCTCCTCCCTAACACAGCGCAGCTGTGTTGAATCAGGCCCTGCCCTTTGAGATGAGTGCTTAGGGATTACCTCATAGCTCTCTTGATTGCACACACGTTTTCTCACTTCAGCCCCTCTCATGGCTGCTGGAAACCTGGTGCATTCTGGGACTGGTAGTCTTTTATGTGAAAACTCTGTTTTCTTACTTCTACCAAAACTGACAGGTTGCTTGTTCAGAGTCACATCATCTTTTCTATAGCTCCTACCTGAGCTATGATAAGCTTCCTTATCACAAGCTAGAGATGGTGTCACTACAGTAAAACTTACTAAGAAATGGTCTGACCATGGGGCTTGTTTAGCTAGAGGAGCTAAATGAAGGTTCGTAGTTTTTGTTGGGATAAATGCAAGATCTAGGGTATTCCCTTTGTATGAGTGGACATGCTTATTATCTGAGTGCATCCCATATCAGTCATTGTATCAAAGAATGAGGTTGCTTGTTGAGAGGTAAGTGAGGGCAAGTTAAAATCACCTAAAATGATAAGTGTTTTTTTTTAGTGGGGCATTGCATGTAGTGTCTAGTATTTGAGTCAGGTTTTCATGGCTAGAGTAGGGGGATCTGTAGAGTAGACATATGGGCAATACTTTTGTTTTCAATCTTAAGTAAGTCTAATCCATTTGTATGTGTACATATAGTTGAGATGGCTTTATGCTTAATATTGCTAATTATAAGGACTCCACCACCTTGTTAGTTATCTGTCTGGCAGCTGAATAGGTGATAGCCATCTATTTTTAGTTGATTCAGAAAAATGTTATCTGTTTCAGATAGCCAAATTTCTGTTATACACAGAAAATCAGGGAGTTCATCTTTTATAAGGTCTATAATGACGGATTTTGTTCTTGATGTATCTTGCATTAATCAGTATAAATGTTATGGGGGGGCTTGTGTATGAATTGTGGATCATGGGAATTGTCTGTAGTAAGAATATGGATTAGTTTGTTGTTGTGCCTGTATTTACCATTGTAATACAGATTTTTGTGCCAATGGCTTATTTCTTGCCTGGTGCAGGTTGAGATAATGGGTATGGTAAGGGGTTGACTCGGATCATGGTGATGAATATAAGAGTTTGACTGATTGCAAATTAGAAGAGTAAGTAAATATATCAAAGTAACTAAGGTCCTGCGCTCCATTGATAAGTAGTGGATGCCTCAGGACAGTGAAGTATACAATAAGTAGAAGATGGGGATGGGTGTTTAGCAAGTGTAATTGCAAGTGGCAAGTGGCTACAGGGTGTATCAGAAGAAGAGTAGATGATTCTGGAAAAGTTTCTATAAACAATACATAAAAATTACGTGATGAGATTTACAGTCTAATAGCATGAGTGATATTGTAATTTTACTAAGTGTTTCAATGTAGCATAGTTGGTAGCAATGTAATTGCATTAGACTGAATAAGGATAGCTTACATAGCTAGTCAGTTCAAAGAAATCGATACATAGTGAAACAACACAATTAGAGTGAATCTGTTAGTGGATTACCAGAGAAACAGAATAATCTTTTGCAGTACTTGCATAGAATCTGAGGTTTAGTAGTGTCGTATTATTTAGCAGTCCTTACATATGATTATCTGGTTACATGATAAGTTACTGAGCATTTAGCATTTAGCATTATAGCTGTTATCTGCTCATTGTCTAATTTATGCACAGGTGCACCTAATCCCTTGATTCCCCTACCTTCTATATTCTCTGGCCTTTGTTCTCCTCTCTATTCCTCTTCTATGGCTCCTCATCACATTGTCTTCCTCTTCTTCATACTCCCTAACTGTTTCCCCTCTTACCAGCACCTTCATTCCTCCCCTCCTTATCTCCCCTTTACTGTCCTCACTTCCCCCTCCATTCTGTCTCCTACCCTATCATCAGCTCTTGAGTTTCATCACTTTCTCCCTCTCATTCAACCGTCTACTCTCTCTCTAAGGCAACCTCACCCTCGCTTCCGCCCGCCGTACTGTCTCCTCTCTACCCTGTACTCTGCTACTCCTTCTCCTTCTCTCATCTGGAGATATCAAACCCAAACCCGGCCCCCCTAGACTTCTGTCTCACTCTGAGAAGAGATCTTCACGCAACATCTTTAATCTTATCCATATCCCTCTCCTTTCCCCTTCCACTCTCCCTTTCTCATGTGACTTGTGGAATGCAAACTCTGTCTCTAATAAACTTGCTTTTACTCATGATCTCTTTATCTCTAATGCTCTACATCTTCTTGCTCTAACTGAGACCTGGATCCTCCCAGATGATACTGCATCTACTGTTGCTCTCTGTCATGGGGGCTATCAGTTCTCCCACACGCCTCACTGGCGTGGTGGTGGTGTTGGGCTTCTACTTTCGCCCTCTTGCCAATTCTAACCCCTCCTGCTGCCTCAATCTCACCCCTTTCTCTCTTTTGAAGTCCACTCCATCCGCCTTTTCACTCCACTTCCTCTCCGGGTAGCTATTATTTATCGACCTCCTGACAAGTCTCCTTCTACCTTTCTCAATGACTTTGACTCGTGGCTTTCTTTCTTTCTGGATTCCTCTTCCCCCACTCTTATTCTTGGGGATTTTAACATTCATGTTGATAACCCCTCTGATCCTTTTGTTTTAAAGCTCCTCTCCCTTACCTCCTCAATTGACCTCCAACTTTGTTCCACTGCCCCCACTCACCGGCATGGCCACTGCCTTGACCTGATATTTTTCTCTAGTTGCCTACCCTCGAACTTCTGTAGCTCAGTTCTTCCCTTATCTGACCATCACCTTTTAAGCTTTAGTCTTCATCACCCGCTGCCTCAGCCTCAGCCTCGTCCTGTCTTATCCAACCTATTTAGAAATCTCCATGCTATTGATCCCTTGGCTCTCTCTTCCACTGTTTCTTCATCTCTTTCTTCCACTATGTCATCTAAGTCTGTTGACAAGGCAGTAACTTCCTATAATGCTGCACTCTCCTTGGCTCTGGATGGTCTCGCTCTGCCCATGCCACGTCCTGTGAGACGTTCTGCACCCCAGCCCAGGCTTTCATCCACTACCCGCTATCTAATTCCTGTGCCCGTTCTGCTGAGCGTGCTTGGCTCAAATCCCGCTCCCCTGCAGACTTTCTACACTTGCTTGTCTCCTTCCAGTCAGCCATAACGCTTGCCAAACAAGACTACTATGTTCATCTGACTAACTCTCTTGCCTCTGAACCTCGCCGTTTCTTTACTACTCTCAGCTTTCTTCTACCTCTCAGAGTGGAGGAGTGGCCTAGTGGTTGGGGCAGGGTACTTCAGGCCAGAAGGTCAGGGGTTCAAATCCCACTAGAGGACAGCAACCTTGGGCCAGAAGGACTGGGGTTTCTAGTCCCACAGGTGCTCCTTGTGGTCTTGGGCAAGCCACTTAACCCTCCATAGCCCATGTTCCCTGTAAAATAGTTATCTCCAAGTTATAATGCCCTGTTCAATGTAATTTCAGTTTATTCAATGTAAACTGCACTGATGCAGAATAGTGTGGTATATAAGAGAATGTAAATAAATAAATGTAAATAAACTCTCCCCCTACCTCTGCTACCCTGTCTTCGTTTCCTGTGATCTCTGAAGAAGAAACCGCAAACCTTATTTCTTCCTCCAAACTCACCACCTGCTCCTCTGATACTATCCCCACCCGTCTCCTAAGCCCCATCTCCTCCACCATTGTCCCTTCCATCTTGCATATTCTCAACCTATCGCTCTCCACTGCAACAGTCCCTGCAGACTTCAAGTATGCTGTGGTCACACCTCTCCTCATGAAACCCTCACTTGATCCCACTTGTCCTTCTAATTATCGACCCATCTCTCTTCTTCCCTTCATTTCTAAACTACTTGAACGTGCGGTTCACCACCGCTGTCTCGACTTCCCCTCTTCTCATGCCCTCCTGGATCTCTTAAAGTCTGTCTTTCGTCCTTTACACTCTACTGAAATGGCTCTTGCCAAAGTCACCAGTGACTTGTTCCTGGCAAAATCCAAGGGCTTTTACTCTGTCCTCATCCTTCTTGACCTCTCTGCTGCTTTTGACACTGTTGACCACAACCTTCTCCTCGATACCCTGTCCTTGCTTGGTTTTAGGGGCTCTGTACTATCCTGGTTCTCCTCCTATCTCTCCCATCGCTCTTTCAGTGTGTGTTCTGGTGGCTCCTCCTCTGCTACCCCGCTTCCAGTTGGTGTACCCCAAGAATCTGTCTTGGGTCTGCTCCTTTTCTCTCTCTACACCCAGTCCCTTGGTGCGCTTATCTCTTCCCATGGCTTTCAGTACCATCTGCATGCTGATGACTCCCAGATCTACCTCTCTACTCCTGAAATCTTTCTGGTAATCCAGACCCAGGTCTCTGCCTGCCTTTCCGACATTGCTGCCTGGATGTCTCACCGCCGCTTGAAACTGAACATGGCCAAGACTGAACTTCTTATCTTTCCCCCTAAAACCTCCCCTCCTCTTCCTCCTTTCTCAGTCTCTGTGGATAACTCTGTACTCCTTCCTGTTTCCTCAGCCCGCAATCTGGGGGTTGTCTTTGACTCCTCTCTCTCTTTCTCCTCACATATCCATCTGATAGCTAAGACCTGCCGTTTTCTTTCTCTATAACATCAGCAAAATACACCCTTTCCTTTCTGAACACACTACTAAAACACTTATCCACTCCTTAATCACCTCCTGTCTTGACTACTGTAACCTACTCCTTGCTGGTCTCCCTTTGAATCATCTCTCTCCCCTTCAATCTGTTCAACACTCTGCTGCACGACTAATCTTCCGCCAGCCTCATCATGCCCATATTACTCCTCTTCTCAAGTCACTTCATTGGCTCCCTATCCATTTCCGCATCCAGTTCAAACGTCTCCTGCTGACCTATAAATGCATTCACTCTGCGGCTCCTCACTACCTTTCTTCTCTTATCTCTCCTTACAACCCCCCTTGGGAACTCCGCTCTTCTAGCAAACTGCTTCTATCTGTGCCCTTCTCTTCTACTGCTAACTCCAGACTTTGCTCCTTTCACCTTGCTGCGCCTTATGCCTGAACAAACTACCTGTGTCTGTACGCCAGGCACCTTATCTAACCCTCCTCCAATCTAGGATGAAAACTCACCTCTTTGCTGCTGCTTTTGGATCTTGACTCACCTGATCTCCTTTTTCTTTCCCTTGCTTTGTCCCTGCCTACACCTTCTGTGTTTGTCTTGACTAGATTGTAAGCTCTGATGAGCAGGGACTGTCTCCTACACGTCTGTGCATTGCTGCGTACGACTTGCAGTCCTATATAAATGCTCAGTAGTAGTAGTAGTAGTAGTAATTGATGTGAGAAGAAGGTAGAGTATAGTGAGGGCTACTTTGAGGGTGCCCATTTTGTGGGTTTCTGTTGGGTGTAGTGTTGTGAGATTGTGTGAGTTACTGTTCAGCAGATAATTTTGCAGTGAAGTTTAGTGAGGAGTATTAGGCAATGTTGCATATGTATTAGCACATTATATGTGTGAAACGTTGTAGGAGGGTAATGTGCATCGTATAGTGGTGGACTATAGCAATAATAACATTAAATAACATTAATAGCAATAATAACATTAAATGTTTCAGATCAAGTCATTATGTGTTACAGATAGAGTCTTTGATGTTGATTTCTAAGTGGTGAGGACTTACATTTGTGCTGGTGGAAGTTGTGGGTGATTCTTGCGTTGTTTTCTTGAGCTGCTGATAGCTTTTTAGTGGGAGACACTCTTGGCGTCTTGGGGAGAGGCGATTGAGTCTTTGGTCTTCTGTGGTTTGATTTTCTCTGTTCTTTTGTGCTGCTCAAAGTTCCCTCCCTAAGGGCCACTCCAAAGGGCCCTTTGGCTTGGCTCTTAGGCGCGGGCATGCCTGGAAGTTCTTACTTTTGAAGCTGGTTCTTTAGCCTCTAATTAGTGGATCGTGGGGAGGAGCAGGAGGAACTCACTTTCTGTTTCCCGCTGCTGCTGGTGATGATCGGAGCTGAGAGAGGGAGTTCGGCAGCGTGCTCTTTGATTTTAAAGCTGGTTTCTGCAGCCTCTAATTGGTGGATCGTGGGAGGGAGCATTAGATGTCCCTACTAATAGGAAATCAGGGAAGTCTCCATATACTTAAGCCCAAAAAAGTATATTGAATGGATAGGTTAATAGCTGAAATGCTCCAATACAGCTGTGTATAAGTCTAGGAAGCACTAATAAAATTATTTTTGATTGATTCTGCTTTCTAGCTACTTCCGTAAAACATGGTCAGAGGGGTTAATATTTGACAGACTATTGAGGACGATCGACAACACCAGAATGGGTGTCCTCATGATATTCCTAGACATCTCCTCAGCATTTGACACTGTCTGCCACACAACATTACTAACCAGACTACAGGAGGCGGGCCTACACAGTACCACCTTGAGCTGGTTTACATCTTACCTCACCAACAGACAGCTACAAGTCAAGTGTGGAACAAAGACCTCACAACCTTTCAGAGTCACACAGGGAGTCCCACAAGGCTCAGCTCTCTCCGCCCTGCTCTTCAATCTTTACGTACAACCTATCTGCGCCATCATCAAGGACCACAAGATTCAATACACCATATACGCAGACGACATAATGATATTCACACCAATCAATCTGGACAACCCGAACTACTCTAACATAGCCAACTGCTTCCAACAAATGGCAACCTGGCTTCAGGAAAACAATCTATCAATAAATTACAATAAAACTGAAGCACTATTCATCACAAGAAACCAGACATTTTCACCCTCGGCCACCATCAACCTGAATGACACCATCATACCAGTAAGACAAGAAATAAAATACCTGGGAGTAACGCTTGGCAAGGACCTTAACCTCCAATCCCACATTGCAAAAATCACAAAGAGTGCTTACATCAAAATGAGGACAGTCAGAAGGCTCAAACCCATCCTCGCTCATGAACATTTCCGAACAGTCTGTGAAGCCATCATCACTCCCACTCTAGACTATTGCAATCACATCTACCAGAGGCTACCAAAAAAGACAATAAAACCACTACAGCTAGCACAAAACACAGCCGCACGACTCATAACAGATTGCACAAATCATGACCACATCACTCCCATACTGTACCACCTACACTGGCTCCCAATCAGCTCTCGAGTCCAATTCAAAGTACTTTTACACATATTCAAAATAATACACAACCTCTCAGCTGACAGCCTACAACCACTCACAAAAACCGATGACAGCAAGAGACCAAGAAGAAAAGAAACCTCAGACACCATCAGAACACCAAAGGAATTTGCTAAAACAAAGCAGGCCACATCAAGTAGGGCACTCTCCCTGGCAGCGCTCGCTATATGGAACTCCCTCCCAGACCACCTAAGATCAACCAAAGACCTCAAGGACTTCAGAAAACTTCTTAAGACTGCTCTATTTACAGAACATTTCAAGGACCTCACATAAATGACTCCTTTTTACTACTTTCAAGACAATACAGAATCATGATCCTAGCGCACCTTTCAGACGGCTCCATTATTGTATATATGTATATTGCTCATTATGTAAATAGCTCACCGATAAAATCTGACACACTGCACCACACACCACTCTTCTTAGTTCTCCCACTGCATGTTACAGACCACACATTATATTGATTGTTTGATGTACCAAACCGCTTTGATTTAATGATAAAGCAGTATACTAAATCCTTCTAAATAAATAAAATAAAATAAATAAATTAATTAATTAATAACATCAATCTGTATACATGGGGGAGGAAGTCAGTCCTCACATATGGGTGACATCGGCACCGATGGAGCCTGTGCAGAGCATTTCCCTAGCTTTCAAAGAAAGCCTTTGGGAATGCTACCACACATGTGTGGTCCCTTTCCCGCCCAAGGGTGCCATCTTGCTCAATCTTCTTTTTTCCACGGAGCCCAACAGACGCATGTCTTGTTTCCCCAGAAAAAATTCCTTAAAAATTATCCTCTATAGCTGAGTTTTTCCCGGTTTGCGTACTAGTTCCTCTTCCTGTCTCGAGCCGGCGCTGTTCTCGGCTCCCCTTTCTTTTTCCATCGAGGCTTGCCTTGAATGGCATTCATGCCCTTTTCTGCCCGGGAGTCATCGACTCCAGCCAGATGTGATCCACCATGTTTCTCGGTAGCTTTAAAAAGTGTGATTGTTGCAGTCAAATTATGTCTGTCATAGACACCCACGACTGCTGCTTGCACTGATCAGCCCAGATCACAACCCGGTGAAAAGCAGGATATAAATACAGTTAAATAAATAAATACCTCCTGTGCCCGGTTGCCAGGTCATGACTCCGCGAACCAACAAGAAAAAGTCGGAGTTGTAGGAGAAGATGTTCCTGTGGTCCGGCTCAGCCCTGGCTTGGCTGACACTAAGTTCAAATTCAAGCACTTCCCATGAGGCCCGGGCATCTTTGGAGTCCTGCGGCAGCAGCTCCTTCAGAAAGACGCCGGACCCTGGCAAGAAAAAGAAAAAATCCTCAAAACCTGGTAAGGTCCCACGGTGGGACTCAGGCAACTCTGAGCAGTGCCCACCTAAGGTCTCTAGGAAGGATTCCTCGGCTGGCGGTGACCATGCGAAGCTCCACGAGGCCGTTGTCCTTGTTGAGGATGTGCTCACAAGAGTGCCGGCGCCGGGCCCGAAATCCTCGGTGCCCACGCCAAAAGCTGCGGAGCCATGGTATTGAGGCCAGAATGGTGGTCCTGGAGCAGAATATCTCTGCCATCCTGGCCATGCAGCAGGCAATGATGTCAGGTTCATCTGCATCATCTGCCCTGACATCTGGACCCCCAACTGCGGTGGCATCTCCAGGCATTGAGCTGGGCCCCGAGTGCTATCGGCCTCGGACGAGCCCTCAGCACCGATCGAGGTCCTGGTCCCAATCCTCGGGTTTTCAGTCCTCCCCAGCTAGTTTCCGGGAGTCTGACCCAAGACCTGTCAGGGGATCCTGGTTCCCTGACGCAGGCCTCGTGGCACAGGAACTCCGAGCCTCGGACTCCTCGATGCCCTTGAGTTCAGACCTGGAGACTGACGTCAAGGCCTCCCCCGAGACCTCTCGACACCGAGACATCCCCGCAGAGCCATCTCCCCCCCCGGACTATGGCGTCATTACCCACCCGAGGATGTGGCATTCCATGACTTTGTCCGGGATATTACCTGAAGCCTCTCAGTCCTGACCGAGTCTGAGGAAGACCTGCGCACTAATCCACTGTTCAATAGCCAAAATGCTTCGGAGATGAAAGCAGCTGTTCTAAACTAATTTAAGGTGTTGAACACAGAAATCATAATGAAAATGGCTGATTAGGTCTAGTTGCTAAGATATATGCTATTAATTAGTCATTAGGGGCCATTAACTGTGGTATTATGCAACATCTGCGTGAGATTGCATAATCTCTACTTGCAACCAATAGAAATATCTGTCCAAAACCAGATGATGCAATCAGTATTTAAATTTGCATCACTTGACAGTATAAATCTTAAGGTGTATTAGTCACAGAAAAATTAAAAATTAATTATTTTGCATTATTTTATGCCGATAGGTCAATCACAGCGTATTTGGCGATGCATCGTACTTGTGTTAATAATGCAGATAATTTCTGCTATATTTGTGGTGAAGTGACTTTTACATCACAAAAACGGAATATGACTGTGGTGATTAAGAAAGCCTACAACTTATATTTTGGCTGCAGAATAGGAGATCAGGATAAGAGCTGGGCGCCACACCTATGCTGCAATACATGTGCAACAAATCTCAGGCAATGGATGAATGGGAAAAGGCAATCAATGCCTCTTGCAGTTCCAATGATCTGGAGAGAGCCCACGGATCACGTCAGCAATTTCTACTTCTGCATGGTTTCTCCAGTTCAGAAAGGCATATCCAGAAAGAGTAAGTGGACCGTACAATATCCAAATATTCCATCTGCAATACGCCCAGAGCCTCATGGAGAAGGGTTGCCGATTCCCAAAATGTCAGAATCATTATCATTAGAATAAAGTGAGGAAGAGGAAGAAGTTTGTAGTCATGAATCGTCAACCTCATGTGACCCAGAGTTTCTTCTGGCCACTGCTAATGAGCCACACCTCATAACGCAAGGTGAATTGAACAACCTTGTCAGGGATTTGGATCTCCCGAAGAATAAAGCTGATGTCATGCGGGACCTGGAGGACCTTGCCGCCCTTGTTCCTGAGGTCTGCCATGAGTCCTTTTGGAGCTTAGTGGCTCATGGGAAGGACTGCTCGAAGTTCATGGTGCGCTGTTCCTAGGACGCCTTTGAAACCGTCAACAGAGTGGCAGCGGTGGGCGTCACCAGATGATGTGGTTACAGTCCTCAGACCTGGAGCAATGGGTCCAGGACAAGATCGCTACCGTCCCTTGCCGTAACAAGAAATTCTTCAGCAAGCCCATGGAGGGGAAAGCCAGAGCTGGAGAAAGAGCAGCTAGATCTCCAGGAAGACTGCGGAGCCAGCACGGAAGAAACATCACACCAGGAAGGCCTTCTATCTGCGCCAACGCCGATACTTCATAGTCAAGCCATAAGTGCAGTCTAAGGTGAAGACCTTCCCTTGCTGAGCGAAGGAGAAGACTCCGAAGGTCCAACCCACCATCCCCAGCCCAAGACGGGTGTGGGATTTTGACGGGTTCCTCAGGAGCATAGCCAATTGCCCATTACTCATCAAGGTGCCTCTGTAGGTTGGGGGCAGCTTGTACACTTTGCCCACTGGTGGCCTCTCATCTTCTCTTACTAATCTGTTATGGATTTTGAAGGTGTGAATAAACAGATAGGCAAAGGTGAGTCGGTTGATATAGTGTATCTGGATTTCAGAAAACCTTTAACAAGGTCCCTCATGAGAGACTTTTGGCAAAATTAAAAAGTAATGGGATAGGAGGCAGTGTACTATTGTGGACCAGGAACTGGTTAAAAGATAGAAAGCAGAGGGTAGGGCTAAATGGCCAATTTTCCCATTGGAGAAAGGTGAATAGTGGAGTCCGCTGCTTTTTAACATATTCATAAATGACCTGGAAATGGGAATAACAAGAACATAAGAACATATGAAATGCCATACTGGATTAGACCAAGGTCCATCAAGCCCAGTATCCTGTTTCCAACAGTGGCCAATCTAGGTCATATGTACCTAGCAGTTTCCCCAAATGACACAGGTTCCACAATGCTTGTATTGGGTCAAGCACTGATATCCTGGGTACCTTTTTAATAATGGTTTATGGACCTTTCCTCCAGGAACTTGTCCAAACCCTTTTTAAAGCCAACTACACTAACAGCCTTTACTACACCCTCCAGTAACAAATTCCAGAGTTTGATTACACGTTGAGTGGAAAAATATTTTCTCTTGTCTTAAATAGTTTACCCTGTAGCTTCATTCCATGTCCCCCTTTCTATATTCTGATAATGTAAACAATCAATCTACGTTTACCCGTTCCACTCCGTTCATTAATTTATAGATTTCTATCATATCTCCCCTCAGCCGTCTCTTTTCCAGGTTAAAGAGCCCTAACCTTTTTAGCCTTTCTTCATAGGAGTATCCTTCCATCCCCTTTACCATTTTGGTGGCTCTTCTCTGAACCTTTTCTAATAATACTATATCCTTTTTAAGATACGGCGATCAGAATTGCACACAATATTCAAGGTGCGGTCTCACCATGGAAAAATATAGAGGCATTATAATATCTTTTGTTTTATTTTCCATTCCTTTCCTTATGATACTTAGCATTCTATTTGCTCTCTTGGCTGCCGCTGCACACTGGGCCGAGGGTTTTAACATGCTATCCACAATGACGCCTAAATCAGGGATACACCACTGTTCACCTTTCTCCATTGGGAAAAGTGGCCATTTAGCCCTACCCTCTGCTTTCTATCTTTTAACCAGTTCCTGATCCACAATAGTACATTACCTCCTATCCCATGACTCTTTAGTTTTGCCAAAAGTCTCTGATGAGGGACCTTGTCAAAGGCTTTCTGAAAGTCCAAATACACTATATCAACCAACTCACCTTTGTCTACCTGTTTATTCACACCTTCAAAAAAACATAACAGATTAGTAAGACAAGATCTTCCTTGTCTAAAGCCATGTTGGCTGTCTCCCATTAAGCCATGACTATCTACATGTTCAGCAATTTTGTCCTTTATGATGGTTTCTACCATTTTTCCCGGTACTGATGTCAGGCTCACCGGTCAGTAGTTTCCCGGATCACCCCTGGAACCCGTTTTAAAAATTGGCGTTATGTTCGCCAGACTCCAGTTTTCATGTATTACAGATGATTTTAAGGATAGTTCACAGATTACTAATAGCAGGTCTGCAATCTCATGTTTCAGTTCTTTCAACACCCTTGGATGTATATCATCCGATCCGGGTGATTTGCTACTCTTCAGTTTATCAAATAGTTGTAATACATCTTCCCAATGTATCGATATTTCCTTCAATTCCTCCGCATCTTTAAATACCACTTCAGTCATGGGTAACATCCCTACATCTTCCTCAGTAAAGACTGAAGCAAAGAATTTATTCAGTCTCTCCACTATCGCCTTGTCGTCTCTTAGTGCCCCTTTAACCCCTCTATTATCTAATGGACCAACTGATTCTCTCGCAGGTTTTTTGCTACAAATGTACTTGAAAAAGTTTTTATTACGCGTTTCTGCTTCCACAGCAAGCTTCTTCTCAAATTTTCCCTTTGCCTGCCTTATCAATGCCTTCCATTTACCTTGCCAGTGCTTGTGCTGTTTACAGTTTTTGTCATTTGGTTCTCTTTTCCATTTCCTGAAAGATGCTTTTTTGGCAAGAACAGCCTCTCTGACCTCACTTTTAAACCATGCTGGCAGTTTTTTTGACTTTCTTCCACTTTTCTTAAAGAATGGAATATAGCTGGTCTGGGCTTCCAAAATAGTATTTTTACACAACACTCATGCTTGCTGTAAAACTTTAACCTTTGCAACTGCTCGTTTAGTTTTTTCTTAACTATTTTCCTCATTTTATCATAGTCTCCCTTTCAAAAGTTAAAAGGTAGTACTGTGGATTTCCTTATCATCCCTCCTCCAATTAAATCATCCCATGGTCTAGGAAACCAAAACGCTCTCGATGACACCATACACGCAGCCATGCATTCGTCTCCAGGATGCGAGCCTCTCTGCCTTGGCCTTTACCCTCAACAGGGAGGATTGAAGAGAACACCACCTGTGCACCTAACTGCTTCACCTTCTGTCCCAGAGCCATGAAGTCACTTTTGATACGTTCCGAGGTATACCTGGCAGTATCATTTGTTCCAACATGGATTAGCAACATTGGGTAATAGTCAGTGGGCTTGATGAGTCTCGGCAAACTCTCTGTAACATCTTGGATTTTGGCACCAGACAGACAGCATACCTCTCTGGACATCAAGTCTGGTCGGCAGATGGACGCCTCAGTACCCCTCAGAAGAGAGTCTCCAACCACCACTACCCTTCGTTTCCTTCTGGTCACTGATTCTGCAACTTTGGGGTACTTGAACTCTGGTTCTTCCCTTTCCAGGGATGCTTTCAGCTCCTCCACTTCCAGGGCTGCATAATGGTTCTTCAATTCAAGGGCTGGAGAAGTTGGATTGGTGATTTTGCAGGCCCTGGTGACTTGTGTCCAACCATCGACATTCTGTTGGCACCCATCTTCTCCTGTGCTGGAGAGCTTGGTTGCTGCAAGAAGCATCTCATCAATGTACTTCTCACTGTCTTGAATGCTCCTCAGCCTCGCCACCTCCTCTCTGAATTCCTCCACTTGTTTCCTCAGAGCTTCAGCATGCAGGCACCCTGCACATAGAGCTGGTCCTTCAACTGGCATTAGGAACTCTGTCTGGACCGAGGCAGAAGCTGTAACGGGGGCAACAGCTTTAGCAATATGATTTTTCCCAGCCATTGTTCTGTTCGTGGAGCTTAGGTATCTGTTAAAGCAAAAGAGAGAGATCTACCAAGTACTAGCCGGTTTCCTAGCTGTCTTTTCAGAGAAAAAGCAGTTAAATCTCTTTAATTATATTCAAAATGCGCTGGTCCAATTCTCTGTGATGTGTTAAAGGGGGAGGTGCCCTATAAAGCAAGACTGCTCACTAGGGGTGGGTGGGAGTCGGGGTGGGTAGGGAGGGAACTAACACCTGATTAGGTGTTAGCATTTTCCAAACCTGAGGAGGTTACTAGAGTTCAGCAACCTACTGTGCTCAAGGAAAGTTCCACTAAAGCACCGAAAAGAAAGTAACCTTGCTTTAAAAAATATACAAAAAACCCTTTTAAGAGCTCCCAGTCAGAGAGCTAGCAATGTAATATAATAAAAACAAACAAACAAACCTTCAAATCCTTACTGTTTGTTGATCTGTAGAGCCCTGGTTAGGAAAGCCTGGTTAGGAAAGCTTTGACCCAATGAAAAGCGGTATATAAGCATAGCTAAATAAATTTTAAAAAATAAATCCATTCCTGCCACGTCACGCAGACTAGATGCAAAATACCAAGTCCAGCCATCACCTGGGTTAGACAAGCCCCAGTTACCACACCAGTCGATCGTCATGGAGTCCGCCCTGAAGGAGGAAAAGAGCTCCCGCACGCACGCAAATGCACTACCAGGCAAGGAACACAAGTTCCTGGACGACCACGGGAAGAAGGTCTTCCAAACCACCATGCTGAGCGCAAAGATTGCAGCACACCAATTCCAGCAGGGTCCTCTACCTCAACACCATCCTTGACAGCCTTAAGAAAGCCTCAGATGAGCTGTCTAAGGCAAGGCTACCTTCTTGCCCCTTCTGGGGGACCTGAGCGAGTGCGACAAGCACCTCATCCGTTCCACCTTCGATGCCTTTGATGCTGCCTCCAGGGGAGCTGCAACAACCATTGCAGCGAGACGCATGGCCTATATCCGGGCATCAGGCCTGAGAGAAGACACTCATGCTGGTAGATACCTCTTGCACTGGAGAGAACCTGTTTGCAGCCAATGTAAAGGAGACTGTCAGCAATATGAAGGAACACTTTGACACACTCCAGACTCTAGCTTCTGACGGTATGGATAAAAGCTCCAGTTCTAGGAAGTCACAGGGCTCCTACTCCCGGGAACCCCAACCTCCCAGAAGGTACCAGCCCCACCAAATTTGGCAGGTGAAGCGGCCCAACTACCACTCCTACCAGCCAGCCTACCAGCCCTACAACCAGAAGCTGCGTACCAAGGAGGGCAGACAACAGAAACAGGCCGCAACCTCCTCTGGGGAAAAGCACGCCATCCTTGTGACGAGACAACTGCCACACGTCTACCAGTGGGAGGACACGTGACCTTTTTCAAAGAGGCGTGGGGGAGAATCACCACAGAGAAGTGGGTTCTATGGATCATACATCAAGGCTACCACATCCGCTTCACAACAACCCCTCTGCAAAGGTCCCTCCCCCACACCCGCATACCTATCCATCTTGCCAATGCTATGTTCAAGAAATCAAGACCCTCCTGAACACCCATGGTGATAGAACAAGTGCCTCAAGAAGAGACAGGGAGCGGATTTTACTCCAGGTACTTCATGGTCCCCAAGAAGTCTTGCGGAATGCGCCCAATCCTCAATCTACGCTGCCTCAACAAGTTCATCCGCGAGGAACGCTTCAGGATATACTCCCTAGGGTCCATCCTACCCCTAATCCAATAGGACGACTGGCTAGCCTCGCTGGACCTACACGATGCCTATGCCCACATCCCTATTCATCCAACCCACAGGAAGTTTCTACGCTTCTGCATCAGGAACATCCACTACCAGTACAAGGTGCTTCCATTTGGCCTCTCCTCAGCTCCTTGAGTGTTCACCAAATGCGTAGCAGTGACAGCTGCTCACCTCCAGAAATCCAGCATCTGTGTCTTTCCCTACCTGGATGACTGGCTGATCGCTGCCCCCTCCAGACCAGTTGCGAGGTAGGCGATGCACAGAACCACTGCACTCCTATCCACCCTTGGCTTCCTGAACAACGTCGAGAAATTACAATTACAGCCCACACAAACATTGGATTTCATTGGTGCAACTCTCTGCACCCGCCAAGCAAGAGCCTTCCTCCCATCAGCCCGGGTGGACAACATCACTCATCTAGCTCAGCAGATTTCAGCTGCCAAGGACGCAACTGACAAAACACTCTTGTGTTTCTTAGGTCACATGGTAGCTACTACGCATGTAATCCAGCTCACCAGACTCTACATGAGAGGCCTACAATGGCATCTCCGTCACCGCTGGAATCAGCGATCACAGTTCATGTCACAACGGATACACATAGACCAGGAGATACAGGCCTTGCTGGCCTGGTGGACATGCAGGACACATCTCTCCCTTGGCAGAGCCTTCAAGGACCCCCACCTGACCTAATCATCACCACGGATGCCTCCAATCGGGGCTGGGGTGCCCATCTCCTGCACCTACGCACCCAAGGAATATGGACAGTACAGGAGGGCTGACTGCACATCAACCTGCTAGAGCTGAGAGCCATCAAGTATGCACTCCAAGCATTCCAATCATGGCTGAGCAACAAGGTGGTGCTAATTCAGATGGACAACTAAGTTGCCATGTTCTACGTCAACAAACAAGGCAGCATGGGCTCGCTATCCCTCTGTAAGGAGGCCCACACAATATGAGACTTTGCTCGATCCAGAGATTGTCATCTCCTGGCCACTTACCTTCCTGGTGAACTCAACAACCTGGCAGACAAGCTCAGCCACCAGCTGCAACCCCACGAATGGTCCCTCCACCCGGAGATTGCAGGCTCCCTCTTTCTGAAGTGGGGCCAGCCACATTTGAACCTTTTCGCACACCCGAACACCACAAAGTGCGCAGAATTCTGTTCCAGACACCCGGCAGACCAGAGGGCTGCCGTGGTCGCATTCCGCCTACACTGGGGGAGACACAAGCTGTTGTATGCCTACTCCCCTCGATGCCACTCATCTCCAAGACCCTGCAGAAGATAGAAGATCATCATCGATAGGGCCTCGGTAATCCTCATTGCGCCATTCTGGCCGAGGCAGATGTGGTTCCCCTTCCTCCAGCACCTTGCTCAGAGCCCCCCCCCTGGACCTCATCACCCAGGATAAGGGGAAAACCATGCACCCCAACCTTCTTGCCCTGGCACTGATGGCCTGGAAATTGAACGGCAACGCCTATCCAACATGAATCTCATGGGAGAGGTCCAACAGGTCATCCTGGCCGCCTGAAGGGACTCGACCCGGCATTCATATACGCTTAAATGGAACAGATTTGATGCCTGGTGCAGGACGGCAGGGGTCTGCCCCCTCTCCTGCCCCATATCTCAGGTCCTCCAATATCTTTACTCCCTCTCTTGCACTGGGCTCCAGACATCATCCATCAGGGTCCTAGCGGCCATTGCAGCCTTCCACGATGAGCTAGAAGGACACCCCATCTCAACACACCCCTTGGTCTCACGCTTCCCCGTGAGCAAGCCAGTACCCTCCTGGGACCTCAACATAGTGCTCGAGCAGCTCACAAGAGACCCCTTCGAACCTCTGGACCAAGTTCCACTCAAGTTCGTCACTTAGAAGACACTGTTCCTTATCGCCATTACATCCGCCAGGAGGGTGAGTGAACTCCAAGCACTAGTGGCGCATCCTCCCTACACCATGCTTCACCCGAACTACGCATCTCTGCGAACCCACCCCAAATTCTTGCCAAAGGTGGCATCGCCCTTTCATATCAACCACGCTATTGAGCTACCTACCTTCTATTCGGAGCTGCATGACAGCCCAGAAGAACGTCACCTCCACACCCTGGACTGTGTATGTGCTCTGTTCACATACCTAGCTTGGACGGCAGCAACCCGTCGGGGAAACCAGCACTTTGTGGCATTCGACCCCAACAGACCCGGACAACCGGTCACCAAGCGAACCCTATCACAATGGATCACTACCTGCACCGCCTACTGCTACTCAAAATCCAGCTTGAACGTCCCAGCGCACATACAGGCCCACCAGTTATGGGCCATGGCTGCCATCCTGGTGAACCTCAGTGCGGTTCCGCTTAACCACATCTGTAAAGCTGCGACCTGGGCATCGCCCCATACCTTCCAGAGGCACTATTGCCTGGAACTCTTGACTCTAACAGCTCATTCGGTATAGGAAGATACTAGTACTGTTGTCAGTAACATACCATAATAATTATTACATTATATTATTACTATTGCTTTCACTTATACTGTTACCAATAGTATCCATTTATCATTGTTGCATTCAATTTTACCATTGCCTGTACCATTCAATTATCACTGTTACCTCCAATTATTACTGTTGCCAGTAGGATCCATTACCTCCAATTATTACTATTGCCAGTAGGATCCATTTATCAGTGTTGCAGTTATTGTTACTGTCGCCAGTACCATTCAAATATCATTGTTGCATCAGTTTTACTATTGCCAGTACCATTCAATTATCACTGTTGCTTTCAATTACTACTGTGCTCGGTAGCCTCACAGAAAGTACCAGAATCACAGAACCACCAGAATCACAGAATTCCTCAAAGAAAGTACCTCATCCACCTCAACAAAAACCCCAATGGCTCTACCATTAAATACCCTGGCTATCTGCCTCTTCCTGCTTATAAGCTGTCTCAACGAAGCCCTTGCCTTATATCACACATCTCACCAAATTCCAATACTTCTAAGTCATGGAAAAAGAAGGGCAGAATCTCCCTATCCCAACTCAAGAATATGGACCCCCACACGCCACTCGCACCTAATACATATAGCCCTTCAACAACCAAAGAAAAATAAACAAGAGGAACCCCCTCAACCCTCTTACTTAAACTGTGCTCTCATAAATGCACAGTCTATCCGCAAGAAATGGCCAGTCATCACTGACACAATTTCTTCTCATAATCTAGATGTCCTCATGATAACCGAAACCTGGTTATCTGACGCGGATAATGTAATCCTTAACCAACTCATACCCCCCAACTTCTCTGCCCATTCCCAACATAGAGAGAGCAAGAGAGGAGGAGGCATTCTCATACTTACCAAGAATGACCTAAACTTCCACACCGTGGACTCCACAAGCTCAAACAGCATGGACGTCTTAACTATCACAAATGAACAATGCCTCATCAATCTGATTTACAGAGCACCCTCACCCTCCACGGACGACCTGCCTTACATTCTGGACCTAGCAACTAACTCACGCAAGCCCAACATTCCCAACTGGATATTAGGAGACCTCAATCTCCCAACACTACATCCCAGCCACTCCTCAGCCCTCCTTGAAGCAATCAACGAGCTGGGATACAAGCAAATTGTCGACACCCCCACGCACGAGAGAGGAAACATCCTGGACATGATCTTTGCCCCTCACAGCTCTTGACTCCAACAATAAACTTGACAACTCTGTAACCCCAGTACCTTGGTCAGACCATAATTTAATCACCTTCTCCATCCTCATCAATGGCAAACAGTCACCACACAGAAACAAAAACTCCATTGACTCGACAAGAGTAACATCTCGGAAATTCAAAACCTTCAACAAAGAACACATAGTTACAGAAACCCTCCCTCTCCTACATGACACCTCTCTCAATCTGGAAAATCTGATCACATCCTGGAACAGCACTATCAGTACCATTGCACTGCAACCAGTCCAGGGTAACAACCCAAAGAAAAGAAAATCTTCTTCTTGGTTCTCCCCTGACCTACGAGCCTCCCTCACACACCTAAGAAGACTGGAGAAACGATGGCGTCGCTCACACTCTTCAGAAGACCAAGCAGCCTACAAAGCACATCTATCTGTGCACAGAGAGTCAGTCATGGCCAAGATGAAACAATTCCATACCGATACGCTGAAAAGATCACTAAATAAACCACGCGATCTTTTCAACTTAGTCAAAACCTTATCTAAAGAACCTTCACCAAAACATCCTGAACCCATTCATCCCCAAGCTTTCGCCGATTTCCTGCAATCCAAATTGCTTCAAACCAACAACATTGCAACTATCTCTTCTCAAGTCACCATATGCATATCAAACCTATCCATGTTCTCCACACCATCCAGAAAACATGTTGAGGACACCATCGCTGCTCTTAACACGACTACTGCACAAACTGACCCTTGCCCAGCCCACTGGATAAAGGAACTACGCCAAGATCTCAGCCCCATCATCACTAAAATGATGAATTTATCCTTTACAACCGGCTCCTTCCCACCAGCCCTCAAGAGAACATCCATAAGACCACTCTTGAAAAACCATAAACTCGACCCACAAAAGGTTGAATCTTATAGACCCATAGCTAGCATACCCCTACTAGCGAAAATAATTGAAAAGGAAGCTCAAAGACAGTTACAGGACCACATTGACACCGTCTCCCCTCTGGACCACTGTCAACATGGCTTCAGAGAGTTCCACGGTGTTGAAACCCTCCTTACCACTCTCTGCAACAACATCATCACAGGCATTGATAACATCCGTCAAGGCTTTGCTCTTATCTTCTTAGACATTGCTGCGGCTTTTGACTCTGTACATCACGATCTGTTAATAGCGCGACTAAAAGAAAAAGGCATCAATAACACTGCCCTAGAGTGGTGCAAGTCATACCTCGATCAGAGATGGCAGTACGTTACCTCAGGGACCGCAACATCTACACCTTACCACCAAAAGCAAGGCGTACCGCAAGGATCATCCCTATCCTCACTCTTTTTCAATATATACATACAACCGGTTTGCAATATCATCAAGTCCTTCAAGGTTGAATGCCTGATATACGCAGATGACATCCTCCTATACATGCCTTTCTCCACAGTTCACATGGACCTTTCCCCGCTAGCTAAATGTTTTGATGCAGTATCCGAATGGCTGCAATCCCAGAACCTCCGAATTCAACATAAAAAGACCGAGGTTCTCTTCATCACCAGGGACCCACTTTTCTCCCCCCCATCCCATATAAAGGTGAAAGAAGCCGAGCTCCAATCAAAACCTTCCATTCGTTACCTTGGAGTCACTTTTGACCAACGCATGGATCTGAAACTACACATATCCAACATAGTCAGGGCAATCTACCTCAAGATCCGGACTCTTCGACATCTTCGCCCCCTGCTTGATCCTGATGACTTCAGAACTATATTTCAAGCCTTAACCTTACCACACCTTGACTATGCCAATGCCATTCTTCAAGGCCTCCCACACTCCACATTAAACCCTCTGCAACTCGCCATGAACACCGCTGCTAGAGTCCTCTACGGAGCATCAAGAAGGGACCATGTAACACCCATCCTAGAGCAACTCCACTGGCTCCCCATACATGGCAGAATATTGTTCAAAACATTATTACTAACCTTTAAGGCCACTAAAAGCATCACCTCCTCCTCTCTAATAGACCTCATTCAGGCCGCTCCACCCAACAGATCCAGGAGAACGATATCAACAAATATTCTAATCATCCCTAAAGCAGCGACAAAATGCCTATCAGTGACATCCAACAGGGCTTTCAGATTCTATGCCCCTAAATGCTGGAACGCTCTACCCCCAGAAATTCGTGCTATCACTGATCTATCCCTTTTTAGAAAGGCACTCAAATCCCACCTCTTCCCCCATTATTACTTAACCAACTAACCAATCTTGATCACTACCCAAACTAAGAACAAATCCTGTCATGTATACTTGTAAATACTCTTGTAAATAGTTGCAGTAATGACTTCCCATGTTTTATCCAAGTTCTCTGACCTTGTTCTCTGTAAAACCAAACAGTTTGTTCATTATGGTATGTTGTTATATTGTAAACCGCGCTGATGCTGAATAGAGCGGTATATAAGAGCCTGTAATAAATAATAAATAAATAATAAATTGTTTATTGTTTATTGGGGACTTAATAGACCGCCCATCACAATAGCATCTGAGCAGTTTACAATATACAAAAGGCTGCTTAGAAAATTAGGAAAGGAACGCCATAGTGTGATAGGAAAGAAGAGAGAAGCGTAAAAGGTCGAGGCTAGCCACAGGAATCCAGCCCTTGGATGAGGCTGCCAGTAGATAAATGCATTGCCTTTTCCTTGTTGTTGATGTTGACTGCTGATTGTTCTACTCTTGCTGATGCTAAAGTTTTCACTATCTGTTCGCGCTCCATGGAGCCATTTGTTGTAGTTAATGACACTGTTGCAATGCTCATAATGTACCCAATAAACTCCGTTGCATCTAAAGTGTCTTGGACTATGTCCCTGGCAAACTGCAGGCCTTCGCCCTACCACAGTTCAGAGTGGCTATGCCGCGCTGGTGAGTCACCAGTTGTGGCTGACTCATCCTGCTTCGCCTAGGAGAAAACGGGGTTACTTACTTGTAACAGGAGTTCTCCGTGGACAGCAGGATTAGTCAGCCACACATTCCCACCCGTTTCCCCTATGACACAGGCACGGCGGTCCACCATGTCACAAAGTGGGCCACGTCCCTACCAGGCAATGAGACAAACGCAAGCTTGGTACGAACTGAGCCAGTTAGGAGCGGGCCCAGGGGTGGAGGCAATCAGCACATGCTCAGAAAGGCTCACCTTTTTGAGTTCTAGGAGAGCACTTCCGTTTCCATGGCGCCGTCGGATAACGTCACGAGGTGGGCTGACTAATCCTGCTGTCCACGTTACAAGTAAGTAACCACGTTCTCCAGACTCATCCACCAGAAATCTGATAGCCTTAGTTCTCCTCCTCCCTCCACTCAGTAAAACAGAAGCATTTTTTACCTGTGTGCCTTCTCTGCTGGCTTCAGTCTGGTGTCTACATGCATGGAGCCCTGCTATCTCACATGACCTGCTGATCTCATATTTTCAGACGTGAGATTGAATTCTGCAGAATGAGGCACCTACAGGTAAAAAATGCTGCTCTGCTTCTGCTGGTGGGAAAGACTAAGCAGTGAGGATCAGGCAAAATATGGTTTGTGTGCCACGAGGACTGAATAAACTCAAAAGTGTACCACAAAATAAAAAAGATTGAGAAACACTGCCCTAGTCATATAGTACCTGGTTTAGGAGTGGAAAAACGTATTCATGGAAGTTTTCAATAATTGCAAATTTCTCATGTTGGGAGTAATTTTATAAAGCTTTTCCTCAAATAAAGCCTGTTTTAATGCATAAAAGAGCTTTTATAAAATTGCACAACTACGTACGCATGCACATGGAAATTATGTGCCTATTTTTACATGATCTTCTTGTAGGTCTTCCTAGGGACATTGGGTGGAGCAGAGGCAGATTGTGAAGTACCACATGTGTAAATCTTGGTATTTTACTCATAAGCATTAATGATCTCTTTTATACTGGGCACGTATTTTCATTTTGTGTATGTACATGGACGGAGTTTAGGCAGAACATGAGCAAAGCACAAAAGTATGCACATAAATTATAAAAGCTTTTAATTTATGTGTGTTCTTTATAAAGCTATGCGTAGGTATTTATACCAGCTCTAGGGCTGGTATAAGTGACCGCTACTTAAATTAAGGCGCATTTTCAGACACGTATACTACTATTTTATAAAGAAAAATCTACGTCAATGATCTCCCCATGTTTCCGGAAGGATCTTCAACCCCAGAGATCAAATGCTTGCTCTATGCAGATGAGTTGGTTTTATGTTTATTTGCCTGTTTTCTGTTCCTTTTCTCTTCTTTCCTGTTTTTAACATGATGGCGTTCTTTTCTATTTTCGCAGCTCTGTTATTTTTTAAGATTGTAAACCACCCAGATGCCTTCTGGTTTGGGTGTTATATCAAATTTTAATAGAACATAAAACATAAACATGTTCCCTACTCCAGGAAGTAATTAAGAGAACCTAAATCTGCCAGTAAAGTACAGTGAATTTTGAGCCATATGGGTGAATCTGGAAAAGACAACAATTATGATTTCCCAGATAAAGCAAAATGTCTAACACAAATTCAGATTTGACCTAAATAAGCAGAAAATACAGAGAACCCTTGATTATGCCTGAGAAAAAGAGTGCCTGCATTGTTGCAGACATCACAGGTACTTTTACCTGTGGAGTTTGCAACAATAATGAAATTAACATTCCACACAGGCTATTCCTTTGATTATTGTCCCTGGAAAATTGTACATGGAAATAGCTTCTGCTTTTTTGACATGTAATTTTTGCTCTTGGAAGCAATGCATAGTTTTCATTATACAAAGATATGTGTGCTATTTAACCAATCACTCTTTCCCTGCTCTGGGCCAACCTGGAAGGGTTAGACAATAATCCAAACTTTGACTTCTATATATAAAGTGATATTTTACTCACAGAAAGGGCTCCTTGTGTATCTGGGAGTTTTAATTTAACTAAAAAGATGCTACAAGAAAAAAACTCTAATTTGCAAAATTTTATAGTTCTGCCAAGCCAGGAGAATCCCTTTTCTCTGTGGATTGCAGTATTAAAGTCATAAAAACAACACCAATCACTGGTTTCATGATACAAAGAGAATAACATAGACAACGTATTTCTGACCAATCTAGATGTAAGCATTTAATCTAAGCTTTCTTTAGAAGCTCAAGTGACAAGACCTCACCTTTCATACTTTGAACACATCATGCAAAGAGAAAGATCATTAGAGAAAGACATCATGCTTGGCAAGTTTGAAAGTCAACACAAAAGAGGAGCAAGTCAGCAATGCAATGGATTGATACAATAACAGCAGCTATAGATGCCACTCTATCAACAATTTCATGCCTGACTGAAGACTGAACACAGTTAAGGCAATTATCCACATGGTTGTCATGAGATGATATATTACCTAAATGGCCCCAAGTTACACAGAGTGTATAAGTATCAAAAATAGCTTTGACTCTGCAATATATCCAGAAAGACTAATCTGTTCAAATGTAGACCACAATTCATTGAAATGCCCCGAAACAAAAAACAAAGAATCTTTGGGAGCTACCGTGGTCTCAGTACCAAGGGAAAGGAACAGAAACTTCTGATCCTATCCCAAAACTTCACATCAATGACCACAATCTAGTAGCAACCAATTTTTCACGATATTTCTAAAATGGCATTCCAAATACAACAATGAAAAAATTGCTTAGCTTGTCGTGGTCGGGCTTAAACTCCAACCCGTAGTCAATGGCGTAAGCTCTTCCACTTTCCCGACGCTAACCAGCGCTAGGCGTTTCGCCATTCAAGGTTCTTCAGGGGAAACTAAGCTTCTACAATACAAAACACGGTTCAAAGTGACATCACTTTCTTCTATCAAATTTTTACTTCATTAATCTAATGCAAGACGCTGCAGTTACTCACTTTATCATTGACACGCTAGCGTTCCCATCACAGACTGCTGCTGAACTGCTAGACGGAAGTGGGGAATCCCACGCATGCGTTGTCATTAAATACTAGGGAATTTGATTTAAATGGTTGCCGCGAATGTTTACTTCACAAACACGCCTCCCACTCCACTCGGGCATTCAAACCCAAAGGAGTCACAGTCTGTAAAAGATGTATCCATTTCTGTTCTGTGTAGAGGAGAGATTCATCCTTGGTTCGACCTTGATGAGCACGTTGCAATTGTAGAATGCAGAAACACCGCAAGTCAGTAAAATTATGTTGATGAGTTACACAATGTTCTACAATAGGCGCTTCCATTCGGCCGCACTTCAACTTGCTTTTATGTTCATTCATCCGTAAACGGAATGCACGAATGGTTTTCCCAATGTAAAGCAAGGAACAGGGGCATCTAATGCAGTAAATAACATATGTAGACCCGCACGGAGTAGATGTCCGCAATCTATATTCCCGTCCGTTATGTCTAGAGCTGTCACAGTCTTGCGTCACACAACAGATGGAACAGTTTCCACAAGCCACATGGCCACCCACCGGTTCCACATCATTCAAAGGAGATCGTAGCCAGGGCCGGCCCGTCCATTGAGCAAGAATGTTTTTTGCACAGGGCCCCGCGTTTCAGGGGGCCCCGCGCAAAGAACATTCTGCTTTTTTTTTTTTTAAATTACATTTAAAAAAAAAAACCTGTCTCTGGCTGCTGCCGCTGCCGCGTCCATTGCAGCAGCGGCAGAATGGAGTGTCCCGCGGGGTCCCCTCTCCTCGTTGAGCCCTCTGCAAGGGCTTTCAGATTCGCGAAGGGAGAGTGCTCCCTCGCGTCTCTGTAAAGCCCGCAGGGGCTAATGGGAAATTTCCCATCAGCCCCTCGCGTCTAAAGGGGCAGATGGGAAATTTCCCATTAGCCCCTGCGGGCTTTACAGAGACGCGAGGGAGCACTCTCCCTTCGCGAATCTGAAAGCCCTTGCAGAGGGCTCAACGAGGAGAGGGGGCCCCGTGGGACACTCCATTCTGCCGCTGCTGCGACGGACGCGGCAGCGGCAGCAGCTAGAGCCAGGTTTTTTTTTAAAAATTTGCCAGAAGAGAAGGGAAGGGAAGGGAAGGGGGGGGGTTAAGACTGGTAATGGGCTGGGGGGCTGATGGAGGCTGTCTGGAAATGGGGTGATGGGGGGTTAGGACTGGAAATGTGCTGGGGGGGGGGTTAGGACTGGAAATGTGCTTGGGGGGGGTTAGGACTGGAAATGTGCTGGGGGGGGTTTAGGACTGCTAATGGGCTGGGGCTGATGGAGGCTGACTGGAAATGGGCTGGGGGGGGGTTAGGACTGGAAAGGGGCTGGGGGGTTAGGACTGGAAATGGGCTAGGGGGGGTTAAGACTGCTAATGGGCTGGGGCTGATGGAGGCTGACTGGAAATGGGGTGGGGGGGGGTTAGGACTGGAAATGGGCTGGGGGGGTTAGGACTGGAAATGTGCTGGGGGGGGGGTTAGGACTGCTAATGGGCTGGGGCTGATGGAGGCTGCCTGGAAATGGGCTGGGGGGGTTAGGACTGGAAATGGGCTAGGGGGAGTTAAGACTGCTAATGGGCTGGGGCTGATGGAGGCTGACTGGAAATGGGGTGGGGGGGTTAGGACTGGAAATGGGCTGGGGGGGTTAGGACTGGAAATGTGCTGGGGGGGTTAGGACTGCGAATGGGCTGGGGCTGATGGAGGCTGACTGGAAATGGGCTGGGGGGGGTGAGGACTGGAAATGGGCTGGGGGGGGTTAGGACTGGAAATGGGCTAGGGGGGGTTAAGACTGCGAATGGGCTGGGGCTGATGGAGGCTGACTGGAAATGGGGTGGGGGGTTAGGACTGGAAATGGGCTGGGGGGGTTAGGACTGGAAATGGGCTGGGGGGGGTTAAGACTGGTAATGGGCTGGGGTTGATGGAGGCTGACTGGAAATGGGGTGATGGGGGGTTAGGACTGGAAATGGGCTGGGGGTGGTGGTTAAGACTGGTAATGGGCTGTGGGCTGATGGGGGCTGTCTGGAAATAGGGTGATGGGGGGTTAGGATTGCTAATGGGCTATGGGGGGGGTTAGGACTGCTAATGGGCTATGGGGGCGCTAGGACAGGAAATGGGCTGATGGGGAGGGGTTAGGACTTGAGGTGGGCTGATGTGGTTAGGACTGGTAATGGGCTGTGGGCTGATGGGGGGGTTAGGGCTGGCAATGGGCTATGGGGGCTGACTGGAAATGGGCTGATGGGGTTAAGACTGGAAGTGGGCTGATGGGGGGGTTAGGACTGGTAATGGGTTATAGGGGGGGCTTAAACTGAAAATGGGTTGATGGGGGGCTAGGACTGGTAATGGGTTGGGGGATTGCTATGACTGGAAATGGACTGAGTGGACAGGGAGGCTTGAACTGCAAATAGCTGATGGGGAGGGAGCTTGGAATGGAAATGGGCTGTGAGGGAAGGGAGCTAGGACTGAAAATGGGCTGATTGAGCAGCTAGGATAGGACTGGAAATGGGCTGTTGGGGGGGAGCTAAGATTGGAAATGGGCTGTGGTGGGGGCTTGAATTGAAATGGACTCATGGAGGGGCTAGAACTGGAAGTAGGCTCATGGGGGGGGCTTGGACTGGAATTGGGCTGAGTGGAGGGGAGCTAGGATTTGACATGGGCTGATGGTGGGGCTAGGAAATGACTAGAAATGGGCTGATGGGGGGCTAGGATTGGAAATGAGCTGATGAAGGGACTCAGACTGAAAATGGATGGGGGAGCTAGGACTGGAACTGGGTTGATGGGGGGCTAGGACTGGAAATGGGCTGATGCAGGGACTAGAAGGGAATGGATGCTGGGTGAGACTGGAACTAGAAGGGAGCTGATGTTGGGGGAGGATTAGAATGGGATGGGGCTGGGAGAGTAAAATGGAGAGGGGAAAAATATTTTGTGTGGGAGGGATGAAAAATCTACAATTGGCCGGGTATTGGGAGAGTAAGTGGGGATTGAGGATAGAGGGGTAAAATTTGTGTGGATGAAATAAGAATGAGGAAAGAGCAAAAGGAGAAAGATTAGTATGTTAAAGCAGATGTAGAGAGAGAGGATGGAAAGAAAACTAGAAGAGAGAAGAAAGGACAAATGGACAGCAGACGATGGAGAGTTAGCAGAAAACATGAAGAAACCAGAAGAAGAAAGTGGCTGGAGCAATTGCAACTGAAAAAAAATGCACAAAAGGTAGAAAGATATCTCTTTATTTTGAATTTATTAACTGGAATATGAAAGCTCTGGGAAATGTGCATCATTAACGTCTGCGCTTTGTTTGGTACAAGAGGAAATTGATTTATAGTTTATTTCTACAGTGTTGTTGTACATTCCAAGTTTGGCTTTTGGGGTTCCCAGTTTAATTATTGCCTTCCTGTTTCTAAATTGCGATTCCTTGTTTGGTGATGGTCTATGTTCTGCATGTGTAACTGAGCTGAGGTATTCTGTTTATGTAATTCCTATTTGACATTGCCACTTGTTCTCTTTCCCCAGTATTCTCTGAAATGTACTGGTTTAATATTTGCAGTGTTTCCTTTTGATAGATAGGGTCTGGTGCTTTGTGAGTCCTGGTAATGCTGTCAGGATACAGCGGGTTTGCTATGGGTTCTAAATGGGCAGCGTTTGTAGTAGTTCCTAATGTGCCTGGCGGTTGGCACTGGATTATAGTAATGTAGAAATCTTTTAGTCTTTCTTTATCCATACACTCATTAAGAGACATGTTTACTAAAAGTTAGTGAATGGTAACATTATGCAAATATTTATGCAAATAAGACCACTTATGCAAATGAGGCCCCGCACCGAGTCTCCGCACATGGCCCCGCACCCCCCTTGGGCCGCCCCTGATCGTAGCACTGCCGGACTTAACAGTTCCTGAAGATTATTCTGTCTCTGCCAGACACAACGAGTTCGATAAGTCTGTAATCCCGGTATACCTGATAAGATATTCTTATGTCGGGACACACTTGCTTGCAGATGCTTACTTAATGGGGAGTACTCTGTGATGAAGTTAACATGGTCTTCCATTATTGCTTTCGAGCCTTGAGGCAGTAATAATTGATCCCGATTTAAAAACCATGCTCTAGTGTAGGCTGCTTTAATAATACGGGGAGGGTAACCTCGTTGTAGGAAATTCTGTTTTAACATCTTTGTTTGCTGACGATATTGTTGAACAGTGCTGCAGTTTCGGCGATAACGAATAAACTGTGAAAAAGGTAGGCCTTCACGCAACCGTAAAGGATGGGCACTTGAATAATGGAGCAGAGTGTTTCTATCAGTCGTTTTGCGAAAAACTGAAGTGCTCCAACCATGAGCTGTCTTCTGGACTTGAATATCCAAAAACGATATTTGAGTATTATGGTAAGTCATTGAAAAATGTAAATTTGGCTCACAAGTATTGAGCCAGGTGGCAAACTGTTGTAAAGAGGCCTGATCTCCCAACCACAACACAAAAATATCGTCGATATAACGTTTCCACAATTTCAATGAAGTCTGGTGTGGGCAGTTAGGCAACCAATGGCATTCAAATTGTTGCATATACAAATTTGCAATCGATGGGGCACAAGTAGCACCCATCGCAACACCGGTGATCTGGTGGTACAATGTTCGTTCAAATATAAAGAAATTGCGAAACAAAGCTAAGTCGGCCAGTGTAGATAAAAAAGCAAGTGTGGCCTCTGACAGATCACCGCGCTCTCTAAGCGCCCTTACTACTACCTCATGAGCTTTCACCTGTGGGATCACCGTGTACAAGGAGGTGACGTCGAACGTTACTAGCAGCACTCCTGCTACAGCAGCTAGCATCAGAATCATGTAGGATCTGGAGAAAATGTGTAGAATCTTTTACATATGATGAAATTGTGGGCATCAAAGGTCGAAGATATGAATCTAAAAAAACCGACAGCGGTTCTAACAGGGATCCCCGAATGGACACTATTGGACGACCCGGTGGCCGTTGCAGATCCTTGTGTATTTTGGGCACCAGATAGAACTTGGAAATAGTGGGATCAATCACATTCAAAAAAATATATTCTTTTTTAGAAATAACGCTATCTTCCAAAGCCTTCCTGGTGAGCTTATCAATCTTCTCACGAAGCTGCTCAGTGGGATCAGATTGCAAGACGGCATACACCGTCCTATCCTGTAGCTGCCGATTTGCTTCTTCTAAATATTGTTGCCTGCCCCAGATCACCACTGCTCCACCTTTATCGGCTCGTTTGATGACGATGTCCATAGATGACTGCAATTCTTTTAAAGCTTGGCGTTCTGTAGGTGTCAAAGAGGTGTAGAGAGTCCGCTGAGATGCCATGGCCTGTCTCATATCTTTTACTATTAAATCTCTATATAAAGCTAGAGAAGGATGTAGAGGGCCCGGTGGGGTCCATTTAGACTTTAAGGGAAGCTGAATACGGAGAGTTGGAGTAATAGAGCTGCCCTCGGCTGAATCTGGTCGTATACTCTCATTCTGCGCAAAGAATAGCTTTAAATTCAATTTTCTAATATATTTCTCCATATCTACCCTAAAACGGAAAAAATCAAACTTAGTCTGAGGGACATATGATAGCCCCTTTCCCAATACTGCCAGCATTGCTTGTGAAACCTCCATTCCCGACACGTTCACTACTAACGATCCGTCCGTCATCGAGGACGTTCGGTCAGAGCTGTCTTGTTGCGAACATTGTCGTTTTTCTTCTTCTTCTCCTTCTCCTTGACGGTACCTTCCGAAAAATCCTTTTGACGGGATATCACTTCTGAATCCGTGGATCCTGTATCATCCGAGGTGTTTTCAAAGGTGACTTGCCTTCTCCTAGTGGACAGTTTGCGCTTGACGTTCATCCAAGGATAAACATATCCCTTGGTATAATCTGTGTAATCTCTCAAAAGTTTTTTTTCTTTCGTTTGTTTTACTTCAGCGTGGACTGTTGACGTTTGTGATTGTATGATCTTAATTTTATCTTCATAGACCTCACTTTTTTCATCCACCTTTAGTGAGGCTATGAGTGCTTCAATATCTGCTGTTAGCGCCAAAAGGTGTTGCTGGGTTGTTTCTACTATGTGCACCATCAAATCAAATGAACATTTGTTTAGAATTAAATTCCATTTTGTCACAAAACCAGTATCAGACGTGAACATCCTTGGTTCCTTGTAAATCCTTAGACCGCGAGGTATATGACGCCTTCGGAGGTACTCAATGAGGGATAATCGATGTAGCTCCATTCGTACTTTTTTCTTCTGGAGTTTCAACAGATCATCCCACGTAGAAGACGTCTCTCCTGTTTGCCCCTCCTGTTCCATAGAAAAAGGAGTAGCGTCTTGGCATAATTTGGAGATGAATTCCTCAGTGAAACTGAAAATATCTTCTTTTAGAGGACCCTCCATAGTTGTAGCTCACAAATTACCTAAATGGCCCCAAGTTACACAGAGTGTATAAGTATCAAAAATAGCTTTGACTCTGCAATATATCCAGAAAGATGAGATGATATATGCCACTGAGATGAGATGAAAGATGAGATGATATATGCCACTGAGCCGCAGGGCAGGGTCCCGAGGCCAGCTTGTAACCGTGTTCCTGGGGCCCTGTATCCCTGGCGGCAGCACCGCGGTGCAGGCTGGTGGGGGGGGGGGGGAGCACGGGCGTGAGCAGGGCCGGCACCAGCGGGAGGCGGGGTAAAAGGCGATTGGTGCTGGTGCCGGCTGTGGGGCGGAGCGGCGGCGTGCGAGGGAGCTCGCCGGCGTGCGATCTCCCTCTTGTCGGTTGATCGCTGCTCCGAACAGGTGTGTTGTCTGGGGGCTCTTCACTGGAGTGGGCCTTTAGCGTTAAAAATTATTTATAATAAATAAATATATATTTCTTTTACCGGCGGCGGTTTGTTGGGGCTGGCGCGGCTGTTCGGCGGTAGGTGGGCAGTCTTGACTGCGTGGGAAGCACGTGGGGTTGGCTGGCCTCCGGGCCTTGCTGCACGTGGGGGACTTAGGAGCCTCAGTGCGTCCGGGCAATAAGGGGCTCCCTTGGATGTGTGATTGTTTCTTCGGGAGTTGGGCTGGCAGCGTGAGGTCTGCGCACTGCGGGGTGGGTTTTAAAAAAAAAAAAAAAATAAAAACAAGGAAATAATTCAACGGAGATTCATACGTAGTTCAGGCATTCTTTAATTTGGTGGCAGGGCTTTAAATCTATCATAAATTGAAATAAATAAGAATATACAATAAGGTTTTGGGGTCATGGCTCGCCGGTTTGGCGGAAAAGCGGCCAAAAAAGGGGTGGTGGCCATGAGGGCGAGTGTCGGTGGAGAAAGGGCATGGGGGTCTGGGCGTTTAGCCTCCTCCAGAGACCGAGTGGCAGCGGTGGCATCCCGGAGCACCCGCAGGGGACGTGGTAGGGGGAAGTCAAGAGGGGCTAGAGCTGGCGAGACCGCGCAGGCCGGGGCTGGTGTGGTTTCTCCTGAAGTCCTGGGGCATGGGGTGCTAGAGCCTTCTGGCCAGGGGGGCGATTGTGATGTGTCGAGGGGGGGGGTGGTAGCTGGGCCTAGTACTGTGGGTCCTGTGGGGCTTGAAGGTGTCAGGGCAGCGGTCTGTTCCAGGGGGGTAGGGCGGCTTCGGTTGCTGGTCGACCGGACTCGGGGGATGGCGGTTACACGGGCATGTCTTCTCCTCCTTCGTCGTCTGGGTGGTATGCTCCTGGCTTTGGTAGCGGTCCGTTCCTACCGTCTGGATATTTGGGAGCCCCGGGGCCATGGGCGCTTGGTGGTGGTTCCTGGGGTGGTCCGGGGCATTGGGGTGGGGGGTGGGGTGACTGGCGGGGGGCTGCGAGCCCCACGGGCAGTGGGTTGGTGGCCTGGGAGGCCGGTGGACTCGGGTCCTCGGCGTGGGGTTGGGGCGGGGGGCCGAGTGTTGCACCGAGCGCTGTGCGGGCAGTGCCTGCCGGTTTCTCTTCTGCTCTTTCGCCACAGGTCCCTCGGAGTGACGTGCCTGGAATGGATGTGGCCAACCCAATATGAGCTGGCAGTGCAGTCATCCGGAGTGCGGCGGAGGAGCGGACCAATGCTGCAGTTGGAGTTCCGAACGTCTCGGCACCGGCGGCACCTTCACGTGAGGCGGGTGAGTATTTGGCGGGAGTTAGCAGCACGGAGGGTGGTGTACATACCTCGGGTGCGTAAGTCGTGGGTGGCACTAAAGAGAAGGCAAAACGCGTGGGCATCGCTGTCGGCGGGCCTCCTCTTCTTCCTCGATATCGACTTCGTCGACGGTTTCCTCGGTCGACTCGGTGGTTGCGGCGGGGGATAAGGGTGAGTCTGGGGGGTCCGTGGTAGTGCGCTGCGCGGAGCTGTGGGAGAGTGTCCCGCGGAAGCTGCGTCATCGAATTAAGCGTCGCAAGTATATCGATATTTTTCGCTTATTGGAGGGCAGGAAGCGATATGGGGAAACAAGCGCAAACGGAAGGAGGACGAGAAGGCGGGTAGGGTGCGGAAGGCCTCCCGCAACACCCTTAACTGGTCCCGGGCCTTCTTGAGATTAGCTAGTGTTTGGGGGCACTATTTCCCAGAGCAGTACGGGGCGCTGCTGGCTTATGGGGATTCAATTTTAGTGGCGTCGCAGGTGCATGATGGGTGGGCCTGGCTGAACTATGACGAGGAGTTCAGAGACATGATGGAAGAAAACAGGCAGTTATCATGGGGTACAAAGGACATTAATTTGTGGTTAACACAGATGTCCATGCGGAGCCGTGTGGTGGGGGCCGGTGGAGGTGGCGGCAGGCCGGTGCCGTCGACTACATCGGCGGGTGTGCGGTCCTTTCGGGCTTCCGTTACCCTGGCTTCTCAGCCGAAAGGCAGCGCCGCGGGCGGAGACGTATGTTGGCGTTTCAACAAATCGTCTTGCCCGTTCCCTGATTGCAAATTTAAGCACGCCTGTTCCTTGTGTGGCAGCGGGCATGCCGCCATTAAGTGTAGTCGCAAAGGTGTGGCAGGATCCCCAGTGGGGGGCAAGTGAGGGAGCTCTCGAGGCTTTGGCTCCTACGCCCGTAAGGGTGGAGGCGATTCGCCCGTGGTTATTGGAGTATGGGCGCAATAAATTGGGAGGGGCGTGGAGTTTGCTTTTGGAGGGTTTTTTGGTGGGTTTTCAGATTCTGTGTCAAGGTTCGCCGGCTGGGGGCAGGTCACGTAACGCTGGTTCGGTGAACTTTTTAGCCGAGGTGGTGCGGAGGAAGATTGCTGAGGAGTGTGCGTTGGGCCGAGTAGTGGGGCCGTTTGCTGAGCCCCCATTTTCTCCATTCACGGTGTCCCCGTTGGTGGTGGTGCCTAAGAAGGAGCCGGGCAAGTTCAGGCTGATACATAATCTGTCTTCCCCTTGTGGAGATTCTGTGAATGATCATATTCCTCGGGGGCAGTGCACCATGCATTACGTGACTTTTGATGCAGCTGTGGCTTTAGTGCAGCGGTGTGGGGCTGGTGCTTTGTTGGCGAAGGTTGACATTGAATCCGCGTTTCGATTGCTCCCGGTCCATCCCTCGGCTTTCCCCTTGTTAGGTTTCCATTTTGAATCACGGTATTATTTTGACAAATGCATGCCTATGGGCTGTGCGATTTCTTGCGCCTACTTTGAGGCATTTAGCACATTTTTGCACTGGGTGTTGGAGAAGCAGACGGGGGTCACTAATATAGTGCACTACCTGGATGATTTTTTGTTTGTCGGGCCCAGACATGTGCGAACTTGTTCCATCTTGCTTGAGACTTTCTTGCGCTAGGCGGGTGATTTTGGTATTCCGGTAGCGGCTAACGAAACTGTCGGGCCCGGTACTTGCCTTACTTTTCTGGGGATTGAGATTGACACCGAGGGCATGGTCATGCGCTTGCCGGAGCAGAAGGTCATGTGTCTCCAGCAGCTGGTGGCTTCCGTAGGATCTTCGAACAAGACCACCCTTCGTGTCTTGCAGTCATTGGTTGGGCACCTCAATTTTGCTTGCAGGGTGCTGCCCATGGGGCGTTCCTTTGCGCGGCGGTTATCGCTTGCTATGGCTGGGGTTCAGCTTCCACACCATCGTATTCTTGTGACGGCAGGTATGCGCGAAGATTTACGAGTGTGGAGCTCTTTCTTGACTGATTTCAATGGTCGCTCTGTTATACAGTTACCGGAGATGTCGAATGCGGACCTGCATTTGTTCACGGACGCAGCGGGCAGTTCCGGGTTTGGGGCTTATTGTCAGGGAGCATGGTGTGCGGAGCCCTGGCCTTGCGACTGGGTTCAGTCTGGCCTGACGCGTAATATCACCTTTTTGGAGCTTTTTCCCATAGTTGTTGCTTTTTGGGTTTGGCCGGGGCGCCTGAGGGATAGGCAGGTTGTTTTCTGGTGCGATAACGCGGCAGTGGTGGAGGTTATCAACCAGCAGGCTCCTCAGTGCCCGAGGGTAGCCGCCTTGATGCGGATAGTCATGTTAGCCTGTCTCCACTTGAATGTCACCGCTGGGGCGTGGCATGTGCCTGGCTCCCAAAATTCTATTGCTGATGCTTTGTCCCGTTTCCAGTGGGAGCAATTCCGGCTGCTGGCTCTGGAGGCAGATCAGGCGGCTTCTCCAGTCCCAGAGCATCTTTGGAAGGTTGGGATCCAGACCTAATGGCGCTGTTGTCTGCATCGGTGGCGCGTGGTACTTGGGCCCAGTATCGGCGAAGATACTTTCAGGTGAGTAAGTTCCTCAGCGCCTTCGGTTGGTGCGGGGGGAGGGTTCCTGAAGGGTTGATGGGACAATTTGTGCTCTGGGCAAAGAAGGCAGGCTGGGCCCGGACGGTGGTCTTGTCTGCAGTGCCGGGGTTCTCCTTCTTTTGTAAGGCAGCGGGATGGGGGAATCCTAGGGTTTCGTTTTTGGTTAAGCGCTTATTGGCGGGTTGGGTCAGGGTGCACCCCAGGCTGCGGGATTGGCGGCACCCGGTTTCTCATGAACTTTTGCTGTGCATTTGCGAGGTGTTGCCTTGTGTTGCGGCCTCGAGTTTTGAGTCCATTCTGTTCCACGCTCTGTTTGTGACGGCATTTTTTGGGGCATTTCGGGTGTGTGAACTTGTTCCTAGGTCGGCCAGGCGGGGTGCGTTTGACGGTATCGGGCTTGATCACGTGCAGGTGGCGGCGTCTCAGGTCTGTATTTTTCTCCCGTGGTCCAAGACCGATCAGGCAGGTAAGGGTGGTTGGGTGGTATTGAGTGCTATCTTCCCTGTGCCATCTTGTCCGGTGCATGCCTTACGGAGTTACTCGCAGTCGCGCTCAGGCTTGGAAGGATCCTATTTCTTTGTCCATGAGGATGGCCGGCCGGTAACTCAGTTTCAGTTCATGGCTGTGTTGCGCCTGGCTTTGCGGTTCTTGGGTGAGGACGACCTGAGTTATGCATCGCATTCCTTTTGGATCGGAGCGGCCACGAGTGCGGTGGCAGCGGGTCTTGAAGGGCGGGTGATTCAGCGGATTGGGTGGTGGCGGTCAGGTGCTTACGTGGGGTATGTTCGCCCTTAGGTTGGCTGCGCCCGGCCTGGGGGGGCGGGGCACAGGACCGGTACCTGGGCAGCTATGATGGCCTGCGGCTTGGGGTCGAGGGGGGGGGGTACTAACTGTTTTCTTCCTATTGCAGAGTGGCTTGCTGGTGGCAGTGCGATTTCTCCTTTCAGATGGTGTGTGCTCCGGCGACTGGTGGATCATCGGCCACTCCTTCGTCTACTGGGCTGAGCGACGGGCTGGATCGCGGCCGCTGGGACTTCACCTTGGTCTGGCAGATTCTGGAGTTCGGCTGTGCTGGATGGGACAACGCGGGATGCGGTGGTGGCAACTCGTGCCCTTTGTTCAGGCGCAGATGGCACAGTGGCGGTGGCCCGTTGGGCTTCTTCTACACCTGGGTGGCAATGATCTGGCGAGCTGGTCATGCCGACAGACCATTAGAATGGTTCAGAGGGACATTGGCCTGGTACGGGAACTGATTCCGGATGTGGCCATTATCTGGTCGGACATTATTCCGCGCCCCGCGTGCTGGACTCAGCGGCGGTGGTCGCGGGGCCTAGTCAAGATCAATAGGCAGATACAGCGATGGGTCCAGCAAACGGGGGGTCGGCAGGTGTTGCATCAGTGGGCAGAAGTCAGGTGCAGTGGATTGTATCACTTGGACGGGGTGCACCTTGCCCCTGTCGGGCAGGATCTGTTGCTGAATGATTGGCAGGAGGCCCTCGAGTTTTGGTGTTGGTCGCAGCTTGCTTTGGTGGGGGCGGCGCAAGGATAGTGGGCCTACCTTGCGCCGGTGGCGGGGTAGCGAGCTGGTGCTCGCCGACCCGGAGGGGCATTTGAGGCAGATGCCGCTTGGCAGGGGAGCTGCAGTGCTCTGTAGGTTGGGAGAGACATCACGGTTGTGGTCTCTGCCCGGTGGAAGGCAACTTGCCGGCCTTTGCTAATAACATGGTGAGGCGGGCGGTAGGGGAATGGGGGTGGATGATGCACCACTTTGCTATAAATGGCTGGTGGGGGGCATCATCCGGAAATGGAAGGGGGGGGGGGGGTAATGTTTGAATTAAGAATGTTCAGTTGGCCCATGTTGGGCCGGTTTGCAATAATTTGAATAAAGCTGCGACCAAGTAATTGTTCACCAAAATTATGGCGTATGAGTCTTCTGTGCTGGGAGTAAGGCGGGGGGGGGGGGGGGAGGGGGGTAATGTGGGAGGAAGGGAGGCAAGGCTGCTTGTAGGCAAGGGATGGGGCATCCGGATACCTCGGTTAATGCCACTGAGCCGCAGGGCAGGGTCCCGAGACCGGCTTGTAACCGGGTTCCCGGGGCCCTGTATCCCTGGCGGCAGCACCACGGTGCAGGCTGGTGGGGGGGGGGAGCACGGGCGTGAGCAGGGCTGGCACCAGCGAACTACGTGGGAGGCGGGGCAAAAGGCGATTGGTGCTGGTGCCGGCTGTGGGGCAGAGCGGCAGCGTGCGAGGGAGATTGCCGGCGTGTGATCTCCCTCTTGTCGGTTGATGGCTGCTCCAAACAGGTGCCCTACCCAACCTCTCTAATTTGTGGCAGTATTGTTTGTGTGTGGTCGTCGCAGCTGGGTAAAGGGGTGGTTTGTTTCAGCTGTTGTGGTGGTTGGGGTAGCGAGCTGGCGCTCGCCGACCCGGAGGGGCATTTGAGGCAGATACCGCTTGGCAGGGGAGCGGCAGTGCTCTGTAGGTTGGGAGAGACATCACGGTTGTGGTCTCTGACCGGTGGAAGGCAACTTGCCGGCCTTTGCTAATAACATGGCGAGGCGGGCGGTAGGGGAATGGGGGTGGATGATGCACCACTTTGCTATAAATGGCTGGTGGGGGGGGGGGGCATCATCTGGAAATGGAAGGGGCGGGGTAATGTTTGAATTAAGAATGTTCAGTTGGCCCATGTTGGGCTGGTTTGCAATAATTTGAATAAAGCTGCGACCAAGTAATTGTTCACCAAAATTATGGCATATGAGTCTTCTGTGCTGAGAGTAAGGTGGGGGGGGGGGGGGTATGTGGGAGGAAGGGAGGCAAGGCTGCTTGTAGGCAAGGGATGGGGCATCCGGATACCTCGGTTACAACTTGATAGCAAGTAACAACAACAACAGAGCCTGAATATCACCGTTATTTTTAAATGTATTTTTATTAAGTATTTCATTACACCAAGAACACTTGAACAAGAAAAATATTCATATTCTAGTTCAAAATCCTAGTTCAAAATCATAAAAGGAAAATAAGAAAATAAAACTATTCATCTCCTATGCCCAGGGCTGGTGCAAAGGTATTGGATAAGATAGGCAAACCTTTAGCCTTATGACTCCCCCCCTTAAGATCATTGCAAAAGCACCCTTCTCACTACAATCCTGTAAACATGCATAATTGCACAGCATGCATTTAAAAATCAAACTTTTCTTTGTAAATATGTGTGTGCCCATTTTCCCTGCAGGTAAAAGAATGTACTGATAGTTCTTGTGTTTTTGTTGCTGTCAGGATCAATTGTTTTGCTTTGACTACTGCTGTTCTTTGCCACTCCTAGAAGCTGCTGTCCTAGATGACTTCATAGTCTGGCCTAATGGTTGTGCTGGCCCTGCCTGCAACACAGAAATTCAGACCACAATTAAAGGGATCCAAGGATAAATTACCCATAGGAAGATGGGGAAACAAAAAAGAAAAATATCAATGGAAAACCTAATAATACTGTTTAGATGTACAAGTTAGACATCTAAATGGTACTGCCCCATAACATCCCATATCCTGCCCTGTTTCAAGACAGATCATTTTGGTTGAATAACAATCTATATGTTCAAAGTTATCTGTGCATCCCCTAGGAAATCTATTAAAAAGAGCATGTTTGTGTCCAGAATATGTCAACAGAAGTACATAAGAACATAAGAAAATAAGATACGCCATACTGGGTCAGACCAAGGTCCATCAAGCCCAGTATCCTGTTTCCAACAGTGGCCAATCTAGGTCATACGTACCTAGCAGTTTCCCCAAAAAACACAGGTTCCACAGTGCTTGTACTGGGTCAAGCATTGATATCCTGAGTCCCTTCTTAATAATGGTTTATGGACCTTTCCTCCAGGAACTTGTCCAAACCTTTTTTAAACCCAGCTACACTAACAGCCTTTACTACATCCTCCGGTAACAAATTCCAAAGTATCTCTAACAATGGGTGCCCAGCACAACTAAGTGACCGGTATACTAAGATACTAAGATATGGTAAACAGTTACTGTGTGAATTAGTACATAGTAACTATTAGTGCATGGCTGCTGTAACAATTACCACATAGCCTTGACACTTAGCATTCACTAATTCATGTACTAAGAGGCCATTTCTCATTGGGGCATGTCAGGCCTGTCCAGATGTCCAAAATCTGGATGGGCCGATTGTGCATCTGATTCTGCACCCGCTGGAGCTAGATGCCCCTGTGGGAGCAGAGACGGGTGCAACAGGTCTGGACAGGCCCCTTGATAAGATCTATGCCTGGCCTCAAGATGCTCTTCAGCGCTGGCTTTGGTTTCCTAAGGTAGGCTCCCTGGTCACAGCAGTAACTAAGAAAACTACCATTCCAGTCGAGGGTGGAGTGGCCTTCAAGGATCCGCAGGACTGCAAAGTGGAAAATTTATTAAAAACTACATTCTCCAGGGGGTTGGGAGGTGCCCAATTTTAGAAAATATTATATGGCTGCACAATTGAAAGCGATAAACAAATGGCATAGAGCTAAACAGAAACATTGGGTCCAAATGGAAGAGAACTCAGTAAGGAGAGTGGGCCTTGAAAAGGTAGTATGGAGGGGTAATAAAACATCTGAGAATGTACCTATTACCCCCATGATTGCACATACCCTGAGTGTCTGGAAACAAAATAGAAAAGTATTAATACAAGATAAAGGATATATACAGGGTATGACATTGGAGGCATGTTTCGAGAGGGGTCAAGGGCCAGGGGTGAGTACATTGCGAAGATGGGCCATGTTGGGGCTTACGCATATTTCCCAAGTAGTGGTTAAAGAGGGAGGTATTAAGGATCTATATGGGTTATCAAACAATGACTATTATCCTTATCTCCAAATAAGCCATTTTCTGAGACAGCAGAGGGTGTGGAAGGATTTATGGGGAAATAGAGGGTGGTTTGAGGCCTTATGCTCGGGCCACTTAGGTCAAAAAGGAGCTTTGTCCAAAATTTGCAAAGGATTACTGGAGGGAGGAGAGAGTAAACTAGAATATATGAAGAAATGGAAGGAAGATTTAGGAGTGCAATGGAATGAGGAGGTGTGGGATAAAATAATACAGACGGTGGCAAGCATATCTATAGTTACTCAAATAAAAGAGAATGCTTATAAAGTATTATATCGGTGGTACTGGACACCGATACGTAAAAGGCGAGCTGGATTGGGACAATCTGATCTATGCTGGCGGGGATGTCAAGAGAAAGGGGATTTGTTACATATGTGGTGGATGTGTGGAAGGATTCAAGATTACTGGGAGAAGGTTTTGGATATACGTAATTTATGAGATGACAGGATATACTACTACTACTACTGAGCATTTATATAGCGCTACCAGTCATATGCAGCGCTGTACAGACATGTAAGAGACAGTCCCTGCCTATCAGAGCTTACAGTCTAGTCAAGACAAAACACAGAAGGTGTAAACAGGGATAAAATTAGGGGAAAGAAAAGGAGATCAGATGAGTCAAGATCCAAAAGCAGCAGCGAAGAGGTGAGTTTTCAACCTGGATTTGAAGAGGGCTAGAGAGGGTGTCTGGCATACCGACACAGGTAGAATGTTCAAGACGTAAGGTGCAGCAAGGTGAAAGAAGCAAAGTCTGGAGTTAGCAGTAAAAGAGAAGGGCACAGATAGAATAATTTGCTAGAAGAGCGGAGTTCCTGAGTGGGGATGAAAGGAGAGATAAGAGATGAAAGCTACTGAGGAGCAGCAGAGTGAATGCATTTATAGGTCAGGAAGAGAAGTTTGAACTGGATGCATAAACGGATAGGGAGACAATGAAGTGACTTGAGAAGAGGAGTAATGTGGGCATGATGAGGCTAGCGGAAGATTAGTTGCGCAGCAGAGTGTTGAACAGATTGAAGGGGAGAGAGAGATGATTCAAAGGGAGACCAGCAAGGAGTAGGTTACAGTAGTCAAGACGGGAGGTGATTAAGGAGTGGATAAGCGTTTTAGTAGTGTGTTCAGAAAGGAAGGGGCAGATTTTGCTGATGTTGTATAGAAAGAAATGGCAGGTCTTAGCAACGAGCTGGATATGTGTGGAGAAAGAGAGAGAGAGGAGTCAAAGACAATCCCCAGATTGCAGGCCGAAGAAACAGGAAGGATTACAGAGTTATCCACAGAGACTGAGAAGGGAGGAAGAGGAGGGGAGGTTTTGAGGGGAAAGATAAGAAGTTCAGTCTTGGCCATGTTCAATTTCAAGTGGTGGTGAGACATCCAGGCAGCAATCTCAGAAAGGCAGGCAGAGATACAGGTCTGGATTGCCAGAGAGATTTCAGGCGTAGAGAGGTAGATCTGGGAGTCATCGGCATACAGATGGTACTGAAAGCCATGGGAAGAGATAAGCACACCAAGGGACTGGGTATAGAGAGAGCAAAGGAGCGTATGCAGGACAGATCCCTTGTGTACACCAACTGGGAGTGGGGTAGCAGAGGAGGAGGAGCCACCAGAACACACACTGAAAGAACTGTGGGAGAGGTAGGAGGAGAACCAGGATAGTACAGAGCCCCTAAAACCAAGCGAGGACAGGGTATCAAGGAGAAGGTTGTGGTCAACAGTGTCAGAAGCAGCAGAGAGGTTAAGAAGGATGAGGGCAGAGTAGAGGCCCTTGGATTTTGCCAGGAACACGTCACTGGAGACTTTGGCAAGAGCTGTTTCAGTAGAATGTAAAGGACGAAAGCCGGACTGTATAGAGTCCAGGAGGGCATGAGAGGAGAGGAAGTCGAGGCAGCGGCGGTGAACCACACATTCAAGTAGTTTAGATATGAAGGGAAAGAGAGAGATGGGTCGATAGTTAGAAGGACAGATGGGATCAAGTGAGGGTTTCTTGAGGAAAGGCGTGATCACAACATGCTTGAAGTCTGCAGGGAAAGTTGCAGTGGAGAGTGATAGATTGAGAATATGAGAGATGGAAGGGACGACGGTGGAGGAGATGGGTGGGGATAGTATCAGAGGAGCAGGTGGTGAGTTTGGAGGAAGAAAGAAGGTGTGCGGTTTCCTCTTCAGGGATCACAGGAAAGGAAGAGAGGGTAGCAGAGGTGGGGGGGGGGGGAGGGTTGGGAGTGGAGAGAGGGAGCAGGGGAAGTAGCTGACTTAGTGGGGAATTGGAGGGTGATCTTGTGGATTTTGTCATGGAAATAGTCAGCCAGGGTTTGGGCAGGAAGGGAGGGAGGGACCAGAGGCGGAGGCACTTTGAGGAGAGAACTGAGAGTAGTAAAGAGATGGCGAGGATCAGAGGCAAGAGAGTTAGTCAGATGGACATAGTAGTCTTGTTTTGCAAGATTGCAAATGAATCCTGAAATCTGCCTATTGCATAAACTAGAGGAGGGTATTTCGGAGAGGGACAGGGGAGTATTGCACCATTGTATCAGCACAATGGAAGAATGTGTTGAAATGGTTTGAAGGGGAGGGGGAGAGGGGAGGGGGAGAGGGAACGAAAGGAGCAAATGAGAGAAGCACTACAGTAAAGAGGGCCAAGGGCCTGTAAGATAGTGAATGAGCAAATGGTGAAAGAGGATAAATATTTGTGATGTATAAAATAGCCATGATGAGACATAGGAGAATGTACAAATACAGGGGGAAATAGAGAGGGAGGGAGGGAGGGGAGGGGTGGGGGGGGGGGGGGTAAGATAGCAGTATAGGCAATTTTGAATGTTGTATAGTGAGATGGGGTCAAAATATGATAGCTGGTAAAAATGTTGTGGAAAAAGTATAATGCTGTGTAAGAAAATGTTTGTTTTATCAATGGAAATATTTAATAAAAAGTTAAAATGGAAAAAAAAACCCCTATATTCTCCGCGTCCACGTTGGCCCTACAATTGGCGGCCTGCAGCAGTCTCGCAGCTCAGGCTTTGCTTCACTGGATCCAGCTGTTGCCAGAGAATGTGACTTCAGCCCACCTGGAGTCCGGGGCTGCCTTCCTGGCTGATGGGCTCTATGACCTACTTTGCTTAGCGTCATGGGCCGCAGCAGCTGTGAATGTCACTCGGCGATAGCTGTGGCTTCGCAATTGGTCAGCGAATGCTGCCTCAAAAGCCTGTTTGGCTGGCCTGCCATTTAAGGGCAGCTTGCTCTTTGGGGAAGACCTGGAGAAATTGGTGAGGAACCTGGGTGAGGTTAAGCATCAGCGCCTGCCTGAGGATAAGCCTAGGGGCTCGATGCGCCGGACCCAGCACCAGAACCGAGACACTCAGTGTTCTGGATGCCATCAGGCACAATGCTACTGTGCTAGTCGACAGTTGGAGCTTTACTATGCTGCCAACAACCATGGACATCCCTTTCGGGGGCCCAGGATCTGCAGAGCTTGATGGTCAGTTCTTGCATATCTGAGCTGCCCAGTTCCCACTCCTCCTGCTGACGGGCCTGGGGCCCATTCCGCGGTGCCACGGGTCAGTGGGCAGCTAAGTCTGTTTCACCAGGAGTGGGATCAAATCACTTTGGATGCTTGGGTTCTCGAGATCATACATTATGGCTTTGCTCTTGATCTCGCAAGGCCCATTCACGATGCCATTTTAGTGTTGCCTTGCAGCGTAGGGGCCAAGCGCATAGCTGTCGCAGACACTCTGCATTGGCTCCGAGAGCTCTGGGAGCTGGTGCCTGTCCCTGCTCACAAGCGCGGGCAGGTACGGTACTCCTTTTACTTCGTGGTTCCAAAGAAGGATGGAGCCTTTTGGCCAATCCTCGACCTCCAGGGCGTCAATCGCAGTTTATGCGTCCCTCACTTTCACATGGAAATGCTGCAGGCTGTCATACAAACCATGCGGCCCGGCAAGTTCCTCACCACCCTCGACCTCATGGAGGCATACTTATACATTCCTATTCGCGCAGGCCACCAGTGCTACTTGCGCTTTGCAGGCTTAGGGCAGCATTACCAGTTCTGCACACTGCCCTTCGGCCTAGCGACCGTGACTCATAGTGGTGGTGGTAGTGGCAGCGGCTCTATGTCGTGAGGGAATTTGGGTGCATCCGTATCTCAATGACTGGCTCATTCGGGCCCGCTCGTATATGGCAGCACTGCAAGCTGTGCGGCGAGTTCTACAGGTGCTGGAGCAACTAGGTTGGGTGATAAATTACAGCAAGAGCTCCTTTGATCCGTCCCAGATGCTGGACTTCCTCGGGGCACATTTTGACACCGCCAAGGGTACGGTGTCACTCACAGAGGAATGCTGGAACAAGTTTCAGTCTCAACTAGTCAGTTTCCAGGACTGTGCAGTGCCCTGCAACTGGGACTACCTGCAGATTCTCAGCGCCATGGCTGCAATCTTGGACGTGGTTCCTTGGGCCAGGGAGCACATGCACATCCTCCAATAGGCGTTGCTCAGCCGGTGGTTGCCGTTGTCAGAGGACTACGGCTGCCCGCTCCCCATCTATGGAAGTTCACTCTAGTCTGCGGTGGTAGGCGACACGTGAAAACCTTTGCAAGGGTGTTCTGTTGGATCACCCGCCCTGCATGGTGGTGATGACCGATGCAAGCTTGTCGGGTTGGGAAGCCCACTGTCTTCATCACATGACTCAGGGCACATGCTCTCGGTGGAGGCGATGTGGTCTATCAGTCATCTGGAAACTCGTGCCATTCGCTTAGCTCTCTTGCGCTTTTGTGCATTGCTTCAAGGACAGTCGGTGCAAGTCCTGTCTGACAATGCGATGGCAGTGGCCTACCTCAATCACCAGGGGGGGCACCAAATGTCCAGGCATGGCGAAGGAGATGTCCCTCTTGTTTCCTTGGGCCGAGTGGCATCTCCAGGCGGTGTTGGTGCAACACATCACGGGCGAGGACAACGTAGGGGCAGATTACCTCAGCTGGCATTACTTGGACCCCAGCGAGGTTGTGATCTCTGAGACATTCCTATTCCAACCAATAAAAAGCAGGATGCAAGGAAACCAGACATAGTGGTAAAGTAAAAAAACACCAGAACAGCATTGATAACTGAGGTGTCAAGTCCAAGCAATTATTCTGTGAATCATGTGGAGAAAGAGAAGGTCCTCAAGTACCAGGAAATGCAGTTGGAAACCAAGAAAATTTGGCAGAAAGATACTGAAATATTTCCCATTGTGTTGGGTGCCACAGGCTTCATTAAGAAGAATTTCCAAATGCTTTGATAAATTGCCTATACACATTACATCCTATGAACCCCAGAAATAGACTCTGGTACGATGCAAGTATTACAGCAAGCATTAAACAGTAAATTTGAGAGACTGAGTGCCCAGGAAATGGTACTGGGATTGGTTCTGTTCAGTGTGTGCAAAAGAGTCAGAAGACAAAGTTTGTCTTTTTACAAATAACATAAAGATCTGCAGTGGAGTGGATATTTCTAAGGGTGCAGACAAACTGAAAAAACTAGGAGACTGGTTAAATGCTGAGCAGTTAAGCTTTAATGTAAAGAAATCCAAAATAGATGCATTTGGGGTACAGAAATCCAAAGGAGTTGTATGCAATTGGGGGGGGGGGGGCGGGGGGAGAGGCTAATGTACACAGGTCAAGAGTGAGATTCCAGGGTAATAGTGTCTAACCAGCTCAAGGTAGTGAAATAGTGCGATAAGGTGGTGACCAAAGCCAGAGGGATGCTGGGCTATATAGAGAAATGTGTAACCAGAAAGAAGAAGGAGAGGAAGGAATTGTTGAGGCCTCACTTGGAATACCATGTTCGATATTGGAAGCCATATCTCAGTCTTGTCCTGAGAAAGACAGCCAAAAGGTGTGGATCTGTACCATTAAAACATATAAGATGAGACTTGAGGATCTAAATTTGTATCCCCTATTGGAGAAGAGAGATAGGGGGAGATATAATAGAGATGTTTAAATACTTTAAAGGTATTAATGCACAGGAAATGTGCAAATAAAGGTCAGCAAGTAAGTTGTAGGCAATATCTTTTTATTGGACTCAGCACGCCAGTGGGTTCCTTTTTATCACAGGCACTGTTCCCTCTAAGCTGTGCGCGTGTGCGCGCGCACACACCTCGCCGAGCGAGCGCACACAACTTTTAAAGGAGCGCACAAAAATTACCTTTTTCATGAGTTTTCAAATCTTGGGTTTATGGTCGCGGCTGCACCACTGCCATTCTGTAATTTTCGTCATTTCCGAAGCTGTCTGCACCGAGTCCCCTGCCTCTCACTCCTCTCACGTGACCAACGATTGACGAATCATGGCAGGCTAGAGGGAAATAAAAGGGAGGGGCAGCCAGCAAGCCAGCCTCTTTCTGCTCTTGTGCCTGCCTGCCTGCCTGCCAGCCACGCACCTCCTTGGATCCTTCCCTCAGCCAGCCTTCAGTGCCACGTGCTGCCTTGGATGATATTAACACACGCACCAGCGAAGAAGAGGAGTAATGCAAGTAAGTGGGCATTTGTGGTGAGGGGGATGGGGCTGTTGGGCGTCTGTGGCTCCGTGCCCCCCGCTTAACTCCGGCAGAGGTGTTCGTTGTGCCGCGCGCCGTCCTCACCTGGTGCTGTCGGGGTTCGCACTTAAAACAATATCGGCAAACACACTGAATTATACTGACTTATACTTAAGTGCATTTTAGCGTCGTTAACTTTTGCCTAATTAGGGTCCTTTTAATGTTCTTGATGCTACAATAATATAATAAATGTTTCTCAAGGTTTTACGGACATTGAGCCAGAAGCTCGGAGTGGACAACGTGATACAAGGCAATCTTCGGGCTTTGTAAAGGCAAGATATGTGAAGGGTTTCCACGTAGTTATTTGTACTTTTATGAGCCGGCTTTGGCGTCCTTTTGAATCTTGATATGATTCTTTAGCGTTTTTTATGGTGCCTAAATGTTTTTTCATAGGTGGTTTCGATTTTAGAATTAACTGTATAATTAATGTGGGTAATTCTCTTTCCTTTGTTCATTCGTTGAATTTATGTAAGCCTTTTGCATTGATCTTCAGGGGTACATTTTACTTTGAACATCCTTTTAAACTTTGAAGGTCTTTCAGCTGGTAGATCATGGTTTTTTAGTTTAGCATTTAACACGGGTAGTATAAGTGTATGAATGGAAGTTTTATTATCTATTTTTTATACCCTAACCGCCCCCCCCCCTTGGTTATCATATTTGAAATAATTATATGACATTATGATATATTTTTCGAATTTACAGTAATTCCCTAGAAATTTTTCCGAAGGTTTTACCACTTATTTAATCAATTATTTTGTATTTAATTACTCCCCCTTTTTATTAATTATGGGTTTTTAATCGGGTTTGTGTTTCGTAACCTTTCATATTTTAAAATTTACATAAATTATTATTATTATTTCTTAAATATTTTATTTGATTGGGAAATTTGATTTTGCACATGTTTCATGTTTCATGTTTTTATTTTTATTTTTTAGAAGCTTTTTAGATAAATAGTGACTTCCATTGACTCTGTTGAGCCTGGTGAAGTCCATGTACATCACACCCTCAAGTAATGTCCCTCTTATATTATAATTTTTATCTTTAATAGGTTTGGTTCTATTCCTCTGGTCTCCTCATCCCTTCCATTCTCTTGGTTCTATATGGCTGTTTACAGGTTTCCTGTATATGTCTGTTCAAGCACATCATAATTATAAATGTTCTAATTTTTTTAGAAAATTTTTTTTTGATCTCTAGTATATATGTTTTTGATGTCTAGTATTGTCATTCGTATTCCAATTTGCATCTTTATATTTTTAATTTTTTAATTATTTATGTATTTGTATATTTATATAATTTATATGCTTATGTATATAAGTTCAAATATATAATTTGATTTATAGAGCGGTTGTTTATTCAATGTATTGAGTTTCATTCTAATTATATATGTATTATTTTTATCATTTTAATTGAGATATTTATCATGGGTCCCTCTTTTTGGGTTTTATTAATGTATTTTTAGTCTTCTTTGAGACCCCAGCTTTTTGTGATGTCGAAACCAATAGCAATGAGAGGTGCAAAACGTAAGAGAACGGCCAGAGCTTTTAAGCCTGAATGGCTTGAAGAAATTATTGAAACGGAGACACCGAATACTCGGGATAAAACGTGCGTTCAACTGCGTGAAATATTCACTTACGAAGAGGATGGCGGAGTAGTCTGTTTATACTGCCGAGATGCAAAAACCATCGGAGAGTTTTCAAATGGCAAAATTTGGGATGATGTGTGGAAACTGGACTTTTTGAAACGACATCTGTCTACTAAGACTCATACTGAAAGTGTTAAGAAACTTAGAGCTAAAAATCCAAATTTAAGAGGAGGATTATTTAACTTGTTGCTTGAGAGCACCGCTGAAAAAGAGAAAAGGCAAATTAGTAATGAACGGAAGCGTTCTACACCAGAAGAAATTAAAATTCTAATTGATAGTGTTTTGCTGGCTGTTCGGATGAATATTTCCATGCTCTCTGTTCAAGATATTAATGAACACATGTCCAAGTACATAACCATACCTGAAAGCTGGAGAAGCAAAAACTATTCGTATGAATTTCTTGAAATTATAAACATGAATGTCCAAGATAAGCTCATGGTAGATGTTGCATCAGCAGCGTATCATACATTAACTATTGATGAAAGTACAGACATTTCTGTCAACAAATACTTAATACTGTACTTCAAATATCGGCCAGTAAATTCATGTCTGTATAAAACTTCATTTGGTGGGATGCTACAGTTGGAAGCATGCGATGCTGCAGCAATAGTCAGTGCACTCCGGGAATTCTATGGGAAATACAAGCTTGACCTTAACAAAATGGTCATGTTTACTTCGGATGGTGCCTCTGTCATGTCAGGCAGAATAAATGGTGTTGCTGCGCAGCTCAAACAAAATATTTCACATTTAGTGCAGCAGCATTGTGTTGCCCATCGTGAAGATTTGGGGATCTCTGAATCATGGAAGGAAGTAAAGTTGATGAAAGAAGTTGAAACTTTCATGAGAACTGTTTACACAACCTTTTGTCGATCTTCTACTAAAAGGTCACAATTTAAAGAATTAGCAGATGCTTCTGAATGCGAGTCAATTGCTTTTAGACCTCTGAACGAAGTGCGGTGGTTATCTAGACATTTTGCTCTTCAAGCAATTATTCGAAATTATGATCCATTATTAAAATACTTTGAAGAAGAGAAGGATGATGATCCCATTGCAAAGTACTGTTATAAAAAGCTAAACAGCCATCAATTCCATATAACACTGCAAATTTTGAATGATGTTTTATCTGAACTAGCTTCATTAACAATGGCATTTCAGAAACGTGGGCTAACACCACTGGAAGCATATCATCTTGCACAGGGTAAGCTGAACAAAATCCGAATGCAATACTTGGGTGACACAGTAAAATGGACTGATAATGTTAAAAATCTTCTCGACAAGATACCTGGAGACGTTTCAGTGGATACTGGTTCCACACTTACTTTCATTAATATGCTGTGTCTGCATTTAGGGGAAAGATTTCCTGAAAATGAAATTGAGGAATGGTCTGCTTTTGACTTGACAGCAATAGCACAGTGTGATTATGAATTTGGAATTGAAAATGTCCGATCACTCTGTTTAAAGTACAAACAATTTCTTATGGAGGAACATATTGTTGTTCAGCAGTACAATGACTTCAAGTTTTTAGTCGCAGAAAAAAATCAAAAGCAAACTGATAAACAGTTTTCCGGATATGGTGACTTTGGCATTTCAGAATGCTCAGTTTGCAGATTTAGTGAAACTGATCTATATTGGTGGAACATTTTTGGCTTCTAGTGCAGATTGTGAGCGTGGTTTCAGCTTGATGAACAGTTTAAAAACCAAAATAAGGAATCGCTTACATTTAGAACATTTGGAAATGCTGATGCGTGTTAAGAGTCATCTTCAAGATGGCGGATCAGTAGACCTTGATAAAATTTATTCAGACTGGGTACATTTGAAAGATCGAAGAGAGAAATTTTGAGAACATAGTAAGTGACGGCAGATAAAGGCCAGCATGGTCCATCTAGTCTGCCCAGCAAGATGGCAAGAGTAGGTGCACCTGTTGCTCTGTGCAGGCCACCTCTCCCCATGTCTTTGTTTAGGGGTGAACCCACCACTCCATGTAGGACACCAAACTCTTCTTTCATACATATATTATTTGCATGGAATAACAATGGCTTTCAATAAAAATTAACTGAAATACCACATTTGTGATTGTAATTACTAGAAATTTTCCACTTCATTTAGTAATCGTCTATTTTCATTTAATTTGATTAACATCAATGTGGTGTACATACTGTATTCTAATGTGTAGTCAAATTTTAAAGTATATAATTCCAAGTGTCGTTATGTAGCGCACAAAAAAATTTAACCTTCCTTCAAATGCCGCACGGCTGATATTTTATGCGCACACAGCCTACAGAAAATTAGAGGGAACATTGACTCACAGGGAGAGAAGACACATGCTGTTCTTTACTCACACGGCTATTCAGAGGTCTGCTGGGCCTTCAGGCCTCTCCGGTTCCCTCTGCAGTCGGTCAGGCATGGGACCCCCTGAGGTGCGGGGCCATGTACGGGCAACATTCCTGCACAATGGATGGGTTGGCCCTGGGAACCAAGCATTGAGTGCATCAGCTCAGAACAGCAGTGAAATATTTTTTTTGCATTTTAGAGATGATACAGGTGGAAAACCTGCATGGAGCATCAGTTAGGAACCAAGACAAAAGCATGGGGGGAGGGGGGGGCATTAACTGCACAAAGTAGCAGTTACAACCCTAACCATCTTACTGAGCAGACTAGATGGATCATTTCAGTCTTTATCTGCCATCCTCTACTATTTTACCAGGGCTGGTTTATTTATTTATTTAAAAGTATTTATATCCCGCCTTCTCCTTCAATCAAGGTAGTCTCAGAGCAAACAATCATAAGTGTGGCTAAGTGTGTTCATGCAGTGGTGCAGGTTGTGTGTTTGTGGAGGTGTATATCAGATTCTTATGAGCTATTTACATTAAGCGCTATTATACATTCTTATGTACAAGGGTTAGGGGCAGGGGTTGGTCTTTTGTTCTTGGTTGGTGAGTAGATCATGTGACATGTCCGTAGTGTTCAGTGAATAATGTTGTCTTAAGTTGCTTCCAAAAGTCCTTGAGGTCATCTGTTAGTCTTAGATCATCTGGGAGGGAGTTCCAGATTGCTGGTGCAGCCAGTGAAAGGGCCCGTTCCGCAGTGTCCTTGCGGACCTTGGTGAGGTCTTTTGGGGTGTTTACACGATTTGAAGTGGCTCTCCTCCTTGGTTGTGTGCTTTTGTCAGGTTGTATGAGTGTTTGTAGGCTGAGGGCAGATGCTTGTTTTTTGATCTTAAAGATGTTTATGACTGTCTTATATTTGATGCGTGAGTTGATTGGGAGCCAGTGTAGATCTTTCAGTATGGGTGTGATGTGTTCTTGTCTTGTTGTGCCTGATATTATGTGGGCCGCTGTGTTTTGTGCCAACTGTAGCGGTCTGAGTGTTTGTTTTGATAGGCCAAGGTAGATCGGGTTGCAGAAGTCTAGAAGTGGGGCTATTAGTGCCTGGCAGACTGTACGGAAGTGTTCTGGGTCGAGGAGAGGCTTAAGGCGTCGGATAAGTCTCATCTTGTGGTATGCGCTTTTGGTGGTTCTGCTTATGTGTGCATGTAAATTCAGTTCCTTGTCCAGGGTTACTCCGAGGTACTTTACTTCCGGTTTCATGGGTATTGTTGTGTCTTTTATCTTGATGTAGGGTGGAGGGACAAATTCAGTGTTTCGAGTAATGATTAGTGCCTCAGTCTTGCTATAGTTTATGGTGAGGTTGTTGTTTTAAAGCCAGCTGGTCATGTGTATGAGACAGTTTGTTATTTTGGAGTAGTCCGGGTTGTCAACTGTGATAGGTGTGTATATCATGATGTCATCGGCGTAGATTGTGTATAGTATATTGTGATCTTTCATGATGTCGCATATTGGCTGGATGTAGAGGTTGAATAAAAGTGCTGATAAGGCTGATCCTTGTGGTACTCCTTGTAGGACTTTTATGGGTCAGGAAGTGTTCCTCCCTTGACCTGTATCTGTCTGTCGGTTAGGTATGAGTGGAACCATTTCAGGGTGGATCCATGTAATCCAATGTTCTGTAGCCTTTCCAGTAGGGTTCTGTGATCCACTGTGTCGAATGCTGATGAAATGTCGATGAAGATCATTAGTATTCCTTTCTTGGAGTCTATGAGGTGGAGGATGTTATTGAAGAGGTATAGCAGGAGTATTTCAACCCTGTGGTTGGGGCGGAAACTGTGTTGGTTGATGTCTAGTGGTGTGTGATTGTCGATGTGGTCCTGTAGTTGGTGTTGTACTACCTTCTCGATTATTTTTGCCAGTAGGGGTATGCTTGAGATCGGTCTGTATGCTGCTGGATTGCTCTTCTCGAGTGTGGATTTCTTTGGGATTGGTCTAATCATGGCGAGTTTTAGTTGATTTGGCATGTTCCCTTGAGTCAGAGAGCTGTAGACCATGTTGTGTATGTTATGGATGAAGTTTGATTTGGTGGCTTTGATCCATGTCACTGGGCATGGGTCTGTTGGAGCCGTGCTTGTATTAAGTGCGGTGATGATGTGAGATAGCTGTTCTGTGGATGGGGTGCTGAATTTTTTCGGGGGTGAGTTTGGTTTTGTGGTTGAGATGGATCTTGGTTGTACTGCCGAGTGGAATTTTTCTTGGATGTGGCCAGCAAATGTTTGTGGGTCTATTTGCACTTCGTTTTCTGCTTTCTGTTCCTTGGTAAGGGTTTTCACGATTTTGAATAGCTCTCTAGGTTTGTTGTTGGATTTGAGTATGTTTGTGTGGTATTCTCTCTTTGTTTGGTTGATGAGTTCGTTGTAGTGTTTTTGTTTTGTTAGGTATAATTCCTGTGTGTTGGCTGACTTGGTGTGTCTCCATCTCTGTTCTAATTTTCTGAGCTCTCTCTTTTCGTTCCGTATGGCTTTAGAGTACCATGGCTTGTAATGTGATTTGGCGCAGTGAGTTTTCTTGGGTCTATAATCCGTGGCTTTGGCGGCGGCATTGATGGTGTTGTTCCAGTTTCTGTCTTTATCTACCATCATCTACTATTTTACCAGGGCTGGTGCAAGAATATTAGATACCTGGGCAAAAAACTTCAGTTTTGTACTCTCTTGCAATTAGCTTTTGGACCCCTACCATCCATCCCTTCCTCCACCCCTCTCCCCCCGAAAGATTTTGATTATTATTTATTTATTTTATTTTATATTTATGAAATTTTACAAATTAAATCAAGAAAGTTACAAACATTCTTGCAGAAAAAGAGCAGATACATTTAGCAACCAAAACATTTCTAGACAAAAAAAAAAAAAAGTAATTCATATTGAAACAAAATATCTACTCACCCTAGCCCACAAAAGAGAGGGGAGATACAAAACATATTTATTTAAACAAAGCAAGAAAAAGAAACATTAGCGGCAAACCGAACCCAAATCCCAAATTATGAGAGCTCAAGTGAGGCACCAATGGAGGACTCCAGGCGCCGAGCATTAATGAAGCCAGTTAGCTGGGGGTGGGGGTGGGGAGGGGGCTCATAAAAAATATAGGAAACTGCGTGATACTTCACTAAACATTTACAAGGACGTTTTAAGAAAAAGAACCCTCCCAACTGTAAAACCCCAGGACGCAGGAGAAGAAAATCCCTTCAACGTCTCTGGGTTTCCCTAGCTAAATCCGGGTACATACGGACCATTAATCCTCGAAATAACAAAATTTGCTTCCTAAAAAAAAGCTTTAACATCCACTCTCTATCAGAAAGTAGAGCAAAAGTAATTAATAATGTAAAAGGAACTGGAGCCTCACAATCAGACTACTCCAATAATTCCGTAACATTCAATGTATACCCTTGCTCTCGACCCCTCCCCCCTAGGTTAACTAAGCCAGATGTTAATTTAGATTTAGGTAGATAATAAATTTTAACCAGGGGCGGAATCAATTCAGGAAAGACCCCCAACACATCTACCAAATACTGTCTAAACATTTCTCTAGGAGATACAGTAGTTAGCCTAGGAAAATTAATTAATCTTAAATTATTGGCTCTAGACAAATTGTCCAAATGTTCCAACTTAACTTGTACTGAAGAAAAATTCTTCCTAAATGCATCGGATTGTTCTTCAAGAACAGAAACTTTACTCCTGATCTCCATCACTTCCGATTGTACTTCCACCACCTTCTGTTCCAGCTCCTCCACCATAACCACTGAATTAGTCACCTTTTGATCCAACAATGTAATTTGTGGTACCAGTGCTTCTCCTAAGGAAAGAATTGCCTGCGAAATGGCCTCCAAAATAAAATTAGCTGGACGTTGAAGTGAAAAAACAAAGCCCGGAGCAGCCGATGTTAAAGAAGCCTCCATTTGTGCTGGCATCTCTCCTCCACACACCACTGGGAACTCCTTCCCTGTGTCAACCTCACCAAACGGCGTCGACGCTGGAATAGAGATGTGCTGCCCGAAGACTACACTCTCCTGCTTCCGCAGCCCCTCCGCTTCTGGCCCCCTCGAACCACCAGCTTCCTTCTTTAGCAGAGGAGAGCCAAGCTCCAGGAAACCCTTTGGCAGGGACTGCCCACGGAAGACTTTTGGCACTGGGCTCAATGGGGAGACAGATGTAGCCGAAGCAGACGCTGAGTTACCCGACTCCGGCGAAACCGCAGCTCGACGCTCCTCCCCAACTACAATCGTGTCCCGGGCAACGCGCACCACGAAGGAATCCAGAGGTCCTGTAACCACCGGCGTAGAGGTAAAGGGGGGCTGAGAGGGCAATGGCCCACCTTTCCCTTTACGTTTTCCTGCCCATAAGGCTCAAAGAAAACGCGCTCACCGGTCAAACGGCTGCCACCATCTTAGTTAGAGCACCGCCCCCCAATATTTTGATTATTAAAGTAAATTGTAATCATCTCAACATAATCTATCCCAGAACAATCCTATAAAAAGCGTATTTGAACATCACACTTTTATTAATCTTAAATTTTGTTTTATAAATATATAAATAATGAGGGAGCTTTCAAAAAGCCACTTACAAGGGTAAATGGACTATTTTCATACTGCCCATTCTTCTTGCAGGTAAAAGTATGCATTGATGACTCTGAGTTTGTGTGGCTGCTGGGACCCATTGCTTTAATCATAACTGCTTTTTTCTGCCTCTCAACAGAAGTGGCTGCCCTAGGCGATTGCCTAGTTTGCCTAGAGGTTATCCCGGCCCTGTATTCTGTTCATTCCCTTACTTCCCATTTCACTTTGTGGATCCTTATTTTCTGATGACAGGAGTTGGGAACCCTGCTGGCACTTCAGTGAGATGTGCCTCTGTGGGTCCTTCCATCAGTGGGAGCTGGGAACTGCAGCGGCAATTCAGCTTTAGTTATGCTGTGTACTTCATAAATTGCTGGCTTGGACTAGCTGCCCTGGCCTTGCATGTACACAAAGCACATGTACAGACAGACAGATGGATGGACAGATGGACATTGTCTTGTCAACAGATGCTTAGTTTTCTACAAAATATTTCTAAAAATAGAAGATATACAATTTTATATATTTATGGTATGTTTGTATTGAATTCCCCAAAATAGACACAATGGGCCCAATATTGGGTTGGGTAGGCTATGCGCCCCTACGGCACATTGTCCTGCTCGCCGACCCTTAACCCTGGACATTCAATGCCGGGTCCATATAAGGCACCGATATTGGATATCCAGGGATCGCCAAAGACACTGGAAGGCACAGTAGCTAACCAGGCAGCAGTGATATTGCATGTTACCTGGTTAGCTCCTGCACCTTAAAGATAGGTGAGGGTTTTCCTTGCCTATCTTTAAGTCTCAGATCGCTAACTGGGCAGCATGCAATATCACTGCTGCCCAGGTAACGCTTCTCGCCGTGTCCGCTCTGCCCCGGAATGCTTCCGACCTGCCCCGATGCTAACCGGATAGCATCGGGGCATATAGGGGAGTTAGGAGGGGATATTCTATGGCACTAACCGTGTAAACGCCTTTCAAATATCAGGCCCAATATTTTCACTCCTAAAAAGCATTCTATTACTGTTTCAATGAATGGAGGATAAGGCAATCAACTAACATTGAAACAGTAATAGTAGGAAATTATGGTAGCTAATATAGTCAGAAATTAAAACAAGCAAAATCATTACTTTTCTTTATATTTCATTTTTGAAGAAACGTGCTTACAATTTTTGACATCTGCTTCAGTTTGTGCATACTGCTCTTGTACTGATCACTGGCAGACTCCCGCCGAGGCATTACCTTGGCAGAAGGAAAGCAGATAGCATCAATAGTACTTTGGGGGTGGTAGGAGGGGTTTTATTTTGGAGCTGCAAACATAAGAAAAGGTGTGCTACAAGGAAAAGTGTAAGAAAAAATATATTTCAACAGAAAAAGAAAGGAAACTTAAGAAGAAAACTATTTCAGGGAGCAAGAGAGTCAAGAAACATGATAGGTTTCATTTCATTTGTAAACTGCTTATCAAGATATTTCTCGGCAGTGATTCAAAATAATACCAACTAACAAGTTGGAAGGTGAATGGTAGAAGCATTATAAATCAGTGTGTTTTGCTGAGTAGTGAGTGTGGCGTATATATATATATATATAGTGCAGTAAAGTGGCAGGGATATGTGTGTGTATATCTGGTGTGCGTGAGTGCAGCAGAGTGACAGGGTACATATGCATTGTGTGTGTTTCTGTGTGTGCAGTGTGTGAGTGCAGCAGAGTGATAGGGGTGTGTGTGTATGTGTATGGTGCCATGGTATCCTCATAAACATATGGACAAACGAACAGACATATGGACAGACCCTCCCCAATAGGTACTATCACTCTAACATAACACACTTAGGGGTATGTTTACTAAACTGCGGTAATCGTACATAACGCGCGTTATGATGCGCTAACGATCGTTAATGTTACATAATGCGCGTTATGATACGCTAACGATCGTTAACGTTATATAAAGCGTGTTATGATGCGCTAACGATCGTAATGCTCCGCGGCACGGTAAAACACTGCAGAAGGTGGAGAGAGGGCGGAGAGAAGGGGTCAGTGGGTGGAGAGTGGGCGGGGAGAGGCTCCCCTCACACTAACGCGCTGATTTTCAGATCTGAATTCCAACGCGAATGAAAACCTGCCGTTAAATGCACATTACAGGGGAGAGAAACCATTTCAGTGTTAGCAATGTACAGCCCAGGCACGGAAACCAAAAAACAGTGATAAGTGTGATACATGTGCACAGAACAAAAGGGCACAGAAACACTGAAAATGACCCCAACAAACTGGAAAAAAACAATAACCAAGCTGGCCAATAGTGGTATCAATGAGAAACATCAACCCCTCCCCCCCGAGTAAGCTCCATAGAACAGATATAAATCGTGGAAGGGTCTATACGCCGTCCCCATACAAGGTGAATGAGCCCACAGTGAAATAGCACTGCTCAGGGTTTTCCCCACCATCGGACAGGGTTCCTATGGCGTGCACATGTCCCGCAACATCAGGGCGGGCATGTCGGAACGGCAACTGGACAGATGCTGGAGAAGGGGATACAGAGGGCCGCAGGCGGCATATGCTGTGGTGGAGCTGGGCCACAGTGCAGACTAGGGTGATGCCTAGGTGGCCCAAACGAATGCTGAAACAGCGGAGCAGCCAGACAGCAACTTCTGAAGGCCCAACATGGGCACGAGTGTGTTTCCCAAAGTGTCACAGGGGATAGTACCCAACAACTACCCCCAAGGGCATGGAACATTGGCAGGCGGGGCTGGGGGGGAGCGTGGACGTCTATGCAGGCACCCCTACCCCAGAACCCGCACCATAGGCAGCCACCTACCTGCACACTGGATGGCCTGAGACTGCGCACCACCAGCTCCACCAGCAGAAGGGCATGTCAGCATGGTGGCTGAGGGATACTGGTGGTGGAGGGGGCAGTGGCAGCTGCCCAGAGCAAACCGTGGCCTAGCCCTGTGTAGGTGGGTGCCATGCACTGCACCAGACAGGCCCTGTCTGACCAACAGTCATGGTATCACCAGGGAATGCACCATCTCTGTGATAACATGGTGGTGCAGTGCACAAAACCAGTGTATTCAGAAGCAGAAGGTCACCGGTTCAAGTCCCAGCTGTGGTTTCCACCAACCCAGTCCTCATATTTTACCCACTACTATAACGTGCTAATACAGACAGAACCTTTCTTGCAGATGACGTAAACATGTCCAAAATACCTACATTTTACCCTACAGAGCACAGACACCATAAACATGCACATTACCTAGAGCAGAGCCTCCCAAATGCAGTTCTGGAGGGCCAAACACCATTCAGGTTCCATGCTGCCTCTGATAAAGATGCCTGTGCTGCATTTCTATGCGCCACCCCCATGGTATGCAGATGTATCTCATGCATATTCATGAGGGACAGCATGAAAACCCGAACAGTGTTTTGCACCGCAGGACTGGAGTTGGGAACCTCTGCCGTAAAGCAGCAGCCAACAGGGGCAGACACACCCGCACCCACAGGCCCCATTATCCAAAGCCTCCTGGAGAGGCAGGACTTTGGGCTCTGTGTGCATCTCCCAATACTAGCACTTGCATACCTTAGTAATGCCACCCTAAATCTGGGAATATGGTACACATCTATCAAAAGGTTGCTATGATTACTGGCAGATAGCAATTCCTAGGTTAAGTACAATTTTCGGAGTGAGCTGCATCATAGCAACCTTTCTGATGTCTGTGGAGTGTGCTACAGGTCTTGTGTCTGACAGTGTTTACCAATCTGGGGAGTGACTCCTACAGTATTGCGTACCATAGCCATGCCTGCACTGTGCCCAGGAGTGGTGTGGTGGCCTGGGCTGCCCAACACCTCTATAGTTGCACAATGCTGGCATAGGTGTGGGGAGTGTGTGTCTGTCTATCCAGTGTGTGGTGGCTGCCAACACCCTCCACAGCCCACACTGCAAGCACTGTTGCCAGTATTGGCCTGCCAATGTGCATAATGAGGAGCAAGGTACCATGGGAATAGCCTGGATAGGGTGGCCTGGCCTGGCCGCATCTGCACAGGGCATAGGGCAATGGCTCGGACATTGTAGTGCCCGGTACCACCTGCATGGACAGGGTGGCCATAGCATGGCTAGGTTCCCCCATAGTGCTGTATAGTATTTCTTTCATGTGATATTTATGGGTTTTCTTTTGGGGCCCAATCACTGACCTATCTGCTTGGTGTGTATGCTGATATTCCCGTTCTGGGTACATGCATCTCCTCCAGGACCATGCACTATGGACTAGCTGGCGGACTGTCTGCAGCTAGTATGTGTTTTGCTGGAACACCTTGCAGGGTGCAGCATCTGTAGGCTTGCTGCTGGAGAATGTCAGATAATGGTGGGGGGCAGCTGAGCATTTCCAGACCTGCCGTCTGTCTGCTATTGCGTTTTGGATGTGTACTGCTCTGCATTGCCTGCCCTGTAGGGTGTTTGATCCCTAGCAGGACTGGGGTGATGGTCCCCTCTACTGCCACCATTGCAGGGGGGTAGAAAGTGGATCTGTTGGCGGGAGACCCTGAGCCCCAGAGGGTGTGTTGGATGGTGGTATGTAATCTCCCTGTGGGTCCCAACACCCCCCTTCACTTACATCATGTGACCATGGCACCCACACAGGGTATGCACTTTTCTGGGTGCATCATAGTCCACAAGGGCTAGATGTGACATACAGATGAACACAGGCATATCCTAGGGGTGTTTGCAAGGACTACACATTGGCACTGATGGGGACCTGCAGCATAGCCTATCTCAGGGAGGACCAGGTGCTGTGCGAATGATGCTGGGCACCATACCTCTCCCTCAGGATGAGCACAGGACCCGCACACTGTGACGGTCTGTAGCTACTCTGTGCCAATAACACACACCGTCGGCACCCCCTACCAGGCTGAGGTGCTGTGGGGTGCATACCCCATCTTGTGATCATCTGTAGACTGCTGATTTACATGTGCTGTGCATCCTGGGTACGGATGGATTGACCCTATCCTGGTAACCACAGCAGAATGTGGGTGTGGTGCCATGCAGTCCTCCTGTAGCCAGCCAGGTGTTTATTAGCAGCTCTAGCCCACTGGAGCCAGCAGTCATGGGTTCAAAACCCATAGTGGGGTTCATCGATAGGGCTGTCTTAGGCATGGTCTATTTTTATTGTATATTAGTGCTGCCAGCAGAACCACCCTCAGGGTACTGTCACCTTAGGGTGGCTCATAAGGCACCCTATAGGGCGCCTTATATGGTGCCCTATAAAGCGCCTTATAAGGTGCCTCATATATGGTGTCCTATAGGGGACATTATAGGGTGCTTTGGCAGACAGCGCACTTTATAATGTGCGCTATGGAGTGCCTTCTAGGATGCCTTATGTGGCACCTTAGGTTACACCACTGTGAGGGTGTGTTTGCTGGCAGCACTATTAAAGTACAACTAAACTTCCTCACAGCCCAATACTTAACCCTTTCCAGACCAAGCCCAACACTTTCGGGATCCAAACTTCTGCCTAAATATTCCTATCAAATGGTATATAATACATGACCATGGCAGAGGGAACGTCACTATTGGAACATATTGAATAAGACGGGCACAATTTTCCTGGCATATGCAAACTTTAACCCGGCTGCAGAATGTGGAATAAAATATTATAGTAGACCTTCAGCCTCAGCCAGCCTTATTCATTAGGCACACTGGGGAATCAAACCCATGACCCTTGTACCATCAGTCTGTGTAGTAACCATTGTGCTACAGCTCTGTATTTGGGTGTCAGTGCGCCTTCTTAAGCTTAACGTGCAGTAATGCGCCCTGTAACGATCGTTGCTGCGCGGCGCCTTATAACGCGCGTTATCGGTAATGATGTACCCCCCATGTCCTTTTTTGGCATTTCTTCTACTAACGCGGCTCCTAACGCGAATCACACTAACGCAGTTTAGTAAACATACCCCTTAAAACACAATACATTTACATAAAAACACTTAAGACCTAGTAAGCATTGTAATCTATAAGCTGAATAGAAAAATTGCATCTTAATGCGTTTACAGAAACCCATAAAATGAAGAATGCTATGTGGAGTAAAAGGTAAAGCATTCCATAATAAGAGCTCTTTTACTGAAAAGGTATGAGATCAGGTTGTTTTTTTATAGAGCTCAGAAACCGGTGAAATAAAAAGCAACCACTGTGAAATGGGCCATAGCAGATGTTTTGATTATAAGGTTTCAAAGGTAACATTAATTCATTAACCAATACAGATCGAAGCTTTTAAAAAATAAAACATAGGCATTAAAATGCACTCGATACTTAACTAGCAACCAATGCATCTCTATTAAAACTGAAGTGTTGTGCTCACATTTCCTAATACCATTTATTACATGTACAGTTGCGTTTTGCACTAATTATAAAAGGATGAATTTGGTGCAACCTGTGTGCTTCTGCTGCTTTTATCTTTATCTTCATCTTCATCTTTATTTTGGCATTTGATAGACTGCTCAGGCGGTAGCATCAGAGCGGTTTACAAAATTAAAATGAATAGGCTGCATATCATAGAGAGGAACACCATCAATGTACAGGATAGAACACACAATAGGCTAAGAGCAAAAGAGAAAGAGATCAGACGTGGAGAAGAGGCAAACCAGGCGGGAGAAAGGGATAAGGCACTCAAGAATAAGGGGGGGCGTGGACAATGTTCCCTCTAATTTTCTGTAGGCTGTGTGTGCATAAAATATCAGCTGTGCAGCTTTTGAAGGAAGGTTAAATTTTTGTGCGCCATATAAAGACACTCTGAGTTCTATACTTTAAAATTTGACTACACGTCAGAATACAGTATGTACACCACATTGATTGCACTAGAAAATATTGTAGAACTTGTGAAAACCGTAAATACACAACTTTTAAATTTTAAGACGTCTGTGTTGTTTTCTATCAGAATCAGAACCGTAATTTTTGTGCGCTCTGTTGTAAAGTATGTGCGCTCGCTCGGTGAGGTGTGTGCGCGCGCACATGCGCACAGCTTAGAGGGAACAGTGGGCGTGGAGGTTAAAAGTGAGATGGAACAGATGGGTTTTCAACATACTTTTGAATTTCTGGAAAGAAAGTTTGGTACGGCGTGTGGCTGGCAGTGAGTTCCAAAGTGTGGGTCCAAGGAAGAAGAATGTGGAGTGGCGGGTTAACTCGAGGCGTGCATATGTGGAGGAGGGAAGGGATAGGTGGTTTGCATGAATAGAACGGAGCAAGCGGTGGGGGGTGGGGGAGAGGATGCAATTAATAAGGTCAGCAAGGTATTGGGGAGTGCCAGTGTGGATAACCTTATGGATAATGGTACGTATTTTGTAAGCAGACCTAAATCTGAGTGGGAGCCGGTGCAGATGGAGAAGCAGAAGAGTGACATGATCTGTCCAAGAAGAATTGGTGAGAAGACGAACTGCTATATTTTGAAGAAGCTGTAATCGGTGGAGTTGATATTGGGGCAAACTTGCTAAGACAATATTGCAGTAATCGAGTCTGGATATAATCAGTGTCAAAATGAATATGGTTAGTGAGGGGAGAGGGAGGAACGGGACGACTGCACGTATTTGATGAAGAGAAGCAAAAGAGTGATGAACAAGTGAGAAAATGTGCTGATGGAAGGAAAGGGAGGAGTCCAGGGTGACTCCAAGATACCAGAGCAATGAAGTGAGGGGTATAGGTGTGCCAGATAGCATGGGTACCATTGAAGGGCAGGGGGCACCGAAAGTGAACCAAGTGGTGGTGGATTTTGAAGGATTAAGGTGCAAATAATTTGTATCTAACTAAGAGATGCGGGAAAGGCAGGAATTCAGATGAGGTAGGCCAGGGGAAAGAGGACTATTATGGAACAGAAGAATGATGTCATCAGCATAGTAGTACCTGGAGATCCCAGACTGTTGAATGATAAGGACAAGGAAGACATTGAAGAGAAGGGGGATCAATACACAACCTTGGGGGATGCCTCAAGGGAGAGTGTTAACAGGAGAGGCAGAGGAGATTTTTTTTTTATTTATTTTATTTATACTTTTCTTCTATACCGCTTTTTCCCAAGATCAAAGGCGGTTTACAAATAACATAATGAACAGTTTACAATTAACATAATGAACATTGTTTTACATAGAACATAGTATTTTCTTTAAATTATGTACAATTAACTTTTTATGAACAATAACATTAACTTTTCATGAACAATAACATGGCGCATATAATTATACATATGCTGAACTGGACAGAAAAAGAATGGGTAGAGAGAAAAGACTGAAACTAGTGATGAACAGTTCTATGGATCCTGAAATTGTGAAGACAGGAGAGAAGTGTGGAATGGTCAAACAAATCAAAAGCTGAGGACAGATCCAGAGACACCATGAAAGAAAGATCAACCTATTCATGCGACATATGGATTTCATTCAAGAAAGAAAGTAGAATGGTTTCTGTACTATGACTGTCTCTAAATCCAGATTGGCAGGGGTGAAGGACAAAGGTAGTGTTGAGATGGGTGGACAATTGTGTGAAAACCAGTTTTTCAAGGACCTGTGAAAGAAAGGGAAGGTTTGATACAGGATGCCAGTGTGCAGGGACAGAGGGATCCAGGGAAGGCTTTTTGAGAATAGGGCGAACGATGACATGCTTCCAGGCAGTTGGGAAGAGACCAGAGGATAAACTCGAGTTCAACATGCAGAGGATGAGTGAAATCAGGTAAGAGAGGGTTCTGAAAGCCAGTGAGAAGGAATAGGATCCACTGGGAAAATGGTCTTTTGAGATGAAGCAAGAGCCTTAGGCAGTTCAGTAACTGAGATTGGGTGGAAGGAGCTACAGATGTGAGATAAGGGAGGCACTGAAGGGAGTGAAGGGCAGGAAGAGGGAATAGGAGAAAAGGGAAGGCATGGAGAAAGGGGAGATGGGCAGGAAGGAATGTTGGAGCATAAGAAGCGGATTTTCTTGGAGAAAAAGGTAGCAAGGAGAGCTGTGTCTGGGGCACAGAAGGAGGCAGATGCCGATGAAGAAGTTTAAGGTGCAGAGAGAGAACGAAGGGCAAGGTAGAGTTGCCGGGAGGAGTTGGAGGAAGAAGTGATCAGATTCAAATAATAGGATTGTTTAGCAGCGTGAATCATAGAACAGTACTGATGAGGACAAAGGTGAAAAAGTGATAGAGATTCAGGAGACGAATGCTTGCCCCAGTGGTGTTCAGCCTGATGGAGATGGATGCATTGAAGATAAAGGCCGAGATGAAACCATGGGTGATGGATGACCGGATGGAAGGGCAAAACAGGACGCAGAGGAGCCAACTGGTCCAGAGCAGAGGACAGTATGGTGTTCCAGGCCTTAGCCTGGGCATCCATCAGTAGAGAGGAGAAGTTAGAGGGAAAAAGGTATCATCTGAAGAAAATAGCTGGAGCGTGGAAGGAGTAATACATCATGTCAGCTGGCTGGGGACTGGAGCAGAAGAGATGCTGGATAGAGGAGGAACGGGAGGAAGGGGTAGGGGGAAGAACAGACAGAAATGATGTGAACAGGGAAACTGAAGGGTGGAGATGGCAGAGGGCATGAATGGAGAGCTGGTGGGCATAAGGATTAGGTCCAAAAATACCTGCGACATGGGTGGCAGCAGAAATACTGGTGAAGGGATAAGTCATCTAGGAGGGTAAGGAGAGCTCTGTCTCTGAGCCTAGAAAGATGGAGGGTCAAGGTGGGCATTTGAAATCGCCAAGAATCACCAGATGGGGGAATAGGAGAGAGGTTTCAGAAAGTGATAACAGGAGGGCATCCCATAGGTCTGGGCGGAGTAAGGGTGGGGCATAGAGAAGAAGAAAATGGATTGGTGGGGTGGAGTCCAAACAAAGTAGTAGAGATTCAGGATAGCAGAGGGGAGTGTGGACCTCAGTGAGAGGAAGGGAGGAGCGGTGGAGGACAGCCACCCACCACTTGAGCAGGATGTAAGAAAAGTGGAGAAGCCTGGGGGAAGATATCAATGAAGTAGGGGTTCCTCACCCTCCCAAAGCCAAGTTTCCTTAAGAAACAGGGCATCCAGGGATGGCTGGAGAATGATGTCCTGAATGAGGAGTGATTTTGAATGAAGGGATCTGCAGTTCAGAAGGGCTAAGCTAAGGAAGATGTAGGAAGGGGCAGATGACTGTCTGAAGTCAGAGGTGAGGCGAGCGGACAGGGTAGGAGATTGGTGGGGGTACGAACTAGATAACCGGGCAGAGGTGTAGAGAGTGGTGGAGGATGCCAGCCCCAATGAACGGGGATGGCAGCCATTGGTAGGAGAAAGAGGATAGAGAGTAGTAAAGTATATGAGTGGGTAGACTTAAATAAATGTGGAGGAGGTTTAGCTGTGGAAGTGTGGTGAAGAGTGCCAGATGGAGGTCTGCTAGAGAGCATAGTGATCTTGCTGAACAGTGTGGAACCATCGCTGCTGCTGGAGTTGCCCCAAGGAACACTCCTTCGACGTGCACCCGAGGTGTGGTACGCCGCTGGGTGACTGTATTTAAAGGCCAGGATATCTTGAAGAAATATAGCTGTGTCACTTCTGGTAGGCGGGAGCAGGCAGTGAATGCACAGGAGTTTAACTTGAGGAGAGAAAACGCAGTCAGCAGCAGTGATGGAACGACAGCACAAAACAGGTATTACACATCAGAAGGAGAGGCAACTTTCAATCCCAGCCATGTCTAATTGGACTTTGCTCATGTTTTCAAAGTATGTGTAGGATAAAAACTGTAAAATAAAACTTATGTTCTCCTCACCTACTCCTGATAATAATCTTCGACAAGCATAAGCCTCTTTACAATGATGTATACCATATATTTTTCTCTTTATGTGTTTTGATAAAGATGATTTTGCTTGGTGTTAATTAAAATGCCTTTTGCTGTAACTGATACTATCGTATCGTGGAGGTAATGTAACGTTTACTAGATTTGACTAAAAATAAATGTTAGGGTATGCTCCTGGCTTGCACAGCTTCCACAGCCTCACTTCTAATAAAAATCTGAAATAACTCAGTTGCTGATTTCCCTGAACTGGGTTCATCTAATTCAGAGACAACCATTTCTTCTATTTTAAAATAACTTTTGTGAGGCATATTTTTTTGAAACTATGTTCTTATTGGTGCATATTTAAAGGACAATATTATCTCAGTTTGGGAGATGAGCAAAAGGTCAAAGCTGTAGGAGTATTTTTTCTGCGACTTAGAATCACAGATCAAAATTTCTCTCTGAAACCAAACTAGTTAACCCTTTCAACTGTGAATGTCTGTTTAAAATAACCTGCAAATAGAGCTTTACAAAAGGAGAGCTTCAGAGCTGGAATTTTAATTTAATGATTTAGTTTAATGGAAAAAAGGCTGAAGAATTTGGAGAATGCTACCTTTACAATGATAAATATGTGCTCTGTTTACCAAAACCTTTATATGCAAAATTGCTTAAGGAGCTAAAAAAAAATCACAAAAATCAGCTCATTAGAAAATCCTACATGAGCAAAATTTCACATGTAAAATTTTCCAAAAGTGAAATTTTGTGTGAAAATTAAACACATCACATTGTTTTTGTGAAAAGTCTGCAATGTAGCACATGCTTTTTCTCTTTATATAACCAAAATCTCCAATATGGAAACAACAGTCAATAACAACCCAATAGATCAAACCCAGTTCCTTAATTTTTACTATTTTTTATGTAGGACCACTTAAATATCCAAACGTACACCAATGTTTAAATCAATTCATGAGCCATTTTTATGTATTTTTAATCCATTGTAGATGCAAATATTCTCAGTTCAACAATTTTAACTTGATACATTAGTTCATTTGATTCCTCTCCATATCTAAAATCCGTGTTGTGCTTCAATTTCCACAAATAAAATGACTTTCACCTACAATGCAGCACTAAGATAATAAGAACATAAGAACATAAGATATGCCATACTGGGTCAGACCAAGGTCCATCAAGCCCAGTATCCTGTTTTCAACAGTGGCCAATCTAGGTCATACGTACCTAGCAGTTTCCCCAAAAGACACAGGTTCCACAATACATGTATTGGGTCAAGCATTGATATCCTTGGTCCCTTTTTAATAATGGTTTATGGACCTTTCCTCCAGGAACTTGTCCAAACCCTTTTTAAACCCAGCTACACTAACAGCCTTTACTACATCCTCCGCTAACAAATTCCAGAGTTTGATTACACGTTGAGTGAAAAAATATTTTCTCTAATTTGTCTTAAATAGTTTACCCTGTAGCTTCATTACATGTCCCCTAGTCTTTCTATATTCTGATAACGTAAACAATCGATCTACGTTTACCCGTTCCACTTCGTTCATTAATTTATAGACGTCTATCATTCTCCCCTCAGCCGTCTCTTTTCCAGGTTAAAGAGCCCTAACCTTTTTAGCCTTTCTTCATAGGGCTTTCCTTCCATCCCCTTTACCATTTTGGTGGCTCTTCTCTGACCCTTTTCTAATAACGCTATATCCTTTTTAAGATACGGCGACCAGAATTGCACACAATATTCAAGGTGCGGTCGCACCATGGAACGATACATAGGCATTATAATATCCTTTGTTTTATTTTCCATTCCTTTCCTTATGATACTTAGCATTCTATTTGCTTTCTTTGCTGCTGCTGCACACTGGGCGGAGGGTTTTAACATGTTATCCACAATGACGCCTAAATGTTTTTCCTGGGTGGTGGTTCCTAATGTGGAACCTTGCATCGTGTAACCATAGTTTGGGTTGTTCTTCCCTAGGTGCATAACTTTGCACTTGTCAACATAAAATTTCATCTGCCATTTTGATGCCCAGTCTTCCAATTTATCAAGATCCTCTTGCAATTTTCCACAATCCTCATGGGTTTTAACAACTTTAAATAGTTTTGTTTCATCTGCAAATTTGATAACTTTACTCGTTATTCCCTTTTCCAGGTCATTTATGAATATGTCTAAAAGCAGCGGACCCAGCACAGATCCCTGGGATACACCACTATTCAACTTTCTCCATTGGGAAAATTGGCCATTTAGCCCTACCCTCTGCTTTCTATCTTTTAACCAGTTCCTGATCCACAATAGTACACTGCCTCCTATCCCATGACTCTTTAGTTTTGCCAAAAGTCTCTGATGAGGGACCTTGTCAAAGGCTTTCTGAAAGTCTAAATACACTATATCAACCAACTCACCTTTGTCTACCTGTTTATTCACACCTTCAAAAAAACATAACAGATTAGTAAGACAAGATCTTCCTTGTCTAAAGTCATGTTTGCTGTCTCCCATTAAGCCATGACTATCTACAAGTTCAGTAATTTTGTTCTTTATGATGGTTTCTACCATTTTCCTGGTACTGACGTTAGGCTCACCGGTCTATAGTTTCCCGGATCACCCCTGGAACCCTTTTTAAAAATTGGTGTTCGTTGGCCATCCTCCAATCTTCAGGTATTACAGATGATTTTAATGATAGTTCACAGATTACAAATAGCAGGTCTGCAATCTCATATTTCAGTTCTTTCAACACCCTTGGATGTATACTATCCGGTCCAGGTGATTTGCTACTCTTCAGTTTATCAAATAGTTGTAATACATCTTTCCAATGAATTGATATTTCCTTCAATTCTTCCACACCTTTAAATACCATTTCAGTCATAGGTAACATCTCTACATTTTCCTCAGTAAAGACCGAAGCAAAGAATTCATTCAGCCTGTCCGCTATCGCCTTATCGCTTTTTAGTACCCCTTTAACCCCTCTATCATCTAATGGACCAACTGACTCTATCGCAGGTTTTTTGCTACCGAATGTACTTGAAAAAGTCTTTATTACGCGTTTTTGCTTCCGCAGCAAGCTTCTTCTCAAATTCTCCCTTTGCCTGCCTTATCAATGCCTTGCATTTAACTTGCCAGTGCTTGTGCTGTTTCCAGTTTTCGTCATTTGGCTCTTTTTTCCATTTCCTGAAAGTTGCTTTTTTGGCAACAACAGCCTCTCATGCTGGCAGTTTTTTGGACTTTTCTTAAAGTTTATAATACAGCTGGTCTGGGCTTCCAAGATAGTATTTTTCAACAACACCCAAGCCTGATGTAAGTCTTTAACCTTTGCAACTGCTCCTTTTAGTTTTTTCTTAACTATTTTCCTCATTTTATCATAGTCTCCCTTTTGAAAGATAAAAGGTAGTACTGTGGATTTCCTTACCATCCCTCCTCCACTAATTAAATCAAATGCGATCATGCTATGATCACTATTGCCAAGTGGCCCCATCACCCTTATCTCTTGTACCAGATCTGGTGTTCTACTAAGGACTAGGTCCAATATGGCTTCCCCTCTGGTCAGTTCATGAACCAGCTGCTCCAAGAAGCAGTCATTTATTTCATCTAGGAACTTTATCTCCCTAATATGTCCAGCCATGACTCTGACCCAGTTGATACCGGGGTAATTGAAATCACCCTTGATTTCTTTGAGCATTTCATCATCCATTTGTTCATTCTGGCCAGGCGGTTGATAGTACCCCCCCACTGCCATCGCCTTCCTCTTTTTATTTTATTTATTTATTTAACTGTATTTATATCCCGCTTTTCACCGGGTCAAAGCGGTGGGACATATATCAGGGGGGGGGGATCAAATGTGGGGGGGGGCATCACCGGGGGCTCAACATTGATGATTTTGGGATGAACATAGAGACTGACAAGATAGCATAGTTACTGGTTTGGAGTTCTTGGAGAGAAATAGGGGGGGGGGGTTCATCTTCAGAGATGTTCTTGGAATAGGATGGTTTTTAGCTGCTTTTTGAATGATGGGAGATCACCGTTGTTCCTGATGTGGTTTGGTAGAGAGTTCCAGAGGGATGGGGCATAGAGTTCAAAGGCGCTGTTGCAGGTCCGTTGTGTTGCTTTGGTTCTTTTGTGGGGGATGGCAACGGAGCTGTTGGAGGATTGTCTGGTTGTTCTGCTGTGGGTTGGGCGAGGCAGTAGGGTGTGGAGTGGGGTGCCCTGTGTTTTATGGATGGTTTTGTGGGTGAGTAGAAGAGTTTTGTACTTGATTCTTGCTTCGATGGGGAGAATATGAAGGTCTCTCAGAATTGGGGTGATGTGGTCTCGCTTCTTTGCATTGTGAATTATTCTTGCTGTGGTGTTTAGGGCAGTTTGGAGGGGATTGGTCTGTGTGGCAGGTAGTCCATGGTAGATTATGTTGCAATAGTCCAGATGAGGGAGTGTTAGAGCTTGCATTACTGTCCTGAAGTCTTGCGGTTCGAGGAGGGGTCGGAGGCGTTGTACCGTTTTTGCCTTGTGGAATACAGTTCTCGTGGTCTTGTTGATTTTACATGGAATTTCAATCCATGGAGATTCTACAGCAAATTTAGTTTCCTGCAAAACTTTAATCCTTTCTGACTCAATGCCCTCTCTAACATAGAGCGCAACCCCTCCACCAATTTGATCAGCTCTATCATTGTGATATAGTTTTTACCCAGGTATCACAGCGTCTCACTGGTTGTCCTCCTTCCACCATGTCTCTGAGATTCCAATAATATCTAACCTCTCATTTAGTGCTATATATTCTAAGTATCCCATCTTATTTTTTAGACTTCTAGCATTTGCATACATGTATTTTAGAAACTGTATTTTATTCATATTAATCTGGCTATTGGTAGGCATGAGTAATTTGGAATCTTTAAGCTCTGTCTGCTCTATACTCAAGGGCATTTGGGCTACTTTACTCTTTTTTGGAACCTCTCTGCTTTTGGTAGTATCCTTCAAGGATACAGTCTTCCGAACCATGCACTCTTGGGCGACAATCGGCTTTCCCCTATTATCTAGTTTAAAAGCTGCTCTATCTCCTTTTTAAAGGTTAATGCCAGCAGCCTGGTTCCATCCCAGTTAAAGCGAAGCCCATCCCTTCGGAAGAGCCCCTCCTTCCCCCAGAATGTTCCCCAATTCCTAACAAATCCAAAACCCTCATCCTTGCATTGAAACTCCAGAGCTCTGCCTGCCTTTTGGGTCCTGCCCATGGAACGGGAAGCTTTTCAGAGATTTCAACTTCCTACCTAAAAGCCTAAATTTAGCCTCCAGAACCTCCCTACCACATTTTCCTATGTCATTGGTACCGACATGTACCAAGACAGAAGACTCCTCCCCAGCACTATCTAAGACCTCATCTAGGTGGCGCGTGAGGTCCGCTACCTTTGCACCAGGCAGGTATGTTACCAGGCGATCCTCGCGTCCACCAGCCACCCAACTATCTACATGCCTAATGATTGAATCACCAACTAAAATGGCTGTCCTAACCCTTCCCTCATGGGCACATGGCCCTGGAGAAACTTCCTCGGTGCGAGAGGGTTTTACATCACCTGGAGGACAGGTCCTAGTTACAGGATCACTTCCTGCCACACCAGGGTGATACTGCCCTGTCACGTGACCTCTCTCCTCCATGGCAACAGGGATACTGCCAGACTGGAGGTGGGACTTCAGGACTATATCCCTGTACGTCTCGTCTATGTACCTCTCTGTCTTTCTTATGTCTTCCAAGTCTGCTACTCTAGCCTCTAGAGAATGGACTCGTTCCCTGAGAGCAAAGAGCTCCTTGCATTTAGTGCACACGTAAGTCCTCTCACCAATTGGGAGATAATCATACATGTGACACTCAATGCAAAAGACTGGAAAGCCCCCATCTTGCTGCTGGACTGCTGTCTGCATCTTAGTAAGTAAAGAATTTAAAGATCTAAACACAAGCTTAAAACTAAGGGGTATGTTTACTAAACCGTGCAATTGTGTGGGGCGCACTTGAGTGTGCGCTAAGGTACCTTAGCGCACCCTAATAGTGCTTTTTTGTGCCCCGCACACGTGTGCGCTGCACTAACGGGCCCGCACAAGTGCGCGGCGCGCTGATGTGCAATAGAGGCGTGGAAAGGCATTCTGAGGGCGGAGGAAGGCTCCCGAGGGGCGGAGGAAGGCTCCCGAGGGGCGGAGGGACGGGGTCAATGGGTGGAGAGTGGGAGGGGAGAGGCTCCCCGCACAGGAGCGGGGCTGAAATTCAACTAAAAAAATACCGCGAGTGAAAACCTCGCGGTAGAGCCGATTTAAAGGGAAGAGAAACCATCTCTGTCAGCAATGTACAGCAAAACCAGGGAAACCTACAAAACGTGAGCAGTGTGATACATGTGCACAGAACAAAATAGCAAATAAAAATAGAAAATGACCACACCAAAATTCTAAAAAATGATAATCCAGCTGGGCAACAGTGATATCAATGGGCAACAATAAAAAACACTCCCAGGAAAGCTCCAAAAAAAAAGGAAATGATTTTTGGAAGGGTCTACGCTCCGTAGACCCTTTCAAAAAGCTCTTTTTTTTGGAGCTTTCCTGGGAGTGTTTTTTTACTGTTGCCCATTGATATCACTTTTGCCCAGCTTGGTTATGTTTTATTTCCATTTTTTTCGAGGCCATTTCTAATGTTTATTTGCCCTTTTGTCTCCATACAAGGTGAATGAGCCCACAGTGAAATTGTGCAGAGCAGGGTTTCTGATTTCTTTGGCCAGGTTTCCTATCTCCAAGGACTGCACTGTCTCTGCGGCCACAGTGTGGTGCAGTAAACACAGACAATGTGTTCAGGAGCCAAAGGTCAGCAGCTCAAGTCCCAGCTGGGGCCCCTGCAAACCCAATCCCCATATTTTACCCACCACTAAACCGTGATAGTAACGACCAACCTTTTTTGCAGAGAACATAAGCATGGTCCAAACACCTGTATTTTACCCTACAGAGCACAGACACCAGAAACATGTGCATTACCTAGACCACAGTCCCCTAAATGCAGTCCTGGAGGGCCACATATCATTCAGCTGTGATGCTGTCTCCAATATCAGGCCATGTCAGCATGGTGGTGGAGGGGTACCATTGGTGGAGGGGGCAGTGGCTGCTGCCCACAGCAGACGGTGGCCTAGCCCCCTTCACGTGGGTGCAGTGCACTCCAACAGACAGGTCCTGTCAAACAAACAGTCATGGACTCCCCAGGGTATGCACTGTTGTCATGCTAAGATGGTGGTGCAGCGAACACAGCCAGTGCCTTCAAGACCAGAAGGTCACAGGTTCAAATCCCAGCTGGGGCTCCTGCCAACCCAGTCCCTTTATTTTACCTATGCAGGAAACATGGTAGTAAAGACTGAACCTTTATTGCTGAAAACATAAGCATGGGTCAAACACCTATATTTTACCCCACACAGCACAAACATCATAGAAATGTGCATTACCTAGAGCAGAGTCTCCCAAATGCAGTCCTGGAGGGCCAAATACCATTCAGGTTCCATGCTGCCTCTAATAAAGATGCCTGTGCTGCATATCTATGCACCACCCCCATGGTATGCAGATGTAGCTCATGCATATTCATGAGGGACAGCATGAAAACCCGAACAGTGTTTGGCACACCAGGACTGGAGTTGGGAACCTCTGCCGTAAAGCAGCAGCCAACAAGGGCAGACACACCCACACCCACACCCACAGGCCCCATTAGCCAATGCCTCCTGGAGAGGCAGGACATTGGGCCCTGCGTGCATCCCCCAATACTAGCACTTGCATACCTTAGCAATGCCACCCTACACCTGGGTATACGGTACACAGCTATCAAACGTTTTTTATGATTACTGCCAGATAGCGATTTCTATGTTAAGCACAGTTTGCTGTTTGAGCTCCATCATAACAATCTTTCGGATGTCTGTGGTGTGTGTTTCAGGTCTGGTCTCTGACAGTGTTTACCACCCTGGGGAGTGCCCCCCAACAGTATTGCGTACCATATCCATGCCTGTACTGTGCCCAGGACTAGTGTGGTGGCCAGGGTGACTCCTCTATAGTAGCACAATGCTGGCATAGGTGTCGGAGTGTGTGTCTGTCTATTCAGTGTGTGGTGGCTGCAAACACCTTCCACGGCCCACACTGCCAGCACTGTTGCCAGTATTGGCCTGCCAATGTGCCTAATGAGGAGCAAGGTACCATGGGTATAGCCCAGACAGGGTGGCCTGGCCAGGGTGTATCTGCACAGGGCATAGGGCACTGACTGGGACATTTTAGTGCCTGGCCACCACTTACACAGACAGGTTGACCTCAGTATGTCCTGCTGGGAGATCACTCTCACCCTGACTGTGCAGTGATGACAGCATGGCTAGGCACCTCCATAGTGCTATATGGTATTTTTGTCATGTGATATTTATGGGTTTCCTTTTGGGGGCCAGTCACTGACCTATCTGCTTGTTGTGTGTGTGCGCGCTGCCATCCCAGTTCTGGGTGCATGCATTTCCACCAGGAGCATGCACTATGGACTAACTAGCAGACTATTTGCAGCTGGTATGTGTCTTGATGGAGTGCCTTGCAGGGTGCAGTGGCTGAAGTCTTGCTGCAGGAGAATATCAGATAGTGGTGGGGTGCAGCTTAGCATATACAGGCCTAATGTCTGTCTGCTATTGTGTTATGGATATGTACAGAGCTGCATTGACTTCCCTGAAGAGTGTCTTTTCCACAGCAGGCCTGGGGTTGATGGTCCCCTCTACTGCCACCATTGCAGGGAGGTAGAATGTGGATCTGTTGATGAGAGACCCTGTTTACCACCCTCAGCCCTAGAGGAGGAGGGTGATGGTACATGATCCTCCTGGGGGCTACGCCTGACTGAGACAGACAGATATATCCAAGGTGTTTTTGCAGAAACTACCTATCTCGCACATTACCACTGCTTTGAACCTGCATCATGGCCTATTTCTGCTATGGAAGGTGCTGTGGACCTGGTGCTGGGCGCCTCACCGCACCGTCAGGGTGAGCACAGTACCCGCACAATGTGACGGTGTGTAGCTACTCTGTGCCAGTAAAACACACGGTCTGTACCCCCTACAAGGCCAAGGTGCTGTGGGGGTGCACATGGTCAGTTCCCCCTACCAGGCCGCGGTGTTGTAGGGGTGCATACCCCATCTTGTGTTCATCTGTGGACAGCTGATTTGCATGTGCAGTGCATCATGGGTACGGGTGTGCTAACCCTATCCTGGTGACCACAACAGACTGTCTGTGTGGTGACGTGCAGGCTCTCTGCAGCCAGCCAGGGTCTTGCTAGTAGCTATAGAGCTGTAGCCCAATGGTTGCTTCACTGCCTGTGAAGCCAGAAGTCATGGGTTCAAACCCACAGTGGGGTTATTTGATAGGGCTGCCCAATGCATTATCTATTTTTAATGTACATTTTTGCTGCCAGCAAAAACACCCTCAGCGTACTGTACCCATAAGGTGCCTCTGAGGACGCTTTATAGGGCACCCTATAGGGCACCTTATGGTTCCCGTCCATGTAAGGTGCACTATACATTATCCTGTGACACAACTTATAGGGTGCCCTGTAGGGGACATTTTAGGGTGCCGTGGCGGACAGTGCACTTTATATTGTGCCCTATGGAGTGCCTTATAGGGTGCCTTATACGGCACCTTCAATTACGGCACGTGAGGGCGTGTTTGCTGGCAGCAATTAATAAAATAAAAATAAAGTGCTGAAAGAAACAAAACATACATTACAAAGCTGATGCCTCAGCCAGCCTTACATATTAGGCACACTGGGGAGCAAACTCATGACCCCTGTATCAGCAGTCAGTGCCTTAACCATTGTGCTCCACTGCTGCTCCTCCTTGCATGTCAGCGCACCTACTTATGCTTTTCATTCCTTAAACTGCACAGTGCTGCCATCAAAAACAGTACTCTGACCTTGCGGTACCTCATACGGCACCCTATAAAGCGCCCTATAAGCAACATTCTAGGGTGCCTTGGCGGACAGTGCACTTTAAAATGTGCCTTATGGGGCGCCTTATGTTAACACGCTTTGAGAGTGCGTTTGCTAGTAGTGATAATTAAAATAAAAATAAAATGCCTCCTAAAGCAATCTTCCCCATAATATGTAATGCCTCAGCCAGCCATCTTCATTGGGCACTGTGGGGGATTGAACCCCTGATCCCTGCACCCTTGGTAAGTGTCTTAACCATTGTGCTGTGGCTCTGTTCTTCTGCTTGCACATCAGCGCGCCACTTATGCCTCCCGCGCAGCTTTCTCATGCGCTAATGTGCGGGGCGCACATGGGCGCCGCGCACCTTAGCGCATATTTAAATCCAGGTTTTGCTTTTTCAGAAAGAAACGCCCACTCCTTATATGGCACCCACACACTAGCGCGGCCCGCACATTACCGGGGTTTTAGTAAACATACCCCTAAGGGTTGCTGTGGATACTTATACTAATAAAAGTGTACCTAATATGTTTAATATACCTTGCTCACCTGAAGCTTAATTAATCTCAGGTCCTTAATGTATGACTGATTTGGATAAAGAGCTTCATTTGAGAGCAGCTCCTTTCTTTAAGATGTGTAAGTATCTATAAAGCTACGATTATCCCACAAGCATACATGTGGTGGATGACAAACGTTTGCAGTTTTACATAATGCAGAATTTAGAAAGTATCATTCTCCCACCTCCCTTGAAATGGCCATCATATTTACCCACAAATGAATTTACAGAAAAAAGTGCAGTTTATAAACAACCTGGGTACATATGCTATATCTGGGTGGACAAGTTCCTAATGTATCACTTGTTATTTTGTTCAATTCCCATCAAGCTATTTGCTTTGTTACATTTCTGAGAAACTTCTCCAACCCTGTTTCCTTCCTATTTCTCTTAGTACACAAGTCCAGTACGAGTTCTGCAGCTCTAGAAATTTTTTACAAACTTTAACTTATGAAACCTTAGGTGACTTCAGTTCTGAGGAACAGATAGTAAATGACTTCTCATCAGCACCAAAGTGAAAATATTAAAAATTATTCAAGGACAGAATGGTATTTTTTTCAGTTCTGTATTGTGTAAACAAATCTTGGGACACTGCTTCTAAATTACAGCCTTTTGCTTAGTAAGAAGTACTGTACATAATCATAGAAGAAAGAATTAATAGACAAAACAAAACCTTTTATCATCTCAGTCATAACATTCAATATTTCTCTAGTGCTTTCAATATACACGGCACTAAAGACATCAAATGATTCAAGTCTCTTGACTCAAATGGGCTAGAAACATGGTTGAGATGGCAAGTGGAAACTCAAGGTTCTGCTGTGATTGGTAGATAAAGAATCAAATCTGGATCCCCGGGGTCTCATATTTTCTGCTAACAGAGTAACACGGTTGCTCTCTGCTCTAATCGCAAGGCTTCACCATCAGCCCAGAAACCAACACTTTCATATCTAGTTAAATCCAGAATTTATGTTATGGTATTAGGTTACTAAGCTTGCTACTATGTGAATTTAAAAACCTTAATATATAATTATCAGTAGCTTTAAGAAAGTTTAGGCTTAGAGTCACTGGATGTATGTGTGATGGTTGGTTGTTTTCATACAACAGGCCCTGTTCCTGTCACTTGCAGTACCATGAAGTTATTTACATAATAGATCCTGCTAATCAGGGCTCTACTGCTCACAACCTGAATTAAACTTCCTGAACAGAAAGGCAAAGGAACGTACATTAGCAGAGGTCAAGGACAATTTACACCTGGTAGAGCTTGTTATTAGAGAAAACTATGTATACTTATGACATTCTTCCATTACAATTGGCAAGCCCAGTGGCTGAGATATTGCATGACCTTCTGTATTCAGCAAGTTCAGTGCTCTCTGGACTGAAACATTGGAATTAGTAATTCAACTACTTTCCCCTCTCTCCCCGGTATGGAATAAGTTGTGATTTTTCATTGTGTGCTTAATTATTTGCACTTTCTTGCAAATTTTGGAAGTTGTTTTGGATCTTCTGCAATTTTTTGCAGTCACCCTTTTTAGGCTCATTTTGCCAGAGCAATATTCCTTATTGGGGAGGGTCTGTCCCTTTGTCTATCCATCTATATGGATGGATTTCTTTGCATATGTGCAAATGCATGAGTACTGATAAAAAGGAACCTGGTGAGACGAGATGCAGTAGTATGGGGGGAACCTCATGCTCTGTGGCTGCAGCGGCATAATTGTTCATGTGCCAGCAGAGACCCAACTTATGCCTACAGAAGCAGAGGACTAACCGTGGTGATTTGGAGCAGCAGCCAGGAGGCGGTGAGTGTGGGCACTAGAAAAGTTTAGAGGAGAAGCTTCAGCAGTAGCATCACCAGAACGAACGCTACCTCGAACAGTGCAATTAATGTCCCAGCGCAGCCATCTTAGCCTCTCTGTCTCACATCACCACTTCTATTTTCATGCTTCCCATTCACTATGTTAGCTGCACCCAGTTGTCCTGTTCTGGGAGGAGGTCCGTGTGCAAGGAGGGTGGCTGCTTTAGCTCCTATGGATAGGTCAGGACATTGGGGAGCTCAGCACAGGACACAATTCTCTGCAGCTTGCTAGCTGAGACCATTTGTGCTGATCCCTTGGCTCCTTCTCTGACCAGTTTTCAGATACTCTGGTTAAGCTGGCTCTCACTGGGGAAAGGGAAAGAGAGAAGGCTTGAAGCCAACACAGTAAGAGATAGTCTTCTAACTGTCTGCTGCACGCATACAACACACACTTACTCCCCTGCCACTCTGCTGCAATCACACACCCCAGGCATACATGCACATACATGTATCTTGACCATTCTGCTCCACTCACACACACCAGACACATAAACACATACACACATGTACTCTTGCACTCTGCTGAACTATGTATATACAGCCACTCCTCGCTTAACGACCTACCTGTTTAGCGACCGCTCGCACTTACGACCATCTCTTCACCGTTACGACCGCTCACACTTACGACCATCTCACCGACGGTACGTGCTAAAACGTGGTTGCGCTGCGTCTCAAAGTCATACATCATTCATGGCTGAAATTGTACACTATTCTGAGGTCCGGTACTGCTGGTTTCCTGGTAAGAATACTGTATTGTCTGTATTGTCTGTATCGTCTATATTGTCATATACCATATATTTACTATGTACATGCAGTTCCTCGCTTAACGACCAATTCGCTTAACGACCAGGTCGTTGTAACGGAACGCGGTCGTTAAGCGAGGAGTGGCTGTATTTCCCACCCACCCACTCAGGAAAACATGCCTATTTATAATGCTTCTGACATTCGCCTTCTAACTTGTTTCTCCATGATCATCTGTTACTTACTCCCAGAGGAGAGCAAAACAATCTTCTTCCATATTATCCTGCTAGACCAGTCCAGACAAGTATGATTTAAATGCTCATGAATGATCACCTTGAGGATGATTCACTTCAGCTTGATGTGGGAAGCTCCACTAGACTGTGGTCTTTTCAGTAGCCATAAGAGGAGAGAAAATTGGTTCAGCTCCACGCTGTTATCATGACAAAAGCCTGTTGAGCAGCCAGAAAAATGGAAGGATTTGGAAGATTTCAGCAGCCTCATGCAGCTTCAATGCTCTCTCCCTCTTTCTCTGATCCCTCTGCTCTCTCCCGAAGATTGCAGAAGGCCCCCAGACGAATCTGCCTGCCAGCCACCTTAAATGCAGTGTCTGCAAAGCAAAAGAAACAGTTTTAGGGGAGTAGAGTAGAGCTGAGCCCAGCACGGATTTCTGCCTGGGGCGTGAGTAAGAAAGCTCGTCCTTGTCATTGTCCTTGTTGTGGGCTCCCGATTCTATCCATCTGGGATGCAATTTGGGGTGGACCGCTGATGACTGTTGGCACAGTGTGGGGGTTTCTCACTGTTTTCTGCATGCATTACTAGCGCTTTTTACTATTGTGCACCTTGCAGTCAGGCAGTCCTAGAACGTGTTCTGCCCGAGTGGCTTCAACACATGTTCCTACCCAAGTGCCCATTTCACACGTTAATGCACATCTTACAGCCACCATGGCCTTAGTGTGCACTGCTTTTGCATGGGATCCCTTTATAACAACAGGAGAAAATCAAAATAAACATAACTATCTCTTATATCTCAACAAATAGGGGTGACCTACACGGAGCTGTGGATATACCCCTAAACAAAGGCATGGGGAGGAGCAACCTGCACGGAGCAGCAGGTGCACCTACTCTTGCTGCCTTGCTGGGCAGACTAGATGGACCATACTGGTCCTTATCTGCCATCATATACTATGTTACTATCTCGGAGTCTATTGCCTCAGGGGCCAATCATCTTGGAAGACTCGGTTCCCTTCTCACGGTTTGGCTCTTGAAAGGAGACAGCTAGCGCATAAGGGCTACTCTCTGGCAGTGGTTTCCACTCTGCTCAGAACCAGACCTACATGTATGCCAGGTTGGAAAACCTCCTTCGGACTCCGAGCAGAGTGGAAACCACTACCAGAGAGTAGCCCTTGTGCGCTAGCACTACCCTTACGGTAGCAGTCCGGGTGGTGAACCTCAAAGCCAGCTACCACAAGGAAAGGAAGAGAACAGAGAAAGAGCCATGAGTGCAGCTTAAAAGCAGCCATAGGATGGTGGCCGGAGCAGTATTGAAGAAAAAGAAACAAGTGCTGCAATCACAGTGGCAGAGAAGAGGCAAGTTGCAGGGGCCTGGATCAATGCAATTTCACATTCCAGAGTGATTGCTGCAGCAGCTACTGAGGGAGCAAGCAGAGCAGTACCAGGCTTGACTGTGAGGAAACCATGCTCATGCCAACTTCCTTTTTTTTTGTATTCACTTTTTATTGTGACCAAACAACCAACCTTTCAATTCATACAACTATTGCTATGCAGGGTACAAAAGTTTCATTGCACAGTAGTGTCTGTGTCAGATGTACAGTCATAATAACATGAGAGAGGGTCCGTTGCTGCTCCCTTCTATGTGGGTTACAGATACTGATATACTATGACTATTACACTCATTAACAAAGAGACATAATACCCCCTTTCCCTTTATCTGACAGAATTAGGCATCTATGGTTTGCAGTTCACTCCCCTCTCCCCCTCCCCCCAGTCTTCCTAGTACAGTAAAATATGTACAGTTTAAGGATGCTGTTTGTGTCATTGCAGGTGTTTCGTGGGACTTGGGGCTGCTTTTGTTTTTCTGATCACATTTTTTCTCATATATTTATTTATTTAACAGTATTTCTATACCGCCTTATCATACAATCAAGGCAGTGAAATAACAATACAAACAAAAGTAGTGAGAGTGTGATTCTCCCTCCCGCCTATCCCTCCTTCCCCTTAAGACTCACCAACCCCTCTCCCCCCGCCTCCCTCCTCCCCAGCCAGTGGTCAGGAACCAGGGAGACTGCCTCTACAAGTCTCCCATATAGACCAGTAATTTTGTTTACTTTGGGAACCTGTGTCCCTCTGTCCCAACAGTCCCCAGTCAGCCATGGCTTTCATTGCTGTGAGCCACTGCTCGTGAGCAGGTGATTGTTTCGCAATCCATTTGCACACTATCACTTTCCTAGCTAGTAAAAGTGCTACATGCACCATTTTCCTATGCGGGGCGTCACGTACCGCCCAGCCAAGTGATTTTTCTCCCACATCAGGAGGGTAGAGTAGGTCCATTCTATGGTCATGCCTGTCATGTTGTGGATAGTGGTTAGTACTTTTTCCCAGTACAGTTGCAATTTGGGGCATTCTAAAAAAGTGTGCACCCAGGTGCCTTTAAAAGTTCGACATTGCAAGCACTTTGTGCTGTCCCAGAGATGTAATTGGGCCCCACTCATGTGTCAGGTATGCCCTATGTATTATTTTGAACTGCATTTCTTGCAAAGCAATGTTTGGGGTGCATTTGGGGATGTCAGTGAGGTATCTTTCCACATTTTGTGCCCTCACTTCCTCCCCCCGCTCTTGTGCCCATCTCTTGCTTAAGCTATTCAGCCAGATTTGTGGTCCTATATCTCTGCCCATTTTGTACCAGTGGGTCACTTTGTTGTGTTTGCCTGGGGTTGCTAGGAACATCAGTCCCTCACCCCCTCCTTCTGCTTTGGATGTAACATAGTGCCGGCATTGTAAATAAGCTAGAAAGTGTTGGTTTGGGAGTTGCCATTCACGTTTGAGTTGCTCAAATGTGGGGAATATCCCCCCACCCAGCTCCATGAGTTGTTCTATCGTGTGGCAGCCTTGGACTTCCCATTGTCCAAAAGTGACATTGTCTATCCCTGGTATTTATTTATTTAACTTCTCTTATATATCGCGCTATTAGGTATCAGTGCAGTTTACATTGAACAGAACAATATACTGTATTGTATAAATTCGAGGTTTCCAACTAGTGTGCTGAATGGGGAGTGCCACCCTCTGGCTTCTCCCACAGTCCCCCTCCACCATTGCCATGCTTTCTGCATTTGCTCCAAGAACCCTCGAAAGTTCCGTATTCCCTGCCACCCACACTGGGGTATTTGTAATAGAGTAAAGAACATAATTGTGCATGAAATGAGAGTCAAAAGCTGCAAAGACGTCTTAAATATTGGGACATAGAATGTATGAAGCATGAACCAAAGGAAGTTGGAGGTGATCAAAATTAAAATGGAATGTGTACAACGTGATCTGTTGGGTGTCAGCGAACTGAAATGGACTGGCATTAGATGATCACATGGTCTACTATGCTGGAAATGAAAGAAAGAAAAAAATGGTGTTGCATTTATAATTAAGAAGAAACTTGCAAGAACTGTAATGAAATACAATGCAGTCAGTGAATGCTTAATTTCTATTCGTCTACGAGGAATGCCTATCAATACAACTATAATTCAAGTGCATGTCCCAACAATAGCTGCAGAAGAGGATGAAATTGATGAGTTCTATGAACAAGTATAAGTTGAAATCGACAGAACATGAAAACAAGATATCCTGATAGTCATGAGTGACTGGAACACAAACATTGGCAAAAAAGAAGAAGGCAAAATGGTTGGAAAATATGGACTTGGCAACAGAAATGAAGCTGGAGAAAGACTGATAGAATTCTCCAAGACCAACAAGCTATTCATCTCAAACACCTTCTTCCAGCAACACAAGCGGCGACTGTACACATGGACTTCACCCAATGGATTGTAGAAAAATCAAATTGACTACATCTGTGGAAGTCAATGATGGAAAAGCTCTATAACATCAACAAAGACAAAACCTGGAGCTGACTGTGGTACAGATCACCAACTACTAGTATGCAAACTCAAGCTAAAGTTGAAAAAGAAAGAGCAAGCCACTCATGAATGTAGCTAAATATAATCTTGAGAATATACCATCGGAATTTAAAGACTGCCTGCAAAATCGATTTGCTGCTTTAGATACAAATGACAGAGCTTCAGAAGAGTTATGGGATGACATCAAGAAGGTTGTGTTGGAAGAAAGTGAGACGTCTTTACAAAAGGTGAAAAAGCAAAAACGGCCAAAATGGATGACGAAGAAACTCTGAAAAAAAGAAAGGTGATCCAACTGACTGTGGAAATTATCAAATAATTTCTTTGATCCCACATGCCAGCAAGATTCTACTGAAGATTATTTAACAGAGACACAACCATACCTGGAATGAGAACTACCTGAAGTGCAAGCAGGGCTCAGGAAAGGGTGAGGAATGAGAGACATTATTGCAGATGTGAGATGGATCCTTAAAAAGAAAAAAGAATACCAAAAGGATATCTATTTGTGCTTTATTGACTACAGCAAGGCTTTTGACTGTATATATCATGAGAAACTCTGGACCACATTAAGAAGCAACAGTTTGAATGGAACAAGGAGAAACAGAATGGTTTAAGATCACCAAAGATGTATGACAAGGCTACATACTTTCCCCGTACCTGTTTAATTTATATGCAGAACTAATCATCAGAAAAGCAGAATTATATGAAGACAACAGAGGTGTGAAGATTGGTGGAAGACTCATCAACAACCTTCGCTATGCTGATAATACCACATTATTGGCTGAAAGTGAAGATGATCTGAAACATTTGTTTCCCAAGATCAAAAAACAGCCTTAAAATGGGCCTGCACCTTAATGTAAAGAAGACAAAGATCATGACAACTGGCAAAATCAATAAGCTCATCGTTGATGAAGAAGAAATTGAAATAGTGGACAACCTTAACCTACTTGGATCAACTATCAATAAAGAAGCAAAAAGCAGTCAAGAAATCCGATGATGCATTGCTCTTGGCAGAATGGCTGTAAAGGACCGAGACAAGATTCTCATGAGCAAAGGTCTCTTTCTCCATACAAAGATTTGATTTGTTCAAGCCATGGTATTTTCAATAATGTCATATGGAGCCGAAAGTTGGATGGTGAAAAAGATAGATAGGAAGAAAATTGATGCCTTTGAATTATGGTGCTGGCAACGAATACTGCATATACCATGGACTGCCCGAAGAACAAACCAGTCAATACTAGAGGAGTTCAAACTAAGCTTTCTTTAGAAGCTCAGATGACAAGACTTTGACTTTCATACTTTGGACACATCATGTGAAGAGAAAGATCATTAGAGAAGGACATCATGCTTGGCAGGGTAGAAAGTCAGCGCAAAAGAGGAAAGCCAGCAATGAGATGGATCAATACAATAACAGCAGCTATGGGTGCCAGTCTGTCAACAATGAACCGCTTGACTGAAGACCGAACACAATTTAGGACAACTATGCAGAGAGTCGCCACCGGCTCGACGGCATTTAACAAGAACAACAAAGAACTTATAGGGGGCGCAACCGCCGCCCAAGAACCCGTCTTGGGTATATTGGTCTGCCCACACCTGGAGCTCATGTGCAGTGTGGCCACGTTGTACAAGCGAGGTCTGGCAGGTTTAGCTCTCTGGTTTCCCGTCTCCCCATCAGCTTAGCGAAGCTAATTTGGGCATTACTCCCATGCCACAAGAAGTTACTCACTATACTTTTATATAGTCTTTCTTCCTTTCCTTTGACCCATAGAGGCAAGACTTGTAGGGGGTAGAGCAGGCGAGGCAGAGCCACCATCTTTATGAACGCTACTCTGCCCAGCTGCAAGAGAGGGAGACCTTTCCACTTCAAGCACCAGCACTTCATCTGGGCTACCCAGCTATTATGTTTTTTAGGTACATCAGCTGCCTATTTGTGCTCAGATGGACACCCAGATATTTCATGGAATTTTCTGCCCACAAGTGGGAAGTTCTCTCCCCCTGCACTAAGGTACATTGTTTGGACTTGCAACGCCTCAGACTTAGACCAGTTGACCTTCAGTCCCCCAAACATCCCAAATAGTGCTATAATCTGCATGACTTTCTGTATGTGTGTTTCTGCCTGTCTGATAAACAGATGCATGTCGTCTACAAAAAGGTTATTCTCCAGGACCAAGCAGGAAGTCAGTCCTCACATATGGGTGACGTCGGCGCCGATGGAGCCCTCGTGCAGAGCATTTCCCCAGCTTTCAAAGAAGGCCTTTGGGAATGCAGCGCGCATGCGTGGTCCCCTTCCTGCCCAAGGGTGCCATCTTGCTCCGTCTTTCTTTTTCCTCGGAGCCCAATGGGCATAGTCCGTGCCACCTGGGAAAAGTTGATTTTTTTGTACGATTTTTCGCATCTCTTTATCCGGTTTGACGCCGGATCCCCATCCCGCCTTGGCTCGGTACACCGGTATCAAGTCCGGAACTTCTTTTTCGGTTTTTGTCCTTTGTGACTAGCGTTCACGCTTTTTCTGTTATTTTCACTGGCAGCCCTATCTTTTGACCTTGCAGGGGCCCTTTTTCCCCTGATGGCTGCCAGCAGGTTAAAAAAATGTGATCGGTGTAAGAAACTTATGTCTCTCACCGACACACACGACTGCTGCCTCTGATTCCTCGGGCCCGACCATGACCTGCTGGCCTGTGGCCCGTGCGGCAAGATGTTGTCGAAGGCGCTTCGGAGCCATCAGCATCAACGTGAAAGAATTTTTTCGGAGTCCGTGTCCGGCCGGGCCCGGACTTCGTCAGAGGCCTCGACATCTCGGGAGTTTGACCTCGAGCGCTGTCGTGGGTCCTCTGAGAGAGGGTCTCCCACCCGGGAGCCCAAAAGGAAGAAGAAGCTCATGAGTGCGGCGTCAGTGGAGGCACCTGGATCCTTGAGGGCCAGGTCACGCAGCCCTGACCGTCGTCCTGGGCTCTCGGAGTCAGAGCGGCCGACCAAACTACCTCGCCTGGAGCTGGAGTCCCCGAGTCAGGTAACTTCTGTTGTCCTCGTGGACTCTCCTCCGGGAGAACCGACGTCAGGCCTGACGCCATCGGGGCCCGAGTTGGGGGCTGCAGAGTCTCCCGAGCTCGGTCTCAGGTTGAGGGCCCTGGAGAGCAGCCTGGCTGCTTTCATGGAGCAGCAGCGGGTACTGATCGCCGGTCTGACCGGTGCATCTGCCCCGACCACCGGGACCTCGATGTCTAAGTCGACCCCGGAGGCCGAGTCAATCCTCGAGTCCATTAAGTCTCGAGTTGATCCTTGGCCAAGGTCCCCCTTGACCTCCCGTACGGGGCCGAGGTTGTCGAGGCCAGTGCCCTCGGCGTCGGGGTGGGTGGCATCAAGGCCCACATGGCCGGAGCCGCTCGACTCCTCCTCGGAGGAGTCAACATGGGAGACAGAGGACGAGGAGTCTCCTGACACCTTCCAGACCTGGTGCATCCTGTCGGACTCCCTGGAGTTCGAGCCTCGGAGAAGGTCACCCCCAGAGGATACCCAGTTCTCGGATTTCGTCAGGGACATGGCCAAGGCTTTGGCATTCCCGGCAGACACCGAGGAGGAGCCTCGAGTCGAAGAGCTCAGTATGATTTTCCTCCGAAAGAAGCCTTTACTGTTCCGGTTCCTCCAATTCTGGAACGGCTGCTCTTCCGTATGTGGGAAGCACCGGCCTCTGCACCGGTTCTGAGCAAGCGGGTCAATTCCATTTATCGAGGCTGTAAGAGCCCTGAGTTCCAGAAGGCGCAGCTACCACACAACTCCATGGTTGTGGAATCGGCCATGAACAGGCTGAAAAGTCAAACGATGCACTCCTTGGTGCCTCCCAGCCGGGAGGCACAGAACCTGGATGCCCTCAGTAGAAAGTGCCTACAGGGCTCTATGCTGTCTTGCCGTGTCCAGACTTACCAGCTGTACATGGACATGTACTTACGGGACCTGGCAAAGGAGATTGCTGGGTTCTCGGCTGGCCTCTCCGAGGAACCCTTGCAGAGATTCAAAGCCTTGTCTTCAGGGATCTGGGAGTGCTTGAAGTTTATATCTCAAGCAGCCTATGACGGCTTTGAGGCTTCGGCCCGGGTAGCCGCGGCCGGCATCGGTGCATGCCGTCAGGCCTGGCTACAGTCATCGGACCTGGAGTCATGGGTACAGGACAAGTTGGTCGATGTCCCGTGCTGAGGTGACAACCTGTTCGGCAAGCCTATGACTGAGAAGGCTGCAGAAATTGAGATCGAGACTCTCACCAGGACAAGACTGTCCGGAAAGACTTCTGCCCCTTCTCAAAAAAAGAAGGGCTCGGGAAAGAAGCTCTTTTTCCCGAGGAAGGGTGCTGCCTACAAAACCTACCCTCAGTATCAGACCTCTCCAGCTCCCCAACAGGGCCAGCAGGCCAAGGGGCAGGGGCATAGGCCCTGTAGGCAGAAAACCCCCAAGCCACCAGCTCCAGCTCCTGCACAGCAGGGGGGGGGGGGTTTGACTCCCACAGCATAGCCTCTCCTCCGCCGGTGGCTCCACTCAGCACAGGGGGTCAGCTGACCCTGTACACCTACAGGTGGCCAGCCATCACAGGGGATAGTCTATATGCTCCATTTCCACCAGCTACCCAACTCCTACTATCCAGGGGAGCCTCCAAGACTCCCTCTACACGGGGACCTCCTCCTTCAGGAGTTGGCAAGTCTTTTAAAGGAACAGGCAGTGGAAACGGTGCCTTACCATCTGGAAGGGCAAGGCTTCTACTCCAGGTACTTCCTAGTACCAAAGAGAACAGGAGGCCTCAGACCTATCCTAGACTTGCGAAATCTGAACAAGTTTCTGGAGAGGGAAAAGTTCAAGATGCTTACCCTTGGGATATTACTGGCCTACCTCCAGTAGGGAGGCTGGCTATGCTCCTTAGACCTGAAGGATGCTTATACTCACATCCTCATCCATCCGGACCACAGACAATATCTCAGATTTGTGGTGGGAGGAAACCACTTTCAGTACAGAGTGCTTCCTTTTGGCCTAACCTCTGCCCCAGGGTTTTCACCAAATACCTGGCGGTGGTGGTGGCTTTCCTCAGAAATCAGGGGATTTCTGTCTTCCCGTACCTGGACGACTGGCTAATCAGGGGCCAGTCACCCCAGGAGGCCCGACAGGTCACTCTTTGCACTGTCTCTCTTCTTCAGCATCTGGGCTTTGTCATAAACTACGCAAAGTCCACTTTGCACCCCTCTCAGAACCTAGAGTTTATAGGGGCCAGGTTGGACACCCTTCAGACAGGAGCTTACTTGCCCGAGGACAGGGCCCACAGATTTATGGACTTGGCCAACCAGTTCCAAAGCAATTCTCGTGTTTCCGCCAGGTACTTACCTGCGGCCCCTTGGCCACATGGCATTCACGGTACATGTGACCCCAAATGCCCGTCTACACATGTGGGCTTCTCAATGGTGCCTCAGAGATCAGTGGACACAAGCCACCGGCAACCTCCGAGACAGAGTAAAGGTGTCCAGACGACTTCTGAACTCCTTACAATGGTGGCTACATCTGCCAAATCTTCTCAGGGGTGTATCTTTTCAGGCTCCAGCACACACAAGGGTGCTGACGACAGATGTGTCCTTAAAGGGCTGGGGTGCACATTGCCAGGGCACGTGCACTCAAGGCCTGTGGTCCCCTCGGGAGGCCATACAGCAGATCAACCTTTTAGAGCTGCGAGCAATCCGCTTAGCTCTGCAAACCTTCCGCCATGCTCTCTCTCAACAGTCTGTCCTAGTTCAGACAGACAATCAGGTGGCAATGTTCTAAGTGAACAAACAAGGGGGCACAGGGTCCAGGCTCCTGTGTCAGGAGGCACTGGCCCTTTTCTCCTTTGAGGTCAGACAAGGCATGTTTCTCAAAGCAGTTTATCTACCTGGTCAGGAAAACTTCCTAGCAGACAAGCTAAGCAGGATTCTCCAGCCTCACGAATGGCAGTTGAATCCATTGGTGGTCCAGCAGATCTTCCTCCGCTGGGGACTTCCATCCATCGATATCTTTGCAAGTCCACTAAACCATCAGCTGCCCAGGTTTTGCTCCCGACAGCCGCATCCCCTGAGGCAGCATATGGCAGCATATGGTTTTCTGATATCTTGGTCTACGGGTCTCTTGTATGCGTTTCCTCCCACACCCCTGGTGGCCCAAACTCTGTTCAAGATCCTCTGGGACAAGGCCTTGGTGATCCTGGTAGCCCCCAGATGGCCGAGGCAACCATGGTTTCCACTTCTTCTACAGTTGGCGGTGGAAGCTCCGTTCCCTCTGGGGCTGCAACACAATCTCCTGTCTCAAGAGCAGGGTTCCCTTCTGCACCCCAATCTCAGGTCCCTCAATCTGATGGCCTGGCAGCTGAAAGGAGAGTGCTAGCTCCTTACCTCTACCTAAGGAGGTTGAGGATGTGGTATTGGCCTCTAGGAGGCAGTCCACCAGGAAATCCTATGCCCTCAAGTGGTGTAGGTTTATGGTATGGTGTGCTCAGCGCAATGAAGATCCTTTCTCTTGCCTTGTGCCAGTAGTATTGCAGTATCTACTTCAACTTTCAGACCTAGGCCTTAAGTCTAACTGTGTTCGGGTCCACCTCAGTGCTTTGTCAGCGCACCACTCACCGGTGGAAGGACAGTCTCTGTCGGTTCACCCCTTGGTGTCCAGATTCTCAGAGGTCTGCTTCTACTCAAGTCTCCGGTTCGTCCACCGGCGACTGAGTGGGATTTGAACGTGGTCTTGCAGAAACTTACTCGCCCACTGTTTGAGCCGATGGCTACTTGCCATTTGCCCTTCCTCTCTTGGAAAGTGCTCTTCCTGGTGGCTCTTACCTCGGCCAGACGTGTGAGTGAACTACAAGCTCTGGTTTCTGATAGACCGTACACGCGGTTCTATAGAAACAGGGTGATCCTACGGACCCATCCCACGTTCCTCCCAAAAGTGGTCTCCTCTTTCCACCTCAGTCAGGAGATGGTTCTTCCGACCTTTTTTTCCAGGCCGCATGCCAGCCAGGCTGAAACAGTCTTGCATACCCTGGACTGTAAAAGGGCGTTGTCCTTTTACATCGAACGTACGCGGGAGCATCGAAGGGCTACTCAGCTCTTCGTCTTGTTTGACCCTAATAGGATGGGGTTACCTGGTTACCTGTCTCCAAGTGTACGTTGTCCACTTGGGTAGCAGATTGCATCACCTGGGCGTACAGGGCAGCCGACCTCCCCTTGCAGGGTCGGGTCGCGACCCACCATGTCAGGGCGAAGGCCGCGTCAGTAGCTCATCTCCGCTCTGTTCCATTGGCAGACATCTGCCGGGCCGCAACTTGGTCTTCAAGCCAGACTTTTGCAGCCCATTACTGCCTGGAGAGAGAGTCCCAGCAGGACAGTGTTTTCGGCAAGGCGGTACTCTGTAATCTCTTTGAGGTTTAGGCAACTCCTACCCTCCGGCCCTTTGTGTTGGGCTACCGTACGGGGTGCGTTCTCAGAGAAAATTCTTATCATGGATGCTGAGGCTCATGAGAGGGAGCCATTTTTTCAGCTCTGGGTTCACGGTAGCCTAGAGCTGGGGAGTCCCATATGTGAGGACTGACTTCCTGCTTGGTCCTGGAGAAAGCGTAGTTACTCACCTGTAACAGGTGTTCTCCAGGAGCAGCAGGAATCAGTCCTCACGACCCTCCCTCCTCCCCTGGAGTTGCAGTCCGCCCTTCATTTTGATTTTTGCTATCTTTTAGTTATGTCATCAGACTGAGCAAGATGGTACCCTTGGGTGGGAAGGGGACCGCGCATACGCGCTGCATTCCCAAAGGCTTTCTTTGAAAGCTGGGGAAATGCTACGCACGAGGGCTCCATTGGCGCCAACGTCACCCGTATGTGAGGACTGGTTCCTGGTGCTCCTGGAGAACACCTGTTACAGGTGAGTAACTATGCTATCTTGCAGATGGATGTCCCTACTGTTATGCCTTTCCATTCATCTGTGTTTCGGATCTTATCTGCGAGAGGTTCTAGCAAGAGTAAGAAAAGCATTGGGGAAAGTGGACATCCCAGCCTGATACCCCGTTGGAGTTGAAAAGCATCTGTGAGCGTGACATTTACCAAAATTTGCTCTTTGGGCTGGTGATATAGCACTCTAACACATTCCAGAAACACTCCATTGATCCCATAATGCTCAATAACCCAGAAAAGATAGTCCCACGAGATGTTATCGAATGCCTTTTCAGCTTCTAGACTTGCTATTATGTCATCTCCTTCCTGTCGCCCTCCCTTGCTGAAGTGCTGCCACTACTCTCATCAGATGGGCAGATGCGAAACATCTGGATACAATGCCCACCTGGTCAGGATGAATAAGTCTGGGGAGGACCCTGACCAGGTGTTTAGCCAGTAGTGAAGCAATTATTTTCACATCTTGATTAATAAAGGAGATAGGTCGGTATGACCCCACTAGCATGTCGTCCCTGCCGGCTTAGGGAGGACTACCATTTCTGCCCAGTTCTGCCGGCTGTCCAAGTCCCCCTTATTCAGTGCTGCCACATATTGTTTCTGAAATGGACCTGCCATTAATTCACCGAAGATCTTATAAAATTTTCCTCCTAGGCCATCCGGTCTTGGTGCCTTTGCCAGCTTGAGTGCCCAGTAGGGTGGTCCACTGCCATAGGGGAAAAAGTAAAAGTAGGAATTTCTTTGCTCCCTGGCCTGAATCTGGTTCCATTTATGTAGAAAACAATGTGTGCAAAGTTTGAAGCCAATCAAATAATATTTAGGGGTGGCTCAAGGTCCCTATCTATCAGGCCCCTGGATCCCCCCCCAGGGTTCGTCAGACCACTGGGTATTATCCGCTCATAGACGGGGGTATCATGCTTGCCAAGCACTCAATGTGGTCCAGATGCTAGTAAGGACTTTGACGATGTGGGGAACATCTTACGGTGTTGCGAGACAACACCCAGAAGGAACTGGAGTTGCTCTTCTTTTGTTGTGTGTCGGCCGTTGAACTCCTCAATGAGTTTGACCCCTTGCTCAGCCACATCGTTGATCACTGGAAGATTTTTTACTTTCTTCAGACCGTCTTTGAATGATGCATTCTCTTCCCAGTCTTCTGGGTCTGCATTAAGAAAATCATTGTTGATGTCGAGGTGTTTCAGGAAACGGATTGACTTGTGAGTTGCAAAAGATTCAAGTGGTGGAATCATGGAACTTTTCAATTCAACCCGCTTTGGGGGATCTTCATCTTCGTCATCATCCTCATCGCTTTCATCTGATTCTGCCGGGATCATGGCCGACACTATGGCCCGCTTTGTCGGTGCTGAAACAGCTTCATCGAACAGTGACAGTGCCACAAGCTCCTCTGACACATACCACAGATGCTGTTGCAGTTTGTCTCTGGCCGCTCTTCCAACACAGTCATTGTGGTAAGAGTGTAGTTTCTTCAGCATCTCCAAATCTGTTTGAGGAGCAACTGCGGCATCAGGGGCAGAAAACCAGGCTTCCACATGAATCAGGATGGAGAAAATGCTCACATCACGAACACAGGACTCCTCCCTTTGGGTAAGATCTTTGAGTTGTCCTCGGAACTTCCAAATCTTGAGACAGTACAAGACTTTTGCCATCCATCTGGCATGATGGAAAGCTCCGGGTTTCTTGAAATTGAAACTAGGAAGATTCCCTCCAAGGCAGACAATCGTTAACTCCAATAATTCCAGGTAATCATCTCGGTGATTGCCCTGTGCCAACTTCGATTCCGCAAACCTCATGATGCGATCCCTGTCAGGTTGCAGCACCTCCAAGTCTTTTCCAGTTTGTTAGTTGGACTTGTCAAGGGAGCCCCAATTCTTTTGGTACCAGCGAAAGAGTTGGACATTGGGACCCGATGAAGCTCCAGAGCATGTAGAGAATACTGCACCAAGAATTATTTCGTAAATGTGATGGCGGCATGCCAAATGAAGGACTGTGCAACGGAGTCTCTGTTCTAGAAGAATGCACGCTCCTGATCGACGTCCCGTGTTCAATGCAGTTGTATCAAAGCAGAAGCCTGAAACCTTTTCATCCAAACACCATTCCTGTAACAGTTCATAAACTGCTGCAGCTTGATTCTCGCCCGTTCCTGATGTCAGTTTTGGTACACCAAGAAGTTGTGTTTCTCCAGTGGAGACAGCCGTTATCAAAACTGGAAGGCGGTCAACGGATGTGGTTGAACAGAGGAGAGATGGCAATAACTTGCTATCCCAATGCACAATGCATGTTTTGCCTTCGGCTTTGAATGCGTTGTGCAGGTCCGTCCATTGTTGCTGACGGTGCTTTTCTCTATGGCGCTTGACGCTGGAGCGGCTGATATTGAGCTCCCCAGGATAATGTCCCAGACTTCTGGCGGTTTCAGCTATCACAAACAGAGCATTGCGATCCGTTGTCCCTGTCCGATCCAGGGCTGCTGTAAGCTCTGGGGTCCAGACATTGTTAGGTCGAAACTGCTTCGTTTGTGGAGTTGCTTTCTTCTGTCCGTTATCTGAATCCGCAGATGTCGACGAGTTTTCACCTGACTCTGCTGAGGAAGAAGATCCTTCCAGCTGAACTTGGCTTGTAGTTGCCTCAGCTTCGGCAACATGTTTTCGCGCCTTTTCAGTTCTTCTTCTCGCTGTTGCGATCTTGCTTCCGTGTTGGCCAGTTTCTTGTCCATCGCGCACATTGAGCCGCGGCGCCCTGGTTCTCGTTGCGCTATTAAGAATTCTTTGTCTTCTTGAATATGAATTAAAGACATTGCATTGGCAAGCGCCACATCAAATAGGCTTTTCATTGCAACCTGGAATTCTTTTTCATTTGCCTCTTGTTTCCCTCCTCTCCCTTTGTTTTTCTTCAAAAGTTTCCACTGATTGAACAATTTCTTTACTTTTTCTTGAATTTTGTCATTTCTTTGAACAGGAAGCCTGGCCTTTTCCCAGTAAGCTTCTACTTCACTTGTTACAATAGATGCACTTTCACTAACGCCTTTGTTTAATGTCATATGGTGATGTAAAAATACACTTAACACTTGCTCCTTGCTGGGGAGCTTGGCCCCCAGAATTGTGGTGGACATTTCTTCAATGAGATAAAAACCACGTTTTTTCGCCATCTGAAAAGAATAAAGATACAAAGATAATAGTACAATGTCTTTGCCACCTCTCAGAGACGAGATTAGTTCAAATATGACGCAATCAAATGTAATCAGCGTGGAACTGAGTGGATGATACAAGATGATGCAACATTTCGTCATCTGCTCCCAGGGGGAAATCTCAAGACTTGTTGAGCCACCCCTAAATATTATTTGATTGGCCTCAAACTTTGTACACCGTGTTTTCTACCCAAATGGAACCAGAATCAGGTCAGGGAGCAAAGGAATTCAGGAATTCATTTTTATGGACCACCCTAGTGCCCAGGCAGTAGCCGGAATGAACAGATGGATGATGAAATGCTAAGAGAAATCAGGGAAGCTAACAAAAGTTACAACACAGTAATAATGAGTGATGTCAATTACCCTGGTATTGACTGGGTCAATGTCACTACAGAACATACTAGGGAGATAAAGTTTCTAGATGAATTAAATGGCTGCTTCTTGGAGCAGCTGGTTCATGAACAGACCAGAGGGGAAGCCATTTTGGACCTAGTCTTTAGTGAAACACAAGATCTGGTGCAAGAGATAAGGGTTTTGGGGCCATGACAATAGTGATCATAGCATGATCGCGTTTGATTTAATAAATGGAGGAAGGATGGCAAGGAAATCCACAGTACTATTTTTTTATCTTTCAAAAGGGAGACTATGATAAAATGAGGAAAATAGTTAATGACGAAAACAGGAAACAACATAAGCACTGGCAAGTTAGATGCAAGACATTGATAAGGCAGGCAAAGAGAGAATTTGAGAAGAAGCTTGCCATGGAAGCAAAAACGCATAATAACTTTTACAAGTACATTTGTAGCAAAAAACCTGTGAAAGAGTCAGTTAGACCATTACATGATAGAGGAGTAAAAGGGGCACTAAGGGAGGACAAGGCCATAATGGAGAGATTGAAGGAATTATTTGCTTTGGTCTTTATTGAAGTTGTAGGGAAATTACCCATTAAAGTCCAAAGGAGAGCACTACCACCCGTAAGTTAAGATAGGAACACAAAAACAGGTGTGCCGAAAGCGGTGTATCGTGCGGACGTTATTCAACCACTCCAAAACATTTCGGCTGACATATTCTTCAGGGGGAGATACAAATCAAATGAAATTTAAAAATATACAAAATTAAAAACATATACAAAAGGTCATAAACTAAAGCAAACAAGCATAAAAAAATAATATAAAAACAACTGAAACAGCAATAAATAAACTAGTAACATAATAAATACTCTCAAACAATGATAAAATATATTATCAGAAAAACCTTCATCAAAATTTAAAATAAACAATTTTAAGGCCATTAGTTCATTGGGAAACAAAATTTGTAATTATATGTGAATCTGCAAACAATTCTATAATATTCATTGTTGAAGAGCAGGAAAGGATAAAGGTTTAAAAACCTTACTTAGTCACTGCGAGGCACAAGAATCAAGCAATGTCAACTAATTCTAAAATCTAAAGGGAGGAGAAGAATGTTTATGTTTATGTTTATTAGATTTGATATACCGCTGAGGAAAGTACATCACAGCGGTTTACATAGTAAAAACAGGCTCAGAAAGGAAAGGAAGTTACAATATGAGACAGGAAAACAAACAAGCAGAGTCATAGAACAGGACTGGATAGGGAGGGGAAGGGGGGACAGAGAAGAGCGGGTCACACAAAAGGGTCGGACAGGTCAAAGGCACGGGCGAAGATGTGAGTCTTGAGGTGTTTCTTAAAAGTGGAGTGTTCAGATTCAAGTCGGATAGAGGAAGGCAGGGAATTCCACAGGGCGGGGGCCAGGAAGAAAAATGCAGATGAGCGGGTGGACTGGAGTCGGATGTATTAAAAACCTAATCAAAGCCAAAAATAACGTCCAGTCCTGCCTATAAAGTTACAAAGAAAGCAGAAAAACTTGCCTTGTTCATACACCACAATGTCTTCCAGCTAGCACAATGCCGGCATTATGGACTGCACTACCTCAAACAGCTTTTAAAACCCCTTAAAATGGCGCCAAAGTGATGAGGTCAAGGATGTGCAGGGAAAAATACCAATATTTCTTTTCTTATTGTTTTAAAAAAATGGGGGGGGGGGAGGAAGGGAACATATGTCGATAATCTATCCTTCAATAATGTTAAAACAGAATGGGTAAAAAGATCAGACCCGAAGTGTAGAAACTGCCGAAATGTAAATGTGTGTATTTAAATGAGGGAAGACTTAGGCAGTACGAGAATGCCTGTAACAATAGTATACATCTCAGAACCATGAATCCATACAATGTGTATAAGTACTGTATCTGAAAAACATACTATATTGCTCCATTGAATGGTTCAGTTATATAATATTATGCAAATGAAAAGTATTGTTAATCTACGGTCAACTGTTTGTAACTATGTGGCATGAATCAAAAATCCCCGGATATTTTGTTAGAGCATGACAGATGATAGGATCAACAATACTACACTTAACTCTGGTCAGTATAACTCTTAATTGACTAAAAGAACCTTCCCTCAAGGGAGGAAGGGGGGAAATGGGGGGGGGGGAGGAGAGAGCGGAAGGGGAAGAGGGATGAAGGAGGGGGAGGAGGAAAAGGGAGGGCAGAAGGGGGGCAAGGAGGGGAAAGAAGGGGAAAGGGGAGAGGGGAAGAAGGGGGGAGGGGGAGAGAGAAGGGGAAGAGGGAGGAAAAAAGTGAAAAATAAAAACACTAAATTATATATTAGAATATAACAAAGGAAAAAAGTCAATCGGGTTTACAAAAAAACAGAGAGATCATATGCAAGATTTAGGTCATAGGGATGGGCCGTATTAAATGTAAAAATAAATCTTTGCTCCAAACAGAGCAATATTTTATCCACATCACATCCTCTCCAATGTGGGTGGACAATTTTCAAAACCAAAAATTTTAAGTCTGCTATTCGGTGTTGATGATCCAGTGGCTAACAAGTGGCTTATCTACAAGCTGTCTCCGTATATTACTCTTATGTTCTATAATTCTCATACTGATAGACCATTTCATCTAACCCACATAGAAAAGCTGGCAAGGAGAAATGATAAAGAACAACAAGTCCAAAACGCAGCACAAGGAAGGTTTGAGTTTGAACACTTTTTATTTTGCACTCATTTGAGACTGCGTGCCAAAGACCCGACACAGGCCGTGTTTCGTCACACCTTCATCAGGGGTATTGGCATACTCTCTTAGCAGTATGTTCAATATTCACGATTATCGTTTAGATAATTTGCCGCTTATGCACAATTCTTATGTGCGTTGTCGTAGCTAAACTTCTTAAACTATAGCATGAAGTTTCAAACACGAGCTCTTGCTTCTACTGAAAATCGCCTCTTCTCTTAGACGCCGGCTCATGCGCTCTTCAAGGACTGCCAACCGGGGAAAAATGACGTCATAAGTATCCTGAGAACCTAGTTGCTTTTCTTTTAGAGCCAGCTTTTAAGGGACGTCCCAATGTCCACAGGCCTGGCTACACCATACCTCTGAAATCAGTACTGGCTAGACCCCAGAACAGAGACTGTCTTCACAGCAGCAAATTCAAGGAGAGGGGACCAGGAAATCCAACCAACGCAGGCTAAGACAGTCTCTGTTCTGAGGTCTAGCCAGTACTGATTTCAGAGGTATGGTGTAGCCGGGCCTGTGGACATTGGGATGTCCCTTAAAAGCTGGCATCTAAAAGAAAAGCAACTAGGTTCTCAGGATACTTGAGACGTCATTTTTCCCGCGGTTGGCAGTCCTTGAAGAGCGCATGAGCCGGCGTCTAAGAGAAGAGGCGATTTTCAGTAGAAGCAAGAGCTTGTGTTTGAAACTTCGTGCTATAGTTTAAGAAGTTTAGCTACGACAACGCACATAAGAATTGTGCAATAAGCGGCAAATTATCTAAACGATAATCGTGAATATTGAACATACTGCTAAGAGAGTATGCCAATACCCCTGATGAAGGTGTGATGAAACACGGCCTGTGTCGGGTCTTTGGCACGCAGTCTCAAATGAGTGCAAAATAAAAAGTGTTCAAGCTCAAACCTTCCTTGTGCTGTGTTTTGGACTTGTTCTTCTTGGTTTTTTGTGGCACAGTGCTTTTTTGTTGGTTGAGGAGAAATGATAAGACATATTACATGTTCTGTCTTACAGTTTGAAAAATCTCCTAAAGACACCTTTTTTGTGTCACTGGATGAATGAAAACCCGTTTAGTCACCTGGACATTCAGGCATACTGAACAATCTCCACAGGTAAAATGTCCTCGGGCTTTAGGAACAAAACGTGACTTGACCAAAGCCGAAGGAACCCAAAAATTGGCCAAATTATGGTTCCTCTTGTAGCAGTAGTTAACTGCATAGACTGTATTGCTGGAATAGAGGCTAGCAAATGCCATTCTTCTTTTAAGATACAGGTAATACGTTTTGATTGTTCTGAAAAGGTAAGGGCACAAACAATCCTATTTTCTGTAACTCCTTTACTTCCCTGTTAAAGAGCGTGATGATCTGCCTCTTTTGCCCGGTGATAAGCTTTCAGAATGCTATGCCTTGGATATCCTTGTTCTGAAAACCTTTGGTACATAACAGTAGCATGTTGTTCAAAATCATAGTAATTTGTGCATAGTCTGTGGATATGCAGAAATTGGCTCACCGGAAGGTTATATTTCAGAGATCTATTATGGAAACTGGTAAAATGGAGTAGAGCATTCCTATCTGTAGGTTTTCAAAATAAAGTAGTGATAAAACAATGAGGACTCTTTTGAATCGGAATATCCAAATATGGTACTTGTTGGTTGCTGTAGAAATGCTCAAATTGAAGATTTTCATCTAAACTATAGAGCCATCCAAAAAACTCCAAAAGGCCATCTTCCGTTCCATCCCAAACCATAAAAACATCATCTATATATCTATGCCATATTTTTACATGTTCTTTAAAAACATGGTTATTAAGAAAACGATGTTCAAAAGCAGCCACATATAAATTGGCAACATTAGGAGCCATAGGCGAACCCATTGCAACCCCTTTTATTTGTGTGTAGAATACCTCCCTGAAACAAAAATAATTCTCTGTTAGGGCCAGGGTAACCAGCTGGATGAGAAAAAAAGTAATGATCCAAACTGGTCTGGGTCTCTTTAATAAAGTTTCTTCCAATATTTCAAGTGCAGCTTCCTGTGGTATATTGGTGTATAGTGATTTGATATCTAAAGTTACTAACTTCTTGTTATTCAAGCTCTCTACCCTAGTCAACACAACCTTCTCAAAGGCTTCTATTAGAACATTCTTAGAATCAGGAGGTGTCCAAGTAGAACTCTTTTTAATAACCGAAGGGTCTTCTGTCGTACCTTGTGTATTCGAGATGAAATCTGCAATCTTCAATTTCTGAAAGAATTAAAAAAGTTCAACATGAGTATTAAAAGGGTCATATCTACAAGAACACAGATCTCCTCCTTATTCAGAGTATAATCTGAAAGATTAAAAATACCAACTACCTCTCCCACTCAGACTGGGATCTGTGTGCCCCCCCTCCATCTCCCCCTGCCTCTTCTTATATTGCTGGGGTGCCGGCTCCATCCCCTGGTGTTGATGCGGGGCCACTTTGCCATCCCCTTTCCAAAGGGCATCCATTGAAAAACCCTGATTTGGAATGTGGGCAGTGGAGGATGGGAAGAGGGGAGCTGATGAGTCTAGAGGATCCTCTGCCTGACTCCTACTTTTCTTTCTGTTAGGTTCAAGGTAACCCACAGATTCATGTCTAGTTTTATATTTTCCTGGCCAATTAGTTTTAGCAGTCGGTTTTTCGTTTCCATGACTCACTTCTAAACTGATTCTGTTTATTATTCCAATAATAAATTGTCCCAATTCTATAATCCTCCTCGTTCTTTCTAAATTTTTTGTTTCCTTTCTTTTACTATTTCTTTATATTCTGAAACATTTTTATCAAAATCTTTCTTCATATTCTCATATCGGATATCAATTTCTCTCAATGCATTTAACTTTGAGTCAATATCTGATAATAAGGCTTCTGCCTTACGTTTGGAAGTCTGTATTAATAAAATCATTATATCCAAGGCACATATATTTAAAATCTTAATCCAGTCTGCCATAAAAGTTTCATCATCCGTATACATTCCAGGTGCTTTGTTAATATGGAGACCTCTCGGAATTATTTTATGTCTGCAATTCTCTAAGTGATGAGGAATGCATTTCTTCTGTTATCATCTGTTGCTTCAACCGCACTGTCGTTTCTCATTCTTCTTCAGTTCCACATACTACTTCATCTTCGTTAAAAAAGGGATCCTCCCCCTCTCCCCATCCACCATCTGCCCTCCCTTTTCCTCCTCCCTTTTCCTCCTCCCTCTCCTTCATCCCTCTTCCCCTTCCCCCTCCCCTCCCTCCTCCCCCTTCCCTCTCCCCCTTCCCCCCTACTCTTTTGGTTGCGCCAATTTTTTACTCTTTTGATGTCAAGATTACACAATCGTGCATCAGATAAATAGTCCCCCAAAACAAACAAACACTACTCTGAAAATATAAATCAACAAAATAGAGCAGAAATGGCTGAGCGCTATAATGAAAAGATAGTAATCTATTTATATGTTGGAAGGTTTGTCTTGAGGAAAAAATCCCTCTCGTGACCGCTCTTCCATTTTACTCAGTGAAAGGTTTACTAAAATGTGAACCCTTGTTAAAATTATGTGAAAAGGCACACAACAATGTGCCTCACACAAAATTAACCTAGAATGTATGTGAAAACCATTCGTATAGTCTTGTCTAAAGAAATCACTCTGTGAGCAGTGCTCCAGAGACCGCAATAATGTCCTGTGAATGGCAACCAAACGTTTTGGACGCCATGTAGAATTCAGCTGATATTTAAACCACATGACTGATAAGGGGGACCAGAATAAACCAATCAACCAGCGCCTTGTCATAGAAGGCTCGCCCAATCTAATTCTTGATTCAAACCTCCAGGGGAAACAGATGACAATTTAAAAATCCAAGAGTGCTCCAAAAACTGAAGTTTTTGTTCCCGATTTCCACTTTGAGGATCTGACGGATCAAAGTCAAGCACTCTCCATTTCAAATCACTGAAAGAATGATGATGGTTCAAACTTTGCTGGACTATGGGAGCATTAACAGTCTGATTTCGCAAACGGGATGCGTGTTCCTGCAATCGAACACGAACTGGGCATATGGTGCATCCTATGTAAATCAATAAACATGGACACAGTAACAAGTAAACCACAAAAGCAGTTGAGCAGGTAGTATACCATTTGGCCACATGTTTCAGTGCTGAATTCGGAAATTGCCATTCTTGTCCGATTACACTGGTCAACACAATTTTTGTCACAGACCTGCTCTGACCTGTTTCATATGTAATTTTTCCCATTGTTTAAAAATATGGTATCAGAATTTTTCTATCACCCATACTTCAAGAGATATCATCTAGTAAAGTGTGTACATTACTGTAAATTAGCCGTTACAGTTTTGTTTCAATAAACAAAGGTTGAATATGAAAAATTCTATCATAATTATTATTGTATGTTGTCAGCCACAACCAAAAATGCTGAGTCATGTAGTTATAATATAATTAATTAACCGGGCCCCCTGCCCTACTGTTCTGGCTGAAACAAGCACAAAACGCTGTCATGCATTGGTATGCTTTCTGTCGCCGTCAGAGATTGTGGTTTATATTGTTTGAAAAAAACAGAATCTGAATGGATGTGAGTTTGCATTAATCTATTTCATAAACAGCAGTTGGTTAATAAATATTACAGCTATCGCTTGTAGTTGTTTAACAATGCCTCAAAAGTGTGTTAATCATCCAGATTCATTTTGCTACATTTGCGGTAAGGTTACTTTTAAAAGCAGAGAAGACGTTTTACTCCGCTTGTTAAGACATGTTATAAGCTGTACTTTGGATGTCAAGTCGGTGACCAGGTCAAAAATTGGGCGTCTCACGTCTGCTGTATTACCTGTGTCAGACTCCTAACAGGTTGGGTAAAGGGTGTTCGACACATGAATTTTGCTGTTCCAATGATCTGGAGGGAACCAAGAGATCACTTGACAGATTGCTAACAAATGTAAATAAAGTATGACTGTAAATAACGGTAAACAATCGACAAGTTTTGTACATAGTTACGAGTCCCAGTCATACCGTTGAACGTTGTAGCGACAAAGGGCTCAGCCTGCACATAGTTGCCCCAGTTATAAATCCAAGTTACATCACCTGTTCAATGTAAGTACAATGCAGGCCCTTCCTGCATTGTACAAGGAAATGTTAATTGTAAACCGCACTGATTGTAAAGAGCGCTGTATAGAAAAGCTTTTAAATAAATAAATTGCTACTTTTGCCTTACAAACATTGCAGGCATTACTTCAAAATCAAAACACACTGTAAATTACCCAAATTTACCATCTGCCATGAGGCCTGAGCCTCACTGTCAAGAATTGCCGGTGCCAAAACCTCCAGAAAATCTTACAGCGAATGAGGATGAAGAAGAAGAACCAATGAATGCTGATTATGTTGACGATGATGGCGATGCTGTAATGCAGGATCCAAGCTTTGAGGCATCCAGTTCCTCTTCTGAACCACATTTACTGGACCAAGGCGATTTGAATGATCTCGTCAGAGATTTGAATCTTTCAAAACAACAAGCAGAACTGTTAGGGTCACGATTGAAAGACTGGAATCTTCTTCAGAAAGAAACCAAAGTGTGCACTTTTAGAAATAGCCATACCGAGTTTGTGGATTACTTTGCCTTTGAAGATGGAATTGCTTTTTGTTGTGAAGTTAAATCCCTGATGGAAACACTTTGTCCGGATTATAGAACAGAGGATTGGCGACTATTTATTGATTCTTCTAAATATAGCCTAAAAGCTGTGCTTATCCACAATGGAAATATTTTACCATCAGTTCCAGTAGCTCATGCCGCCAATATGAAAAAAACTTACAGCAGTATGCATCTCCTGCTAACAAATATCAAGTATGAAGAACACAAGTGGAATATTTGTGGTGATTTAAAAGTAATTGCTGGGGATCGCTGGAGATAAACCTGCATTATTTGTGTGCCCAGGAGACACCGGGGGTGCCGGTGTAGAGGAGGTGGAGCTTTCGGGACCTCCCTCCCCCCCATTCCATAAGAGCTCGTCTCTGTAAGAACTGCTTCGGGATTGCTGGAGATTACCTGCATTGTTTGTGTGCCCAGGAGACGCCGGGGGTGCCGGTGTAGAGGAGGTGGAGCTTCCGGGACCTCCCTCCCCCCCACTCCATAAGAGTTCGTCTCTGTAAGAACTGCTTCGGGATCGCTGGAGATTACCTGCATTGTTTGTGTGCCCAGGAGATGCCGGGGGTGCCGGTATAGAGGAGGTGGAGCTTCCAGGACCTCCCTCCCCCCCACTCCATAAAAGCAAGTCACCCCGTGGTAACGCGGCCACGGGCATGTGCCTGTGGGCGTGTGTCCGAAGGGGCGTGGCCAAAGGGGCAGGTCCTGCCCCTTTGGAGCCCCTTCGGAGTCTATTGCGGAACTGTATGGGGAAACAAAAGAAGCGGTCTCAGCCAATTGTGGCGGCTAAGACCGTGAAGACCGCCGGTCCAATGGATCGTCATCTGCAAGTCGTACCTGCAACTTCTAAATTGGACGGCTTAAACGTATCATCTGAGACCGTCAGCTCCGGTGTGAACAACTCCTCCATTTTGGGTCTAACCCCGCCCAGCTTACAGGGATTAACTGAGGTAGGTGCAGCCTCAGGTTTGGCTGACCTGATCCAGCCTGCCTCATTACCTCTTCAACCGTCGTCTTCTCAACCTGATAACTTGGTCTTAAATATGCCTGCTCCCCTTCGTTTTGCTCCAGCTGTGGAGACTTTGCCTGCTCCTGAGAATGTAACTTTGAGTGATATCTGGACTGTTGTGACACGGACTGAACTTTCAGTTCGCTCTGCTTTTTCAAAAATTTCTCAATTTTCTACAGATGTCATTTCTAAGCTTACTGAGTTGGAGGATGGCATGGCTGTTTGTAAGATTGCTGTTAAGAAGGTTGAAGGTCAGCTGAATGTTGCGCAGGCTAATATTTCCTCTAATGTCAGAGAAAGTTTAATAGTTAATCATCAGTTAGAATCCCTGGAAAATGTTTCTAGGGTTAAGAATCTGCGTTTTATTAACTTTCCTCGAACGCATTATCTCTCCCCAATGATAATGGTACAAAAATATTTTACAGAAATATTATTGATTTCAGATGTGGATGCTATTAAGTTATCAAATGTGTACTATCTTCCGTCTGGAGTACGGTCCCAGGTTTCTTCTCAGGATGAGTCCTTACCTGAGGCTCCTCCAGCCTCTTTAGACCTTTCTGCTTTCTTGAAAAGCTCATCAGAAATTATCTCACAACGTGCTACTTTAATCGTTTCTTTTTTATTGTTATCTGATAAGAATTTAGTATTGAGGCTTTACTTTTCTAAGAAAAGTGCTGAGTTTTGTGGTTTTCCAATACAGACTTTTCCAGATGTTTGTAGGGTTACCCAGAAACGCAGAAAGGATTTTTTGGCATTAAAGCCTCGGACCTTGGCCCTGGGTGCCACGTTTTTTAAAAAATATCCTTGTAAGTGCCTTGTGCATTTTCAACAGGCTAGGTATGTTTTTTTGGAGCCTTCTCAGTTAGAGCCTTTTGTTTCTGGTAAGGAGAATGTTGGTTACTATTTTGTTCTTTTTTTATACCTGTCTGCTTATGTATATGGGGTTAAATTAATTAATCACAATTTTGTCTCTTAGGGCAATGGTAGAAATTACGGAATAGTTTTGTGTTGTATCTTTATTTTCCAGCTTTTCCCATTAATGTGGTCTTGGACAATTTGTCCTTATATATTTCTTTTGCTTTTTTTTTTCTTGAATGCATTTGGACAGTATTTGGGGTATGTTTACTAAACCCTCTTAACATGCGCGCCACGTTAGTCTGCAGGATGCCATAAAAGGAGTGGGCGGTCCGGTCAAAAGTAGCAAAATGGGATTAGCGCGTGCTGCGCTGCGCGCTCTTGTGCGCCATGCACATTAGCGCATGAGAAACGCGCACGGGAAGCATAAGCAGGCGTGCTGATGTGCAAACACAGGAACAGGGCTGCAGTACAATGGTGAAGACACTGACAGATGGTGCAGGGGTCATGGGTTCAATACCCCACTGTGCCCAATGAAGAAAGCTGGCTGAGGCGCTACCATTTATGTGTAATATTGCATTATGAGGCTTTTTAATTTTATTTTAATTACTGCTGCTAGCAAACGCACTCTCAAAGCGCTGTAACATAAGGTGCTGCATAAGGCACCCCATAAGGTACCCCAGAGGGCACATTTTAAAGTGCACTGTCCGCCACTGCACCCTACAATGTTGCTTAAAGGGTGGCCTATAGGGCGCCATATAGGGTGCCCTATGAGGCATGGCAAGGTCATAGCACTGTTTTTGATGGCAGCACTGTGCATTTAAACGCATGAAAATCTTAAGTAGGTGCACTGACATGCAAGGAGGAACAGCAGTGTAGCACAATGGTTAAGGCACTGACTGATGATACAGAGGTCATGAGTTCAATCCCCTGTGTGCCTAATACGTAAGGCTGGCTGAGGCATCAGCTTTGACATGTAAGTGTTGTTTCCTGTGGCACTTTATTAATTGCTGCCAGCAAACACACCCTCACGTGCCGTAACCTAAGGTGCCGCATAAGGCACTCTATAAGGCACTCCATAGGGCACAATATAAAGTGCACTGTCTGCCACGGCATCCTATAATATCCCCTATAGGGCACCCTATAAGTCGCTCCATAGGATACCATATAGTGCACCTTATATGGACGGTAACCATAAAGCACCTTATGGGTACAGTACGCTGAAGGTGTTTTTGCTGGCAGCACTAATGTACATTAAAGATAGATAATGCTTTGGACAGCCCTATCAAACAGCCCCACTGTGGGTTTGAACCCATGACCTCTGGCTCTACAGGCAGTGAAGTAACCAGTGGGCTACAGCTCTATAGCTGCTAACAAGCCCCTGGCTGGCTGCAGAAGGACTGCACGTCACCACACAAACTGTCTGCTGTGGTCACCAGGATAGGGTTAGCCCACCCGTACCCATGATGCACTGCACATGCATATCAGCCGTCTACAGATGAACACAAGATGGGGTATGCACCCCCACAGCACCTTGGCCTGGTAGGGGAAACTGACAGTGTGTGGTACTGGCACAGAGTAGCTACACACCGTCACATTGTGCAGGTACTGCACTCACCCTGAGGGTGAGGTGGGGTGCCCAGCACCAGGTCCCCAGCAGTGCTAATGTGTGAGATAGGTAGTTTCTGCAGACACACCTTGGATATATCTGTATGTCTCAGGCAGGTGTAGCCCCTATGGACCCCTAGGAGGATTATGTACCAACACCCTCCTCCAGGGCTGAGAGTGGTAAACAGGGTCTCTCACCAACAGATCCACATTCTACCTCCCTGCAATGGTGGCAGTACAGGGGACCATCAACCCCAGTCCTGCTGGGGAACAGACACCCTACAGGGCAGTCAATGCAGCTCTGTACACATCCATAACGCAATAGCAGACAGACATTAGGCATGGATATGCTAAGCTGCACCCCACCACACCACTATCTGATATTCTCCTGCAGCAAGCCTTCAGCCACTGCACCCTGCAAGGCGCTCCATCAAGACACATACCAGCTGCAGACAGTCTGCTAGCTAGTCCATAGTGCATGTTCCTGGTAGAAATGCATGCACCCAGAACTGGGATGTCAGCATACACAACAAGCAGATAAGTCAGTGACTGGGCCCCAAAAGAAACCCCATAAATATCACATGAGAGAAATACTATATAGCACTATGGGGGAGACTAGCCATGCTGTGGTCACTGCACAGTCAGGGTGAGAGTGATCTCCCAGCAGGACATGCTGTGGCCACCCTGTTTGTGCAGGTGGTGGCCGGACACTACAATGTCCCAGCCAGTGCCCTATGCCCTGTGCAGATGCATCCTAGCCAGGCCACCCTGTCCGGGCTATACCCATGGTACCTTGCTCCTCATTATGCACATTGGCAGGCCAATACTGGCAACAGTGCTGGCAGTGTGGGCTGTGGAGGGTGTTTGCAGCCACCACACACTGGATAGACAGACACACACTCCCACACCTATGCCAGCATTGTGCTACTATAGAGGAGTTTAGCAGCCCTGGCCACCACACCAGTCCTGGGCACAGTGCAGGCATGGATATGGTACGCAATACTGTTGGGGGTCACTCCCCAGGATGGTTAACACTGTCAGAGACCAGACCTGAAGCACACTCCACAGACATCAGAAAGGTTGCTATGATGGAGCTCAATCAGCAAACTGTGCTTAACGTAGGAATTGCTATCTGCCAGTAATCATAGCAAACTTTTGATAGCTGTGTACCATATTCCCAGGTGTAGGGTGGCATTGCTAAGGTATGCAAGTGCTAGTATTGGGAGATGTACGCAGGGCCCAGTGTCCTGCCTCTCCAGGAGGCATTGGCTAATGGAGCCTGTGGGTGTGGGTGTGTCTGCCCCTGTTGGCTGCTGCTTTACGGCAGAGGTTCCCAACTCCAGTCCTGGTGTGCCAAACACTGTTCGGGTTTTCATGCTGTCCCTCATGAATATGCATGAGATACATCTGCATACCATGGGGGTGGTGCATAGATATGCAGCACAGGCATCTTTATTAGAGGCAGCATGGAACCTGAATGGTGTTTGGCCCTCCAGGACTGCATTTGGGAGACTCTGCTCTAGGTAATGCGCCTGTTTATGGTGTCTTTGCTCTGTAGGGTAAAATGTAGGTGTTTTGGGCATGTTTACGTCATCTGCAATAAACGTTCTGTCTGTATTAGCACGTTGTAGTAGTGGGTAAAATATGGGGATGGGGTTGGCAGGCACCATAGCTGGGACTTGAACCTGTGACCTTCTGCCTCCAAACGCACTGGTTGTGTGCACTGCACCACTGTGTTGCCACAGAGACAGTACGTTCCCTGGTGATACCATGACTGTTTGTCCGGCAGGGCCTGTCTGTTGCAGTGCATGGCACCCACCTACACAGGGCTAGGCCATGGTCTGCTCTGGGCAGCTGCCACTGCCCCCCTCCACCACCAGTACCCCTCTGCCACCATGCTGACATGCCCTTCTGCTGGTGGTGCTGGTGGTGTGCAGTCTCAAGCCATCCAGTGTGCAGGTAGGCGGCTGCCTATGGTGCGTGTTATGGGGTAGGGGTGCCTGCATAGGCATCCACGCTTCCCCCAACACCGCCTGCCAATGTTCTGTGCCCTTGGGGGTACCTGCTGGGTACTATCCCCTGTGACACTGTGATAAACACTCTCGTGCCCATGTTGGGCCCTCATCAGTTGCTGTCTGGCTGCTCTTCAGTTTCAGCATTCCTAAGTGTCACCTAGGCATCTGCCTAGTCCGCACTGTGCCCCAGCTGCACCACAGCATGTGCCGCCTGCAGCCCTCTGTATCCCCTTTCCCAGCATCTGTCCAGTTGCCCATTCCGACATGCCCGCCCTGCTGTTGTGGAACATGTGCATGCCATAGGTAACCTGTCCAATGGAGAGGGAAATCCTGATCAGTGCTATTTCACTGTGGGATCATTCACCTTGTATGGGGACGGAGCGGACCCTTCCAAAATTCATATTTATTTTTTGGGGCTTTCTTGGGAGTGTTTTTTGATGTTTCCCATTACTATCACTATTGTCCAGCTTGATTATGATTTTGTTTTATTTTGTTGGGGTCATTTTCAATGTTTATTTGCACTTTTGTTCCATGCAATTGCACATGTATCACACTTATCACTTTTTTGTAGGTTTCGCTGGTTTTGCTGTACATTGCTGACAGAAATGGTTTCTTTTCCCTTTAAATCAGCTCTAACGCAAGGTTTTCACTTGCGTTAGTTTTGGCCTCGAATTTCACATCGTTAGTATGCAGGGAACCTCTCCCCTCCCACTCTCCACCCATTGACCCCTTCTCTCCGCCCCTGGGGAGCCTTCCTCTGCCCTCCGGGAGCCTTTCCCCACCTTCAGCGCTCGTTTGCGCCGCTGCGCGCTTGAGCACGCACTAAAGCGCATTTGTGCCCCGTAAAGCGTCATTAGCGCGCGCTAAGGTACCTTAGCATGCCATAATTGCACAGCACGCACGTTAAGAAGGTTTAGTAAACATACCCCTTTGTCTTTCTGTACAAGATATTGTATTCTTGGATTTATGTTTAAATTTGAAAATAAATAATTAAAAAAAAAAAAAGTAATTGCTGTCTTGCTTGACAACAGCTTGGTTGGACAAAGTATTGTTGCTTTCTGTGTGAGAGGGACAGTAGGGACAGGAAAAATCATTACATCTGGAAACAGTGGCCAAAGAGAACATCACTAGTCCCAGGCCAGAAAAATGTTGCACATGACCCAATTGTGGAGTCGATTAAAGTATATCTACCTTCATGCCATATAAAGTTGGGTCTTATGAAGAACTTAGTGAACGCCATGGATAGAAGTGGACTTGCATTTGCATATCTAAGAAAGACATTTCCACGAATCAGTGAGGCGAAGATCAAAGAAGGGATCTTTGTAGGACCTGATATTAGAAAACTGATGAAAGATGAAAACTTTGACGGTCAGTTGAATGAAACTAAAAGAGCTGCATGGGAGTCCTTTAAGACTGTTTGCCGCGACTTCTTGGGAAATAACAAGGCAGACAACTACACAGAATCAGTGGATACTCTACTGAAATCTTGCCAGAAACTGGGATGTAACATGTCTTTGAAAATGCACTTCTTGCATTCACACCTGGATTTTTTTCCTGCAAATCTAGGAGCAGTCAGCGATGAACATGGGGAAAGGTTTCATCAGGACATTTCGGTAATGGAAAATAGGTACCAGGGCAAGTGGAGCTCCAGTATGCTTGCAGACTATTGTTGGACCCTTAAGAGGGATGTTCTTGAGGCGCAATACAGCAGAAAATCATATACAACTACCTTTTAGGAGACATTACGTTACAATATACATCTATATACATCTAATGTAAATATGAGCAATATAGTCTAAATTTAAACTACATGTCACTCAAAAACGTTATGTGATGGAGAATTTCTAAGTACATATTCGAGTTCGTAACCAAAAACAGTAGTAGAATCAGCCATTTTCATTTCTGTGACAGAAAAGTTTTTGGATTTTCTTTACCAGTGTTATTGATTGTGTGCAATCACATGCATAATGGCCCAAAGGTTCTGAATCCGAATGCATGGCTGGTCTATCCAAAAAAGATATTGTGGAACCAATTAAATCACAAAGATTTGAACCTCTAGTATAAGCTATTTGTAATGGCTTTTGAAAACAAGAGTGAAAAGATAAAACTTCCCAATGTTTTTTCAAAATTTGTCTTATTTGGTTAGAATGAGTCATGTAAGGAAGTATGCCTATAAATTTTTCAGATGAATCTCAAGAAGAAGAAGAAGAAGAAAAACCAGATGGAGTGGAATTTACTGTGGGCATAGATGGCAATAGCCATTCACAATGAGTATATCGCGTTCTTTTGTAAGCCAAACTTAATAATTCTTTGGGATAAGCTCATTGTTGTAGACGTTTAAACAAATCTTTAGCATGAAATATTTTAATTTATTCTTCCCCATGGTACTTTGATGTGGGTCTTTGGGTAAGATTTTTGGATGATATATTTTTTCTGTGGAAAGGGACTGAACAAACATTATTTTCTTTTGTGGAGTGGTTGAACAATCTTAGAACTAATGTCAAGTTTACTATGCATTATCATTTCCAACTATTGGAATTTTTGGATGCACTAGTATATAAAAAAGAGGGCAAGCTCTACACTACTTCATATAGAAAAGAAGTTCAAAGGAGGACATTGTTAAAATTCTCTAGTTTTCATCCTGTGGCTCTCAAAAGAGGTCTTCCATATGGACACATTCTTCATCTTCGAAGAATTTGTTCAGCTATGGAGAACTATATATTCCATAATTCAAAGGCATCAATTTTCTTCCTGTCTATCTTTTTCACGGTCCAACTTTCACATTCATATGATGTTATTGAAAACACTATGGCTTGAACAAGTCAAATTTTTGTATGGCGGGAAACATCTCTGCTGTTGAGAATCTTGTCTAGGTCTTTCATATCCATTCTGCCAAGAGCAATGTGTCGTCGGATTTCTTTTTTTTTTTTATTATTTAAATTTTTTTATTAATTTCCCAAAACATTCAAGCAGAACAAGAATGAAAGTAATAGGATGATACATAGAATGGCATAAACATAAAGGAAACATTAAACAATAACAGCATCAAACAATGATACATCCTTAATTTAGCCCACAATTTTTAGGCAATTCCAGAGGGCTACAGGAAAAATAAATTCCATATAACAAAGATCATCATAGCAGGGTGGAGCCTTACGTATTAGCCATGTTGGAAGAAGTATGGACCACAATACCTTCCCTAGCTACAAGAAATGTCAATAACTGACTAGGTTCAAAGAAAAGAAAAAACATATTATCCAAGGTAATTACACATCGAGAGGGAAATCTTAACACAAAACTACCCCCGAGGGAAATAACTCTAGATCGAAGACCGAGAAATTCCTTTCTCCTCAACTGGGTAACATGAGCTAAATCAGGAAACATATATACTTTAGAACCTAAGAACGTAACATTGAAATTTCTAAAATATGCCTGAAGAATCAAAGACTTATCCGGCTCCAAGGCTAAAGTCACAAGCAAGGTGGTTCGACCGGTCACCACTTCTAAAGAATCCTTCAAGAAAGGCGTAAGATCTCCGGCACCCTGAATCAAATTCTCCGAAGTGGGGCCCTTAGACACAGGGCCTATGGTTAGGTACTGTGCACGCACAATAGGAGGCACATTTTCACCCGGAAGTTTAAGCACTTCTCGGAGATATTTGCGAACCATCTCCAAAGGCGACATAATTGGAGATTTAGGAAAATTCAATAAGTTATTTCTATGCACATAATTTTCCAAATATTCAGCTTTTATAGACAGCAAAATTTTATCCTTAACTTGAGCAGCACCTCGAAGATGAGGAGCAGAGTCCTCGAAGATGTTCCAGCTCCATTTCCACACCAGTCAAACGCCGAGCCTGTTCCTCCTGCATCCTTTTCACCTCTGCAATATCACTCCTCAACAAAAGAGAATCCATTTTAACAACACCCACAACAGCCAGTAGTGAAGCATTCATGGTGGCCACCACATCCCATAGTGCTTCTAAATTTATGACAGCTGGTTTTGTCAAGCCACTCAGACCTGGAATTCCATCAAAACCTCTGGCCGCAGTTGCAGGTACCCCATCAGGGGAGCTGATTCTTCCTGCTCCAACTCCTTCTACTGCGGTTTCTACCAGGGGTGAGGAAGTTTTCAAAGACCCGCTGGAGCCCTCTTCACCTCCTTTAACCGGCGAGCACATCGGCAAACCGGGGGGAGGTACTCTGAAAGCCAGGACAGCACTCTCAGGTCGAGGCGGGGGGGGGGGGGGGGCGCTGCTCTGGAGACAACCAAACCCCGGATGCACCCAGAACCGATGGTTCAAATGCCAACGGCTCTGCTGAAAATACTGCTCCACCAGTTGCCGCCGAAAATCTACACGCCACCAACGTCCTCTGCCTGGGAGTAGCAAAAGAAGCCAACCCCGAGGGAAGGGCAGCCTGTTTTCTCTTTCAACGCCCCATTTCCAGAGCTGCCGACGAGACCGGACGAGAGCGGTGAGTGCAGAGCATCTCAACGGCAGCAACAACCTGCCGCCATCTTGCCCTCATCGTCGTCGGATTTCTTGACTACTTTTTGTTTCTTTATTGATAGTTGATCCAAGTAGGTTAAAGTTGTTCACTCTTTCAATTTCTTCTCCATCAATGATGAACTTAAAGATCTTGACAACTGGCAAAATCTGTGTCTTTACATTAAGGTGCAGGCCCATTTTAAGACTATGTTCCTTGATCTTGAGAAGCAAATGTTTCAGATAGTCTTCACTTTCAGCCAATAATGTAGCATCAGCATAGCAAAGGTTGTTGATGAGTCTTCCACCACTTCATCTTTATAGTATAATGACTCTATTTTCTTTCCACCTTTTCTTGATCTTCTCAGAATCATTGAACATGGATCCTTGAGCATCTTGTAACATTCCTAGTCGAGGCTGGAATTTTTTCTTTAACTCTCATAGCTTTAAGAAAACCGATCTTGTTCTTCCTTTAATAGTTTCTGCTTCTATTTCCTTGCATGTACCATTGTAGTACTTCTCCTTGCCCAATTCAATATCGGGCCCAACCTGCCAAAATAACTACTGTCCTACCTCAAACTTATTTCTGTCAAAGGAAAATTAGTTTCAATTTAATTATTTGATTACAATGACAAAACAAATGTTACATCCCTGACAATCAGGATTCCGTAAGGGTTACAGTACTGAAACAGCCATACAGCATTGTTAAGCAAGTTGCATGCGAACCTAGATGCCCATAGATCCGCTTTATTGGTGTCACTGGACTTATCATCGGTGTAAATCATTCTTTATTTCTTCATCTACTAGATATTGGAATCTCAGGAAATGTATAAAATGGTTTGCATCTTTCTTGTCAAGAAGTTCGTACTAGGGACAACAAGAACTCAGCAGTTCTTTCTTGCCCTGTAGTATTCCCCAAAGGTCTATTCTCTCTCCCACACTATTTAACATTTTCTTAGCTCCCCTTGCTACGCGGATTCAGGAACAGGGACTCAGTAGCTACCGTACTATTATGCCAATGATATTTTACTAGTGTATTACTCCTCAGCTGACATACAGTACCTGACCTATCCCCATTGAATACTTACCTAGAATTAGTATCCTCTTGGCTACAGGAACATGGCGTCTTATTGAGTCCTGCTAAATTCCAGGCAGTTTGAGTCCTGCTAAATTCCAGGCTGTTTGGATTCTCATTTCATAAGTCCTGTGATTTTGGGCCTTGCAATTGCTCTAGTTAAGATCCTGACTTATTTAGGGATTATCTTTGACGATAACCTCTCTTTTCAATATCAAATGGCAGCAACAGTGTGTTCATCTTTTTAATCACTGTGTTGCATTTGTTCCATCAAATCGTATTTGATGACCCATGCACTTCACACCCTATTGCATGCCTTGGTTCTATCTATGCTAGATTATTGCACTGCAATCTATTTTGGTCTAAGATCCTCTTCTTTGAAAAAGTTACAGCTGGTCTAAAGTACAGTTATCTGTTTCTTAGCAGGTGCCTCTAAATATGATGACATGACTCCACTGTTCTATAGTTTCCATTGGTTACCTCTATCTTTCCATTTTCACTTTAAGGTACTAGTGCTTACCTTTAAGGCTTTGCATACAGACTCCCCAAACTATCTGTCCTGTTTCCTGATGCCTTATTGTCTTACCAGAACACTCCAGTCAGAAATATAAATCATTTGGTTCTTCCATTGCCTTCTGTTGATTACCTTGAGTCTACTTGCAGATCAGCGTTTTACTTTCTGGTGCCTCATTTATGGAATTCACTCCCTGACTATATCTAGACTGAATCATCATTCAAAAAACTTAGAACATGGCTTAAAACCTATTTCTTTGAAAAGGCATTCCCAGACTATTGGAGACAGTGATTGGGGCTTTTTGGTTTTTGGTTGGGCAGTGTTTTTTTCTTTTTTTTCTAATGCTTTACTGTAATAAGTTGTTGTTCTTCTCCTTTTGATAATGTGTATTATTGTAAACTGCTTTGTTACATGCCCATGTTTAAGGCGGTATATCAAAATATTAATAAACATAAAGAAAATGTTGTTAAATACCTCATTTCTGTCTGGTGTTTCCTACTAACACTCCTTCCCTTTTGCAATAACCTTAACCATTTCTTTCAGCACGAGCCTTTCACCCCAACCTCTAGGGAAACCTTTTGGGAACATAAATTGTAACCTCAAGGAGGGATGGTATCTTTTCTGTGCCTTGCCCATCAGAAGGGGACAGGGTCCTGAGTGGAAGCTTGGTCACCAGTGATATGAGTGAAGGGAAAGGGAGCCCAGACGGTCTGACCCACCCCACTCGGTGTAAGGGCCACAACTGATGTCACAGACAGGATATGACAGCCAGTAGTGAGAGAGGACATACTCTTTGAGTCAAAGTCAAGCTACAGTACCAGATCTCACTGTCTATGATAGGGTTTGATAGTAGCCAGCATGGACAGAATGGAAGAGGTCACTGCTCAAGTGCGAGCCTTGGAGGAAAAACTGAAGAATTCCGAAAGAGAAATGGATAGATTACCCATGAGTCAGAGTGTGCTCACAGTGATAGTACCCCAAGAGAAAAAGATTCCTGAGTTCTATGGATTTCCTACCGGGCCTGATGATTTTCTGGTTGAAGAGTGGATCAGTTAGACAATGGCAGCTTTGAAGATTCTATAAGTGCCCTGTGAAGGCCAAGTCAAGGTAGTGAAGAACCACTTGAAAGGTTAAGCAAAGGACACAGTGAAGTAATCTTTAATTACTGCTGATTCAGTAGAAACAATCTTTGAATTGCTGATGTAAGTGCATGGAAACAAAGTCCCCCTAAATATAAGAATCTGAGAACTCTATGAGTGCCACCAACTCAAAGGAGAGTCCATAACAGTATTTGCATATCAGCTACAGGAGAAGCTAGCAAGAATAGTCAACAGAGACAGTTCCTGAGTTGAGGATGCAGCTACCAAAAAAACGAGAATGAGAATTCCAGAATGGCCTACCCAGAGATTCTGAGTGAAACCATCTCCTTGGCAGAAGAAGGAGAGATACCCCAAAGATTCTGAGAAACTACACAGATGAGAATCATGCAAAGAAACCAAACTGAAGTACCAGTGAAAACTGCAGTAGTTGAAGTAGATATGTTAGCATCCACCATCCTAGAGTTGAGCAAATCTGTGGAGTGGATTGGAAGAAGTCAAGAAGAGTTGTATCAGGTCTACACTTCTAGGAGACCAGCAGAGAGTTTCAGCCGATCCAGACAAACTGAAATTATCACTGACTGAGGGACGTGTGGGCAGAGGCGACCTCCTCAGCATAAAGAGAGACAAGATCTGATGTGATGAGTTGAGATGCATTTCTTAGGAATGTCAAAGTGAAAGAAGGTATTCCAGATGCAGAAAAAGAGATTTTAGTGAAAGAGAAAGTCTGAAATCGTTAGTGCAAAAACTAAGATACTAGCCAGTACATCTCATAATTGTGAGATAGATACTGTTCTTGGACCCAAGATTTGGATACAGGAGTCTGATCCCCTCACTGATGAAAAATGGGAAGTAAAAAGAGAAAAGGCCATTGGCTGGAGTTCAGTATTGATGGTAGTAATATGAGGATTTGAAGCCAGATGCATTGTAGACACAGGGTCTGATGTGTTTAATATCACAGTAAGTCATTACTACCAGTATTTCATAAATCCTGAGAGTCTGGAGGATGCTAGATGGCTGAAGCTGACCACAGGCAAAGGGACCACACTGCTAGTACTGGAGTTTATTGAATCTGACATGAAATGCATGGGACAAGAGGTACCCGGCAGGTGTATCTTCATAATATATGTGCTTCTAGAGTGCAAGGATCATCTGAAGAAAGCAGAAAGCTTCTTTGAAAACCTCACAGAGCTTTCTGCAGATCCCTGTATGACAGGAATAAGGAGGATCTTAGCTGACACTGAACACTACCAAAAGTATAAAAGGCCCCAGAGAAATTAGTATATGAGAAGGGGGCAGAAGGTAAATGTATATGTATCTATACATACATGATAACAGCAGCAGCAGAGCTGGCAGGAACATCCTCCTCCAGCCCCGATCGGCACTGAGGAAGGGAGCAGGCAGGCAAGCCCCTCCCTGCTCCCCACCAGCTGGCCAATCGGGCCGAAGAGAAGCGCTGGACATACTTTTAAATTTGAAGCACCTCTAGGCGTGCCTGTGCCTGAGGGCCTCGCCAGAGGGCCCTTTGGCATGGCCCTTAAGTGTGGAAATTAGTCACCCTGTTGAATGCATCATTACAGCAACTAAGGTACTGTAACATATCACTGACAAAATCACTGCTTTTTCACTCCATACTATTTTTGAGGTAATACATGAAGAACATTGTCCTTTGCTTGTGCACACTCCTTGCTGTATTTTGTTCATGCAAATAGACAATACTGCCATATTTACAGAAAGTTTGCTATGCTCATGCACTGTTTGCCACATTTTATCTTATGCACTCACTGCGATTCCTGTTACACCGCCACTCATTGGAGTCCTACCTATTGTTCTGTGCAAACACAATACAATTTAATCACCTTAGTATATGGAACAAAGCCATCTGTAAATCTATCCCTCAAATTAAAGATTTAACTAACTAACTCTTATCCACAAATTGAATACCAAAACTTGGTATCCATTGACTCTACTACAATTTGCCCTAATAACCTTCCTGTAAACTCAAAGCACAGTACAACTAAGTCATCTTTAACACTTCCTTATACAACAAAGCTGAATACCGTACTAGCTGTCTCGCTTATACTAGGAACCCTCATCCTATCATCCTTCACCTTGAAACTAAATGCATAGCTTTTCTCATACATGTATAACCAACCCAACCCAATCCTCCACTGGATCCATAGTGATATTAAAGATGTACTGTCACACGAACCAAAATGTGGGTCCCCAAAGTACACCCACAACAGAAGACTAATACATATGAATACGTACGATATAATCACCCCGGATCTAAAGAAGGATATAAATACAAATATAACTCTTAAATGCACCTACATTAATGCAAGATCCATAAAAAATGAAAATACCAATCATAACTGGTTACATGAATGACTCCTCTCCAGACATGATGTTTATAACAGAGACCTGGCTCAATGAACTTGATAATGCTCTTTTAAACCAACTCAAAGTTCCTAATTATACAGTCTTCTGTGATCTAACCTAGATCACACCTAGATCTAACAAATGTGGGGGTGATGTTCTCATTATGATAAAGGAGTCACTAAACCCATCATTGCGCAGCTCAGATACATTATCGGATATAGATCTCCTCCTCATTGAAAATCGTTACACTGCATTTTGTTTAATCTACAGATCCCCAACTACTGATCCCAATAGGCTCACAAATATACTCCAAGAAGTCTGTACCATATCAGGTAACAAAAAGATTTATTTATTTAACATTTTTTATGTTGTCGTCATCCTAGCCTGGGCCAAAGGCCTAGGCACAGGGCTGCCAATGTTAGTCCTTAAATAAAGAATTATACTATTCTTGTCCACAGCTTGGACTTCTGGGACTTGTAGTTGTTTCTCCTTATTTAAAGACAGTAGTGTGAAACCGATGATTTTTTTTAAAGGCAAACAAGAAATTTATTTATCTTCCCCAAAAGCACTAAGGCTCAACACAAACGTTAGGATTCTTCTCCAAGCAATAACATTAGGAAATTATACACAAACTAGAACTGAAACTGCTTCATAAGCCTTTTAACATGTGCAGCTGTTTTCATCAAACGTTCAGCAAACAAAACATAGCTTCTTCCTTCAAGCGAAGCAAAAATGTCCATTTTTTTGTCTTCTGCTTCTTTAGTAATTCAAATACAAATTATGCAAGTATCCTCTCTTATTAGAAGTGGTTCCTAGCATTAACCCAGATAGGTTAACTCACCCTGTTTCTTCAGTGCTTTCTTGGTTAAAGACTTTTTATCAGAAAGCTTTCAATCTGCCTTCTGGCACAATGAACAATCCATTGCTAATTCCTCAGTTATAGAATCCTGCTCAGGACAGTCTACCTGCATCTCTTCGTGCTCTACAGCATGTACGTCTGACTCTGAGCTTTCAGGAACTGTTTCTGGCTTAATGCTCTGTAAGAGCTCCTGGACTTCTCTCCACAGGTGCTCTCCACAATAAGGAACGTTTGTACCTGGAATGTGAGGATTCCTTCTCTGGATCAACTGTCTCAGATCTTCTAACTTGTTCAGCCCTGGTTATTTCCAACAAGCTGGGTTCTGGTCACTTCTAGCTGGGAGTTTTTCCACCCACCTTTTGGCAGCCTGAACTCTTTGAGCTGGTCCACGTACCGTTTGAACTGCAGCCTGACCCTCGTCAGCAATTTTCCTAGCCAGACCTCGGCTGGCTTCAGGACTAACAGCCCTCCTCCTGTAAGCTTGGCTTTCTTTATGACTGCTACTTTCACTGCTGAGCTCCTCACCGAAATCTTCACCGTTCTCCTCCCCGGTGATCTCCTTTCTGCTCCCCAGTGCTGGCTCCTTTCCTTTTCCTCCCCTGGGTTTATAAGGCTGTTTCTTAACTAGCATACACTGCTTCCTACTCAGGTGTTTTTCATTACTCCCCAAGCCTGCACTTAGGTTAGCAGAGCTTGGGTGTGGCCTGACTTCAGTTACTGCGTGTTTTCTTCCTTTACCTGCACTCTGAACGCTGTGAATTCCCTGCCTGTCTCTCTCCTTAAAGGTATATTTACAATTTTCCTCTATTTCCATGGGCTCAGCAGAGCTCTCCTCATCACAATATACCGTCTTTCTGCAAATCAAGACGGTTTACATTGAACATATCATGGCAGTATATTTCAACTGTTTATATGGAACAATATAACAAGGATACATAGGTATAACTGTGAAACTTTATACCTATGTATAAAGATAGTAGTATTAGGAGATTTCAACCTCCCCTCCCTACAGTACCCACATGTCTCTGCTTTCCTTAATGCTATGGAATACCTAAGCTTTGAACAAATCATAAAAAGCCCCACTTATAACAAAGGGAATATTTTGGATCTAATATTCATCCCCCAAGAGAATCCTAACCACCAGACAGAGATCCCTAAGATAACTCCTGTCCCATGATCAGACCATCATCTTATAGAATTCTCCATAGTCCTTATAAGTCCTCACACAAGCTAAAAAACAGTCTCCAAAATATTACTCAAAATTCAAATACTTTGAAAAAGATGCTTTCACTCAAGAACTACTAGAAACTATCGACACAAATACAGATGACCTTAAGGATCTAATACAAACCGGAACAACAATATCACTAGAATTGCAACAAAACCTCAAATTCCTTGCCCAAACAAAAATAACCCCTCTAAATAGTGGTACTCCCAAGATATTTGACTCCTAAAAAGACAGCTGAGAAAACTTGAACGTACCTGGCATTCATGCAAAACAGCAGAAAAGAGAGAAAATACATTACTATGCTAGATAAATACTGCCAGCAAATTAATCATGTTAAAAAAGAATATTATTCAGATATATTAATGAAATCAATAAATAAACCAAAAGACCTATTCTCTATAGTAAAATCACTAACAACCAATCCTAAAGAATCTACCGAAACTCTCCCCATCGCGCCTCAAACATTAGATGACTACTACATGTCTAAAATTAATCTACTACCAAACTCCCCGTGCGCGCCCACTAATAATAATAATAATAACCCAATACCACTGACAGAAGTATGGGAAGAGTTATATAACATATACTGTTCCATGTAATAAGTTGTTCTATTGTAAACCGTGCTGATTATGAATAGTGCGGTATAAAACCAAATAAATATACTTAGACCCTCTTAAAAAGTTTATAGCAAATTTGAACACAGCCACAATCTAAATCAGACCCATGTCCAGTGACCTGGCTCAAAGCCGCTTGTGATGAGGTTGCCCCCATCATACTATCAATAGTAAAGCAATCTCTCAAAAAAACCAAATGTCTAGAGCTCTCAAGAATGGAATAATCCACCTAAAAAATAAATCATTAGACAAAATGTCCCCATCATCATGCAGACCTATTTCGAGCCCACCTTTCCTGGCTAAAATAATTGAAAAAATGTCCAAACACAACTGCAAGACCACATTGATCAATATTCACCATTAGACGACAACCAATTTGGATTCCGACCCCTACATAGTATTGAAACACTATTGCTGGTGCTATACAACAACATAATAAAAGGAACTAACAACCCTAATCAGGCCTTCATTTTAATATTTCTAGATATCGCGGCAGCCTTTGACTCAGTTATCCATGTACTACTTATACAATGGCTCATACACATTGGTCTTAGTGGAACCACACTCCAATGGTTCTCATCATACTTGACTGACAGAATACAACAGGTCAATATTGGCCAACAATATCCGAACACCTTCAAAGAAACTACAGGTCTCCCTCAAGGCTCAGTGCTTTCAGCCCTCCTTTTTTATTTATACATTCAGCTGATATGCCAGATAATAAAGAAATTCAAAGTTGATTATGCCATTTATGCTGATGACATAATGCTATACATGCCTTTTGTTAAGACACATATAATTGATCCCATAATTTCATGTTTCATAGAAATAGACGCTTGGCTGAAAACCCATGGTCTAAATATAAACTACAAAGACTGAGGTACTAATAATTTCCAGAAATCAAAATTACATGCCAACTAGCATCATAACCATTAATGAATCTATTCTTGAAGTTAAAGATGAAGTTTTTAAAATATCTAGGCGTCATACTAGACAAACATCACACATTCAAAACACTAGAGCCATATACAATAAAATCCGCCTACTAAAACACATGAAGCCCTTACTTCATAGTAATGATTTCAGATCATTGATGCAAGTAATGATTACCCCACACATAGGGGTATGTTTACTAAACTGCGTTAGTTTGTTTCGCGTTGGGAGCCACGTTAGTGGAAGAAATGCCAAAAAAGGACATGGGCGGTACATCATTACCGATAACGCGCGTTATAAGGCGCCGCGCAGCAACGATTGTTACAGGGCGCGTTACTGCACGTTAAGCTAAAGAAGGCGCGCAGACACCCAAATACAGAAACAGAGCTGTAGCACAATGGTTACTACACAGACTGATGGTACAAGGGTCATAGGTTTGATTCCCCAGTGTGCCTAAGGAATAAGGTTGGCTGAGGCGTCATGTGTAACCCTTTGAAGGCCTACTATAATATTTTAATCCACATTCTGCAGCTGGCTTAATGTTTGCATATGTCAGGAAAATTGTACCTGTCTTATTCAATATGTTCCAATAGTGACGTTCCCTCTGCCATGGTCATGTATTGTATACCATTTGATAGGAATATTTAGGCAGAAGTTTGGATCCCGAAAGTTTTGGGCTTGGCCTGGAAAGGGTTAAGTATTGGGCTGTGAGGAAGTTTAGTTGTACTTTAATAGTACTGCCTGCAAACACACCCTCACAGTGGCGTAACCTAAGGTGCCACATAAGGCACCCTAGAAGGCACTCCATAGGGCACATTATAAAGTACGCTGTCTGCCAAGGCACCCTATAATGTCCCCTATAGGACACCATATAAGGCACCTTATAAGGCGCTTTATAGGGCACCGTATAAGGCACCCTATAGGGCGCCTTATGAGCCACCCTAAGGTGACAGTACCCTGAGGGTGGTTCTGCTGGCAGCACTAATATACAATATAAATAGACAATGCCTAAGACAGCCCTATTGATGAACCCCACTGTGGGTTTTGAACCCTTGACCTCTGACTCCATGGGCAGTGAAGTAACCAGTGGGCTAGAGCTGCTAACAAACACCTGGCTGGCTACAGGAGGACTGCATGGCACCACACCCACATTCTGCTTTGGTTACCAGGATAGGGTCAACTCATCCGTACCCAGGATGCACAGCACATGTAAATCAACAGTCTACAGATGATCACAAGATGGGGTATGCACCCCACAGCACCTCAGCCTGGTAGGGTGTGCCGACGGTGTGTGTTAGTGGCACAGAGTAGCTACAGACCGTCACAGTGTGCGGGTCCTGTGCTCACCCTGAGGGAGAGGTATGGTGCCCAGCACCATTCTCACAGCACCTGGCTTTGCTGAGATAGGCTATGCTGCAGGTCACCATCAATGCCAATGTGTGATAGGTAGTCCTTGCAAACACCCCTAGGATATGCCTGTGTTCATCTGTATGACACATCTAGCCCTTGTGGACTATGATGCACCCAGAAAAGTGCATACCCTGTGTGGGTGCCATGGTCACATGATGTAAGTGAAAGGGGGTGTTGGGACCCACAGGGAGATTACATACCACCACCCAACGTACCCTCTGGGGATTTAGGGTGGGGGACAGGATCTCCCGCCAACAGATCCACTTTCTACCCCCCTGCAATGGTGGCAGTAGAGAGGACCATCACCCCCGTTCTGCTAGGGATCAAACACCCTACAGGGCAGGCGATGCAGAGCTGTACACATCCATAAAGCGATAGCAGACAGAAGGCCTGGAAATGCACAGCTGCCCCTCCCCCCCATCTGACATTCTCCAGCAGCAAGCCTCCAGCCACTGCACCCTGCAAGGTGTTCCAGCAACACACATACTAGCTGCAAACAGTCTGCTAGCTAGTCCATAATGCATGGTCCTGGAGGAGATGCGTGTACCCAAAACTGGGAGGTCAGCATACACACCAAGCAGATAAATCAGTGATCGGGCCCCTAAAGAGAACCCATAAATATCACAGAAGAGAAATACTATACAGCACTATGGGGGAACCTAGAAATGCCATGGTCACTGCTCAGTCAGGGTGAGAGTGACCTCCCAGCAGGACATGCTGTGGCCACTCTATCCGTGCAGGTGGTACCGGGCACTACAATGTCCGAGCCATTGCCCTATGCCCTGTGCAGATGCGGCCAGGCCAGGCCACCCTATCCAGGCTATTCCCACAGTACCTTGCTCCTCATTATGCACATTGGCAGGCCAATACTGGCAACAGTGCTAGCAGTGTGGGCTGTGGAGGGTGTTGGAAGCCACCACACACTGGATAGACAGACACACACTCCCCACATCTATGCCAGCATTGTGCAACTATAGAGGTGTTGGGCAGTCCAGGCCACCACACCAGTCCTGGGCACAGTGCAGGCATGGCTATGGTACGCAATACTGTAGGAGTCACTCCCCAGGTTGGTAAACACTGTCAGACACAAGACCTGTAGCACACTCCACAGACATCAGAAAGGTTGCTATGATGCAGCTCACTCCGAAAATTGTACTTAACCTAGGAATTGCTTTCTGCCAGTAATCATAGCAACCTTTTGATAGATGTGTACCATATTCCCAGGTTTAGGGTGGCATTACTAAGGTATGCAAGTGCTAGTATTGGGAGATGCACGCAGAGCCCAAAGTCCTGCCTCTCCAGGAGGCTTTGGATAATGGGGCCTGTGGGTGCGGGTGTGTCTGCCCCTGTTGGCTGCTGCTTTACGGCAGAGGTTTCCAACTCCAGTCCTGCGGTGCCAAACACTGTTCGGGTTTTCATGCTGTCCCTCATGAATATGCATGAGATACATCTGCATACCATGGGGGTGGCGCATAGAAATGCAGCACAGGCATCTTTATCAGAGGCAGCATGGAACCGGAATGGTGTTTGGCCCTCCAGGACTGTATTTGGGAGGCTCTGCTCTAGGTAATGTGCATGTTTATGGTGTCTGTGCTCTGTAGGGTAAAATGTAGGTGTTTTGGGCATGTTTACATCATCTGAAAGAAAGGTTCTGTCTGTATTAGTATGTTATAGTAGTGGGTAAAATATGAGGACTGGGTTGGTGGAAACCACAGCTGGGATTTGAACCTGTGACCTTCTGCTTCTGGATATACTGGTTTTGTGCACTGCACCACCATGTTATCACAGAGATGGTGCATTCCCTGGTGATACCATGACTGTTGGTCAGACAGGGCCTGTCTGTTGCAGTGCATGGCACCCACCTACACAGGGCTAGGCCATGGTCTGCTCTGGGCAGCTGCCACTGCCCCCTCCACCACCAGTATCTCTCAGCCACCATGCTAACATGCCCTTCTGCTGGTGGAGCTGGTGCTGCGCAGTCTCAGGCCATCCAGTGTGCAGGTAGGCGGATGCCTATGGTGCGGGTTCTGGGATATGGGTGCCTGCATAGACGTCCACGCTCCTCCCCAGTCCCGCCTGCCAATGTTCCGTGCCCTTGGGGGTAGCTGTTGGGTACTATCTCCTGTGACACTTTGGAAAACACACTCATGCCCATGTTGGGCCTTCAGCAGTTGCTGTCTGGCTGCTCCGCTGTTTCAGCATTCGTATGGGCCACCTAGGCATCACCCTAGTCCGCACTGTGGCCCAGCTCCACCACATCATGTGCCGCCTGCGGCCCTCTGTATCCCCTTCTCCGGCATCTGTCCAGTTGCCGTTCCGACATGCCCACCCTGATGTTGCGGGACATGTGCATGCCATAGGAACCCTGTCCGATGGTGGGGAAAACCCTGAGCAGCGCTATTTCACTGTGGGCTCATTCACCTTGTATGGGGACGGAGTATAGACCCTTCCACGATTTATAACTGTTCTATGGAGCTTACTCGGGGGTGGGGGAGGGGTTTCTCATTGATACCACTATTGGCCAGCTTGGTTATTGTTTTTTTCCAGTTTGTTGAGGTCATTTTCAGTGTTTCTGTGCCCTTTTGTTCTGTGCACATGTATCACACTTATCACTTTTATTTGGTTTCCCTGCCTGGACTGTACATTGCTGACACTGAAATGGTTTCTCTCCCCTGTAATGTGCGTTTAACGGCAGGTTTTCATTCGCATTGGAATTCAGCTCTGAAAATCAGTGCGTTAGTGTGAGGGGAGCCTCTCCCCGCCCACTCTCCGCCCACTGACCCCTTCTCTCCGCCCTCTCTCCACCTTCTGCGGTGTTTTACCGCGCCGCGGGGCATTACGATCGTTAGCAGGGCCGGATTTAGCTATACGCCATGTACGCCATGGCGTAGGGCCCACAGCTGCAAAGGGCCCACAAAAATTGAACTAGTTAGGCTTTTTTTTAAAAATAAAATAAAAAAAAACCTGCTGGCTGCCGCCGCGGGGCCCCCTCTGCTGCCGCGGCAGCATGGACTGACCCGCGGGGGCCCCCTCTGTAAGCTCGGTCCCTCCCTCCGTGCCTCCGTGTCTCCCTCCGTGCAGGCTGTTAGAGACGCGAAGGCAGACTGTCTCCTTCTGCCTTCCCGTCTCTGTTAAGCCCGCAGGGGCTGATGGGAAATTTCACATCAGCCCCTGCGGGATTAACAGAGAAGCGAAGGAGACAGTCTGCCGACTCGTATCTAACAGCCTGCAATGAGGTAGACACGGAGGCAAGGAGGTAGGGACAGAGCTTACAGAGGGGCCCCCGCGGGTCAGTCCATGCTGCCGCGGCAGCAGAGGGGGCCCCGCGGCGGCAGCCAGCAGGTTTTTTTTTAAAAATTAAATTTTACTTTAGGCCGGGGGAGGGGGAGGGGGTAGGACTGGTAATTGGGGGGGCTGGGACTGGGGCTGGAAATGGGTTGGGACTGGGACTGGAAATGGGCTGGGACTGGGACTGGAAATGGGTTGGGGGGATTAAGGATGGAGGTGGGCTGATGAGGTTAGGACTGGTAATGGGCTGTGGGCGGTTGGGGGGGGTAAGAACTGGTAATGGGCTAGGGGGGGGTTAAGACTGGTAATGGGCTGTGGGCTGATGGGGGCTGTCTGGTAATGTGCTATGGGGGGGGGCTAGGACTGGAAATGGGCTGGGGGGCTGAAGATAGGAGGTGGGCTGAGGGGATTAGGACTGGTAATGGGCTGTTGGGGGGGGTTTAGAACTGGTAATGGGTTTTGGGGGGTTTAGACTGGTAATGGGCTGTGGGCTGATGGGGGCTGTCTGGTAATGGGCTATGGGGGGGCTAGGACTGGAAATGGGCTGGGGGGTTAAGACTGGAGGTGGGCTGATGGGGTTAGGACTGATAATGGGCTGTTGGGGGGGTTTAGAACTGGTAATGGGCTTTGGGGGGGGTTAAGACTGGTAATGGGCTGTGGGCTGATGGGGGCTGTCTGGTAATGGGCTATGGGGGGGTTAGGACTGGAAATGGGCGGGGGGGGTTAAGACTGGAGGTGGGCTGATGGGGTTAGGACTGGTAATGGGCTGTGGGCTGATGGGCTGATGGGGGGGGTTAGGACTGGCAATGGGCTATGGGGGGCTGACTGGAAATGGGTTGATGGGGTTAGGACTGGAAGTGGGCTGATGGGGGGTTAGGACTGGTAATGGGTTATAGGGGGGGCTTAATCTTAAAATGGGGTGATGGGGGGTTAGGACTGGTATTGGGTTGGGGGTTGCTAGGACTGGAAATGGGCTGATGGGTGGCTAGGACTGGAAATGGGCTGATGCAGGGACTAGAAGGGAATGGATGCTGTGTGAGGCTGGAACTAGAAGGGAGCTGATGTTGGGGGAGGATTAGAATGGGATGGGGCTGGAAGAGTAAAATGGAGAAGGGAAAAATATTTTGTGTGGGAGGGATAAAAAAATCTACAATTGGCCGGGTATTGGGAGAGTAAGTGGGGATTGAGGATGGAGGGGTAAAATTTGAGTGGATGAAATAGGAATGAGGAAAGAGCAAAAGGAGAAAGATTAGTATGTTAAAGCAGATGTAGAGAGAGAATGGAAAAAAACTAGAAGAGAGAAGAAAGGACAAATGGACAGCAGACGATGGAGATTTAGCAGAAGACATGAAGAAACCAGAAGAAAGTGGCTGGAGCAATTGCAGCTGAAAAAAATGCACAAAAGGTAGAAAAATATCTCTTTATTTTGAATTTATTAATTGGAATATGTCAGCTCTGGTAAATGTGCATCATTAACGTCTGCGCTTTGTTTAGTACAAGAGCAAATTAATGTATAGTTTTATTTCTACAGTGTTGTACATTCCAAGTTTGGCTTTTGGGATTCCCAGTTTAATTATTGTCTTCCTGTTTCTAAAATGTGATTACTTGTTTGGTGATGGTCTATGTTCTGCATGTGTAACTGAGCTGAGGTGTTCTGTTTATATAATTCCTATTTGACATTGCCACTTGTTCTCTTTCCCCAGTAGGTCATGTATTGTTGTTCTCTGAAATGTATTGGTTTAATATTTGCAGTGTTGCCTTTTGATTGGTAGAGTATGGTGCTTTGTGAGTCCTGGTAGTGCTGTTAGGATACGGCGGGTTTGCTATGGGTTCTAAATGGGCAGTGTTTGTAGTAGTTCCTAATGTGTCTGGCAGTTGGCACTGGATTATAGTAATGTAGAAATCTTTTAGTCTTTCTTTATCCATACACTCATTAAGAGGCACGTTTACTAAAAGTTAGTATATGGTAACATTATGCAAATATTTATGCAAATGAGGCCCCTTATGCAAATGAGGCCACCCCCCCCCTTGGGCCGCCCCTGCTGGGGGCCCACAATTTTTGTTGGCATAGGGCCTCACTCAAGGTAAATCCGGCCCTGATCGTTAGCACATCATAACGTGCGTTATGTAACGTTAACGATCGTTAGCGCATCATAACACGCGTTATGATGCGCTAACGATCGTTAACGTTACATAATGCGCGTTATGTACGATTACCGCAGTTTAGTAAACATACCCCTAAGTGGTTAACATATTTTAGCAGGCAACAACAGCCAGTTGTAACTGCTACTGTGGCAGCATGACAGCTATAAGCTGCTAAAATGTCCACTGCACAAAGCAGTGGGGAATGGGTAGTGTATAGGTGGAGTGTGGACATGAATAACACATTTCAGTTCGTGTGGGGTGTATATCACATACTGTCAATGTGGGAATTAGTGTGGGCGCATCTAGTGATAGCTTTATGGGTGGCATTAGGTACACCTACATTAATTGCACTGCACTTTAGGGTATGGGTCCATGCGGTAACTGCTGGGAATATGCTGCTCATGCCCTCAACAGTTACCGCGGAAGCTTTGCAGTCATCGCATATTAGTTTTCAAGCTAAGTGCATTAAGTGCAAAACCCTAATGGATTTTAATAAAATGGCCCCTTAGAATTCTAACTTTTTTACTGAAAATTTACCTAATTTTAGATACCTGAAAGTTATGCTCTTAATTTAGGATTATAGTCAATTTTCCTAAAATTAAGAGCCTAATGCTGAAAATCAGTGCTATCATAGAATCAAATATACTCCTGCGCTCTATCACGTTATTTATATACCGTAATCCTATGGTACTAGATTCAATGAGGAAATTTTTTTTTAAGGTGCCACTTAACTCGCTATGCCGTAAGGTTTCATCCATATACTGCAGTTCTTCTGTTTTGAAATTGAAAATCCCGACGCTATTGTTTGAAGCGCCTCTGCGTTTCTCGATCCGGTTCTTCAGGGGACTCTTAAACTGTTGCTACTAGTTTAAAAGACATAAAAACACCCATCCATAGGTAAACTATATAGTAATTTTATAGTAAGAATGCATAAGCTATTACTAAAGAGGGATTTTACGGGTATAAAGTATCCCACGGTAGTAGTATCTGAATAGACACGCTTAGTAATGGCTGGGAGTAGTCTAAAAAAGTTTAAATAACTGGGGTTAAATCCCAAGTCCGCATGCGCGGCGTTTTTGCAGATTGAAAAAACAGTTTCCATGAGGAACTAAAGGTCTGTTACTTTTACGTGGGCAGCATCATTCTTTTTGAGGTAATTGATTTTATGTAGTATTTTTTGAGGGGTAGTATGTGGAGCTTTCATATGATAATATCTTATAGTAGTTTACCTATGGATGGGTGTTTTTATGTCTAAGTGGCACCTTAAAAATCTTTTTCACTATTTTTAGGGTTTCAAATATATTTTGTTTCAATGGACTATCTGCAGTACTTACAGCAATGTGAGCTAAGCAATACCTTTTCATAAAAGACTAAAGTGAAACATTTTTTGACACTTTGTTGCAGGTTGCATGAAGAAGAACTGAGAGGATGGAAAGTAAGAAGGGTCGTTGATGCAAACAAGCGTGTCACTGGACAAAAAAAATCCAGAAACTCATGCTATTATAAGTCTGAGACCCGTAAAATTTCCTCATTGAATCTAGTACCATAGGATTACGGTATATAAATAACGTGATAGAGCGCAGGAGTATATTTGATTCTATGATAGTGTGAACGCTCTGAGACAAGACCATTTTGGATTTGTTAGGACATAGAAAATGGAAGGTCAGAGTTTGTGGAAAGAAACAGTAAGTTATCCACAGGATTATATTACAACTTTGCTACAAGAAAATACTCCTTTTTCACAAGGCGCAAATGCGCCGGAGGATACGTCAGATGATGTGGAATCATTATGGGAGGCGTTACTACAATTGAAGAAAAAGAGGGTACGAGCCGAATTGCACAGATCCTCTCTGATTGAGTACATCAGCCGACGTCAAATTCCAAGAGGGTTGAGGGTGTACAAAGAACCCCGTATGGCTGCAATGGGACCGGAGTTCGTGGAGACCTGGAACAAAATATTGAATAAATGCTCGTTGGATCTGATGGTCCACATTGTGGATTCCTCCAAACACCAAATGACATCATTGGTGATGGAGATTAATTTGAAGACTGCCCTGGTGAAATCTAAGATTTCAGAAGAGCAATTTGCTCGACGTCAGGATGAATTACAGAAACAAGAAGATCAAGTAAGACAGGAAGTAATGATTAAAAAACAAAAAAAACTGAAACGAGACGGAGCTGATTATTCCACAGGATACGTGTACCCGTGGATGAATAAAAATCGGAAGCCTAAAAAAGGAACACGACATGTGACCTTTGGAGATTCCACTGAGGGAGAGGACAGTTCCGACTCCAGTAGGTCTTCTGGAAAATCTTTTTTGGAAGAGCGACAGACCGGCAAGTCAGTGAAGAAAAAAACAACAAGCAAAGAAGAGCCCCAGGATCGAGTGAGACAAAGACCCCAGAGAAAGAAGGAGTGAATAATTTAGTGGTTAATATATCGGGACGCCCATTATCTACTGAGATAGTACATTTATTAGAGAGAGGTCTGTCGTTCGTTCCCAGTATTGGGTTCGATGAGTTTCAATTTAGGGTTGATTTAGAGGCATTGATTCGTAAATTACATTTAAAAGATTATTTTTTCACTGAATCGTGCAGTACTGAGCGAACAGCTATGGTGATTTCTCATGATCATATCCCTTTACCATTGACATCCACTTGGGTTCCACCTAGTCCTCTTCCTCCAGCAATCAGCCTGTTTAGAGATTTAGTTCTCCAAGATGTTAGTGACGAGTTAAAGAAAAAACCTACTCCGTACAATCAACGTTTACCGGCCAGTGAACGTCAAGCCTTGAAGGAGCTGCAAAACAAGCAAGATTTGGTGGTTAGAAGAGCCGACAAAGGAGGAGCAGTGGTAGTCCTGGACCGTACTTATCATTTAGAAGAAGCAAGAGCACAATTAGGTGATCTTATGACATATGCCTTATTGCCGACGGATCCCAGTTCCACTTTGCAACAACAGGTTAAGATGTTAACAACTGGAGCGTTAACAGCTAAGTTAATCTCCCGGAAAGAATTTCATTTTTTGAATGCTGTGTCTCCGACATTCGCTAAATTTTATACAGTCCCTAAAATCCATAAAAACTTACATCATCCCCCGGGGCGCCCCATAGTATCCACCAGGGGCACGCTGCTGGAGCCATTATCCATTTATTTGGATTAATTTCTGAGACCTTTGTTGCTTCATATCCCCTCGTATCTTCGTGACACGACCCATTTTTTGAGCAATTTGGAAGAGTTGACTAAGTGGGCATATGAGGAAATGATACTGCTGGTCACTCTTGATGTGCAATCGCTGTATACAAATATACCACAGCAAGAGGCAATATCAATAGTTATTAAAGCTTTGCAAAGCAGGGGAGACCTCAGTATGGAACACATTGAATTTCTAACTCAAATAGCCCAGTTGGCCTTACAAGAAAATTTTTTCATTTTTGAGGGGCAGTTATATCATCAGTTGAGTGGCGTTGCCATGGGAGCCACGTGTGCTCCTTCCGTGGCCAACTTATATATGGGCAATTTTGAAGAAAAATGGATGTCTCAAGCCCCACAAGCGCAACAGATTAAAACCTGGCTCCGCTATATTGATGATGTTTTTTTGCTCTGGAGTGGCACTGAACATCAACTAGCTGAATTCATTCATTGGCTTAACCAGTGTGATCCTCATATACGATTCACACATGAGTTTAGTAAAAAGAGTATCACTTACTTGGACGTTCGGGTCATTAAGGGGTTGGACCACTGGGAAACCACAGTATTCAGTAAACCCACTGATAGAAATACCTTTTTACAATTTGACAGTGCTCATCCTCCGAGACTTAAAGAGGGGCTTCCGTTTTCACAATTTTTAAGATATCGTCGAAACTGCTCTAGCCGGGAAGATTTTAAAGAGAAATCGAAGCGATTAAAAACACAGTTTATCCAGAGAGGTTATCCAGCGGGAGTGGTCACCAGAGCTTATAAATGGGCTTTGTATTGTGATCGAGCTCTAATATTGAACTCTCAGTCATCCCGAAGTGAATCAGACACACGATTTGTGCATCTTGTAACCAAGTATTCTCCGATTAGTGTGAGCATACAGAAAAGTATCAAAAAGAACAGTAGGGTTTTGAAAACACTACCCAGCATGGAGCACCACTGCATCCGATGCGTGTGGCAACGAAGTAAAAATTTGAAAGAATACATCAGCCCGGCAGTTTTACGGATGGAGCACTCGATCATGCAGAATGGAGAAGCACTAGGTCATCATCCATGTGGCCAGTGCACCATTTGTAATATTTCTAAAACATTAAATCAGTTCAATTACAAGGGTGTGACTTATTGGTTAAAGGGTGACACTACTTGCGATTCAACTTATGTGGTGTATGCAATATTGTGCCCGTGTGGCTTGCTGTACATTGGGAAGACAATTTGAAAATTCAGAATACGTATGAAAGAGCACGAGAGCAGGATCAAGTGCAAGAGGATGGAAGCTCCTCTGGTAGCCCACTGTATAACTCAAGGCCATAATTTTGAACATTTACGTTGTTGGTGCATTGAACAGGTACAGATGGGGTCCTGTGGCAAGACAAGGGACCACACTCTAATAGTCAGAGAACAGCGTTGGATACACCGACTGGGTTCAGTTCATCCAGCGGGATTAAATTTGGCAATTGATTGGGGTGTTTGTTCCTAAAACGTTCTTAGACACGTCTCAAACTATATTCTTTATAGTAAGAATGCATAAGCTATTACTAAAGAGGGATTTTACGGGTATAAAGTATCCCACGGTAGTAGTATTGTTTATTGTTTATTGTTTATTGTTTATACAACATTTGATATACTGCCCCCCGTTACATCGGGGCGGTTTACAATATAAATAAAAACAGTAGATCAGAGACAGAAAAAAAAGAAAAAGTTACAATTACTTGAGGAAAGAGAAAAGAAAGTAGAAAAAACAGGAGAAGCTAGAAAGAAGAGTCAGAGAAGTCAGCTAGATCCAGGAAAGGCACAGGAGAACAGATGGGTTTTGAGAAGGGAGCGAAATTTGGGGTATGATTCTTCGAGACGGAGGGCAGTGGGTAGTGAGTTCCAGAGGGAAGGACCAAGGTAGAAAAATGCTGATTTGCGGGTGGATTGGAGATGTGCACGGGAAGGAGCTGGGAGGTGAAGACAGTTGATATGGATGGAGCGAAGGCTTCGGGAAGGGACATGAAAAGAGAGCAGGTCAGAGAGGTATTGGGGTCTGTGCAGGTAAATTGCGCGATGGACCATAGTAAGAACCTTGAAAGGGATCCGGAATTGCAGAGGTAGCCAGTGAAGGTGTTGTAGTAGGGGGGTGATGTGATCGCGAGGAGAGGCATGTAGGAGCATCCGGGCAGCTGTATTTTGGATTAACTGTAGACGATGTAACTGATACTGAGGGATACCGGCATAAATAGAATTACAGAAGTCTAAACGAGTTATGACTAGGGAAAGAAGAAGGGTAGTGAGCGCCTGGGGAGATAGAAAAGGTCTAATGGCACGGATCTGTCGAAGGCAGTAGAAAGAGCGCTGAGAAATAGAAGAGATGTGGTCTTGAAACGTGAGTGCACTGTCAAGAATGACACCGAGATACCGAAGTTTGGGCACTGTGAGAATAGGAACACCAGAGAGAGAAGGAGTGAGAGATGGAGTAGGGGAACCATGGGTGAACCAAACAGCAGCTGTCTTGGAAATATTCAGAACTAGACCATTTGAGGAAAGCCAGGAAGAAACCGAGGATAAACAGACCTCCAGTGAGGCGATGTCAGGATGTAATGAGGAGGTGTGGTGCAGAAGGAGAATGTCGTCAGCATAGTAATAGCCCGAAATACCCAGTTGCTGGATAAGAAGAGAGAGAGGTGCTAGAAAAAGATTAAACAACAAAGGAGCTAGGATAGAACCCTGAGGGACACCACAGGCCAAAGGGAAACGATCTGAAGTGGAAAGACCAGAAGCAACTGCAAAAGAGCGAGAAAATAGAAAAGAGTGAAACCATCGATAAATAACACCACGAATACCCGCATCCCGCAGACGAGAGAGGAGAAGGGGGTGATCCACAAGATCGAAGGCGGCAGAGAGGTCAAGGGACACAGCGATGGTGATGTTGCCTCGATCTTGGGAAGTGCGTATTTCATTCAGAACCGCAGTGATAGTAGTCTCTACGCTATACCCAGAATATCTGAATAGACACGCTTAGTAATGGCTGGGAGGAGTCTAAAAAAGTTTAAATAACTGGGGTTAAATCCTAAGTCCGCATGCGCGGCGTTTTTGCAGATTGAAAAAACAGTTTCCATGAGGAACTAAAGGTCTGTTACTTTTACGTGGGCAGCATCATTCTTTTTGAGGTAATTGATTTTATGTAGTATTTTTTGAGGGGTAGTATGTGGAGCTTTCATATGATAATATCTTATAGTAGTTTACCTATGGATGGGTGTTTTTATGTCTAAGTGGCACCTTAAAAATTTTTTTCACTATTTTTAGGGTTTCAAATATATTTTGTTTCAATGGACTATCTGCAGTACTTACAGCAATGTGAGCTAAGCAATACCTTTTCATAAAAGACTAAAGTGAAACATTTTTTGACACTTTGTTGCTGGTTGCATGAAGAAGAATTGAGAGGATGGAAAGTAAGAAGGGTCGTTGATGCAAACAAGCGTGTCACTGGACAAAAAAATCCAGAAACTCATGCTATTATAAGTCTGAGACCCGTAAAATTTCCTCATTGAATCTAGTACCATAGGATTACGGTATATAAATAACGTGATAGAGCGCAGGAGTATATTTGATTCTATGATAGTGTGAACGCTCTGAGACAAGACCGTTTTGGATTTGTTAGGACATAGAAAATCAGTGCTAGGCTTCTAACTTTTTTCTTACCTTAGATCTGCCCCCATTTCCTCCCATTTCTTAGGCTCCTAAATTTAAGGGGTATGTTTACTAAACTGCGTTAGTGCAATTCGCGTTAGGAGCCGCGGTAGTAACAGAAACCCCAAATAAGGACATGGGAGGTACATCGTCACCACTAACGCGCGTTAAAAAAATTAACGAGCGTTACCGGGCGCCATGGTGCGTCACTGCGCGTTAAACGTAAGAAGACGTACAGACACAAAGCACTGAAACAGAGCTGTAGCACAATGGTTACGGTACTGACCGCTGTTACAGGCAGCATGGGTTCAAGTCCCCAGTGTGCCTAACGCAGAAGGCTATCCCAGGCATCACCCTGTACATTACAGAGGGAAAGAGGAGGCATGTTTTTCATTACGCTGAGTATTGGTGTCAGAAAAACACCCTCGGAGTGTGCCTAGCCACGTACATTGGTGCATGCGAGATTGCGTGCATTGGTACGTGCGTAGCCCTGTGCGTAGCTGCGCACGTACAATCGTGCGTGGGTACATGTGATTTTACGTGCGTGGGTACGTGTGATTTTACGTGCGTGGGTACGTGTGATTTTACCAGTGTGGGCATCTTATTTTACAGACTCTGTAGGGTGTCTTGCACCCATGCATTATGCTAGCAGATGTACGTGTGATGGCCTATGGTTTATCAGAGCCTGTGAGCAGGTGCTGGGGTTTCACAGGGTTGGATTGTGCCAGTCACACCCATGATGTACTGCACATGCAAATCAGCTGTCCACAGATACACACCATGGGGAATGCACCCCCACAGCACCTCGGCCTGGTAGGGGGTACTGAACGTGTGTTGTACTGGCACAGAGTAGCTACACACCGTCACATTGTGCGGGTACTGTGCTCACCCTGAGGGTGCAGTGAGGCACCCAGCACCAGGTCCACAGCACCGTCCATGGCGCAGGTCCAAAGCAGTGTTACTGTGTGAGATAGGTAGGCTCTGCAGGACCACCTTGGACATCTCTGTCTGTTTCAGTCAGGTGTAGCCCCCATGCACCACCCCCCCCCTCCCCCAGGGCTGAGGGTGGCAAGCAGGGTCCCCCATCAAAAGATCCACAGTCTACCTCCCTGCAAAGGTGGCAGTAGAGGGGAACATTAACCCCAGTCCTGCCGAGGAACAGACACCCCACAGGGCAATCAATGCAGCTCTGTACACAGCCATAACATGATAGCCGACAGACATTAGGCCTGGATATGGTATGCTGCACCCCACCACTATCTGATATTTCCCTGGTGCAAGCCATCAGCCACTGCACCCTGCAAGCCACTCCATCACAACACCTACCAGCTGCAAACAGTCTGCTAGTGCCCAGTGGAGATGCCTGCACCCAGAACTGGGATGTCAGCATACACAGCAAGCAGATGCATCAGTGACTGGGCCCCAAAAGGAAAGCCATATTTATCACATGAGAGAAATACTAGATAGCACTATGGGAGTGCCTAGCCATGCTGTGGTCACTGCACAGTCAGGGTGAGAGTGATCTCTCAGCAGGATATACTGAGGTCACCCTGTCTGTGTAGGTGGTGGCCGGGCACTACAATGTGCCTGTCACTGCCCTATGCCCTGTGCAGATGCACCCTGGCCAGGCCACCCTGTCCGGCCTATACCCATGGTACCTTGCTCCTCATTATGCACATTGGCAGCCCAATACTGGCAACATTGCTGGCAGTGTGGGCTGTGGAAGGTGTTTGCAGCCACCACACACTGGATAGACAGACAGCCACCCCCACACCTATGCCAGCATTGTGCTACTATAGAGGTGGTCAGCAGCCATACCCACCACACCAGTCATGGGCATAGTACAGGCATGGATATGGTACACAAGGCTGTTGGGGGGTCACTCCCCAGGGTGGTGAACACTGTCAGAGACCAGACCTGCAGCAAACACCGCAGACATCAGAATGATTGTTATGGTGGAGCTCGATGAGCAAACTGTGCTTAACGTAAGAATTGATATCTGCCAGTTCTCATAGGGAACGTTTGATAGCTGTGTACCATACACCCAGGTGTAGGGTGTCATTGCTAAGGTATGCAACTGCTAGTATTGGGAGATACAGGCAGGGCCCAATGTCTTGCCTCCAGGAGGCATTGGCCAATGGGGCCTGTGGGTGTGTGTGTGGCCCTGTTGGCTGCTGCTTTATGGCAGAGTTCCCCAACTCCAGTCCTGGTGTTCCAAACACGGTTCGGGTTTTCATGCTGTCCCTCATAAATATGCATGAGCTACATCTGCATACCATGGGGGTGGTGCATAGCTATGCAGCACAGGCATCTTTATTAGAGGCAGCATGAAGCCGGAATGGTGTGGGGCCCTCCAGGACTGCATTTGCGGGACTCTGCTTTAGGTAATGTGCCTGTTTCTGGTGTCTGTGTTTGGTGTGGTAAAATATAGGCCATGCGTATGTTCTCTGCAATAAAGGAGTGTCTTTACTATCACTGTTTAGTGGTGGGTAAAACTATGGGGACTGGGTTGGCAGGAGCCCCAGCTGGGATTTGAACCTGTAACCCTCTGGTCTTACAGGCACTGGCTGTGTCTGTTGCACCACACTGTGGCCACAGAGACAGTGCAGTCCCTGGAGTTAGTTTAACCGGCCTGATGAGTCAGAAACCCTGCTCTGCAACAGGTTTACTGTGGCCTCATTTACCTTGTATGGCGGCAAAGGTGCACATAAACCTCAGAACAGACCGCAAAAAAGGGGCACACACCCATAACCAAGCTGGGCAACAATGATATCATTGGGCAACATTACACAACACTCCCAGGACAGCTCCATTACAATGAAATGATCTTTGAAAGGGTCTGCGGAGCGTAGACCCTTCCACACATCATTTCATTTTCTTTTGGTGCTTTCCAGGGAGTGTTGTTCCTTGTTGCCCATTGCTATCACTGTTGCCCAGCTGAATTATGCTTTTTAAAATGTTTCTTGTGGTCATATTTTATGTTTTATGTGAAATTTTGTTCTGTGCACATGTATCACACTGCTCACGTTTTGTGGGTTTCCCCGGTTTTGCTGTACATTGCTGACGGAAATGGTTTCTCTTCCCTTTAAATGCCTTTAACGACAGGTTTTCATTCGCGTTGGAATTGAGCTCTGAAATTCAGCGCGTTAGTATGAGGGGAGCCTCTCCCCGCCCACTCTCCGCCCATTGACCCCTTCTCTCCGCCCACTCTCCACCTTCTGCGCTGTTTTAACGCGCCGCGGAGCTTTACGATCGTTAACTACGGTTAACGCGCGTAGTATGACGTTAACGGTCGTTAGCGCATCGGTACGCGCGTTATACGGCACTTACGGTCGTTAACATTGTATAACGCGCGTTAGTCACGTTTAACGCACTTTAGTAAACATCCCCCTAAGAGTCTAGTGAAATTAGAAGCTTAAATTTAGGACCTTGGCCCTAGTAAATTTTCACAAAGGCCAAATTAGAAGCCTTACTCCCAAATTTAGGAGCTTAAAACTTTTGGATATGGGCCTCAATATATCTTGAACTTACATAAAAAGCAATGGGGGTAATATTTAAACTCTGTGATCAGTGTTCTCTTTAAATGTCTGCTGCAGCACTTAAAATATGCATAAATATTCAGTGCCTAAGGCTATCTGGATGGCAGTGCTGAATATTATCTGGACAGCCGCACTAAAAATCATTATCTGGATGTTTCTGCTTTATTTTAACTTTACCATTAGACTGCCATGGCACTATCTGAATGGTTCCAGGGCAGTCTGCAATGATTTTGGGCAGCATTATCCAGATGATGTTGCTGTAAATCAGTAGCTGGCTCCGGTTGACTGCATTTATCTACTAAGCAGGTGCTGCTAACTAAATAAATACTTTTAAATATCAGGTCCATTGATTGTAGTGACACAATCCATTTTGTCTGCACAATTCCTCTGTACCATATACCAAAATATTCATTACACTTTCAACAAAAATCATGCGGTATGATACAACATAATAAAAATATGTAAACCACATAAAAAGCAGATAATAAATCAATACAAAAATAACAATACAAACAATACAGAGCTAAAGCAGAAACATTTTAAAATAAATTACTTCAATCAGAGGAATTACCACTGAACAAACAAAGAAACAAAGATATGGGAAGGGGTGAAAACATGGGGAGGGGTGCACCTACTCCTGGTGGGTGCACCACTAAGCAAAGACATGGGTAGGGGGTCACCTACTCCCTAAAAGACATGGGAAGGGGTGCACCTACTCATGCCATATTGCTGGGCAGACTAGATAGACCATACTGGTCTTTATCTGCCGTCATTTACTATGTTACTATGTTAATTAAAAGCCTGCACTACTAAACATATCTTAAAAGAGCATGACTTGTTCACACTTTTGGTTTCTCTGCATTCCTACAGCAGTGCAGCAAACCAAATTTGAACTTTAACTTTGCAACATCTTGTCTGCCTATGATTCTCTTTATTTATCCTATGCTTTACCGAATTCTGTTACTCTATCTGTCTCTACCGCCTCCAATAGGAGCCATATTATGCATCCATCACCCTTTTGGAGAAGAAATACTTTAATTTCTTTGGTTAACTGTTGGAGGGCAAAGCCTGGTTAATTCAACAAATTTTGCACCGATGCATGATGCAAAGCTTATTTTAGTTGAATCCCTTCCTAATTTAATGCAGATTTATGTTATTTATGCTTGTGAAGTGCGATTCCATAGCATCCACATTTGGGCTGCGGGCACACACAAATCAAAGACGGGCCCGATTTAAACCCGATTCCTCAACCATGGGTGTAGACGCATCCACGCTTCTGGAATCGAGGATATAGATGGTTCTATATATGGGTATATGCAGCAAGAGCCTGGACATTCCTGCCCACAGTGAATTCTGAACAGATGTATATATCCTATGCGGCCCGTCTCTATGCAGCCATGCCTCCTCAGTTAAAACGTGCATCCCTGAAGCTGCTCCTTACACTGACAGTGTGGTGCTCATGCAAACTACCCATGAAAACGAATGATATAGATGTGCTGAAGCACAACAGACCAGATAAGCTAGTCCTTTGCATGACCAGAACACTGCAAAGTGATCTTTGTGCACTCAGAGATGTTACAACAGTAAGTACTAAGTGATATGTTTGTCCTGACATATTCTATAGCAAAACATACATGAGTAGGAGAACATTTTAGTTGTGCTTGCATTGGTCATCTCTGACAACAGTCTGTACAATGCTATGTATGGACCAGAAGACATCAGAAAAGGTCTCCTACAGCTAAATGTCAGAGCATATCCCTGGCAATAATTAGGGACCCTTAGATTGAGTGCACGCACCAGCACAAACAGCACTACTAGATGCCCAAGATGGACAGTGTAGGGACAGTGCCTTTGGCCAGGCAGTGATCAGAAGCATTCTCGGTGTATAGACAACTCCTGCCCTCCTACCCTTCAGTGTTCAGGCTACCAGAGTTATGGTGATGCTGGATGCTGGAGTCTGTAGAGTCTCTTGGTAGGGACTCACCTTCAGCAACTCACGACCTCCCTTGGGTCGCTGCTGCTGCCATCATGATTCGGGCCTCGGCAGCCTGGAGCTAGGGAGTCTCATATGTGAAGACTGACTTCCTGCTTGTTCCTGGAGAAAGCATAGTTACTCACCTGTAGCAGGTGTTCTCCCGAGACAGCAGGAATCAGTCCTCACAACCCTCTCTCCTTCTCTTGGAGTTGCCTCTTTTACCTTTTTGTTTTTTTCCTAAGCTATGTCATCTGACTGAGTAAGATGGCACCCTTGGGCGGAAAGGGGACCATGCATGCATGGTAGCATTCCCAAAGGCTTTCTTTGAAAGCTGGGGAAATTCTCCGTGCGGGCTCCGTTGGTGCCGACATCACCCATATATGGTTGTAGACCTTTTCACTAGAAAAGCATCTATGCTGTACATCCAAAGGGCTTATTCGTGTTCTGGAATGACCCCCATTGTTGATATCCTGAAAACCTGACTGGTTGTGGGGTGCCAGCACAGATTTGGGAAGCCCTGGTTTAGTGCTAATGTAGGTATGGTAAAATGTATTGAGCATGCATATGCTAAACATTTAAATAGTATGGTAATGTTGATAAGTGTTTTTGGTAACTGTAGGAAAGTGCTAGTATGGTAATTGAAGGTAGGTGTTAGCGAGGCAACCCTATATCGTATACTTGATAAACTAGCACATAACTGTGGAAAAGGGTGACTTAACCCAGGCCTCAGAACTAAACTGGAAACTATAAAAGAAATTGATGAGTTATCATGTAATAACATAACCTATACAACTATGGATCACCCTGTCTATGGCAATTTGGATTTAGAGGTGGACAGTGACAGTGACAGTGAATCTACATATGGAATATTGGACATAGATACTAGCAGTGAATCTACAGAAAATCACGAAACAGGACTGCAAAGCTATAGGTGAAAATATGCTTAATGGAATTCACAAGCTAAACTGCAAAATCAAAGAGTTTTTCTCTATTAGATTGTTCTTCTGTACTGATAGCAATTGCATCAGAGAATTAGCTAACAGACCAGTCTACATAGTTATTGGGTCACAGGCCAGCTTCTCTAAAAATCAATGGTTACAGACAATGCTTCCCCTTTCATCCTGCAAGATGATAGGTTGAAAGAGTAGTAACTAGGTCAGTATGAACTTTAGAGAATCAGACCTTAGGTCAACATATAACTGGAAATTAAACAAAGCTTGAATAAATAACAGAAATTCAGCAAATATTATAAGATTAACTAATCAGCTTTTGCTTCATGGAAGAATTACAGCGACACCTGCTGTGTCTAGTGAATATAGTCATAACCTTGTAACATCTGCTTTCACATGTTGCTTGGCAAAGATATCAGCAGAATCTATTCTAGACTTGAAATTTTGTAATATGAATATCACCAGATGTTAATTAAAAATTAACTGTGTCAGCTGATAATCCTCAATAAAAGCTGGAACTCTGGCTGAGAAATCTTTGAAGGAACTCAGATGGAAAGGCCTACTTTTGGCACCCTGATCCTTCCTTACAGAGCTCTGGAATAATAATTAAATAATTGTGCCTCTTGTTATTTTCCTTCCTGTTAGAAGGTTTCAGATAATTAACTAAAAGAATCCAGGTTCTTTGAAGGAGGGCAGGCCCTGAGAGAAAGGGTTCAACAGTTTTTGCCGTGACTCGGATTATCTGTCCTTCAAGCAGGAACGAAAAAGCAGAAAGGACACAGGCATTTTTGCCGTGAGTATTGATTGGCAGGTGTCTGTTGTGTGTTGTAATTACAATGGGCAATAAGGCCGGTAAAATTAATCAGAAAATTCAGTTAGATGAGTGGGGCGAGAAAGCTCGTGAGATAGGGCTGAAGAAAGGAAGCCCAAATTATGAAATAAGGCGCAGGTTTGGTGATAGCGCCCTAGATTATGTTGCCCTATTTATTTATTTATTTATTTTACATTTCTTATATACCGCACTATTTGCGATCAGCGCGGTTTACATAAAACAAACAGTGTCCGACAATAAACAAGAGTCAGGTCATTACAATGAACAGGAGCAATCAACTTGGATAACGGGGGAAACTATATACATATTTGATGGCATTCAATGACTGCCAGTAACCCTAATTTGCAGTTCCCGCTTGGTGGAACGTTCCAGGAGGACAAATTGAGGTGGTTACAGTATGAGATGGCCTTTGAGGATTTAGGGCGACCTCATACCAGTCATGAATGGGTCGTATATGGTTGGTGGCAAGCCAAGGCTGCAGAGAAAGCCCAAAAGGCCACCACCTCTGTGTTTGAAAAATTTAAAGATCAAGTATTTAGAATAGAGAAACAAATATGTGTTTTGACTAAACAGACAAGCTGACAGTAAGACTGGTAGTTCTGACAGTGAAAAATTAAAAAGCTGTGATCCTAGGTCTGTTGCTACGGCTCCTCTGGCTTATGAGGAGGAGTTCACTGCATTGGCTGTATCACTAACTAGGAATAGTGCCACAGCATCGGCATCCCACCAAGATCAGGAGGTGTCGCTCATCCAATTGGATGATATGCCTGGTATTTCTACCCCTGTTAAGTCTGATACTCACCCCTGAGGTTCTATTTAATTATGCCAGGTGGTCCCTTTTCTGCTATCCCTGAAGACCTTGTGGTCATCCCTCACACCACTAGAACTCAACAGTTAAAAAAGGACATTTTGGAACTTGAGCAATTAATAGGAGTAGAAGCAAGTCAGCTTGAATTAATAGCTACCAGAGAGCAGTTGACAATATCTTGCCCGCTTAGCAGAAAAAGCCCATACATTGACTGAAGTCATTATAGCTACACTTGAAGCACTTGACCTACAAGTAAAACAGCATACACTAGAGCTGTTGCCATGCAGTCAGAATAAGGAACTGGCAGCAGAAGCCACGGCAGTCCCTAACTGGAAACACTTGCAGCGTTTGACTTTAGAGTTAGGAGAATTTTTAACCTTAAATAAGGAGGTTAGAGAGGAAAAAGAACAAAGTAAGCAAATAGATCTGTTGGCTCCATTCAGAGCCTTCCCTAGGGGGGATGGTGGTTTAGTTACTTTAGCATCTCATTGGTCCCCAGCTGAAGTTTTTAATTTGGCTAGATCTTTCCCTGACTCCCGAGAAAAACCTTGTCAGTTTGTGGATTATTGGCGTCAGCTAATAACTACTTATGACCACTCCTGGGTAGATTTGCAAAATTTATTAAAGTCAGTCTTCTTAAATCCTATAGACTTGAGGGTAGTCACCCACCCCCAACTGCGGGATAATGCAGCCTGGGAGTGGCCTCGTGCAGATCCTGTTATTAATGCTTCTGATAATAATCAAATGACTGCTTTCCGGGAAGACTGGAATAATTTGTTAAAAGCTATTGAAAAGAAATGTACTCCTGTAAAAGATTTGTCCAAGCTATTAGACCTGAGGCAGGGTAGGGATGAAGCTGTTGTTCAGTTTCATACTCATTGTTGCTTAGCATTCCGATATTTTTCTCCTCAGAATGGTGAAATGGAAGGATTTACCTCAATTTTTGTGAATGGACTGCAGCCAGAAATAAAGACTATTCTTGAAAATGCTTTGCTTGGATGGTCTACTAAGTCTGCACAGGAGATTTTGGAAGCTGCTTTGCATGCAGAGAAGCGAATTCAGAAGCAGAAGGAGGATGATAGAGGTAAAGTGGGCCGGCAGCATCAAAAACATTGAAATCTTCAAGTAGCGAGTTATGAATCCAATTTCAGAGGGCGAGGCAGAGCAAGAGGTGGCAGAGGCACTGTACCCTTTAAGGGTAGAGGTCGTGGCTATATGGGGGGGGGGGGGGGCAGCAAGGAGACCATGCCTGTTTTAGGTGTGGTAGGGTGGGGCATATGGTAAGAGACTGTACTATGCCAAGGAGCAACCCTCCCCAATGAGGTACATCAGGATGCTGTAGGAGCTAGTTATTCACATGCTCCATACCCTGTTTTTACCCCTAACCAGCCTTCAGTCATGACCCAATATTATGTGGAAACTGATTTGGACTATAGTGAGGACTGACTAGGCTTGGTTGTGTGCCCCAATACACAGGGAGAAATACGCGCTCTCTTGGGGTATGAATTGCTTTTCCTGTTAGATACAGGCGCCTCTACATCTGCCATAGCACTATCTCAGTTACCTCCTCCTCTGTTTAAGACACTGTCTACTGCTCCTAAAGTCCCTTGTGAAGGAATTGAGGGAAAAGCTATAATGCACCAGAAATTGTCTGATGTGCCGCTTCTTGTGGAAGGAAAATTGTATCATACAGATTTCCTGGTTGGCCCTACTTTGCCTGTCAATTTGCTGGGACGAGATTTTCTATCCAGAAACAAGACTGTTATCAGCTGGGAAACTGGCACTTTGACTTGTACCTTGTGTCCCCTGCAAGTTCAACAGCCTGTAGCTGTGACACCGGCTGTTGTGATGGCTCCACCATTGGACACCCTTCCTTCAACCTTGTGGGCTGTGCCAGGTAATGATATTGGACATCTCAACATTTCTCCAGTCAAGACTGAAGTACAGCCAGGAGCTCCACTGCCATATGTGCATCAGTATCCTCTGCTTGCTGCTTCAGTGGCTGGAATACGGCCAGTGATTGAAAACCTGCTAGCCCAGGGTGTGTTGGTACCCACTTCTTCTCCTTGCAATACTCCTATTTTACCTGTACTGAAGGCTGATGGTAAGTCTTACAGATTTGTGCAAGATTTGAGAGCTATTAATCGTATTGTCCTACCAGTTTTTCCCCTCATACCCAATCCTCATGACATTTGAACTCATATACCATGTGGCTCCACCCACTTTTCAGTTATAGATTTGAGCTCCACCTACTATTCCATACCAGTGGGGGAGGAGTCTAGGTATTTACTGGCTTTTACGTACGAAGGGCGTCAGTATACCTGGACTACCCTTTCTCAAGGGTACACTGAAAATCCTGCTTATTTTTCGCAGGCCCTTAAAGCTGCTTTGCAGGACTTGGCATTGGACAAATCTATGTTAATACAGCATGTAGATGATTTACTTATTTGCTCTCCTTGTTATGATGCTTGTGTTGCTGATACTATGTTAACTCTTGTACATATCTCTCATCTGGGATTGAAAGTTAATCAGTCTAAGTTGCAATTTTCTTTGACACAAGTGATATTTCTTGGTGTATATCTCTCCTCAGCTGGACGATCTATCACTGCTCAGCGGATTGGTCCTATTATGTCTATGCCTTTTCCTGCTACTGTGCCTTTAATACGGCGCTTTTTAGGTCTTTTAGTATTTTGCCCCCAGTGGATTCCTGACTTTGCTGAACTTGCTGCTCCACTGTATGCCCTTCTTGGCCGGGAGGCTCCAGAGGGTATTATATTTCCTACTGAAGCTCAGCATAATGCTTTCCACTCTCTGCGACAAGCTCTACTGACTTCTCCCTGTCTTTCTTTTCCTGATTATGCTTTACCTTTCTGTCTCTATGTGGCTACGTCCACATCTGCTGCTGTTTGTGTTCTGGTACAACGTTTTCCTACTAGATTGAAGCCCTTAGGCTATTTTTCCCAAGCCTTTGATCCTGTCATTTCTGGCATGCTGCTATGTTTCCAGTCTTTGGCTGTTGTAGTGTTTGCTATACAAACTACAGATTTTCTTGTTCTCCAACATGAATTACATGTGTACACTTCCCATTCAGTTGCTCGTCTGTTGCATTTGGCTAAAACCCAGCCTCTGTCCAGCTCTCATTTATTGTTATTTGATTTGGCTATTTCTCAAACACATGTCACTTTACATGAGGTCTCACTGTTACAGCAAGCTCAAATCCTGGCTTCTTTAGATCCACTGCTACACCTATCTGATCCTAATGGAACTCATGATTGTCTTTCCTCTGTAACAGCCTATTCAAAGGCTAGGCCTGATCTGTCTTCTGTCCCTTTGTCCAGCCCTGACTGGGTTCTGTTTACTGATGGTTCTGCTTTCCGTGATGAGCAAGGGAATTTACTTGTTGGCTATGCTGTTACTACTGTTGATTCTGTAATAGAGGCAGGAGCCTTGCCATTTGCTAGTGCCCAGTTGGCAGAGGTGTTTGCTCTTATTCGGGCCTTGGAAATATCTTCACATTTGGTTGTGAATATTCATAGTGACAGCGCTTATGCACTTGGGGTTCTCTGGGATTTTGGGAACATTTGGGCTCAACGTGGATTTTTAACAGCTGCTCATGCCCACTAGATTGAACGTTTGCTTGCTGCAGTGCTTAAACCAGCTCAGATAGATGTGTTGAAATGTAAAGGACATGATCTTACTGGAACTGTGGTGTCACAAGGCAATCCATTTGTGGATCAAGCTGCTAAAGCTGCAGCAGCGGGGCCTGCGGCTCCGTCACATCTCTTATTAACTCTTCGTTCACCTGCAGCTTCTACTTCTGGCTCATTATCATTGGACTTGATGCATTCTCATCAGGACTCAGCCGACTTCACCAAAAAGCAAGAATAGTTATCTTGGGGAGCATCACCTGATGGTACTGGACTATGGAAAAAGGACCAATTATTTATTTGTCCTAAATCATTATTTTATCCTGTTGCTTTGTTCTTACATCACAAGTTGCATTTAAGTGTTCCGGCTATGACAAATGCTTTTGCTCAGTTGTGGTATAATCCTGCATTTGCTTCTGCTGCTCATGCTGTGTATGTTTCTTGTCTCCCGTGTCTACAAGCAGGAAAATCTGGATGCACTCTTCACGCATTACCTTCTCCATCCTTGCCTAGGCCTCGAGGACCCTTCCTCTTCCTGCAAATGGACTTTACTGATCTGCCTTGTGCCAAGGGGGGAAGGAAGCACCTTTTGGTTTTTACCTGCTTATACTCAGGATGGCCTGAAGCCTATCCAACTAATTTGTTGTCTGCTGCTACAGTTTTGAAGTGTTTGTTTACCCAGTTTATTCCATTATGGGGAGTGCCCCTGGTTTTGTCTTCCGATCAAGGCCCAGCATTCACGGCAGAAGTCTGGAAAGGCATAACTGCATTTTTTGGCCTTCATCAGCAACTTCATCCTCCGTATCATCCGCAAAGCTCTGGCCAAGTGGAACGGATGAATCAGACGCTGAAGGCGCTCCTCCGGTCCCTCACTCATGATTGGAGTCGGGACTAGGTGGAAGCTCTGCCGTTTGCTTTATTTTCAATTCGCAATTCTCCTCAACGAACTCAACAGGGCCTTACCTCTTATGAAATTGTGACCGGACGTCCGGCAACAACTCCAGCCCATGTTATGGTTCCACCAGATCAATTGCCTGATCCCCAACTGCTGCGCAGTGACCTATTATCCTATTGTAAATATTTGTACCAAACGCTGGTATCTCCTTCCTTTTTGCAGCTTACGAAGCAGAGTGCTCAAGGATCACAACCACCTCCAGAAGTGGAACCTGGAGACTAGGTGCTTATCAAGGATCTGGCACCGAAGTCTGCGCTGGAAGCGAGATTTCTGGGACCATTCCAAGTGTTGCTGGTGGGATATTCAGCATTGAAAGTGATAGGACGGAAAACCTGGATACATTTGGATCAGTGCAAGAAAGCACCGTCACCTGGATGAGACAACTTCCCTGTACACAGCCTAGGCCAGACCCAGAGGAATTTGAGATTGAACTGGACTCACTTCCTCCGATTTTATTTCCACTTAACCAAGAAAGTGTGTGTGAAGTTGTTGGACAGTTACAACCTACTTCGGACTTGTCCACAGAGAATTGGTTAATATGTATGCTTTCAGTAGCATTGGCACTGTTTTTGTATTTCTTGATCTGGTGTGTGGGAGCTCTCTCCCTAGTATAGGGAGTGTGGAGGCTCTTATGAAAATGTTATCAGAAAAACCAACGGTAGGGTCTAAGCAAAAGGCAATAGTAGATGAATTGCTCCGAACCTTCAACCTTGCCCCTACACCTCCAGTGGTCCAAGATCATACAGTTCCTGATCATACAGTCCCTGAGTATGATCCGCATGCTCCTTGGGCAAAACATGGTGTTTTTTATGTGTTCCATTCTCATATTTACTCCTTAATTCAGCGTTTTAACATTTCCAATTGTGCTGTGTACTTACCTCACCCAGCAGCTACGCAGTTTGGATTTTTGCCTAGACCCCGACCTATCTCTCTGCAAGAATTAAAGGAGTTGTCTGTGAATGAAACCTTATTCAACCTTACTGTAACATGGCCAGATGTAGCAACCTTTGCTCCAAGAATTATCAGTCCTCAGCCAGTAACCAACCCTCCTATTTGTCTTCAGAGAGAGGGAGCTCACCCTGTGGGGGAAACCCCCCTATCTAGTTGTCAGACTGTTATGACTAATAATCATGTGCATTTAGTAATGGACCATTCCACAGTGAGTTCTGTACAAGCCCATTCTAATCTGAGGGTTGTTAATGTTCTCACTAATTCTAAAACTCATTTTGATCAGTATGAATTACAGTATTATGACCAGGATGGGCTACCAACATATGGGAAGTACAGACTGCAGAAAAGCAAAGATGGTTCAGGATATGGCTATGTTGATAATTATGTATATCCCTATTTAGGATACTATCATCCGTGGTTAAGGGATATTTGGCCTGGAACTGAAATTTTGCTTACCGAACCTAAAGATTATAAAATTTGGCCTGATGGACTACTTGCCTTGGTAGGCCATTACTTTGTGTGTGGAACTTTAGCCTATGTCCGGTTACCTGCTGATTGGTCTGGCAATTGCTACATAGCTACCCTTGACCTGCTATGGAAACTGGTCCCTTATGAAGCTTTACTTGGAGTGCCTTCAAGCTGTCATCGCAGAGCTGCAGATGACTATAGTGCAGATATACGTGCAGCAAGAAAATTGCTAGATGATACTACTATGCTCACTCAACAAGAAGTAAGCACCTTCACTGGAACAGTTTGGCTTAGTACCTTTGGTGCCATACATCCTACAGCATGTTATGGTGAACAATTATTGCGAATCTATGCCCTAATAGAAGTAACAGCTCAGGATTTCACTGATGCTCTCACAGTCATGCAAGGTACTGTAGACAAACTAACTGCTTACTCTGCCCAAAACAGAATGGCCTTGGATTATTTATTAGCCAAGGAAGGAGGCGTGTGTAATATTGTACACAGTCATTGCTGTACTCTTGTTGATTCTCAGAGCAAGGTGGTCTCTGGTATCCTAGATCAGGTGAGAAAAGAAACTCATTTCTCCAAAGATAATATTGAAGGAACTTCTGATTCTGTATGGCCCTGGTTTGAAAATATGTGGAGTGGCTTGTCCGGTCCCATAAAGGCCTTACTGAAGGGCCTTTTTGGCTTCCTAGTAGCCCACCTACTCCTAGAAAAATGCCTTGCCTGTTTTATGAAGTGTGGTGCTTCATATATGGCTAAGACTACAAACACCATTGCAGTCCTTAAGTTACGAACTGTTCCCAGTACTGGAAATTTGCTCCATGAAATGCCCTTTTATGAAGAATGTGGTTCTGAGCAGAACCAAAGGGAGGACTGTGGAAAAGGGCAACTTAACCCAGGCCTCAGAACTAAACTGGAGACTATAAAAGAAATTGATGAGTTATCATGTAATAAAATAACCTATACAACTATGGATCACCCTGTCTATGGCAATTTGGATTTAGAGGTGGACAGTGACAGTGACAGTGACAGTGAATCTACATATGGAATACCGGACATAGGTACTAGCAGTGAATCTACAGAAAATCACGAAACAGGACTGTAAAGCTAGCTATAGGTGAAACATATGCTTAATGGAATTCACAAGCTAAACTGCAAAATCAAAGGGGTATGTTTACTAAAACCCCGGTAATGTGTGGGCCGCGCTAGTGTGCGGGTGCCATATAAGGAGTGGGCGTTTCAGGCTGAAAAAAGCAAAACCGGGATTAAACATGCGCCAATGTGCGTGGCGCTCATGTGCGCCCCGCACATTAGCGCATGAGAAAGCTGCGCGGGAAGCATAAGTGGCGCGCTGATGCATAAGCACAGGAACAGAGCCACAGTGCAATGGTTAAGACACTGACCAATGATGCAGAAGTCATGGGTTCTATCCCCCACTGTGCCTAATGAAGAAGGCTGGCTGGGGCATAACCTGTTATATGTAATATTGCTGTAGGGGGCATTCTATTTTTATTTTCATTAGTGCTGCCAGCAAACACACCCTCATAGTATGGTAACATAAGGTGCTGCATAAGGCACCTCATAGGGAACCCCAGAGGGCACATTATAAAGTGCACTGTCTGCCACGGCACCCTAAAATGTCCCCTATAGGGCACCCTATAAGTTGCTCCACAGGATAACGTATAGTGCACCTTATATGGACGGTAACCATAAGGTAACCTATAGGGCGCCCTATAAAGCGCCCTCTGAGGCACCTTATGGGTACAGTACGATGAGGGTGTTCTTGCTGGCAGCAATAATGTACATTAAAATAGGTAATGCTTTGGGCAGCCCTATCAAATAACCCCACTGTGGGTTTGAACTTGCAACCTCTGGCTCCATAGGCAGTGAAGTAACCATTGTGCTACAGCTCTATAGATGCTAGCAAGCCCCTGGCTGGCTGCAGAGGGAGTGCATGTCACCACACAGACAGTCTGCTGTGGTCACCAGGATAGGGTTAGCCCACCCGTACCCATGATGCACTGCACATGCAAATCAGCTGTCCACAAATAAACACAAGATTGGGTATGCACCCCCACAGCACCTCAGCCTGGTAGGGTGTACTGACCGTGTGTTTTACTGGCACAGAGTAGCTACACACCGTCACATTGTGCGGGTACTGTGCTCACCCTGAGGGTGCGGTGAGGCGCCCAGCACCACGTCCACAGCACCTTCAATGGCTGAAAGAGGCCATGCTTGAGGTTCAAAGCAGTGTTAATGTGTGAGATAGGTCATTTCTGCAGAAGCACCTTGATATCTCTGTCTGTCTCAGTCAGGTGTAGCCCCTATGGACCCCTAGGAGGATTATGCACCACCACTCTCCTCCTCCAGGGCTGAGAGTGGCAAACAGGGTCTCCCATCAACAGATCCACATTCTACCTTCCTGCAATGGTGGCAGTAGAGGGGACCATGAACCCCAGTCAGGCTGGGGAACAGACACCCTACAGAGCAGTCAATGCAGCTCTGTACACATCCATAACGCAATAGCAGACAGACATTAGGCCTGGATATGCTAAGCTGCACCCCACCACTATCTGATATTCTCCTGCAGCAAGCCTTCAGCCACTGTACCCTGCAAGGCACTCCATCAAAACACATACCAGCTGCAAACAGTCTGCTAGCTAGTCCATAGTGCATGTTCCTGGTGGAAATGCATGCACCCAGAACTGGGATGTCAGCATACACAACAAGCAGATAAATCAGTGACTGGGCCCCAAAAGGAAACCCATAAATATCACATAAGAAAAATACTATATAGAACTATGGGGGTGCCAAGCCATGCTGTCGTCACTGCACAGTCAGGGTGAGAGTGATCTCCCAGCAGGACATACTGAGGTCACCCTGTCTGTGTAGGTGGTGGCCGGGCACTAAAATGTCCCAGCCAGTGCCCTATGCCCTGTGCAGATGCATCCTGGCCAGGCCACACTGTCTGGGCTATACCCATGGTACCTTGCTTCTCATTATGCACATTGGCAGGCCAATACTGGCAACAGTGCTGGCAGTGTGGGCTGTGGAAGGTGTTTGCAGCCACCACACACTGTCTAGACAGACACACACTCCCACACCTATGCCAGCATTGTGCTACTATAGAGGAGTTTAGCAGCCCTGCCCACCAGTCCTGGGCGCAGTACAGGCATGGATATGCTACACAATACTGTTGGGGGTCATTCCCCAGGGTGGTAAACACTGTCAGAGACCAGACCTGAAGCACACACCGCAGACATCAGAAAGATTGTTATGATGGAGCTCAATGAGCAAACTGTGCTTAACGTAGGACTTGCTATCTGCCAGTAATCATAGGAAACGTTTGATAGGTGTGTACCGTATACCCAGGTGTAGGGTGGCATTGCTAAGGTATGCAAGTGCTAGTATTGGGAGATGCACGCAGGGCCCAATGTCCTGCCTTTCCAGGAGGCATTAGCCAATGGGCCCTGTGGGTGTGGGTGTGTCTGCCCCTGTTGGCTGCTGCTTTACGGCAGAGGTTCCCAACTCCAGTCCTGGTGTGCCACACACTGTTCAGGTTTTCATGCTGTCCCTCATGAATATGCATGAGATACATCTGCATACCATGGGGGTGGTGCATAGATATGCAGCACAGGCATCTTTATGAGAGGCAGCATGGCATCTGAATGGTGTTTGGCCCTCCAGGACTACATTTGGGAGACTCCGCTCCATGTAATGCGCCTGTTTATGGTGTCTGTGCTTGGTGGGGTAAAATATAGGCGTATTAACCATGCGTATGTTCTCTGCAGTAAAGGCTTGTCCTTGCTATCACGTTGTAGTTGTGGGAAAAATATGGGGACTGGATTGGCAGAAGCCCCAGCTGGGCTTTGAATCTTTGACCTTGTGTTCTTGCATATACTGTCTGTGTGCACTGCACCACCGTGTTGCCACAGATATGCTGCATTCCCTGGGGAGTCCATGACTGTACATCCGACAGGGCCTGTTTGTTGCAGTGCACGGCACCCACCTGGACAGGGCTAGGCCATGGTCTTCTGTGGCCACCAGCTGCTGCCACCTCCACCACCAGTAGCGCTCCATCCTTAGATTGGAGACAGCATAAACCCTGAAGGTTTTGTGGACCTCCAGGACTGCATTTGGGGGAATCTGCTCTAGGTAATGTGCATGTTTCTGGTGTCTGTGCTCTGTAGGGTAAAATAGAGGTGTTTGAGCCATGCTTATGTTCTCTACAGTAAAGATTCGTATTTACTATCACTAGTTAGTTGTGGGTAAAATATGGGTACTGGATTGGCAGTAGACCCAGCTGGGACTTGAACTTGTGACCTTCTGCTCCTGAACACACTGGCTGTGTTCACTGCACCACACTGTGCTCACAAAGACAGTGCAGTCCCTGGAGATACCATGGTTGTTTGTCAGACAGAGCCTGTCTGTTGCAGTGCATGGCACCCACCTACACAGGGCTAGGCGATGGTCTGCTCTGGGCAGCTGCCACTGCCCCCCTCCACCTCCATTACCCCTGTGCCACCCTGCTTACATGCCCTTCTGCTGGTGGTGCTGGTGGTACGCAGTCTCAGGCCATCCTGTGTATGGGTAGGTGGCTGCCTATGGTGCGGGTTCTGGGGTAGGGGTGCCTGCAAATTTGTCCGCACGTCTGCCAATCACCGCCTGCCAATGTTCTGTGCCCTTGGGGGTACCTGCTTGGTACTATCCCCTGTGACACTGTGATAAGTACTCTCGTGCCCATGTTGGGCCCTCATCAGTTGCTGTCTGGCTGCTGTTTAGTTTCAGCATTCCTAGGTGCCATCTAGGCATCTGCCTAGTCCGCACTGTGCCCCAGCTGCACCACAGCATGTTCCGCCTGCAGCCCTCTGTATCCCCTTTCCCAGCATCTGTCCAGTTGCCCATTCTGACCTGGCCGCCCTGCTGTTGTGGAAATGTGCATGCCATAAGTAACCTGTCCAATGGAGAGGGAAACCCTGATCATTGCTATTTCACTGTGGGATCATTTACCTTGTATGGGGACGGAGCGTAGACCCTTCTAAAATTCATATTTCTTTTTTGAGGCTTTATTGGGAGTGACTTTTGATGTTTTCCAGTACTATCACTGTTGCCCAGCTGGAGTATAATTTTTTAGAATTTTGTTGTGGTCATTTTCAATTTTTATTTGCTATTTTGTTCTGTGCACAAGTATCACACTGCTCACGTTTTGTTGGTTTCCCTGGTTTTGCTGTACATTGCTGACAGAAATGGTTTCTCTTCCCTTTAAATCGGCTCTAACGCAAGGTTTTCACTCGCGGTATTTTTTTAGTTGAATTTCAGCCCTGCTCGTTTGCGGGGAGCCTCTCCCCTCCCACTCTCCACCCATTGACCCCTGGGGAGCCTTCCTCCGCCCTCCGAAAGCCTTTCCATGCCTCTATCGCACATCAGCGCGCCGTGCACTTCTGCGGGACCGTTAGTGCAGCGCGCACGTGTGCAGGGCACAAAAACACATCTTTAGCGTGCGCTAAGGTACTTTAGCGCACGCTCAAGTGTGCCGCGCACATGATCGCGGTTTAGTAAACATACCCCAAAGAGTTTTTCTCTATTAGATTGTTCTTCTGTACTGATAGCAATTGCATGAGAGAATTAGCTAAGAGACCTGTCTACATAGTTATTGGGTCACAGGCCAGCTTCTCTAAAAATCAGTGGTTACAGACAATGCTTCCCCTTTCATCCTGCAAGATGATAAGTTGAAAGAGTAGTAACTAAGTCAGTATGAACTTTAGAGAATCAGACCTTAGGTCAACATATAACTGGAAATTAAACAAAGCTTGAATAAATAACAGAAATTCAGCAAATATTATAAGAGTAACTAATCAGCTTTTGCTTCATGGAGGAATTACAGCGACACCTGCTGTGTCTAGTGAATATAGCCATAACCTTGTAACTTCTGCTTTCACATGTTGCTTGGCAAAGATATCAGCAGATTCTATTCTAGACTTGAAATTTTGTAATATGAATATCACTAGATGTTAGTTAAAATTAACTGTGTCAGCTGATAATCCTCAATAAAAGCTGGAACTCTGGCTGAGAAATCTTTGAAGGAACTCAGATGGAAAGGCCTACTTTTGGCACCCTGATCCTTCCTTACAGAGCTCTGGAATTATAATTATATAATTGTGTCTCTTGTTCTTTTCCTTCCTGTTAGAAGGTTTCAGATAATTAACTAAAAGAATCCAGGTTCATTGAAGGAGGGCAGGCCCTGAGAGAAAGGGTTCAACAATAACTAAGAAAAAGGGCACTGAGCAGAGCCTTCCACTCTTCTGATTCCCCCATTATAATCAAACCCTTCTCAGTAACACTCATTGCCTCCCCCTGCTTTTTATCCTTCCAAAAATGCAATGTGTGCCTTCGAGTCAGTCCTGACTCCTGGTGACCCAGAAGCTCCTGGGTTTTCTCCAGGACCAAGCAGGAAGTCAGTCCTCACTTATGGGTGACGTCGGCGCCGACGGAGCCCTCGCGGAGCAATTTTCCCCAACTTTCAAAGAAAGCCTTTGGGATTGCAGCGCGCATGCGCGGTCGTCTTCCCGCCCGAGGGTGCCATCTTAGCCAGTCTTCTTTTTTCCGCGGAGCCCTACAGACGTCCCCGTCTTGTCCCCGCGAAAAAGTTGATTTTCTTCTTTGTTTTATCCTTTTTTCTTTCGGTTCGACGCCGATCGTTTTCCCGCCCGGACTCGCGACGCCGGTCTCGAGTCCTCTTACTTTTTTCGGTTTTTCTGACTTAGTCAGCTTTCGTTTTCGTTTTCCCTGGCAGCCCGGTCCTTTGACCTCGCAGGGGCCCTTTTTCCCCCGATGGCTGCCAGTGGGTTTAAGCGGTGTGGTCGGTGTGACCGAAATATGTCACTAACCGACACACACGACTTTTGCCTCCGCTGCCTGGGCCCGGATCATGAGGAACTGATCTGTGGGCCCTGCAGCAAACTGTCCTCAAAGGCGTTGAGGAGTCGGCGGCATCAGCGTGAGAGAATCTTCGCTGACCCCAGCCGTACCCGGACCTCGTCGGAGGCCTCCGTGTCGAAAGGCTCCAGCTCGGACCGTCGCCGGAGCTCCTCCGACCGGGGTTCTCCCTCCGGGGACCATCGTCGGAAGGAAAAACCCGCGAGGGCGGCGTCGGTGGACGCTCCTGGTTCCGCGAGGGCCAGGTCGCATAGCCCCGACAGCCGCCCCGGGTCCTTGGAGAAGGAACACGTCCCGAAGCGACCTCGCCTGGAGTCGGAGATGCCTGCCCAGGTAAGTCCTGTGGTCCTTCTGGACTCGCCTCCGCGACAGCCGACGTCGGGCCCGACGCCGTCGGGGCCCGAGTCGGGGGCTGCTGGGTCACCTGAGCTCGGACTCAGGTTGACGGCCTTGGAGAGCAGACTGTCTGCCTTCATGGACCAGCAGAGGGCACTGCTCGCTGGCTTCGCTGGCGTCGCTGCCCCGACCGCCGGGACGTCGACGTCCAAGTCGACCCCGGAGACCGAGCCGATCCTCGAGTCGATGAGAACTCGAGTCGATCCTCGGTCGAGGTCGCCCTCGGCCTCCCGTTCGGGACCGAGGTCGCCGACGCCGACTCCCTCGGCGTCGGGGCGGCTGGCGCCGCACCCTGCCCGGGCCGACCCCACCGAGTCCTCGTCGGAGTCGGTCTGGGAGTCTGAGGAGGAAGAGTCACCTGATTCTTTCCGGACTCGGTGTGTCCCATCGGACTCACCGGAGTCCGAGCCTCGGAAGCAGTCCCCCCCGGAGGATGCCCGGTTCTCGGACTTCGTTAGGGATATGGCCAAGGCTTTGGCCTTCCCTGCGGATCCCGAGGAGGAGCCTCGAGCCGAAGAGCTCGACGCCCTCCAGTATGACTCTCCCGCGAGGGAACACTTTACTGTGCCGGTTCCTCCTATGCTGGAACGACTACTCTTCCGCATGTGGGAGAGTCCGGCCTCCTCGCCGGTCCTGAGCAAGCGGGTCGATTCTATCTATCGAGTCCGCAAGAGCCCTGGCTTTCAAAAGGCACAGCTGCCACACCATTCCATGGTAGTGGAATCGGCCATGCACCGTCTTAAGAGCCAGAAGATGCACTCCTCGGTGCCTCCTGGCAGGGAGGCCCGTAACCTGGATGGCCTTGGCAAGAAGTGCTTCCAGGGCTCTATGCTCGCATGTCGTGTCCAGACTTACCAGCTATACATGGGCATGTATCTCCGGGATCTGGCTAAAGAGCTAGCCGGATTCTCCGCTGGTCTCTCCGAGGAGCCCTTGCGGAGGTTCCTAGCCTTGTCCACTGGCATTCGGGAATGCTCAAAGTTCATGTCCCGAGCAGCCTATGATGGCTTTGAAGCCTCGGCTCGAGTAGCCGCAGCCGGCATCGGTGCCCGCCGACAGGCTTGGCTTCAGTCGTCAGACCTTGAGCCCTGGGTGCAGGACAAGTTGGTCGATCTCCCCTGCCGAGGTGAAAACCTCTTTGGCAAGCCCATGGCGGAAAAGGCTGCGCAAATTGAGACTGAGACTCTCACCAGGACCAGGCTTTCTAGGAAGACCTCCGCCCCTTCCCAGAAAAAGAAGGGCTCGGGGAAAAAGTCCTTTTACCCGAGGAAGGCGGCTGCCTACAAACAATACCCCCATTATCAGGCCCCTGCAGCTCCCCAACAGGGCCAGCAGGCCAAGGGACGGGGTAACGGGTCCCGTAGGCAGCAAGCCCCCAAGCCTGCACCACCAGCCCCTGCTCAGCAGGGTGGGGGCTTTTGACTCGCTAAGCATAGCCTCTCCCCCCCCGCTGGTTCCCTCCAGCACCGGAGGCCGGCTGGTTCACTTCGCCCACAGGTGGTCCAGCATCACCGCAGATGCCTGGGTGCTTCAGGTCGTGCGAGAAGGCTATCTTCTCCACTTCCATCAGGTCCCTCCCTCCTATTTTCCGGGAGAACCTCCACGCCCCCCTCTGCACAGGGAGTTGCTCCTTCAGGAGTTAGCAGGTCTTCTGCAGGAACAGGCGGTGGAACCGGTGCCACACCACCTGAGAGGTCAAGGCTTTTATTCAAGGTATTTTCTGATACCAAAGAGAACAGGGGGCCTCAGACCCATCCTGGACTTGCGCAACCTCAACAAGTTCCTTGTGCGGGAGAAGTTCAAAATGCTTACCCTTGGAATCCTTCTGCCCTACCTCCAGCAGGGAGATTGGCTATGCTCCTTGGATCTAAAGGATGCCTACACGCACATCCTCATCCACCCAAGCCACCGCCAATACCTAAGGTTTGTGGTGGCAGGAAATCATTACCAGTACAGAGTACTGCCCTTTGGCCTGTCCTCCGCACCGCGAGTCTTCACAAAATGTCTCGCGGTCGTGGCGGCCCATCTCCGGCTTCACGGCCTCTATGTCTTTCCGTACCTCGACGACTGGCTCATCAGAGCAGCGTCCGCTCAGGAGGTCACCAACGCCACGTGCCGCACGGTGACTCTGCTGCAGCACTTGGGCTTTGTCATAAACTTCGCAAAGTCCACTTTGCTCCCCTCACAGGATCTCGAGTTCATCGGCGCAAGGCTGCACACTCCTCAGGCGCGAGCATTCCTACCGCTCGACAGGGCTCAACGGCTCATGGACCTAGCTGACCGCTTTCGCAGCCAGCCCCTGGTCTCCGCCAGGCGCTTCCTGAGACTGCTCGGCCATATGGCTTCCACCGTCCATGTGACCCCCAATGCCCGCCTGAATATGCGGTCTGCGCAATGGTGTCTCCGCCAGCAGTGGCGACAAGCCACGGGCGGCCTAGCAGACCTAGTGCGCGTTTCCGAGCCGCTGGTCTCGTCTCTCCGGTGGTGGCTCCGGCAGCCGAACCTGATATTCGGAATGCCTTTCCAGTCACCTCAGCCGACCCGGGTGCTGACCACCGATGCATCCCTCCTGGGCTGGGGAGCACATTGCCAAGAGGCACGCACTCAGGGCCTCTGGACCACGTGGGAGTCTGCTCAGCAGATCAACTTCCTGGAGCTCAGGGCGATCCGCCTGGCTCTCAAGGCCTTCTCCCACCTGACTTCCCAACAGTCCGTCCTTGTCCAGACGGACAATCAAGTTGCCATGTTCTACGTGAACAAGCAGGGGGGCACGGGCTCCTTCCTCCTCTGCCGGGAGGCACAGAAGCTCTGCTCTTGGGCCGTCAGTCACGGCATTCTCCTCAAGGCAGTTTATCTCCCGGGCCAAGAAAATTGCCTTGCAGACAAACTCAGCAGGGTCCTCCAGCCGCACGAGTGGCGTCTGGATCCCTTGGTAGTTCAGAAGCTCTTCCTCAAGTGGGGTCTCCCCACGGTGGATCTCTTTGCCAGTCCTCACAACCGGCAGCTTCCTCGCTTCTGCTCTCGTCGGCCACACCCCCTCCGGGTGGCGGCGGACGCCTTTCTGATCTCGTGGTCGGGGAGCCTTCTGTACGCTTTCCCTCCCATCCCGCTGATCTCTCGGACTCTTTTCAAGGTTCTCCGAGACAAAGCCTTCATGATCCTGGTGGCCCCTCGCTGGCCCAGGCAGCCGTGGTTTCCGCTCCTGCTGCAACTGGCGGTGGAGGATCCAATCCCTCTGGGGGTACAACCGGATCTCCTCACTCAGGATCAGGGGTCCCTCCTGCACCCCAACCTCAGGTCTCTCAACCTCATGGCCTGGCTGCTGAGAGGGTAGTCCTTGCTCCCCTTCTCCTGCCGGCGGAGGTGGAGGAGGTCGTCTTGGCTTCGCGACGGCCTTCTACCCGAAAATGCTACGCCCTTAAATGGCGTCGCTTTGCAGTCTGGTGTACCCAACAGTCTCAGGATCCCTTCTCCTGCCCGGTGTCGGTGATCTTGCAGTACTTGCTGCACCTCTCTAATCTGGGACTTAAGTCCAACTCCGTCAAAGTTCACCTCAGTGCTCTTTCAGCACATCATGTGCCGGTGGACGGCAGACCTCTCTCCAATGACCCTCTCGTAGCGAGGTTTCTCCGAGGTCTCCTTCTACTTAAACCACCTCTGCGCCCGCCAGCGCCTGACTGGGACCTGAATGTGGTTTTGCAGCGGATCACCTGTCCGCCTTTTGAACCTATGGCTACCTGTTCTCTCCGTTTTCTGTCTTGGAAAACACTGTTCTTGATAGCCCTCACTTCCGCTAGACGCGTGAGTGAATTGCAGGCCCTCGTGTCTGATCCCCCTTACACTAGGTTCTACAAGAATAGGGTAGTCCTACGGACTCACCCAAAATTTCTGCCTAAAGTGGTCTCCCCTTTTCACATCAATCAGGAGGTGGTACTTCCAACCTTCTTTCCCAGACCACACTCCAGCCGAGCTGAGACGGTCCTCCATACCCTGGACTGTAGAAGGGCATTGAACTTCTACCTTGACCGTACGCGGGAGCACCGTAAAGCTGCTCAGCTTTTTGTGTCTTTTGACCCCAATAAATTGGGGCTCCCGGTCTCCAAGCGTACTCTGTCCATCTGGGTTGCGGACTGTATCTCTTGGGCTTATGGGGCAGCCGGACTCTCCTTAGAAAGTCGAGTCACGGCTCATTGCGTTCGGGCAAAGGCCACGTCAGTGGCTTACCTCCGCTCTGTTCCGCTGGCAGACATCTGCCGGGCCGCTACTTGGTCTTCGAGCCAGACTTTTGCGGTCCATTACTGTCTCGAGAGGGAGTCCCGTAGGGACAGTGCTTTCGGACAGGCAGTCCTCCGTAATCTCTTTGAGGTCTGAGCAACTCCTACCCTCCATCCCGGATGTGGGCTACCGGTGGGTGATAATTCAGCGAAGATTCTATCCTTCTGTGCTGCTGAGCTAGAAGGAGCTCATTTTTGTGCTTAGGGTCTCCGGTAGCCTTAAGCTTGGGAGTCCCATAAGTGAGGACTGACTTCCTGCTTGGTCCTGGAGAAAGCGTAGTTACTCACCTGTAACAGGTGTTCTCCAGGAGCAGCAGGAATCAGTCCTCACTACCCTCCCTCCTCCCCTTGGAGTTGCAATCGTCTGCTTATGTTCTTTTTGCAAATTTTTATGCTGTCTTTTTTAGCTATGTCATCTGACTGGCTAAGATGGCACCCTCGGGCGGGAAGACGACCGCGCATGCGCGCTGCAATCCCAAAGGCTTTCTTTGAAAGCTGGGGAAAATTGCTCCGCGAGGGCTCCGTCGGCGCCGACGTCACCCATAAGTGAGGACTGATTCCTGCTGCTCCTGGAGAACACCTGTTACAGGTGAGTAACTACGCTTTCTTGGCAGTGTCACCGGAAGTAGATTACCAGGCCTTTCTTTATCCTTCCCCAACATTCAAAATCATCCTGATTATCTCTTCTCTTCATTTGATTCCCCTAATGGCGTCCAAACTCCTTCTGATCTCCCTCAAAACATCCAAAGCCCTATCCCCCATTTTCCTTGCCAGCAGAAGGAAACATACCTATCTCCTAACAGCTCCAACAATGAATTTGCAATGCCCTCCACTATTTTGGTGAAAACTACAATGGTGAAGACATTGAGCATTTTGGATGTTGGGGGAGGGAAATCAGAAGTGGGGTGTTCATTTGAAGGATATGGATGTCATGTGGGTGAAGAGGTTTTTCTGCACTAACCGACCATTTCCTTTTGTACAGTTTTCCCAGGAAAACATCTATGATATGCAGTGACGCACATGACCCTTTTTGTGCACACACAATCTGCATTTCATTTGTTTGATACATTTGGTGCAAGCTAAAATCAATTTAGACAGTTTTATTGTGCTTTGCAGTACAAGGTCTCTAAATGTTCTTTCAAGGTCATTTGACCTCTGCTGTAGAATATTATTTACTAGCACTGCTGGGAAGCTATACTTTTTTGACATCTATTCACCATTCACTTGAATTTAGGCACCTGAATTGAGCTCACTGCATGTTATGAACTTCAAAGTTATCAGCCACCACCTCTGATCTCTTGCATAATCTACTTATTACTGTCTGTGCAATACAAGGAAGTTTCTGTCAAGCTTAACTACACTTGTAATTTGTGAATGCAGATAGCGCAAACATTTGGACAGCCTGTATTTTGATATTGTTCGGTAAAATGGGGAAGAAATGGAAAAAAAAGGAAACTGGCATTGGTTTTGAAGCTCCAGCATAACAGATGATCACCTCATGATTTTCAACACAAGCGTTCCCACAAAGCAGTTCCTTTGATAATACATTGCCTTGAGATATATGATAAATCCTGGTTTGATACAGTACATTAAGTTCACTATGATAATGTGGCAAAGCACCCTATTTTTGAAGTATGAAGATGATCAGTACATCATTCCTAACATCAAGATCTAGCAAGGAATATTTCAGGGAGATTCCTTATCACCACTTCTATTTTGTATGGCACTTAATCCAATGAGTACTCTGTTCAATTCTTTGGGATATGGATTTAGCCTGAATTGTAATTAGCAGAGCAACTCCGTGTAGTGAAAAACTTTTCTGATGATTTCAGGATGACTTTTGGCCTAGATAAGTGTGCTAAGGCAACTTTATTTAGAGGAAAATTGAGCAAAACAGAAAACTTCTCCCTGGCTGAGGGCTGTGACATCAAGGAACTTGAATAGGAAGGTGTATATAAATATCCTGGAGAAGAGGAAAGAACGGCACTCAAGCAGAAATTATTGAGAGAAAAGATCAGTAAAGAATACTATAGAAGATTGAAATCATTATTGAAAAGTGCCTTAACATCACGGAATAAGATACAAACCATCAGTCAATTGGCAATTGGGATTGTAGACTGGCCTCTTAAAGATCTTGCAAAACTAGATTTGCAAATAAGAAAACTCCTCCATGCCCATGAAGTAATTACAAGAATCAATGTATGCCAAGACTGTACATTCCTAGAGCTGAAGGAGGACTGGACTTCATAGAGATTGATTACACCTACAGAGCTACTATCATAGGCCTACTTAACAGCATCATCGGATCCAAATGTGCAAAAAGTGCTGAAATATGAAAGTATATGTCTAGAATCTGTCTCCATTGTCAAACTTAGACAAGCGTTTTGACAACTAGAAGAATGAGTGAGAATCCACAAGCACACACAGGAAAGGAAGCAACAGAATTTGCAAAACGAGAAAAAAACTCTTCAAAGAATGGGTTCAGCAAACGAGGAAAAACAAGTGGCAAATGCATAAATACAGTGGGAAATACATGTTACTCCAGGCATCCTTTGTTGATCAAGAACAGACACATCAATAAGGAGAGGTGAACTGAAACTGAAGGATGAGAGATTGATAACTGCAGTCCAGGACAGTGGATTAGACGAGATGATATGCAGCGAGCATTGAAAAAACTGGTAAAACAGACATATGTCGATTCTGTAAGAAAGACCTAGAAACAGTGACTCACCTCATAGCTGGCTATGAAGATCTGATGGCGAAAAATGTGTATACAGAAAGGCATAACAAAGCAGACTACCTCATACATTGGAAATTCTGTAAACACTACAACACCACTGTGCTGAAAAGCACTGGGATCATGAACCTAAGAGAATTACAGAGAATGAAGAGGTTATGATCACCTGGGACATTCCCATTCTGATGGATCAGAAACTGGATGCGAGGAAACCTGACATAGTGGTAAAGGAGGAAAACACTAGAACGTCATTGTGTCCATTCCAAGTCATTATTCTGTGAATTGCATGGAGAGGCAGAAGATCCTGAAGTACCAAGAAATGCAGTCAGAGACCAAGAAAATGTGGCAGAAAGATACAGAAATATTTCCCATCATATTAGGAGCCACAGGCTTGATAGAGAAGAATTTCCAAGCTCATCTTGAAAAACTATCCATATATGTTCCATCTTACAAACTCAAGAAGGAAGCTCTCTTTGGCACGATGCAAGTACTACGCCGAGCATTAGCAGTACATTTGAGTGAGTGAGATCATACTCCATATACCCTGGCTAAGAAGTGAGGTTCTTGACTGTCATGGTATGCACAAAACAACGAAATAAATTTGTTACTACTTTATATTCAAAGCCTACAGATCGTAATACACTGCTGCATTTTTCAAGTTTTCATCCTCCACATCTTAAGCGTAGCCTTCCATACTCGCAGCCTTTACGATGTCGGCGTATTTGTTCTACAGATTCGGAATTTCAACAGCAAGCTAAGTTTATGATTAAAAAATTTTGTGATAGGGGGTATCCGATGTCAGTCTTGACTAAGGCCTATAAGAGGGCTAAATACAATCATCGGGATTGGTTACTTTTTTCCAACAATTCATCGTCTTTGGAAGTTTCAGCACCCATTGTTACATGTGTATTACCATTTTCTAGCTTGTCACATCGCATTTCTTCTATGATTCGTAAACATTGGACTCTTGTCAATCGGCATCCGAGACTTGCCACTTGTGAACTTCGGATGGCTTATAGTCGAGGAAGAAATTTTAAAGATCGTTTATGTCCAGCGGTTATCCGACGTGTACCTGACTCACCATTGCCTGTGCAAGGTCATTTAGCTTGCCAACACTGTTCTTATTGTGCTATTATGAGTGCCTCGATTTGCACGAAATATAATCACCAAGTAAAATCTTTGTCTGTGGTGACTACATGTAATACTGCATATGTAGTATATGGCATTTGGTGTGGATGTCAGTTGCTTTACATTGGAAAAACTACTAGGCCTTTAAGAACTAGGCTAGCTGAACATAAATATAGCCTTAAAAAAGCTCGGATTGATACTCCATTGATACAACATTGCATTGACTTTGGTCATGCTTTTGAAGATCTTCGTTGCACAGTTCTAGAGTGGGTACCCCCTGATATACGGAGGGGTGATCGGAAGAAATTGCTTTTGCAAAAAGAACAACGATGGATTTTTAATTTACGTACTGTACAGCCCGGTGGTTTGAATGACCGTCTTGAATGGTCATTATTTTTTTGATTGACATCTATATACATTTTTTGATTTAATATTTTTGGTATTGTTAGTTGGAGACGTTTAGAATGCTGTGTTGACACTGTGCTGCTCCAATGTTGTTTTTTACTATTGTGGTGTAGTTGTGTTTTTAAGATGACGTTATAGGTTAGTAGTTATCGGATTGGTTGGTTGTGTGATTAAATACGTCACACGCCGAAGTGGATCAGTTGAAGCCGGTGAGAAGCCATTGCTGAAGAGAGATTTGTTGTTTGACGTTGCTCCTGAAGAAGCCTGGTTATGGCGAAACAAAAGCTTTTGTAGAGCTCTGGTCAACTTTTGAGCTTTAAGCTGTATATATCTCTCTCTCCGGTCCTTCGGTTGGTGTTGGAATTGGCTAACAGCGCATGTTGAAGAGCTAGAACCTTGCTGGATGAAAATTCGTCATTATAAGCTAAGTTATTTGCATTTATTGCTTGTGGTAATGCTTTCAGATTCTGCAGTAATTTTCATTTTGCTTTTAGGTATCGCTCTTGGACCGTATTAGGCTACGTTTAGCCTTGCAAGTATATGATACATGACGCTGTTTTCCAGTGTGAAAGTGGTTGTATGTATGTGGTATTGAATGGTAATTAAGTGAGAATGTATATGTTTGTTTTTTAGGTAAACTTCTAGTTTGGTTGGTATTCTAGAGATGTTTTCCCAGTGGTAATTATGGTGTACTACATTTATTGTGAATTGAATTAAAAAAACTTTTTAGGATGGTAGGGAGGCTTTGACCGGTGATGTAAGCGTCTACCAACACCATATAGTGATTCATCACTAAATGTGGAGTTGTGACATCTGAGGTCATTTTTTTGCCTGGTTATACACATTACAAGATTATTTGGTATCAGTGTGTTGTGAGAATTTGTACCTTGCAAGGTTTTTAGCAGGTTTTTGTTATAGTTGGATTACTCTTTTCCTGCTTTTGGCTATTGTTTTTGTTATGCACAAAACTAACCCATTTGGAGAAACTGCCCCGACACAAACCAGTTCCTTGCACTCATTTTCCAAATACCCCTTCCCCTCAAATATAACAGTGGAGTCCTGTTGCTTTATCTAAATGGGAGTGTTAAATGTATTCTTATAACTGGACCCACCATGGTAACAAAATTTGGTGAGAGTACATATAGCTTTGGAAACTTAATGGAAGAGACCATGGTAAAAGTGAAGTATGCATAGTAAATCAGCCTGAGCCTGCTTTCTGTTAATGTAATGAAGTTCTTTCAGGACTAAGATTTTAGAGAGAGTGGACTGGGCTGAACAATAATTCACACCATTGCTAGGGCAGCTGAGCTTGCAGACAGACAGACAGACAGACAGACACACCCACCCATAATGTCTGCAATGCACACAGCTGCTGCTTGGCTGTTTACAGAGGTGGGCCTCTGCGGAAGAACACTAACTCTCTCAACCCAGATCTCTGAGCAGTGCTGGGGGTCATAGTTTGAAACATTGTTTCCTAGCAACCTACAAGCACAGGCACGCTTTCATGGCATCCAGAGCATTTCACTGAATGATATGGCGGTGTGCTATGACCAGACAGAACATTTCCAGATTTAAGATAGTAAGAGGAAAACAGCAAGTGGTAAGTTCAACTACAGGTCAATGTTACATGAGATTTTTTTCATCCAGTAGCAAAGCATTTGTATCCCACAGGGAGCAATACCATAACCTGTAATCAGCAAAGATCACCTAAGGTGTTTACTTTTATGACTTAAAAGCACCATTCAGCAGACAAAATGTTATCTTATTGCAAAAATCACTTTGCTATCAGAAACCTTTTTGCCGTTGACATCGGTATTTAGAGAAAACAATTGTTTGGTTTTAATGACCTTAAATTGCAACCTGTCCTTTAGGTGAAAGAAATCAGGTAGGGCTAATATTTTACTGAAATTTTAACTAATATTTATTTTTATTGTAATCCAGTTTTATAGTGATAATAGATTTAATTACTCATGAAGCCTCTCAGCATAAAACTCATTATTATATAATTTTGGTAAACATGTTAACAGTTTTAGTGCTGGTTCAATAACATTGATTGCTGTGTTAGTCCACATAGCCATAATGTAAATATAGGTAAGCTATATGTGACACTTTCCTACTGGATTTACATAACACATTTGTGATAAATTTTCCAGAGTAATGTTTCCTTCATCAAGTCTGTGCAAAATAAGCTAAGAATGATGTCTGAACATACAGACATTACAATAGTAGAAACAAACACTGCCATGGTAATTTAACAGAATCTGCCTATGTGTTCTGACAGCCATCAGCCTTAATTCATTTTGCACTAACCTGAGAAAGAGAGTTTATAATTAACTCTTCAGAACCAGTCAAATGCATTTGGTTAGTCTATTAAAAAAACTGTCACAGTTAACCTTCGTTTGTACACAACATTGGCTAAGTAATTATATCCACATATATGCAATCTGAAATTATTTTCAGATTTAAACAGTCAAAATTTACATTGGATGTTAATGTGCTCCTTCACCAGCTATGCAATAACAAGGAAGCTTGCTTGACAGACAAAAATAAAAGTAAAAGCTTGTAATCATAACATGAAAACTCTTGACTGCTATTGTTAAAGGCAAGCTGTAAACTTGGTAACAAAGTTTTGAGCTCAGAAGGACCCCCCCCCCCCCCGAAAACTGTTATCAAAATCAAAAATGCCCTTTGATGAAGACCATGTTTTAATAAATAAGCACAAGCAATTAATTGTCTTTTTTGCCCACCTGGTATGTTGTGGTTTGAGTAGAAACTTTGTGCATAAGAGAACAGACTGCTGTCTCTCCTCATGCTGGCTTTGAAATGTTTGTGAAACAGAAGTGTAGGCCTAGCCATGTGTCTGCTGACTAAGATCTAACTCATGTAGGAGTAAGTCACTAACAACATGGTTCAAGTCACAGTTCATGGTATGCAGATCTCTCATTTTTTTATTAACCAATATTGTGAATGTCAGAGTGCAGTGAAACGTACTAAATTTGGCCTTGTGAGAGACTGGGCTCAGAATCCCTAATGAAATCAGATGATCCTAAGAGATCAGCTGATTAAGATATGTTTTATTTGTTTATTTAAAAATATATTTGCCTCTATACAGTGCCGACTGAGCTGGAACAACTTGACCCAGAAATGTAAAGATGACAGGCAGGGGGTTCACGTTCTCCAAACATAAAGTAGTGATTTAGGTTTAATTCTAAATATCACTTAAGAGGTAATTTTATATAAAGCTACTTATGTATGAGGGCCAAGTAGACGCCTAATTCAAACCTATTTTATAAAGACAAAAGACACGCTAATTTCTGTCGCTTTTGTCTTGTATCTTTATAAAATACTAGGCAAAAGCGGCAGAAAATGCATCTCGATTGAAGCTGTGGACATTTATGCATTCCTGGGAGCAGGAGTAAATATTCGGGTATAAAGCATGTGCATGCATGCATATTTTAAAAGCAATGCACGTAAATTGCAACTCTGCCCATGTTCTTGCAAAGGTTCATCCAGTACACACCTACAAATGGGTTGCATTAAGGTATGTGCCTTCTTAGCATCATGCAATCTTTTATACACGTAATTTCTGGGATAATATTGCAAGAGGCCTTCACACAAAAAAATCCTTTATAAAATTACTTAAGAGATGTGGTAGTTCTAAAGTTGATTTAGGAAAAGAGATTTATTGTTCATCGTTTATTCAGTTTTTGATATTCTGCCCTTTGTGAAGCCTACATAGCAGTTTACATAGTTAAAAAGAAGAACAAATAGACATAGGAGTCAAGAAAGGAACTACGGCATGTTATAGGAAAGAGGACAGCAACAGCACACTGCAGAGTAAGTCTTCCAAACCAATAACATATTTACAGATTATTCAGATAGCTGCAGAGTGTCTAGACTGCATCTGGGTCGAACACCTGTTCAAAAAGTTGGGTCTTCAACAAGGACTTGAATTTGAAGAAGGATAGTTCAAGGCAGATGTGAGTGGGCAAGCAGTTCCAGAGGGAAGGTGCAAGAAAGAAGAAAGCCGAATGCCTCGTAGATTCGTATCTGGCTTGGGCCAAGGAAGGTAGAATCAGTCGATGATCGTGAAGGGAGTGCAAGCAGCAGGTGGGAACATAAGGTATGGTGAGAACAGAAAGGTATAAAGGGGTTTTATCAGTGAGGGCCTTGTGGGAAAGGGTTAGGATTTTAAACTGGACCCCTTGTAGTGGTGAATGAGAAGGGGGATGACATGATCAAACTTACAGGAATGTGCAAGAGCACAGATGGCAGTATTTTGGAAGGACAGAATGATTTGCTGAAATCTATACACCAATCCATCTTGAAAAGGTCTGAAACTTGTGCCCATAAACGTTTTAAGAATATGAATCTCAAAAGTATACATTAGGGGGTATGTTTACTAAACGTGAGTAACGCGCGTAGTATGACGTTACCGACCGTAAGTGCAGTGTAACGCGCGTAAACACGCGCCAACGACCGGTAACGTCGTACTACGTGCGGAAACCGCGCTTAACGATCGTAAAGCCCCGCGGCGCGTTAAAACAGCGCAGAAGGTGGAGAGTGGGCGGAGAGAAGGGGTCAATGGGCGGAGAGGGGGCGTGGAGAGGCTCCCCCTCACTAACGCGCTGTAATTCAGAGCTCAATCCCAACGCGAATGAAAACCTGCCGTTAAAGGCTTTTAAAGGGAAGTGAAACCATTTCCGTCAGCAATGTACAGCAAAACCGGGGAAACACACAAAACGTGAGCAGTGTGATACATGTGCACTGAACAAAATAGCACATAAAACGTTAAAAATGACCACAGGAAACATTTTAAAAAGCATAATACAGCTTGGCAACAGTGATAGCAATGGGCAACAAGGAACAACACTGCCTGGAAAGCACCAAATACAAATGAAATGATGTGTGGAAGGGTCTACGCGTCACAGACCCTTTTAAATATCATTTCATTGTAATGGATTGTCCTGGGAGTGTTGTGTAATGTTTCCCAATGATATCATTGTTGCCCAGCTTGGTTATGGGTGTGTGCCCCTTTTGTGAGATATTCTCTGAGGTTTCTGTGCACCGTTGTCTGCATACAAGGTAAATGAGGTCACAATAAACCTGTTGCAGAGCAGGGTTTCTGACTTGTCAGGCCGGTTTAACTAACTCCAGGGACTGCACTGTCTCTGTGGCTACAGTGTGGTGCAACAGACACAGCCAGTGTCCGTAAAACCAGAGGGTCACAGGTTCAAATCCCAGCTGGGGGTCCTGCCAACCCAGTCCCCATAGCTTTACCACCACTAAACATTGATAGTAAAGACACACCTTTATTGCAGAGAACATACACATGGCCTATATTTTACCACACCAGAAACAGGCACATTACCGTAAAGCAGAGTTTCGCAAATGTAGTCCTGGAGGGCCCCACAACATTCCGGTTTCATGCTGCCTCCAATAAAGATGCCTGTGCTGCATAGCTATGCACCACCCCCATGTTATGCAGATGTAGCTCATGCATATTCATGAGGGACAGCATGAAAACCCGAACAGTGTTTGGAACACCAGGACTGGAGTTGGGGAACGCTGCCGTAAAGCAGCAGCCAACAGGGCCACACACCCACAGGCCCCATTGGCCAGTGCCACCTGGAGAGGCAAGAAATTGGGTCCTGCCTGTATCTCCCAATACTAGCAGTTGCATACCTTAGCAATGCCACCCTACACCTGGGTATATGGTACACAGCTATCAAACGTTTGCTATGAGAACTGGCAGATATCAATTCCTCTGTTAAGCACATTTTGCTCATTGAGCTCCACCATAACAATCATTCTGATGTCTGCAGTGTGTGCTGCAGGTCTGGTCTCTGACAGTGTTCCCCACCCTGGGGAGTGACCCCCCAACAGTCTTGTGTACCATATCCATGCCTGTACTATGCCCAGGACTGGTGTGGTGTGTATGGCTGCTGACCACCTCTATAGTAGCACAATGCTGACATCGGTGTGGGGGTGGTTGTCTGTCTATCCAGTGTGTGGTGGCTGCAAACACCTTCCACAGGCCACAATGCCAGCAATGTTGCCAGAATTGGGCTGCCAATGTGCATAATGAGGAGCAAGGTACCATGGGTAGAGGCCGGACAGGTTGGCCTGGCCAGGGCGCATCTGCACAGGGCATAGGGCAGTGACAGGCACATGGTAGTGGCCGGCCACCACCTACACAGACAGGGTGACCTCAGTATGTGCTGCTGAGAGATCACTCTCACCCTGACTGTGCAGTGACCACAGCATGGCTAGGCACCCCCATAGTGCTATCTAGTATTTCTCTCATGTGATATATATGGGTTGCCTTTTGGGGCCCTGTCACTGATTTAACTGTGTATGCTGACATCCCAGTTCTGGGTGCAGGCATCTCCACTGGGCACTAGCAGACTATTTGCAGCTGGTATGTGTTGTGATGGAGTGGCTTGCAGGGTGTAGTGGCTGATGGCTTGCACCAGGGGAATATCAGATAGTGGTGGGGTGCAGCATGCCATATCTAGGCCTAATGTCTGTCTGCTATTGTGTTCTGGATGTGTACAGAGCTGCATTGACTGCTCTGTGGGGTGTGTCCCTCAGCAGGACCGGGGTTGATGTTCCCCCTCTACGTCCACCTTGCAGGGAGGTAGATGTTGTATCGTTTGATAGGAGACCCTGTTTGCTGCCCTGGGGGAGGGGGTGGTGGTGGTGGTGCATGGGTCCATGGGGGCTACACCTGACTGATACAGACAGAGATGTCCAAGGTGTTTCTGCAGAAACTACCTCTCACACTATAACACTGCTGTGGACCTGCACCATGGCCTCTTTCAGCCAGGGACGGTGCTGTGGACCTAGTGCTGGGCGCCTCACTGCACCCTCAGGGTGAGCACAGTACCCGCACAATGTGACGGTGTGTAGCTACTCTGTGCCAGTACAACACACGGTCGGTACCCCCTATCAGGCCGAGGTGCTGTGGGGGTGTATTCCCCATGGTGTGTATGTGTGGACAGCTGATTTGCATGTGCAGTGCATCATGGGTGTGACTGCCCCAATCCAACCCTGTGAAACACCAGCACCTGCTCACAGGCTCTGCTAAACCATAGGCCATCACACGTACATCTGTTAGCATACTGCATAGGTGCAGGACACCCTACAACGTCTGTAATATAAGATGCCCACACTGGTAAAAACACACGTACCCACGCACGTAAACAAACACGTACCCACGCACGCATGTACGCGCGCGGCTACGCACTTACCAATGCACGCACCAACGTATGTGGCTAGGCACACTCCGAGGGTGTTTTTCTGACACCAATACTCAGCGTAACGAAAAACATGCCTCCTCTTTCCTTCTGTAATGTACAGGATGATGCCTGAGACAGCCTTTTGCGTTAGGCACACTGGGGGCTCGAACCCATGCTGCCTGTAACAGAGGTCAGTACCGTAACCATTGTGCTACAGCTCTGTTTCAGTGCTTTGTGTCTGTACGTCTTCTTACGATTAACGCGCAGTAACGCGGCACGGCGCCCGGTAACGCTCGTTAGGTTTTCTAACGCGCGGTAGTGGTAACGATGTACCGCCCATGTCCTTATTTGGCGTTTCTTTCACTACCGCGGCTCCTAACGCGAACTGCACTAACGCGATTTAGTAAACAGACCCCTAGGAGTGTGCATGATCAAAAAATGTTTGGTTTGTGCTCATTTAAAATATTTTTTTCCCAATATTTGGGCATTTTTTCTTGTTTGTTTGACATTCATTCTTTAGATGTTCATTGTATGCACCCTTAAACTTTTTAAAATCGATTGCACACATGTTAAGTCATAGGTATATGGTCATACATTTTATTTGTGTGCAGTTTAAATTTCTAGACACTCCAGTAAACCAAATGCACGCTCACTGACTGCACATCCCTAGTATAGATTAGAGAGGGACAAAGTTATTATGTTTTTAGGCACATTTTGCACAAATGAGAAGGCTATTCTGGGGCTTTATTCATCCATCTGGCTGTCTATAAGTGCACTGTGTACTTCTGAAGGAGGAGAAGAGGCTTCTTAGGTGGTGAAGAAACCTGGTGCTGGCTGGCAGGTCCACAACTCTCATCAGCATAAGAAGAGGTACACGCAGTGGTTAAAGAACCTTGTGCTGGGACACCCTCTCAGTTCCCATCCCAGCCTTTGATACTCACTGCCTGACAATGATCACTTCTGCCTTCTGTGCCAGATCAGAACTCTTAGAACATAAGAACATAAGAAATGCCATACCAGGTCAGACCAAGGTCCATCAAGCCCAGCATCCTTTTTCCAACAGTGGCCAATCCAAGTACATGGCAGGTTCCCAAAAAGGCATACAGGTTCTCCAAGGGCAAACAGTGGATTTTCCAGGTCCTCCTTAATAATGGTTTATGGATCTTTCCTCCAGGAACTTGTCCAAACCTTTTTTAAACCTAGCTACACTAACTGCTTTTACTACATCCTCCGGTAACGAATTCCAGAGTTTGATTACGTGTTGAGTGAAAAAAATATTTTCTCTTCTTAGTCTTAAATGAGTTATGTTGGACAAGACTGAGCTGCTTATCTTTCCCTCTAAAACCTCCTCTCCTCTTCCTTCCTTCTCAATCTCTGTGGATAACTCTCTGCTCCTTCCTGTTTCCTCGGTTCGCAATCTTGGGGTTGTCTTTGACTCCTTCTCCACACACATCCATCTGATAGCTAAGACCTGCTGTTTCTTTCTCTATAACATCAACAAAATCCACCCTTTCCTTTCTGAACACACTACTAAGACACTTATCCACTCCTTAATCACCTCTCGTCTTGACTACTGTAACCTACTCCTTGCTGGTCTCCCTTTGAATCATCTCTCTCCCCTTCAACACTCTGCTGTGCGGCTAATCTTTCACCAGAGTCATCATACCCATATTACTCCTCTTCTCAATTCACTTCATTGGCTCCCTATCCATTTCTGCATCCAGTTCAAACTTCTGCTGACCTATAAATGCATTCACTCTGCGGCTCCTCACTACCTTTCTTCTCTAATCTCTCCTTACAACCCCCCTCAGGAACTCCACTCTTCTGGCAAATTGCTTCTATCCGTGCCCTTCTCTTCTATTGCTAACTACAGACTTCACTCCTTTCACCTTGATGCACCTTATGCCTAGAACAAACTACCTGTGTCTGTATGCCAGGCACCTTCTCTGACCCTTTTCAAATCCAGGCTGAAAACTCACCTCTTCGCTGCTGCTTTTGGTTCTTGACTCACCTGATCTCTTTGTTTCTTTATCACTCCCCCTTGTTTTATCCCTGTCTGTACCTTCTGTGTTGTCTGCCTTGACTAGATTGTAAGCTCTGATGAGCAGGGATTGTCTCTTACATGTCTGTGCAGTGCTGCATATGACTTGCAGCGCTATACAAATGCTCAGTAGTAGTAGTAGTGTTGTAGCTTCATTGCTTGTCCCCTAATCTTTCTACTTTTTGATGGCATAAACGACCGATCTACATTTACCCATTCTATTCCAATCATTAATTTACAAACCTCTATCATATCTCCCCTTAGCTGTATCTTTTCCAAGTTGAGAACCCCTAACCTTTTAAACCTTTCCTCATAGGGGTATCTTTCCATCTCCTTTACCATTTTAATGGCTCTTCTCTGTACCTTTTCTAATTCCGCTATATCCTTTTTAAGATATGGCGACCAAAATTGCACACAATATTCAAGGTGCAGTCGTACCATGGAATGATACAGAGGCATTATAATATCCTTAGTTTTGTTCTCCATTCCTTTCCTTATGATTCCTAGGATTCTATTTGCTTTCTTGGCTGTCACTGCACAATGAGCGGAGGTTTTCAACATAATATCCACGATGACACTTAAATCTTACAACTATAGTTTGGGTTATTCTTTCCTAGGTGCATAACTTTGCACTAGTCTACATTAAATTTCATCTGTCATTTGGACGCCCAGTCTTCCAATTTATTAAAGTCCTCTTGCAATTTTTCACAATCCTCTTGCATTTTAACAATAATTTTGTGTCATCTGCAAATTTGATCATCTCACTCATTATGGCCATTTCCAGGTCATTTATGAATATGTTAAAAAGCAGCAGGCCCAGCAGAAATCCTTGGAGTACCCCACCTTTCTCCATTGAGAAAATTGGCCATTTAGCCCTACTCTCTGCTTTCTGTCTTTAAGCCAATTCATGATTCACAATAGTATACTGCCTCCAATCCCATGATTTTTTAAATTTCCCCAAGTCTCTCATGAGGGACCTTGTCAAATGCTTTCTGCTAATCCAGGTACACTATGGGGTATGTTTACTAAAACCCCGGTAAGGTGCGGGCCCCGGTAGTGTGCGGGTGCCATATAAGGAGTGGGCGTTCCGTCCTGAAAAAGAAAAGCCGGAATTTAAATATGCGCTAAGGTGCGCGACGCCCTTGTACGCCCCGCACCTTAGCGCATCAGATGGCTGTGCGGGAGGCATATGTGGTACGCTGATGGGCAAGCAGAAGAGCAGAGCCACAGCACAATGGTTAAGACACTGACCAACAGTGCAGGGATCAGGGGTTCAATTCCCCACAGTGCCCAATGAAGACAGCTGACTGAGGCAGTAAATTATGAGTCACAGAAATACTGTGCAGCACACTGATGTTTTTGGCGGCATATTAATACTGGGCGGCCTAAGGCAGCACGCTGATGTTTTTGGCGGCATATTAATACTGGGCAGCCTAAGGCAGCGCGCTGATGTTTTTGGCGGCATATTAATACTGGGCGGCCTAAGGCAGCGCGCTGATATTTTTGGCGGCATAGTAATACTGGGCGGCCTAAGGCGGCGCGCTGATGTCTATGGAGGCAGTATAATACTGGGCAGTATAAGTGGCATGCTGATGTGTAGGAAGAAGAGCAGAGCCACAGCACAATGGTTAAGACACTGACCAACAGTGCAGGGATCAGAGGTTCAATCCCCCACAGTGCCCAATGGAGGCAGCTGGCTGAGGCATTATTTTAGGAGGCATATAAATGATGGGCGGCATAAGGCAGCGCGCTGATGTGTAATCACAGGAACAGAACCACAGCACAATGGCTAAGACACCAAACAATGGTGCAGGGATTAGGGGTTAAAGTGCCCAATGAACAAGGCTGGCTGAGGCATAACATAGTATGGGGGAGATCACTTTAGGAGGCATTTTTGTCATATTTTAATTGCCACTACTAGCAAACGCACTCCCAAAGCGTGTTAAAATCAGGTGCCCTATAAGGCACATTTTAAAGTGCACTGTCAGCCAAGGCACCCTAGAATGTTGCGTATAGGGCGCTTTAGAGGGTGCCGTATGAGGTACCGCAAGGTCAGTGTACTGTTTTTTATGGCAGCACTGTGCAGTTTAAGGACTGAAAAGCATACATAGGTGCGCTGACAGGCAAGGAGGAGCAGCAGTGGAGCACAATGGTTAAGGCACTGACTGCTGATACAGGGGTCATGGGTTTGCTCCCCAGTGTGCCCAATACGTAAGGCTGGCTGTGGCATCAGCTTTGCAGTGTACATATTTTGGCCTGCAGCACTTTATATTTATGTTATTAATTGCTGCCAGCAAACACGCCCTCACGTGCCGTAATTGAAGGTGCCGTATAAGGCACCCTATAAGGCACTCCATAGGGCACATTATAAATTGCACTGTCCGCCACAGCACCCTAAAATGTCCCCTATAGGGCACCCTATAGGTTGCATCACAGGAGAATGTATAGTACACCTTATATGGACGGGAACCATAAGGTGCCCTATAGGGCGCCCTATAAAGCACCCTCAGAGGCACCTTATGGGTACAGTACACTGAGGGTGTTTTTGCTGGCATCAAAATATGTACATTAAAAAAAGCTAATGCATTAGACAACCCTATCACATAATCCCACTGTGGGTTTAAACCCATGACCTATGGCTTCAGAGGCAGTGCAGTAACCATTGGGCTACAGCTCTATAGCTACTAGTAAGCCCCTGGTTGGCTGCAGAGGGCATGCACGTCACCACACAGACAGTCTGCTGTGGTCACCAGGATAGGGTTAGCCTACCCATACCCATGATGCACTGCACATGCAAATCAGCTGTCCACAGATTAACACAAGATGTGCAATGCACCCCCACAGCACCTCTGCCCAGTAGAGGGAAGTGACCATGTGCACCCACACACCACCTCGGCCTGGTAGGAGGTACTGACCGTGTGTTTTACTGGCACAGAGTAGCTACACACCGTCACATTGTGCGGGTACTGTGCTCACCCTGAGGGTGCAATGAGGCGCCCAGGACCAGGTCCACAACACCTTCCATGGCAGAAAGCGGCCATGCCGGAGGTCCAAAGCAGTGTTAATGTGTGAGATAGTTAGTTTCTGCACAAACACCTTGGATATCTCTGCCTGCCTCAGTCAGGTGTAGCCCCCCATGGACCCCCAGGTGGGCCATGCACCACCACCACCACCACCCCCCCCCCCTCCAGGGCCAAGGGTGGCAAACAGGGCTTCCCATCAATAGATCCACATTCCACCTCCCTGCAAAGGTGGCAGTAGAGGGGACCACCAACCCCAGTCCTGCTGGGGAACATACACCCTACAGGGCAGTCAATGCAGCTGTGTACACATCCACAACAGCAGACAGACATTAGGCCTGGATATGCTAAGCTGCACCCCACCACTATCTGATATTCTCCTGCAGCAGGTCATCAGCCACTGCACCCCACAAGCTGCTCTATCAAGACACATACCAGCTGCAAACAGTGTTCTAGTTAGTCCACAGTGCATGTTCCCAGTGGAGATGCATGCACCCAGAACTGGGATGTCAGCATACACAGCAAGCAATTAAATCAGTGACTGGGACCCAAAAGGTAACCCATATCTATCACATCAGAGGAATACTATATAGCACTATGGGGGTGCCTAGCCATGCTGTGGTCACTGCACAGTCAGTGTGAGAGTGATCTCTCAGCAGGACATACTGAGGTCACCCTGTCTGTGTAGGTGGTGGCCGGGCACTAATATGTCCCAGTCAGTGCCCTATGCCCTGTGCAGATGCACCCTGGCCAGGCCACCCTGTCCGGCCTATACCCATGGTACCTTGCTCCTCATTATGCACATTGGCAGTCCAATACTGGCAACATTGCTGGCAGTGTGGGCTGTGGAAGGTGTTTGCAGCCACCACATACTGGATAGGCAGACAGCCACCCCAACACCTATGCCAGCATTGTGCTACTATAGAGGGGTCCAGCAGCAATACCCACCACACCAGTCCTGGGCACAGTACAGGCATGGATATGGTACGCACTACTGTTGGGGGTCACTCCCCAGGGTGGTAAACACTGTCAGAGACCAGACCTGCAGCGCACACCGCAGACATCACAATGATTGTTATGGTGGAGATCAATGAGCAACATGTGCTTAACGTAGGAATTGATATCTGCCAGTTATCATGGGCAACGTTTGGTAGCTGTGTACCATATACCCAGGTGTAGGGTGGCAGTGCTAAGGTATGCAACTGCTATTATTGGGGGATACAGGCAGGGCCCAATGTCCTGCCTCTCTAGGAGGCATTGGCCAATGGGGCCTGGGGGGGTGTCTGGCCCTGTTGGCTGCTGCTTTACGGCAGAGTGTCCCAACTCCAGTCCTGGTGTCCCAACCACTGTTCGGGTTTTCATGCTGTCCCTCATGAATATGCATGAGCTACATCAGCATACCATGGGGGTGGTGCATAGATATGCAGCACAGGCATCTTTAGTAGAGGCAGCATGGATCCTGAATGGTGTGGGGCCCTCCAGGACTGCATTTGGGTGACTCTGCTCTGGGTAATGCGGCTGTTTATGGTGTCTGTGTGTGGTGTGGTAAAATATAGGCGTGTGAACCATGCATATGTTCTCAGCAATAAAGGCTTCTCCTTACTATCACGGTTTAGTTGTAGGAAAAATATATGGATTGGATTGGCAGTAGCCCCAGCTGGGCTTTGAACCTGTGACCTTTTGTTCCTGCACACGCTGTCTGTGTGCACTGCACCACTGTGTTGCCACAGATGTGCTGTGCTCCCTGGGGAGTCCATGACTGTACATCCGACAGAGGCTGTCTGTTATGGTGGACGGTTCCAGCCTGCACAGGCCTAGGCCACTGTCTGCTGTGGTTTGCAGCCACTGCCCCCTCCACCACCTGTACCCTTCCGCCAACATACAGACATGTCCCTATCTGGAAAAAAGCATATGACCTGATTGAGTTGTGCATTTGGGGGACTGGGCTGTCGGTAATGCCCATTGTTATGGTTTGTGTGCGGTGTACGGTAAAATATAGGTGTTGGAACCATGCTTATTTTCTCTGCCATACAGGAGTGTCTGTACTATCACTGTTTAGTGGTGGGTAAAACTATGGGGACTGGGTTGGCAGGAGCCCCAGCTGGGGTTTGAACCTGTAACCCTCTGGTCTTACAGGCACTGGCTGTGTCTGCTGCACCACACTGTGGCCACAGAGACAGTGTAGTCTCTGGAGATAGGAAACCTGGCCGCACGAGTCAGACACCCTGCTCTGCACAATTTTACTGTGGGCTCGTTTACCTTGTATGGGGACAGGGGTGCAATTAAACCTCATAAATGGCCTCCAAAAGAAGAGGAATAAAACCAAAGCCAAGCTGGGCAACAGTGATATCAATGGGCATCATGAAAAACACTCCCAGGACAGCTCCATTGACATGCAGTGATTTTTGAAAGGGTCTACGGAGCGTAGACCCTTCCAAAACTCATTTCTTTTTTTTGGAGCTTTCCTGGGAGTGTTTTTTATGGTTGCCCATTAATATCACTGTTGCCCAGCTGGATTATAATTTATTTGACATTTGTTGTGGTCATTTTTAATTTATATTTGCTGTTTTGTTCTGTGCACATGTATCACACTGCTCACGTTTTTCAGGTTTCCCCGGTTTTGCTGTACATTGCTGACGGAAATGGTTTCTCTTCCCTTTAAATCGGCTCTAACGCGAGGGTTTCACTCGCGGTGTTTTTCATGCCGAAATTCAGCCCCGCTCCTGTGCGGGGAGCCTCTCCCCTCCCACTCTCCACCCATTGACCCCGTCCCCCCGTCCCTCGGGAGCCTTCCTCCGCCCTCCGTAAGCGTTTCCCTGCCTCTATCGCACATGAGCGCCCCGCACACGTGCGCCGGCCCGTTAATGTGACGCGCAAGCGTGCGCGGCGCTTAAGAGCTCTTAAATACATCATTAGCGTCCGCTCTTGTGCGCTGCGCACGTGTTCGCGGTTTAGTAAACATACCCCTATATCAACCAGCTCACCTTGGTCTACCTGTTTATTCACACCTTCAAAAAAATATAACAGATTAGTAAGACAAGACTTTCCTTGGCTAAATCCATGTTGGCTTTCTCCCATTAACCATGACTACCTACATGTTCAATAATTTTATTCTTTATAATGGTTTCTGCCATGTTGCCTGGTACTGATGTCAGGCTCACCGGTCGATGGTTTCCCGGATCACCTCTGGAAACATTTCTAAAAATTGGTGTTACATTGGCTATTCTCCAATCTTCAAGTACTAGAAATGATTATTAATGATAGTTCACAGATTACTAATAGTAGGTCTGCAATCTCATCTTTCATTTCTTTCAACACCCTCAGATGTATACTGTCCGGTCCAGGTGATTTACTACTTTTCAATTTATCATATACTTGTAATACATCTTCCCAATTTAATTGATATTTCTTTCAATTCTTCTGATATATCACCTTTAAATACTATTTTAGGTATAGGTAACTTCCCTCCATCTTCTTCAGTAAAGACAAAAGCAAATAAATCATTCAATCTCTCTGCTATGGCTTTGTCCTCCCTTAGCACCCCCTTTACCCCTCTATCATCCAATGGTCCAATTGACTCGCTCACAGGTTTTTTGCTGTAAATGTGTTTGAAAAAGTTATTATTATATGTTTTTGCTTCCATGGCAAGCTTTTTTTTTCAAATTATCTCTTTGCCTACCTTATCAATGCCTTGCATCCAACTTGCCAATGCTTATGTTGTTTCCCATTTTTGTCATTTGGCTCCTTTATCCATTTCCTGAAAGATGTTTTTTTGGCTACAACAGTCTCTCTGACCTCACCTTTAAACCATGCTGGAAGTTTTTTGGCCTTCCTACCACTTTTCTTAAAGCATGGAATGCTTCTAAGATAGCATTTTTATACAATGCCCATGCTTAATGTAATTCTTTAACCTTTGCAGCAGCTCCTCTTAGTAAAGAAAAAGCTATTTTCCTTATTTTATCATAGTTTCCCTTTTGAAAGTTAAGGGTAGCAGCTTCTGTGAGATATCAGAGCTGTGGCCCCATTGAATATCCGAGATCGTATGGAAGCCGCTACCGCTGCTTAGTAAACATACCCCTAAAAGATAGTACTGTGGATTTCCTTGTTGTCCTTCTTCCATTTATTAAATCAAATGCAATCATGCTGTGATCACTATTGCCAAATGACGCCCATCTTTTTATCTCTTGCACCAGATCCTGTATTCCACTAAGGATTATGTCCAGAATAGCTTTCCCCTCTTGTCAGTTCATTAACCAACTGCTCCAAGAAGCAGTCATTTATTTTATCTAGAAACGTTTTCTCCCTAGCATGTCCTACTGTGACACTGACCCAGTAGATACCGGGGTAATTGAAATCACCCATTATTACTGTGTTGTAATTTTTGTTAGCTTCCCTGATTTCTCTTTGCATTTCATCTTCCATTTGTTCATTCTAGTCAGGCAGTCGGTAGTACACCCCCATTGCCATCGCCTTCCCCCTTTTACATGGGATTTCTATCCATAGAGATTCTACAATGTATTTTGTTTGCTGCAAAACTTTAATCCTGTTTGACTCAATGCCCACTCTAACATAGAGCACAACCCCTTCACCAATTTGATCTGCCCTATCATTGCAATATAGTTTGTACCCAGCTATCCCAGTGTCCCATTGATTGTCCTCCTTCCACCAGGTCTCTGAGATGCCGATCATATCTAACCTTTCATTTAGTGCTATATATTCTAGCTCTCCCATCTTATTTTTTTCTACTTCATGTAAGAGTGGGTTATTCCTTTCCCAGCACTATATACCACTTACCCTCGGGATGTCCGTTAATTCCCTGGGCCGAGGAATCACCTTACCTTCTCTGTCTGGAATTCCAGGGGAACAAACACACACACTCGCATATAAGTAGTATGTAAGTTTATTCCACAGCTTAGAGGGGCTGTCTGTCTTTTATACATTAACAGAAACATATACATACGTCATCAACTCATCCCCTGAGGCCTTGTTGCTTACAATGAAAACAAATTTGATTCCTAGGTATTCCCTGCCCTACTCCTCCTCCACCACCCCGCCCGCCTCAAAACCGGCCCCGCTGTCCCCTCCACCCACAAGATTGCGACCACTGAGGCCCCGGGGGTAGGATTGCTGGCAACCAATATCCTGCTGCCAAGCATGAGAAATTTTACCTTTCTTAACATCCATATCTGCAAAGCATCCCGCTGCGTCTTTCGTTAATATTACCTTCTCTAATTCTGCCGGAGTCATGCTAAACCCAGCATTTATCATTCGCATACATGCTACAGTCACTTTGGGGCGCATAGCCCCAAACAGCGTCTGAATATACATTGAAGCCATTAGGCCTTCCTGTTATAAACCTGCCTCCTTCTTCCAACACTTACGAAACCTTCGCACAAACTGTGAAACTCCTTCCCCTGGTTCCTGCACACATGCAATAGATGCAGCAAGATTCTGTTTCGCCCCAAATAAATGCTCAAACTCCCCTAACACTTCTTTACACATCTTTTTTATCACCTCAGGATGTCGGAGGGGGTAATTAGAATCATCCGGCATCTCATAAGGGTTCGTCAGTGACTTAACTCTAGAAAAATCATATGGGGTTTCTTCATCATACCCCAGGACACCTTCAATAATGAGGCGGTAGTCCTGCGCTGTACACTGCAACCCGCGAGTCATATGTTGCAAGTAGTGCACGGTAGCAGCTGGCATTTTCATGGGGTTCGGAGCATGCTGTAAAACAGAAGAAAGGATGGCGGGATCCAGTGGCTTAACAACAAGCTGGTTGCCAATAGTTAAAAAAGGGTACTGGGTGTATATATGGCCCTTAGAGGTAGGGTCTCCTGTCACTCTATCACTGTTAGAAGTTCTCACGTCATTTGAATCCAGCTTATGAAAGGGGTTATGAGGGCTAAGCCCATCCCTATGAGCCCCAGCCCTACTCTGTTCCTGTTCCTGTTCGGAAGGGGGGAATTAGGGGGGGGTAATAAGGGACTCCAATGGGGCAAAAGGGACGGAAGGGGAAGTGGCAGCGGACCCTCCGGCCTCCACTCGTGTCCCCAAACTCCCAGTAGAGACCTCCGGAGATGTCTTACACAATTGGCGATACATGTTTTCCTTGGGTGCGTCCCGACCAGCAGGGGCGGGCCGAGATTCAGTCAAGCATGGGCTTGAGTGAGAAGGTAGGGCAGGAGAAGGTAGCCAGGCAGCGGGCGGTGGCGGAGGCGAACCGGCAGGCTCCTCCACCATGCCACGCACAGCCTCATAAGTAGCACATATCTGACGAAACATTTTATCTACAGGTAATTCCCAGTGGGTGGGGGCACGCCCCACCATTACTACCAGGGGGTGCGCGGTAGAAGCAGCCACCGCCAGAACAATGTCCTCTAATGAATCAGAGTCTCTGGCTGGCTTTACAATGGTGGCCGATCCAACCAGGGAGGTGTAAATGGGCTGATACGGCGGAGGGGCTGTGGGCACCCGGGAGGAGGACACCTTGGGTTGTGGCGATTTCAGAGGCAGTTCCTGGGGTGAGTCAAGCACCGGTTGCTGCTGACCATTATAATAAGGAGCCAGTTGTATAAATACAGTACCACATTCCTTCATATAAGATTTGGGCCATTTCGGGGCTCCAGAATAAAAGGGAAAAGCTTTCTTATCCCCCAGACACAATCCCCGAATCATATCTAAATGCCAGGCAGAGAAGCTACCCTCCCTGGGAAAAGGATATGAGCTATGTAAACCTTCTGTCCACCCCGCCATATTATCTACCCAGGGATTAGTATAATAACCCCCTGTCTATGTATTCCTTCAGCATCTCCCCATCTGCCGGGGGTGCGCCAGGAGGGACCGGGGTACGACGAGAATAGGATGGCTTCTTAGCTGCAGTTTTAAACCTTATCACAACATTTGGCTGCGCACGCACTCCCGCGGATTCTGGAGCGGTCCCCTTACCTTGGGACCCCCCCCATCCTCTAATTAATATCCAACAATCGCACGCTAGGCCACTTGCTTTCTGCCAACAACTGTCACTAGCGCTATCGCTTCAAGCTGAGGCAGGGGCGTCTTGCCAAGCTCACACAATCACACAAGCCACAGAGAAGGAAAAGGGTATTACCACGGACCCAGCAGGAAGTCCCCGTTATGCATAGCGCTACCAAAGCGCATTCCCGAGATGAGCTACCAAAACTACGTCAATTTAGGAAGCCAGGATATCCCAGTGCAGCTACCAAAGCTACATCAATTTAGGAAGTCTGGAAATCTCAGTGCAATGGGGAAATCCTCACTTCTGACACCAAATTGTAAGTGGGGGTTATTGCTTTCCCAGCACTATATACCACTTACCCTCGGGATGTCCGTTAATTTCCTGGGCCGAGGAATCACCTTACCTTCTCTTTCTGGAATTCCAGGGGAACAAACACACACACTCGCATTTAAGTAGTATGTAAGTTTATTCCACAGGTTAGAGGGGCTGTCTGTCTTTTATACATTAACAGAAACATATACATATGTCATCAACTCATCCCCTGAGGCCCATCACAGCTTATCAATAACTTCACAGATGTTAGTCGTTTCCTTGCACGACAATCAATTTGTCTTAGCACAGCACATTCCTTTCCATATATAGATATGTACAGGATTCCCATTTTCTCCTGTGGGCCTCCTAGTCCTCCTGCACACACACACTTTAAGCCTTATTTTCCCCTATCACTTCTAGTATTTGCATACAGGCATTTTAGAGGTTGTATTTTATTTATATTAATCTTCTTATCAGTAGATGGGGTAGTTTGGAATCGTTTAGCTCTGTACTTAAGGGCATCTAGGTTTGTTTTATCTTTATTGGAACCTCTATTTCAGGTTGCCCTACCTTCCCTCTTTTGCTAGTATCCTTCAAGGATACATCCTTCTGAACCATGTGCTCTTGGGTGACTGTGGGCTTTCCCCTATTATCTAGTTTAAAAGCTCTATCTCCTTTTTAAAGATTAATGCCAGCAACCTTGCACCATCCTGGTTAAGGTGGAGCCCATCCCTTCGGAAAAGCTCCTTCCTTCCCCAGAATATTGCCCATTTCCTAATAGATCCAAAACCCTCTTCTTTGCACCATCGTCTCAACCACGCATTGAGACTCTGGAGCTCTGCTTGCCTTTTGGGTCCTATGCTTGGAATGGGAAGCATTTCAGAGAATGCCATCCTGGAAGTTCTGGATTTCAACTTCCTACCTAAAAGTCTAAATATGGCCTCCAGAACCTCCCTCCCACACTTTCCTATGCCATTGGTACCAACATGTATGAATACAGCAGACACCTTCCCAGCACTATCTAAAATCTTGTCTGAATGGCACATGAGATTCTCTACCTTCGCACCAGGCAGACATGTTACCAGGTGATCCTCATGTCCACCAGCCACTCAGCTATCTACATGCCTAATGATTGAATCACCAATTATAACGGCCATCCTAACCCTTCCTTCATGGCACATGGCCCTGGAGAATCCTCCTTGGTGCGCAAGTGCCCTCCTTGGTGCCCTCCTCGAAGCACTTGACGAGCTGGGCTACCAACAAATTGTCGATTCTCCCACACATGTGAAGGGAAATAAACTAGATTTGATCTTTGCTCCACAAACAGAGGCCGTCACAACCCAAGGCTTGATGCTATCTATAACGCCAGTACCCTGGTCCGACCATAGCCTGCTCAGATTCTACATACTTACTGCCCGCGATAACCAGAACAGCAACAAAGCCAATACCCTCCTCAGAACACCAGCAAAACGTTTTTGGCCCTTTGATAGAGAAGAAATTCTTGAGAAAGTCCTCCCACTACTTATTAAGACAACCCTCGATCCAGACGAAATGGTAGCTAACTGGGACGACAGCCTCAGAGCCATCGCCTGCCTCCCACCCACGAGCAAGAAACCAAGGAAACGAGAACACTCACCATGGTACTCTACAGAAATGCGAGCTTCACTCCTCCACCTACGCAAACTCGAGAGACATTGGCGCCGAACTTGATCCACCGAAGCACAATATGCATACATCTCACACTTAAAAACACACCGAGATTAAATAATGGAGAAGAGGAAGCAATATCATACGGACATACTAAAGCGATCAATAAACAAGCCACATGACCTGTTCAATATCGCAAAAACCCTAACAGGAGATCCAGCATCAGATCAACCACACATGCCACAGCCACAGGACTACTCTGACTATCTACAATCAAAGATGATCCGGACGGACAAGAGCACAACCGTCGCAAACCACTCCACTCCGCAAAAAAATGCCACAGCCTGCACCTCTGCTCAAATTCAATGAGATATCTAGCAAAGAGGTTGAAGACACTATTGCCTCTATCAACCTCACCTCTGCACCCAATGATCCTTGTCCAGCTCTCTGGATAAAAGAGCTACGTCGCAAACTAAGCCAATTCCTGAGCAAAATACTGAATCAATCACTATCAATGGGTTTGTTTCCACACATCAATCAGACCACTCTTGAAGAACAGCAGAATGGACCCATCCAAAGTTGAGTCTTATAATCGAAAAGATAGTCCAGCGACAAATCCAACAACATGTTGACACCGAAGCCCCACTGGATCCATCCCAATACGGTTTCAGGGAAGCACACAGTGTGGACACCTTACTCACTACCCTCTTCAATAACCTAGTCTCCGGAATTGACAACATTCACCAAGGATTTGTCCTCATCTTCATGGACATTGCAGCCGCCTTCGACTTGGTGAGCCATGAGATACTAATATAACGCCTCGAAGAAAAAGGGATACAAGGCACGGCACTGGACTGGTGAAAATCATACCTGTCCAACAGATGGCAACAAGTGAGGACCGGCTCCACGACCTCAGAGCCATTTCTACAAAAACAAGGTGTATCGCAGGGATTCTCACTATCTGCATTGATGTTTAACATTTATATGCAGCCCATCTGTGCCTTGATCCGAGCTTTCAACGTCAACGTCAACAGGACGATATCCTGCTATACATCCCATTTACGATTGACCAGCCAGATTTTTCTCCAATAATAAGATGCTTTGATGCAGTAGCAGACTGGCTTCTCATGCAAAACCTACGGATCAACCACAGCAAAAGGGATGTCCTCTTCATCACGAGGAACCAGGATTTTACCCCACCACCTTCAATACAAGTCAACAATGCCGAACTGAAAACTAAAACCACAATCCGCTATCTAGGCATTACACTTGACCAACGGTTGGACATGAAAACTCATATAGGGAACACTGTGAAAGCAATATACAATAAGATATGTACATTACGACACCTATGACCTCTGCTTGACCTCGCCGACTACCGAATGATCTACCAAGCCTTAGTTATCCCACACCTGGACTTCGCCAATGTAATCCTTCAAGGACTTCCACAGGCAACGCTAAGTCCGCTCCAGCTTGCGATGAACTCAGCCGTGAGAGTTCTAGCAGGAATAGCAAGGACGGACCACATAACGGCAGTTTTGATGAAACTCCACTGGCTACCTGTACAGGCTAGGATCCATTACAAGATTCTAGTCCTGACCTTCAAAGCACTAAATAATCACCCCCCCCCCACGCCCATCAGCAAGATGATTCACAGATTACCGGATAATAGAAACAGAAGATCCACAATGACAAACACATTAGAGGTCCCTAAAGCAATGACAAAATGCACAAAGACAACGGCCAATAGAGCCTTCATGATATACGCGCCCAGAGCCTGGAATGCCCTCCCCACAGATATTCGAACCATCACAAACTTGACCCTATTCAGAAAAGCGCCGAAACATCATTTGTTCTTGCGATTCTACCCTGAAACTAATCATGGAAATCAGGTAATAAGCACTCCGTCTACCCACCCAAACCTCCCCAACTTACATATCCAGCAAGAAAACGGTTAGCCAGCGTGATTCCTCCCCCCCAAATTGCCTAGATCTAGGAATGTATGCACCAATGTATATGAAATGTAGATAGTTTTCCCCAGTTATACCCAAGTTTATTACCCTGTTTATTGTAAATACAATGCAGCTTGTTGCACTGTAGTATGTTATGTTTTGAATGTGCACCACACTAATCTTAATAGCGCGGTATATAAGAAAAATTAATTAAATAAATAAATAAATTATCTGGAGGACAGGTCCTAGCTACAGGATCACTTCCTGCCACACCAATCTCTCTCCTCCATGGCAACTAAAAGGCTGCCAGACTGGAGTTGAAACTTCAGTACTACGTCCCTGTAGGTCTCGTTTATATACCTCTCTGTCTTCCTTATGTCCTCTAAGTCTGCCACTCGAGCCTCCAGAAAGCAGACTTGTTCCCTGAGGGCAGAGAGCTCCTTGTACCCAGTGCACATGTAAGACCCCTCACCAACTGGGAGAAAATTGTACATGTGACACCCAATGCAAAAACTGGATAGCCATCATCTCGCTGATGGACTACTGCCTGCATCTTAGTTTTAAGGATTTGTTTAGCCATTTAAGTTGTGTACTTTCTTAAAGTTGCTAGGGATACTTGTACTGATACAACTGTACTTAATAAACTTAAGGGACTTAGTTCACCTCAAAATTAATCAATCTATTCCTGGTGAGGATAACCAGCTGATCCTGAAGTGACTTTGACCACCTCTTCCCCTTTAATAGGTTTAGGAGCCTATAAAGCTAAGATTATGCTTGGGGTGGATGGGAGGGAAAGAACACCTTGTAACAGCTAGCTTGCCACACAGTGCCCTGACCTGTGCCTCTAAGGTAATCTCTTAACACTTTCCTGGGTGATTCACACAGCCCTTGGTTTGATAGAGGGAACCTTTCAAATTGCCCCTTTGACCTGTCACTTGGCGTTAACACCTATTTAAAACAGTTTCATAGGTCTTTTGCCCCCTAACTGGAATGCTTCTTTCTAAAGGTCTCTAGTAAGAATTTCTCTCTTTCTACTCAAAGAATATTTACCCTATTCTTCCTTATATGCTAACCTATACTCTAATTTGATTTAAGCTCTCTGGGGCTACTGACTGAAGTTTGAATTTAAATGAAAAACTCTCTGGGGTTACTGACTGAGGTTTGAATTTAAGTTAAAAGCTCTCTGGGGCTACTGAACCCTGAGTGGGTTAGCAAATTCACAGATTTATCAGCTTCAACCCAAAGAATTCCCTTTCCTGCAAGATTTAGAGAATGTTTGAGAAGTAAATACATATTTGCAAGTGCTGATTTCTTTCCAGCAGTAGCAGTCCCTTTTTGGTAGTCCTTCAAGACTCTTGAATCAAGGGTGGAAGGTGAGTCTGAAAATTAGAACATAAGAACTGCCATACTGATTCAGATCAAGAGTCCATCAAGCCCTGCATCCTCTTACCAACAGTTGCCATTCACAATGCTTTTCCAGTTCAGCGATGTTGTAATGTTTACAAAGTTTCCAATGGATGAGACGTGGCCCCTTATTGTGCCTTTCTGTCAAAAGAATTTCTGAAATCAGAACTTTGCAACCAGCTATGAGATGAGTAAGCATTTCCAGCACTTTCTTACAGAATCTCCATGTGTGTTTTACCAGTTTTGTTTATATTTGTTGTGAACCATCTTGTCCGTAATCCACTGCCCTGAGCTGCAACTATCAATCTCTCATCCTTAGGTTTCAGTTCACCTCTCCTTAACCATTCATGCTATTTTCCTGCTGTCTGAAATCTGTCTAGAAAGTATGGCTGAGGTAATAGCAGCCTCTAATCACTGCTCCTTTGAGCTAGCCCTCTCCAGTCTAGAAATTGCTCTTCCAGCATCACTTTCCCTACTTTGAACTTCTGATGTGTCCAGCCACCTCATTTCAGTTCTCATCTTTATATCACGGTTGCTGTCATTGTTTTGCATCCTTCCCTCCCTCAATATTCCTGCCGCTGCTACTGCTTCACCTTTTACTTACAGCCTTCCTTAGTGCTACTGCTGAACTTTGCACTTTATTGGTTGCTGCTGCTTGTGGATTCTGGCCCCCAAAACAGGTCTGAGACAGCTTTATACCTGGCAGGGGTCTCAGCTGGCTGCTACTATCTTCCTCCCACTGACAGTTTCCTTCCCTGCAGTAGTTTTCCTCATGGGACCCAAAAAAAGAGAGTCCACATGTGCATGAACTTTTGACTTAGAGCACTGTAGCAACACTTGTATCCAATAACCCTTGCAACAGGAAATGCAATGAATCTAAGGGGTATGTTTACTAAACCTTCTTAACGTGCACGCCGCGTTAGTCTGCAGGATGCCATAAAAGGAGTGGGCGGTCCGGTCAAAAATAGCAAAACGGGATTAGCGTGCGCTGCGCGCTCTTGTGCGTTGCGCACTTTAGCGCACGAGTAACGTGCGCAGGAAGCATAAGCAGGCGCGCTGATGTGCAAGCAGAGGAACAGGGCTGCAATACAATGGTAAAGACACTGACAGATGGTGTAGGGGTCATGGGTTCAATCCCCCACTGTGCCCAATGAATAAGGCTGGCTGAGGCACTACCATTTATGTGTACTATTGCATTATGAGGCTTTATAATTTTATTTTAATTACTGCTGCTAGCAAACGCACTCTCAAAGCACTGTAACATAAGGTGCTGCATAAGGCACCCCATAAGGTACCCCAGAGGGCACATTTTAAAGTACACTGTCCGCCACGGCACCCTACAATGTTGCTTAAAGGGTGGCCTATAGAGCGCCATATAGGGTGCCCTATGAGGCACAGCAAGGTCATAGCACTGTTTTTGATGGCAGCACTGTGCATTTAAATGCATGAAAATTTTAAGTAGGTGCGCTGACATACAAAGAGGAACAGCAGTGTAGCACAATGGTTAAGGCACTGACTGATAATACAGGGGTCATGAGTTCAATCCCCAGTGTGCCTAATACGTAAGGCTGGCTGAGGCATCAGCTTTGACATGTAAGTATTGTTTCCTGTGGCACTTTATCTGTATTTTATTAATTGCTGCCAGCAAACACACCCTCATGTGCCGTAACCTAAGGTGCCGCATACGGCACTCCATAGGGCACATTATAAAGAGCACTATCCACCACGGCACCCTATAATGTCCCCTATAGGGCACCCTATCAGTCCATAGGATACTGTATAGTGCACCTTATATGGACGGTAACCATAAGGTGCCCTATAAAGCGCCCTCTGAGGCACCTTATGGGTACAGTATGCTGAGGGTGTTTTTGCTGGCAGCACTAATGTACATTAAAAATAGATAATGCTTTGGACAGCCTGATCAAATAACCCCACTGCAGGTTTGAACCCATGACCTCTGGCTCCACTAGCAGTGAAGTAACCAGTGGGCTACAGCTCTATAGCTGCTAGCAAACCCCTGGCTGGCTGCAGAAGGACTGCAAATCACCACACAAACAGTCTGCTGTGGTCACCAGGATAGGGTTAACCCACCCATACCCATGATGCACTGCACATGCAAATCAGCAGTCTACAGATGATCACAAGATGGGGTATGCACCCCCACAGCACCTCGGCCTGGTAGGGGGAACTGACCATGTGTGGTACTGACACAGAGTAGCTACACATCGTCACATTGTGCAGGTACTGCACTCACCCTGAGGTTGAGGTGGGGCGCCCAGCACCAGGTTCACAGCAGAGATAGGCTATGCTGCAGGTCTACTGTGTGAGATAGGTAGTTTCTGCAGACACACCTTGGATATATCTGTATGTCTCAGTCAGGTGTAGCCCCTAGGAGGATTATGTACTACTACCACCCTCCTCCTCGGCTGGGGGTGGTAAACAGGGTCTTCCACCAACAGATCCACATTCTACCTCCCTGCAATGGTGGCAGTAGAGAGGACCATCAACCCCAGTCCTGCGGGGGAACAGACACCCTACAGGGCAGTCAATGCAACTCTGTACACATCCATAACACAATAGCAGACAGACATTAGGCCTGGATATGCTAAGCTGCACCGCACCACTATCTGATATTCTCCTGCAGCAAGCCTTCAGCCGCTGCACTCTGCAAGGCGCTCCATCAAGACATATACCAGCTGCAGACAGTCTGCTAGCTAGTCCATAGTGCATGTTCCTGGTGGAAATGTGTGCACCCAGAACTGGGATGTCAGCATATACACCAAGCAGATAAGACTTGCACCATCTGCACTAAATACACTGATTAACATTGACATTGATAAACGATCTCAAAGAAGCAGAAACATAAATACTTTAACAATACCAAAAGATTTTACAAAAGCCAGAAAACAAACCAATAAGAGAGCTTTCTCACACTCTGCTCCAATACTCTGGAACAATTTACCTGACAACATTCGCCTACTGTCTGACATAAAAGAATTTAAAAAAAAATTAAAAACTCACTTATTTACATTACACTATAATACACTCCCAAAACAGAATTCTCAAAGGGATACAGGCTAACATTTATTTTTAATATTATATACCCTATTTTCAAAAATAAACGACACTAATACACTAATTTAACCATACTACACACTCATTTACATGATGATTAATAATTTAACTAGCAATGTATATATGTTCTAATATGTTATACTTGTAATGTTACAATTTTCCTTGTAATTTATAATTATCTGTTCTATGTAAAATGTCCTGGTATATCTCATACCAATTAACCTACTGTTACATGTAAACCGCACTTGAAACAAGGGAAAGAGCGGTATATAAATAACTGTTAAATAAATAAATAAATAAAGACAGTGACTGGGCCTCAAAAGAAAACCCATAAACATCACATGAGAAAAATACTATATAGCACTATGGGGGTGCCTAGCCATGCTGTGGTCACTGCACAGTCAGGGTGAGAGTGAGCTCCCAGCAGGACATGCTGTGGCCACCCTGTCTGTGCAGGTGGTGGCCGGGCACTACAATGTCCCAGCCTGTGCCCTATGCCCTGTGCAGATGCATTCTGGCCAGGCCACCCTGTCTGGGCTATACCCATGGTACCTTGCTCCTCATTATGCACATTGGCAGGCCAATACTGGCAACAGTGCTGGCAGTGTGGGCTGTGGAGGGTGTTTGCAGCCACCACACACTGGATAGACAGACACACACTCCCACACCTATGCCAGCATTGTGCTACTATAGAGGAGTTTAGCAGCCCTGGCCACCACACCAGTCCTGGGCACAGTGCAGGCATGGATATGGTATGCAATACTGTTGGGGGTCACTCCCCAGGGTAGTAAACACTGTCAGAGACCAGACCTGAAGCACACTCCACAGACATCAGAAAGGTTGCTATGATGGAGCTCAATCAGCAAACTGTGCTTAAAGTAGGAATTGCTATCTGCCAGTAATCATAGCAAACATTTGATAGCTGTGTACCGTATTCCCAGGTGTAGGGTGGCATTGCTAAGGTATGCAAGTGCTAGTATTGGGAGATGCACGCAGGGCCCAATGTCCTGCCTCTACAGGAGGCATTGACTAATGGAGCCTGTGGGTGTGGGTGTGTCTGCCCCTGTTGGCTGCTGCTTTACGGCAGAGGTTCCCAACTCCAGTCCTGGTGTGCCAAACACAGTTCGGGTTTTCATGCTGTCCCTCATGAATATGCATGAGATACATCTCCATACCATGGGGGTGGTGCATAGATATGCAGCACAGGCATCTTTATTAGAGGCAGCATGGAACCTGAATGGTGTTTGGCCCTCCAGGACTGCATTTGGGAAACTCTGCTCTAGGTAATGCGCCTGTTTATGGTGTCTTTGCTCTGTTGGGTAAAATGTAGGTGTTTTGGGCATGTTTACGTCATCTGCAATAAACGTTCTGTCTGTATTAGCACGTTGTAGTAGTGGGTAAAATATGGGAACTGGGTTGGCAGGCACCATAGCTGGGACTTAAACTTGTGACCTTCTGCCTCCAAACACACTTGTTGTGTGCACTGCACCACCGTGTTGCCATAGAGATAGTGCATTCCCTGGTGATACCATGACTGTTTGTCCGGCAGGGCCTGTCTGTTGCAGTGCATGGCACCCACCTACACAGGGCTAGGCCATGGTCTGCTCTGGGCAGCTGCCACTGCCCCCCTCCACCACCAGTACCCCTCTGCCACCATGCTGACATGCCCTTCTGCTGGTGGTGCTGGTGGTGTGCAGTCTCAAGCCATCAAGTGTGCAGGTAGGCGGCTGCCTATGGTGCGTGTTCTGGGGTAGGGGTGCCTGCATAGGCGTCCACGCTTCCCCCCAACACCGCCTGCCAATGTTCTGTGCCCTTGGGGGTACCTGCTGGGTACTATCCCCTGTGACACTGTGATAAACACTCTCGTGCCCATGTTGGGCCCTCATCAGTTGCTGTCTGGCTGCTGTTCAGTTTCAGCATTCCTAAGTGCCACCTAGGCATCTGCCTAGTCCGCACTGTGCCCCAGCTGCACCACAGCATGTGCCGCCTGCAGCCCTCTGTATCCCCTTTCCCAGCATCTGTCCAGTTGCCCATTCCGACATGCCTGCCCTGATGTTGTGGAACATGTGCATGCCATAGGTAACCTGTCCAATGGAGAGGGAAACCCTGATCAGTGCTATTTCACTGTGGGATCATTCACCTTGTATGGGGACGGAGCGTAGACCCTTCTAAAATTCATATTTATTTTTTGGGGCTTTCTTGGGAGTGTTTTTTGATGTTTCGCAATACTATCACTATTGCCTAGCTTGATTATGATTTTATTTTTATTTTGTTGGGGTCATTTTCAATGTTTATTTGCACTTTTGTTCCGTGCACATATATCACACTTATCACTTTTTTGTAGGTTTCCCTGGTTTTGCTGTACATTGCTGACAGAAATGGTTTCTTTTCCCTTTAAATCAGCTCTAACGCGAGGTTTTCACTTGCGTTATTTTTGGCCTCGAATTTCACATCGTTAGTGTGCGGGGAGCCTCTCCCCTCCCACTCTCCACCCATTGACCCCTTCTCTCCGCCCCTGGGGAGCCTTCCTCCGCCCTCCGGGAGCCTTTCCACGCCTTCAGCGCTCGTTTGTGCCGCCGCGCACGTGAGCGCGCACTAAAGCGCATTTTTGCCCCGTAAAGTGTCATTAGTGCATGCTAAGGTACTTTAGCGCGCGCTAATTGCACAGCGCGCACATTAAGAAGGTTTAGTAAACATACCCCTAAGATACAGATTTACAGAAAGTACTTCAAAAGCACCTTTGCTGTCTAAATGCTACCAAATAAAAAATACAAAAAGGTCAAAGGAGGAAAATTCCACATAAATCATCATCAATAAGGCTTACATTGTGGCATTTTTTGATACTTTCCCATTAACTGAAAATGTTAATGGTTTGCTTCTTTATTGTAAACTCAATGAGCAATATTTGCAATCTACTCTCAAAATGCAGTAGAGGCAAATGTAATCCATCCCCAAACTACTCTTCTATAGCCACCTCCAGAAGTTCTCAGCATAATATATTTGAAAAAATGCAAAAAGTATTTTGCAAATTATCATGCTTGTAGTGAGATGTTTGCTTTCTTTACTGATACAGGAAAATCTTACTCATCTCAGTAGAAAAACAGGGTACGCGTTTTATAAGTAGCTCAGCTGTGGGCTTGTGTGATATGTGTTTTCTTGTATGCAGTTTGTAGAGACAAAATGCATTTGAGCTAGAAAAGGATATGGTTATGGCTGACTAAAATCTGGAGTAACACTGAGTGATAAAAGTGGTTAGGGGAATTTTTGGGGTGTCCAAAGCAAACATATGTCACTGCGTGGGTGCAAATGCCAGACATATGTCTTTTATGATTTTTTTCTACATTTTGAAACTAGGTGACATTTTAGGCAAGGTGCTAAAGAGGTAACTTACAAACTATCTTCACAAAAACAAAATCTGCTTCAAAACCTACCAGGAAGTTGTTTAAAGGACAAGAAATAATTGTACTGGATATTTTGCAAGCTCTTTGCGTGATCTGAAAAACGGCAGTGGCTGAAAGTCATTTGGGCACTGGAAAGCTTACAACATAGATACAAATATACATGAAGTCCACAATTAGCTTTCACTACACAGTTCCAACATTTAACTGGCAGACAACATGACATGCAGCCTTTTTCAGGTCCTTTGGGCTGAGGAATTCTTACAACACTGCTGAGGAAATAGAGGAAAATTGCATACAAGATCTAGAAGATTGGAAAGGCTGTAAGGGCAGACTGGATAGGCTGTATGGTCTTGATCTGCCATCATGTTTCTGTGTTTCTATGGCTAATACTTTCCTTCTGCATTTTCCGCAAATTGTAAAAAAGCAAAATGCTATTCTAGCCATGCACATTTCCAAATCATTTCTGAATATGTGTGATGTACTGTCACCCGCAGCCCCCCCTAGTGGCGGCGTAGTTTTCCACAGAAGGGCTGGGGGACACAAGATTGTGATGATTGGGGTTGGACAGGTGCAAGGGTCAAGTGTGGCAGTCCCTTGTGCCGGCCTCGTAACCAACTTCCCAAAGAGAAACAAGTCCGCACGAAAATGGAGGGAAAATGAAAAGGCTTTATTTCCCCTTTTTGCACAAATGGTTCAAAACAGGATAAACGGATTGGATGGTATCACAACTGAACAAGTCCCTTGCATCAGGTTTAAACCATAAATGAAAAAGACCAAAGTAATGACTGTTAACTTCACAGTAGCTTAAGGCAACACAATATACTGCATTCATTTATTCATTCATAGAGCTAGGGATAAACTCCAGATTCTCTGCTGTGCAGTATGTGCATTCCATTGGCTGGTCAGACTCTTCGCCTGCAGATTCCACTTGCATGAATTCTACCTCTGATAGTTCTGAATCCGATGTCTCCACACAACTATACTCTGGCTTTTTAAAAGCTTGCTGTACTGTTTTCCAGTGTCTGGCAGATAGCTTAGGGCGTCGGTTTCTGGCCACTGGATAAAACAAAGGCTCCTCTTCAGTTAGAGTTTTAAAAGCCTGTTCAGCGCAATGCTTAGCATTTACAGTCCTCTTTTTAGACCAATTGTTTTCAAGCTGTTGCTTATAAGTATCTCGGTTACAAGGAGAAGCTTCCTTCCACTGTCCTTCTCTTATGTTAGGATTATGTAGACAATTACAAGTAATAAAAGTTTTACCTTTAAGTTTTCTCCTTTCTTTCTCTGAGAAGGCTTGAGGCCCACCCCAGTCGGCTTCTAGCTTAGCATGGTCCAGGTTCTCCAAGGGTATCTCTCCTTCCTCAGTATAGGGAAGAATCTCTCTGTTCCAAGGCTGCAGCTGTTGCCATCTGCCGGATTTTTGCTTACAGTTTGTTTCTCTGCCTCTGCCCTTGCCTCGTAGCCCAGCTCCTTCAGCCTTTCTGTGCACACCGGTTCTTTGTGTTCTCCACTTGTCTTCAAGGCCAGCACTCTCTTTGCCTCTCAGGCCTGCTTTCTCTCTGCCTTTCGAGTCTGTTCTTTCTTTGGCTTTTGGGTCTCCTTCCTCTTCTGATTCAGACCTGTCTCCGTTTAAATCCAAACTGACTGGGCCTAAGTCCTGCCCATAGAGGCGTGGTTCTTCAGACTCTGTACTGACTCTCGTGCTCCCTCTAGGTGGATCCTCAGGACATTGCAGGCAATACCTGTCTTTTCCTGGATTTAAAACTTTTTTTCTCTCTGCAAGAGGGTCCGCCGCATCACACATCCCCCTTCTTAAAATATTACGGGCTGGGGAAATCCCTTCTCCGCAGCACGTAATACGGGACATGGTATCGGTGTTACAATGCAGCTTGTGACCATGTGTTGTTTGACTGTTGCTTCCCGGCATCATCTTGAGGTGATACTCATGCTCCGTATGAGCCAACAGCACGGCCCGCTCATGCCAAGGTCGAAGAAGATTGGCGTGATAGACTTGTTCCCGTCCTCTTGTGTCTCGAACGACATAGGAAGTGGTACCCACCGGGTTAACGACCGTATGAGGGCCCTTCCACTGGTACTCAAACTTAGGAGCAGCACCGGGTACTAGAACCACTACCTTCTCTCCGACCTTTAAGTGTCTCGGTTTCGCCCGCCTGTCGTAATACTGTTTCTGTTTTTTCTGACTCTCTTTGAGTTTCTCAGTGGCGAACCTGGAAGTTCGTTCTAGGCGTGTTCTTAAATCCCTCAGGAATAGGGGTATACCTACTTCTTCTTCCACTGGCTCGATCCATTGCTCTCTCAACACATCTAGTATGCCCCTAGGCGCCCATCCATACATGAGCTCATACGGCGATGTACCTAATAAGCTCTGTTTCCTTTCCCTACAGGCGTATAGGACGAAGGGTAACATGGTGTCCCACTCTTTCATTTGTCCGTTCAAGGCTCGTCTAAGCATCTGCTTTATACTTTGGTTTAAGCGCTCTACCAATCCATTGCACTGGGGATGGTAGGCTGCCGTCTTCACGTGTCGGATCCCGAATGCATCCCAGACTTGGGCGAGGTATTTTGATAGGAAGTTACTCCCCCTGTCTGTCAAGACTTCTTGCGGGAATCCTACCTCGCAAAATAATTTGACCAACTCGGCTGCAATTGATTTAGCGGAAATATTCCTCAAGGGAACTGTCCAGGGGAATCGAATGGCTTGGTCAATAATTACCAGGATATATTGGAAGCCGCGCGGAGTCTTGATAAGAGGTCCCACTATGTCCATAGCCAGTCTCCTAATTGGTTCCGAAATTACGGGCATCGGGACTAGTGGCAATCCAGCTGGTCTGTGTGGTGTAACCCTTTGGCAGGACGCGCAGGATTCGCAGAAGCGTGTTGTCTCTCGAAAAACCCCCGGCCAGTAAAACCTAGCTAAAATCTGGTCAAGGGTGCCTTGTGAGCCCTTATGGCCCCCTATTGGATGGTCATGTGCCAGACGCAGAACGGACAATTTAAACTTACTCGGAACCACTAGCTGTTTATGAACAAGTCCGGTTCGCCTATCCTTGCTTTCTCGATACAAGATGTCTTCTTCCATGACGAATCTGGGGTACGTCTCACATTCTTCCTGGGCCTGCTCGACCGCCCGGGCCAACGCAGGGTCCGTTCTTTGCTCCATTTTAAATGAGGGGAATTTTTCCATCACGTCCGCCGGTACCCAAGGCATACCTTTACCCGCCTCCAACTCAGCTGTTCCTTGGGAGCGACATTTCCTCTCCCTCCTTCGGTCAGCTTTAGGTTTTCGTCCCCTTCTTGATGGGTCTCCTATTAGCTCCTCATGCGAAGGGAGATCTCCTAGGGAAGTATCTTTTGAACAGGAGGGCTTCTCACCATCTTGGGAGTGCGCCCTTGTGGAAACTAGAGCCTTGATCTCCCCTGTATCCTTCTTTATACTATTCGGTTGGGGTATGGGACCTCCCGAAGGATTAGGTTGCATGCAAGTGGAATCTGGCCTTTTTTGAGGCGACAAACCTTCCTTTAAAGTTTTCCTAAATTGTGGCCAATCACGGCCCAGGACCAATTCCTGTGGTAACTTAGGCACTACTGCGATCAGCATTTCCTTTACAATGCCCATACCTTTTACCCACAATTTATAAACCGGATAGCGCGTGGCTGCTCCATGCACGCACTTTATCTTTACATATCCATGTGGAGATTCTGGGACCGATAAGCCTTGAGCCTGGATCGTTGACCATAACTTTTTAGAAACCATGGTCTGATCGGCTCCAGAATCCAATAACGCTTGCACACTTATACCCTGTACCTTTACATCAAGCACAAAACCGTTATGTATTGCTCTTGGGGATTCTCCCACCAAGGCAGTTTGTGAATAACACTCATACTGTAAATGTCCCCTTTTCCCACATGTGAAACATTTCCTTGAACTCTCTTTTACTAGAGGCTTATCATTTTTCCACCGGCAAAATGGAGGACGTGAGGGGTTCTCCCCTTTTTGTGCCTCCATTCCTATGGCTATTCTTGGGCCGGCCCTAGGCTGGGTCACTGTCTCGGCCTCTAAATACCTCTCCGTAAGAGCTATTGCCTCTGTGGTAGTGCAACAGTTCTGTAACATTAAGAAATTTTGCACTCTACTTGGTAGGGCGATCATGTACTGTTCAAGAATTATAGCATCCATTAGGGTGCCTATGGACCTTTTCTCGGGCTGTAACCACTTATGGGCTAGGCTACGTAATCTATGGCCTAGCGCCTTAGGTGTTTCGTTAGCCTTAAGAAAGGTAGCCCTAAACATTTTGTTGTAGGCTGATGGCGTAAGGCCCAAACGATCCCTAATCGCTATTACTACTTCTTCATAGGAATTAGCTAAAGCCGGGGGCATTGACCTATAGGCAGCCAGCGCCTCGCCCGTGAGGGACGCTGCTAGCCGTATTGCCCACTGCCCCTCTGGCCACTTAGCTGAATGCGCAATTCGAGCAAACGTATCTAAAAAATCATCTATATTATCGTCCGGACTTAAGATTGCCAACCACTAAATCAGAGCAGGACCATTGTCCGTGGTCAGGGTCTACCAGTCCGGCCACCGATAGCTTCTCCGTCCTGCTTTTGGCCAGTTCCTCCCGCTGCTGCATGAGCCACTTGTCCATAGTTTCTAGGACTGGGAGTTGTTGCGCCTGCATCGCCCACAGCGCTTGGTCTTGGCTCTGTTGTGCCACCTCCGCCTGCTTACTGAATTGGTGTGCCATCCAGGCACAGAGTTCTTTAGGCTCCATGGTACCTGATAAAAGAACAAACAGAGAAAGAAACCCAAGTGTGGCTCTTTACAAAACTTTTCCACACACCTTTTTTTTTTTTTTTTTGACTTCCCCAAATATCCAACACTAGGTAGGCTTAAGTACGTATTACCTGGTTTTAGTGTTGAATCAGCTTTGGGAAATATATTCTGCTATCCCATGGTCGCTCCACCGCTTCTGGACTTGCCGCAGGATTTTCAACCTTCAGGATTTTCTTTTAAATCCGGTCCGGATTTCAGGAACTCCACTCCGTGTTTTTTGTTTTTTTTTTAACTCCAATCCGGCTTTGGTGTCTGCTCTATTCCAGGCTTTTCTTCCGGTCCAGTTTTTAGCAAGACGGTTCGGGTTTTACTCTTTATTTTTTTTTTTTCAAAAAAAAAAAAGGAGAAAGATTGTACTTTCCTTTGTACAGTTGCAGGTACAATCCTGTATGCTTATGGATGCCGTAATATCCTGCCAACTACGCCACTTATGTCACCCGCAGCCCCCCCTAGTGGCGGCGTAGTTTTCCACAGAAAGGCTGGGGGACACAAGATTGTGATGATTGGGGTTGGACAGGTGCGAGGGTCAAGTGTGGCAGTCCCTTGTGCCGGCCTCGTAACCAACTTCCCAAAGAGAAACAAGTCCGCACGAAAATGGAGGGAAAATGAAAAGGCTTTATTTCCCCTTTTTGCACAAATGGTTCAAAACAGGATAAACGGATTGGATGGTATCACAACTGAACAAGTCCCTTGCATCAGGTTTAAACCATAAATGAAAAAGACCAAAGTAATGACTGTTAACTTCACAGTAGCTTAAGGCAACACAATATACTGCATTCATTTATTCATTCATAGAGCTAGGGATAAACTCCAGATTCTCTGCTGTGCAGTATGTGCATTCCATTGGCTGGTCAGACTCTTCGCCTGCAGATTCCACTTGCATGAATTCTACCTCTGATAGTTCTGAATCCGATGTCTCCACACAACTATACTCTGGCTTTTTAAAAGCTTGCTGTACTGTTTTCCAGTGTCTGGCAGATAGCTTAGGGCGTCGGTTTCTGGCCACTGGATAAAACAAAGGCTCCTCTTCAGTTAGAGTTTTAAAAGCCTGTTCAGCGCAATGCTTAGCATTTACAGTCCTCTTTTTAGACCAATTGTTTTCAAGCTGTTGCTTATAAGTATCTCGGTTACAAGGAGAAGCTTCCTTCCACTGTCCTTCTCTTATGTTAGGATTATGTAGACAATTACAAGTAATAAAAGTTTTACCTTTAAGTTTTCTCCTTTCTTTCTCTGAGAAGGCTTGAGGCCCACCCCAGTCGGCTTCTAGCTTAGCATGGTCCAGGTTCTCCAAGGGTATCTCTCCTTCCTCAGTATAGGGAAGAATCTCTCTGTTCCAAGGCTGCAGCTGTTGCCATCTGCCGGATTTTTGCTTACAGTTTGTTTCTCTGCCTCTGCCCTTGCCTCGTAGCCCAGCTCCTTCAGCCTTTCTGTGCACACCGGTTCTTTGTGTTCTCCACTTGTCTTCAAGGCCAGCACTCTCTTTGCCTCTCAGGCCTGCTTTCTCTCTGCCTTTCGAGTCTGTTCTTTCTTTGGCTTTTGGGTCTCCTTCCTCTTCTGATTCAGACCTGTCTCCGTTTAAATCCAAACTGACTGGGCCTAAGTCCTGCCCATAGAGGCGTGGTTCTTCAGACTCTGTACTGACTCTCGTGCTCCCTCTAGGTGGATCCTCAGGACATTGCAGGCTATACCTGTCTTTTCCTGGATTTAAAACTTTTTTTCTCTCTGCAGGAGGGTCCGCCGCATCACAGTACACAGGGCAAAAATTTTCAGTTTGTTTTTGATTCATTTGGACTTTTTTCCTAATCTTCATGTATTTTTTGGTTCATTTCACACATTTGGTTTAATTAAACATTTTTAATAAATGTGAGAACTTTTTAAGACACACAGATTAACAATGTGCATTTATTTGTAGGTTAACAAATGTTAAATTGATTTACATAGAAATGTGACGACAGAAAAAGACGTGGAGCTCGATTCAGAGAGGGGAGCGTCTGGGCCATCTGAACGTCCCCAAGGAAGATGGGCCCATTAAGACCCGATTCTGGACCATGGGAACAAAACGTTCTCACGGTACAGAGAATTGGGTTCGTAGGGATTCTGGTGTGCTCCTGCTGCCTGCGCGAACCTCCTCCCCGCAGGCACCCCCCAAATCCCATGGCTTAGGCTCCCCTCATCCCGACTCACGGCTGGCCAGCCGGTGCCTGTATTGGGTGGTGGGGACCCTCCTGCATGGCCCCGCCCTGGAGAGGGATCCCTGGCTGCAATCGCCAGGTCAGTGCTGCTTATTTCATCTCTGAGGTGGAATAGACAGCACGTCCCCATGGACTCCGCAGGACCCCGCCCCCTGACAGCTTTCCCTGTCCTACTGCTCAGGATTTGTGAGGAGAGCAGGAGGGGGAATAGGGTCCCAATGGCTTGTGGGGCTGCACGTCACACGGGGACATGCAGCCCCGCAATCCCTGTCTCTGAATCCGGCCCCATATGGCTTATCCAATCTACCCTTCTATACCAACTACTATAGTCCTTTTTTTTTCTTTTGAGATCTTCTGTGTTGGTCCCCCGCTTTCTTGAATTCAGCTACTGTCCTGGTCTTTACTACCTCCTTTGGGAGACTATTCCATGCATCTATCACTCTTTCCATTAAGAAATATTTCCGCATATTATTCCAGAATCTATTCCCTTTCACCTTCATCCTATGCCCCCTCATTGCAGAGTTTTCTTTCAATTGAAAGAGGCTCTGCTTCTGTGCATTTATGCCATGGAGGTAAACATCTCTATCATATCTTCTCTTTCCTACCTTTCCTCCAAAGTATACATATTGAGATCTTTAAGTCTGTCCCCATATGCCTTATGATGAAGTCCGCTGACCATTTTGGTAGCCAGCCTCTGCACAGACTCCATCCTGTTTATATCTTTTTGAAGGTGTGGTCTCCAGAATTGCACACAATACTCCAAATGAGGTCTCACCAAAGACTTAATACAGGAATACTATTACCTCACTCTTCCTGATGACCATCCAAGCATCCTTTTGGCTTTTGCCATTGCCTTTTCTATCTGTTTAGCCACCTTAAGATCCTCAGAAACAATCACGTCCAGGTTGTGCTCATCTTTCATGGACAGAAGTACTTCACTCCCTATACTGTACCATTCCCTTGGATTTATGAATTCCAAATGCATGATCCTGCATTTTTTAGCATTAAATCTCAGCTACCAAATTCTTGACCAGCTTAGCGAGATCCCTCCTCATGTTATCTACTCCTTTCCGGGTGTCTACTCTATTGTAAATTTTGGTATCATCTGCAAAGAGGCAAACTTTACCCAATAGCCACTCTGCAATATCACTAACAAAAATGTTAAAAAGAATCGGACCAAAGACAGATCCCTGCGGCATATTACTAGTTACATCCTTCTACTCAGAGTAAGCTCCATTTACCTGTATCATTTGTTGCCTCCTGCTCAACCAAATTCTAACCCAGTCAGTCACTTTAGGGTCTATTCCTAGGATGCTCAATTTATTTATAAGTCATCTGTGTGGAATGGTGTCAAAGACTTTTCTGAAATCTAAATATACCACATCTAGGGCTCTCCCAAGGTCTAACTGTCTGGTCGTCCAGACAAAGAAATTAATAAGATTTGTCTGATAAGACCTGCCCCTAGTAAAACCATGCTGCTTCAGATCCTGCAATCTATTAGACTCCAGAAATCTCACTATCCTCTGTTTTAGCAGCGTTCCCATTAATTTATTTACCACAGAGGTCAGACTAACCAGCTTGTAGTTTGCAACCTCATCCTTACTTCCGCTTTTGTGTAACGGGACCACATACGCCTTTCTTCAGTCCTCTGGGACCACTCCCAACTCATAAGAAGCATCAAAAAGGTCAGACAGCGGAGTGGCTAGAACTTCTCCAGGTTCCTTCAATACTCTGGGATGTATCCTATCTGGCCCCATTGTTTTGTCTGCTTTTAGTTGAGCTAGTTCCTCACGAACACAGTTTTTTGAAAATCGATCAAGATCCCCTTCACTACTGTTCCTGTTTGTGGATGTTTTCTGAGATCTTGCTCCTGGCCCTTCATCTGTGAACACAGAACAAAAATATTTGTTAAGCAATTCTGCTTTATCCTCATAAGCTTCTACATACAGTTGTTGTCAACATTATTGGCACCCTTGCAGTTCAGCCCCTTAGGGGCATGTTTACTAAAACCCCGGTAAAGTGCGGGCCGTGCTAGTGTGCGGGTGCCATATAAGGAGTGAGCGTTTGTGAAAAAGAAAAACCGGGCTTTACATATGCGCTAAGGTGCGCGGCGCCCATGTGCACCCCGCACATTAGCGCATGAGAAAGCTGCGCAGGAGGCATAAGTGGCGCGCTGATGTGCAAGTAGAACAGCAAAGCCACAGCACAATGGTTAAGACACTGACCAATGGTACAGGGGTTCAATCCCCCACAGTGCCCAATGAAGACGGTTGGCTGAGGCATTACTTTAGGAGCCAGTTTAATATTGGGCAGCATAAGGCGGCGTGCTGATGGGCATAAGGCTGCGTGCTATTGTTTTAGGAGGCATTTTAATATTGCGAGGCATAAGGCGGCGCGCTGATATGCAAACACAGGAACAGAGCCACAGCACAATGGTTAAGACACTGACCAATGGTGCAGGGATCAGGAGTTCAATCCCCCACAGTGCCCAATGAACAAGGCTAGCTGAGGCATTATGTATTACAGGGAAGATTGCTTTAGGAGTCATTTTACTTTTTTAAAAATTATCACTACTAGCAAACGCACTCTCAAAGCGTGTTAACATAAGGCGCCCCATAAGGCACACTTTAAAGTGCACTGTCCGCCAAGGCACCCTAGAATGTTGCTTATAGGGCGTTTTATAGGGTGCCGTATGAGGTACCACAAGGTCAGAGTACTGTTTTTGATGGCAACACTGTGCATTTGAAGGAATGAAAAGCATAAGTAGGTGCGCTGACATGCAAGGAGGAGCAGCAGTGGAGCACAATGGTTAAGGCACTGACTGCTAATACAGGGGTCATGAGTTTGCTCCCCAGTGTGCCTAATACATAAGGCTGGTTGAGGCATCAGCTTTGCAATGTATGTTTTCTTTCCTGCAGCACTTTATTTTTATTTTATTAATTGCTGCCAGCAAACACGCCCTCACGTGCCGTAATTGAAAATGCCGTAGAAGGCACCCTATAAGGCACTCCATAGGGCACATTATAAAGTGCACTGTCCGCCACGGCACCCTAAAATGTCCCCTACAGGGCACCCTATAAGTTGCGTCACAGGATAATGTATAGTGCACCTTATATGGACGGGAACCATAAGGTGCCCTATAGGGCGCCCTATAAAGCGCCTTCAGAGGCACCTTATGGGTACAGTACGCTGAGGGTGTTTTTGCTGGCAGCAAAAATGTACATTAAAAAAATATAATGCTTTGGACAGCCCTATCAAATAACCCCACTGTGGGTTTGAACCCATGGCCTCTGGCTTCACAGGCAGTGAAGTAACCATTGGGCTACAGCTCTATAGCTGCTAGCAAGCCCCTGGCTGGCTGCAGAGAGCCTGCACGTCACCACACAGACAGTCTGCTGTGGTCACCAGGATAGGGTTAGCCCACCCGTACCCATGATGCACTGCATATGCAAATCAGCTGTCCACAGATAAACACAAGATGGGGTATGTGCTTCAGGTCTGGTCTCTGACACTGTTTACCACCCTGGGGAGTGACCCTCAACAGTATTGCGTACCATATCCATGCCTGTACTGTGCCCAGGACTGGTGTGGAGGGCATGGCTGCTGAACTCCTCTATAGTAGCACAATGCTGGCATAGGTGCCTTATGCTGCCCAATATTAAATTGGCTCCTAAAGTAATGCCTCAGCCAGCTGTTTCCATTGGGCACTGTGGGGGATTGAATCTCTGATCCCTGCACCATTAGTCAGTGTCTTAACCATTGTGCTGTCGCTCTGCTCTTTGGCTTGCACATCAGCGCGCCACTTATGCCTCCCGCGCAGCTTTTTCATGCACTAATGTGCGGGGCGCACATGGGTGCCGTGCACCTTAGCGCATATGTAAATCACGGTTTTTCTTTTTCACAAAGAAACGTCCACTCCTTATATGGCACCCGCACACTAGCGCGGCCCGCACATTAGCGGGGTTTTAGTAAACATGCCCCTTAGGGGTATGTTTACTAAACCGTCTTAACGTGCGCTCTCCCACATTATCGCATGATAAGGCACCTTATCACGCGATAATGGCGCTTTACCGGGCAATAAGGCGCCTTAGCGCGCATTAACGCGCACTAAGGCGCAAACGAGCGCTGAAGGCGGAGAAAGGCTCCCGGAGGGCGGAGGAAGGCTCCCCAGGGGCAGAGAGAGAGGGTCAATGGGTGGAGAGTGGGAGGGGAGAGGCTCCCTGCACACTAACGCTGTGAAATCCGAGGCTGAAAACTAACGCCAGTGAAATCCTGGCGTTAGAGCTGATTTAAAGGGAAAAGAAACCATTTCCGTCAGCAATGTACAGCAAAACCAGGGAAACCTACGAAAAAGTGATAAGTGTGATACATGTGAACGGAACAAAAGGGCAAAGAAACAGTGAAAATGACCAGAAGAAAATGTAAAAAAAACATAACCAAGCTGGGCAATAGTGATATCAATGGAAAACATCAAAAAACACTCCCAAGAAAGCTCCAAAAAAAGATATGAATATTGGAAGGGTCTATGCTCCGTCCCCATACAAGGTGAATGAGCCCACAGTGAAATTGCGCTGATCAGGGTTTTCCTCTCCATTGGACAGGTTTCCTATGGTGTGCACATGTTCCACAACAGCAGGGCGGGCATGTCGGAATGGGCAACTGGACAGATGCTGGAAAAGGGGACACAGAGGGCTGCAGGGGCACATGCTGTGGTGCAGCTGGGCCACAGTGTGGACTTGTGTAATGCCTAGCTGGCCCATAGGAATGCTGAAACAGTAGAGCAGCCAGACAGCAGCTGCTGAGGGCCCAACATGGGCAAGATTGTGCTTCCCACGGTGTCACAGGGGATAGTACCCAGCAGGTACCCCCAATGGCACGGAACATTGGCAGGCGGTGCTGGGGGAAAGCGTGGACAGCTATGCAGGCACCCCTACCCCAGAACCCGCACCATAGGCAGCCACCTACCCACACACTGGATGGCCTGAGACTGCGCACCACCAGCACCACCAGCAGAAGGGCACGTCAGCATGGTGGCAGAGGGGTACTGGTGGTGGAGGGGGCAGTGGCAGCTGCCCAGAGCAGACAATGGCCTAGCCCTGTTTAGGTGGGTGCCGTGCACTGCAACAGACAGGCTCTGTCTGACAAACAGTCATGGTATCTCCAGGGAATGCACTATCTCTGTGGCAACACAGTGGTGCAGTGAACACAGCCACTGTGTTCAGGAGCAGAAGGTCACAGATTCAAGTCCCAGCTGTGGTTCCTACCAACCCAATCCCCATATTTTACCCACTACTAAAACGTGCTAATACAGACAGAACCTTTATTGCAGATAACAGAAACATGCCCAATAAACCTACATTTTACCCTACAGAGCACAGACACCATAAACATGCACATTACCTAGAGCAGAGTCTCCCGAATGTAGTCCTGGAGGGCCAAACACCATTCAGGTTCCATGCTGCCTGTAATAAACACGGCTGTGCTGCATGTCTATGCACCGCCCCCATGGTATGCAGATGTATCGCATGCATATTCATTAGGGACAGCATGAAAACCCGAACAGTGTTTGGCCCACTAGGACTGGAGTTGGGAACCTCTGCCCTAGAGCAGCGGCCAACAGGGGCAGACACACCCTCACCCACAGGCTCCATTATCCAAAGCCTCCTGGAGAGGCAGGATGTTGGGCCCTGCGTGCATCTCCCAATACTAGCACTTGCATACCTTAGCAATACCACCCTAAACCTGGGAATACGGTACACACCTATCAAACGGTTGCTATGATTACTGGCAGATAGCAATTCCTAAGTTAAGCACAATTTGCTGATTGAGCTGCATCATAGCAACCTTTCTGATGTCTGTGGAGTGTGCTTCAGGTCTGGTGTCTGACAGTGTTTACCACCCTGGGGAGTGACCCCCAACAGTTTTGCGTACCATAGCCATGCCTGCACTGTGTCCAGGACTGGTGCGGTGGCCAGGGCTGCCAAGAGCCTCTATATTTGCACAATGCTGGCATAGGTGTGGGAGCGTGTGTTTCTCTATCCAGTGTGTGGTGTCTGCCAGCACCTTCCTCAGCCCACACTGTTGCCAGTGTAAGCCTGCCAATATGCATAATGAGGAGCAAGGTACCATGGATATAGCCTGGACAGGGTGGCCTGGCCAGGATGCATCTGCACAGGGCATAGGGCAATGGCTCGGACATTGTAGTGCCTGACAACCACCTGCACGGACAGGGTGGCCACAGCATGTCCTGCTGTGAGGTCACTCTCACCCTGACTGAGCAGTGACCACGGCATGGCTAGGTTCCCCCATAGTGCTATTTAGTGCTTTTTTCATGTGATGTTTATGGGTTCTTTTTTGGGGTCCAATCACTGACTTATCTGCTTGGTGTGTATGTTGACATCCCAGTTCTGGGTACATGCATCTTCTCCAGAAACATGCACTATGGACTAGCTAGCAGACTGTCTGCAGCTAGTATGTGTCTGGATGGAGCATCTTGCAGGGTTCAGCAGCTGGAGGCTTCCTGCTGGAGAATTTCAGATAGTGGTGGGGGGCAGCTGAGCATTTCCAGGCCTTCTGTCTGCCTTGCCTTATGAATGTGTATAGATCTGCATTGACTGCCCTGTAGGTAGGGTGTCTGTTCCTTAGCAGGACTGGGTTTGTTAGTCTTCTCTACTGCCACCATTGCAGGGAGGTAGAGTGTGGCTCTGTTGGTGGGAGATCCTGTTTCCCACCCTGAGCCACAGAGGGTGGGTTGGGTGGTGGTACATAATCCACCTATGGGTCCAAACATCCTCTCTCCCTTCCACCCCTCTCTCCTCCCCCCTCTCCTCTCCCCTCCCTCCCTCTCCCCCCTACTTGTTTGGTAGTGACATAATGATAATCCATGATCATCAATTTTAAGCTGCACAGTTTGCCTAAGATGGAGTCTCCAGGAACAAGCAGAAATGCAGTCTTCACATATGGGTGACATCAGTACCGACAGAACCTGTGCTGGAACGCTCCCCAGCGTCCAATGAAAAAGCCATTGTGAGCACTCCACTATGCCTGCAAGCCTGCCTTCCTAACTCCTCTCCTTAGTTCTTCATTTTCTGTGGATCCAGCAGGTCATATAATCCTGTCACCACTGAAAAACATTTCGTTTTTTGATGAAATACTGTGCTCTGCCTTCCCTTTGATGCCAGTTCCATCAGATCTGATACCGGTCCTGATAAAGTTTTCTTTTTTAGTTATAACTGTTCTATTTCTTTTTTCTTTTATTTTCCTGCAGTTTTCACTGCTCACTAGGCCTTTAGGTCTCCATAACCTTCTCTTCAATCATGAAGAACACTTTTAAAGCATGGAAAAGTCAACTAATGGTTTTATGTACCAAGTGTGCCGGTACCATATCAGTCATGGATAAACATAAATGGTGTTTAAAATGTTTGGGTCCTGACCATCTACCAAACTCTTGTCCTTTGTGCCAGCAAATGACAAAAAGAGGCCTAAAGAATGGAGCCAGACAGTATGGATCGCTGTTTACCACAGATTCGAATTTGGTGGCTTCCACATCAAGGGCTCGACTTCCTCTCATGGATCTCAGGTTTCTTCAAAGTCAAAACATGAAAATAAGTCTCTGGTTTCTATTAAGTCATAAGCATCGGCATTGAAGACCGATACTGAGACTAGAGGAAAATCACAGCATAAGCATCGAGATTCCTCTAGGGCTCCTTCCGATGCAGACCAGCCAGGCAAATAGCTTCAGCAGAAGGACCTGTCCTCCAAAGCACAGAAGGGGTTCTGGGATGCTCCTGAGGAATCAACCTCTGGAGAGCTAACAGTTCCATGCTCTGGGACGGTGGCTCAAAGCCCCATCAGTAGTTCCACTCAGACATCAGTCATCTCACTGGACCAGCACATGCTGGCTCCTGAGAGGAGTTTGGCCGCACTCCTGGCAGCCTCAGTACCAATAGTACTGACAGCTCAGCAGTGCAGGCTTCGGCATCCTGCTTACAGCCTAGTGTGTCGGCTCCAATGCTGGCCCTCGAATTGACATCGTCGGAACTCCTGAGGCTGATGCCTCCATTGGAACTGACCAATACCCCAGTACCCATCAGGCTCAACTGGCCAGGGCTGCTGATTCCGATGCCTCTGAGCATCGGTATCGGCATCAACATTGACCCTCGACATTAATGAAGTATCGGAGGTGAAACACAAGACCATCGATTCTTTGACTTTTTGCCATATTCTGATTCTAGTTCTTCAGATTCTGGCGAGGGCTCATTGGATTCCCAGGAACTTCCAAATATCCCTTCAGAACCTTCACCTCTACAAGAACAGCGTAGGTCCCCACCAGAAGATATGTCTTTCCAGGACTTCATACGGGATATGGTAACAGGACTGCCATCACAGTAACCTTCGAGAAGGAACTGAGGGCGGAGGAATTGGAGATACTTCAATACACTCCCATGCCCAAAGAAGCACTTATTTTACCAGTACATCACATCTTACAAGATCTGATGCTCTGCAAGTGTGAAGCTCCTCTCACCTGTCAGCAAGAGGCTCGGTATTATGTACCAATTTCCAGAATGCTCAGGCTTCCAAAAACCTCAGCTCCCCCACCACTCAATGGTGGTGGAATCGGTGATGCGTTGAATAAAGAGTTCAAAAAATCACTCATCCATGTCTCTGGATAGATACTCGAGGACACTTGATGCCTTTGGGCATTGATGCTTTCAGGCATGCAGGTTGGCCTCCAGAATAAACTCCTACATGCTATACATGGGCATGTTTCTAAAGGATGTCACTAGGGATCTGGAGACGTTTGCCCCATGCTTCTTGATGATAAACGGAGTGTATTCCAGACACTCATGAAGCAAGGCCAAAATACTTCTAAATTTAATACCAAGGCCTCTTTTGATGCCTTTGAATCAACAAGCATAGCTTCAGCAGTCTGCTTTGGGGATTGTAGGATGGCCTGGTTACAGGCATCAGGTTGTGAACAGTGGGTCTAGGACAAGCTGGCCAATATTCCATGTATGAAAGAGAACCTTTTTGGGAAAGATTGAAGAGAAAAAGTTGGGGAGATTGAGACCGATGATCTCACTCTCAAACGCCCTTCCAGAAAGACGGTTGACCCCTCCAAAAGGAAGACCCTTCCCAAGAAACCTTTCTATTCTAAGAAGAAATATTATCCTTTCTACCCATCTTCAGCTGCCTACTAGCCTCAGCATTCTCAACAGTGGCAGCAGGGCCATTGCCAATCCAAAAAATCCAAGCCTCAACCAGCTTCTTAGGCACAACCTGTTCTTGGTTTTTGACTCCTTCCTAGAGAGCATTGCCAATCTGCCTCTGGAGGATCCCCAGCCCCTCCACCTAGCAGGCAGATTCTATTCCTATGCCCACAGGTGGCACTTCATAACTTCAGAACAGTGGACACTCAACATTGTTCAAAGGGAGTATCTGATTTACTTCAAAACTTTACCCCTGACCAACTTCACAGGGGACTATCCCACCCATTCCCTTCAAAGCACTCTCTTAAGAGAAGAGGTAACCACCCTGTTGTCCAAGGGCACCATAGAAAGTGTTCCTCCTCCTCAAGAAAGGATGGGCTTCTACTCTCCATAATTTCTCATCCCAAAAAAAAACAGGAGGAGGCCCATCTTGGATCTCAGAGACCTAAACAAGTTCCTGGACCGAGAAAAATTCCAAATGATTTTCCTAGGAACTCTTCTTTCATACCCCCAGAGACATGATTGGTTATGTTTTCTAGACCTCAAGGAGGCATACATGCCTTTACTGATCCATCCCTTGCACAGACAATATCTGCACTTCATGCTTCAAGGAAATCATTACCAATACCGGGTGCTGCCTTTTGCCTTGGCCTCTGCACCATGAGTCTTCACAAAATGCATGGCAGTAATCACTGCCTATCTTCGCACTTTGGGAGTCTTCACCTTCCCTTACTTAGATGAATGGATAATCAGGGGAGACTCCCTTCAGAAGGTAATATTTTCCCTTCATCGCACCATCACGGTGCTCCAACATCTAGGATTTGTCTCAAACTTCCCAAAGTCTCACCTTGCTCCAACCCAACATCTGGAGTTCATCAGAGCATTCTTAGATGCTCAACAGGCCTGAGTTTTCCTTCCACAAGATTGCTGTGCCTGCCTTGTCGAGCTGGCAAAAGGAATGCAACAGCAAAGCCATGTAACAGCTTGAGAGAGGCTACGTCTTTTGGGACACATGATGCTCGATTACACATGCAACAAGCCCAATAGATTCTGTCTTCTCAAGGGATGCAAGCAAAGGGGCGTCTCAGAGACAATATCCACATCACCCCTCAACTAATCTCTTCAGTGGTGGTGTTCTCCACAGAACCTACTTGGCGGATGCCTCCCCCTCGATGTACCCTGATAATGGATGCCTCCAAGCTGGGTTGAAGAACACATCTGAATGACTTAACCACACAGGGACTGTGGACACAACAGGAATCTGCCCTGCAAATCAACCTCCCAGAACTGCGAGAACTGACAAATGCTCTTCGGGTTTTTCAAACCCAACTTTTGGGGCAACATGTCTAAGTCAGGATCAAAAACCAGGATGCCATGCTCTATTTGAAAAAAACAGGGGTGGACGGAGTCCCATCCCCTATGCGAGGAAGCACTTTACCTGTGGTCCTTTGCCATCGCACACCGCATTCACCTCAAGGTGGTATATCTCCCGGGTGAACTCAATGTTCTTGCGGACTAGCTAAGCTGTATCCTTCGTCCACATGAATGGACCTTACATTGGGAGATAGCTGCTTGGATCTTCCAAACATGGGGAATCCCACTCAGATCTTTTTGCCACTCCATAGAACACACAGCTTCCACTCTTCTGCTCCAGGCTTCAGTTGCTGCACTGACAGGCCTCAGACGCCTTCCTTCTCCATTGGGGACAGGATCTGCTCTATGCATTCCCTCCCTTCCCCTTGATTCCCAAAATGCTGTCCAAGCTACAGGCTGACAGGGCTCCATAATTCTCATAACCCCCTTTTTGGCCCTGTCAACCATGCTTTCCTCTGCTTCTTTGCCTTGGCAGACTCAAGCTCTCAGCTTCAGATATACTCCTGAACTCCTCTCTCAGGACCAAGGGATGCTCCTCCATCCCAATCTTCACTCCTTACACCCCACAGCATGACTACTGAAGGGCTAGTCCTCCTGACCTCAACCTGCCACAGGAGGTTAAAGATATCCTTCTTGTATCATGCAAGGTTTCTAGCAGGTGATCTTATGCCTTCAAGTGGCGTAGGTTTTCCCTCTGGTGCTCCCAAAGGGCATTGACCCCTCTTCTTGCATGGTGGAGCCCCTTCTACAATATCTCCTCCACTTATCCTTGGCTGGTCTTAAAACTAACTCATTGAGAGTTCATCTTAGTGCCATTACGGCCTCACAAACCACTGGATGGACAGCCTCTCTCTTCACACCCTTTAGTAGCACGTTTCATACAAAGTCTCCTACTGTCCAAATCACCCATTAAACAGCCTCCAGTGGTCTAGGACCTCAATGTGTTTCTTGCTCAACTTCTAAATCCTCCTTTCAAGTCTTTATCCAATACTTCACTGAAGTTTCTATCTTGGAAGGTAATCTTCCTCATTGCCGTCATGTCAGCTCACCGCATCAGTGAATTGCAGGCTCTGGTGGCGGATCCGCCCTATACTCGGTTCCACCATGACAAGGTGGTTCTGCGTACTCATCCACATTTCCTTCCGAAGGTAGTCTTCTCCTTCCATCTAAACCAATCAATCATTCTATCGATTTTCTTCCCGAGACCACATGCGTCTCGGGATGAATCAGCTCTACACACCTCAGACTGCAAGCGAATGCTGACTTACTACTTGGATAGGACTAAGGATCACAGAAAATCCTCTTATTCATTTCCTTTAATCCCAGTCACCTTGGGCTACCAGTGACAAAATGGACTCTATCCAGATGGATAGCAGATTATATTTCATTTGCTTATGCAGAAGCAGGACTTTTGCTAGAGGGTCACATCACTGCTCATAATGTGCGGTCTATGGCAATCTCCATAGCCAATCTCCGTTCAGTATCCACTGAAGAGAATTGTCAGACAGCTACCTGGTCCTCCATCCATACTTTTGCTGCACACTATTGTCTGGATAGGAATTCCATTCGAGATGCTGTTTTTGGCCAAGCTGTACTCCAGCACCTCTTTGGGAGTTAAATTGAATTCCTACCCTTCGTCCTTGACTTTACAAGTGACCAGACTACCATTAGGGGTGATATAGCTGCCTGGAATCAAATCCAATTGGCCACATCGTCTCCACATTCTTCGGCTCTAAATGTTAGCCTCAGGGATCAGACTGCTTCCCCCACTATGCTAGTCTGTTTCCTGGGAGCAAGTGAGTCCCATATGTGAAGACTGCATTCCTGCTTGTTCCTGGAGATAGCATAGTTACTCACATGTAACAGGTGATCTCTGGGAACAACAGGAATCAGTCTTCACAACCCGCTCTCCTCTCCAGGAGTTGTTGGGTTTGTTTATGTTTTTTGTCTTCTTCTCAACTACAAACTCAACTGAGGAGAGGAGTTGGGAAGGCGGGAAGGCAGTTACACAGGCGTAGTGGACTGCTCCCAAAGGCTTTCCTATTGGACACTGGGGAGCATTCCCACACGGGCTCCATCAGTACCGACGTCACCCATATGTGAAGATTGATTCCTGCTGTTCCCGGAGATCACCTGTTACAGGAGGGTAACTATGCTTTCTGGCCATTTCTGCTTCACATTGTTGGCAGCTGTCTTTTCAAGTGTGAGCAGCTCATTTTTTGAGTGCTTGATCTCCAGCCATATTGGAGGATGATTTTAACGCTAACATTTTTGAGCTTCACACAAAGGTAATAAATTTAAAGAAGAAATGGAACCAATAAAGGATATTTCCATATCATTGTACTCGACCAGTCCAGACAAGTGGTTTGTGTTCCCTTACCAGCAGATTGGTGGAGACAAAGAATCAATGAAAAGACCAGGTTTCAATGATATCACTCCCATGCCTCATTCTTCCTCAGGTATCAGAAATCTCTTCAGTATTCCTTTGTCTCCAGCAGATGGTGGATGGATTTTCTCCACTCTGAAGGAAATCTGAATATTAGCATAACATAGTAACATAGTAAATGATGGCAGATAAAGACCAGTATGGTCCATCTAGTCTGCCCAGTTAATTTAGCTTTTATCCTGTTGTTGTAAAGGGATATTGAGAGGAAAAGATTGATTTAAATGCTCATGGACGACCACCTTGAAGATGACTCTCTCACTTGAGCGTGATGTGGCAGGCTCCACTAAACTGCAGTCTTTTTGGTAGCCATGGGAGGCGGGAAAATTGGTTCAGCTTCATGCTCTTATCTTGATAAGAGCCTGTTAAGCGGCAGAAAAATGTGACCGCTCTACTAGTCCTTGCCGACTCAGTGGTCCCTGAGTTCTCAGGAGTTCCAACTCAGGCTCCCACTCCCAATGACGATGATGGCCAGCCTGCAGTGGTGGCAGCAGCCCTGTCATCTGAGGAAGGGCGTACTGCTGGATGATTTCTCATGGATTCTTGTGACGATGGATGCCAATCCCTCGGGCTGGGGAGCCCAGTGCCAAGACCTTTCGGCCCAGGGCCATTGGAACTGCAGGGAAGCGGTGTGGTCCTTTAATTGCCTTGAGGCGAGGGCCATCAGGGGTTCTGGACATTACCACGGTGATAGCTTATGTCATTCAGCAAGGTGACACGAGTAGTGCTGAGGTAATTCTGGAGATGGCTTTCCTATTTGCCTGGGGGATAAAGAAGCTGGTACACAAATTGGCAGTCAAAACAGGCCTTTATTAAGCCCCGATGTATTTTGGCCATTAGGGCCTTCTTCAGGGAGAAACAAATCTCAAAAAAGTACAATAAAAACATGAATAAATGATGAAAAAACTAAAAAATTATATATTCATAAATTAATCATCATATGAATACAAATATAAGAAAACATATAAAACAAATTATAAAACACAAAATTTACTCATATTAAAAACAATATAAATACTAAAATAATAAAACATGGTGATAATATCATATGTGGCAAAATAAATAGAGCAATAAAGTTGATGCTTAAGACAAATCAATACATATAGTGCTAAAGCTTCCATAATGGAAATCTCCAACCAGGTGATCAATGAACTGGGGAGATAGCAGCTTCTATATTTGCACACCTAGGATTAAAGCACCTGAGGGGTGAGTATTGGAGAACTAATACAATCATTGGTATGATAGTGGTTTTGGCCATGAGATATTGATAGTGCTACAGCCATGACATCCCTGCACATGCAGAGGCATCTGAGGAAACCAGTGGTGAGAGTGGCACATACTCGGTGAGATCGCAGAGGAGATGAACATCTGCCTGCTGGTTCTGAGACACATAGGCCTGAAGAAGATGCAAAGAAGAAGTTGCAGGGGATCCAACCCCCTCCCCCCTTGCACTACATGGACTATCCATTGCCAGGAGTCCCCAGCTGCCTATCCTGTCTAACTGCATAGAACGTTATCTCACTCATTGCCTCTTCATCTAAAATTAAAGACTGCTTGTACAGAGGGAGCAGAAACTGGCCCTGCAAGAGAGGCATCCAGAGATGACCCAGATGCTGCTGACAGGAATGCAATCACTGTAACGGGAAGTAGCAGTCCTGTGGCAGGAGGTGAAAGCCCTAAAGTATGACCTAGAGAAATACCATAGCTGCCTCAGCACCATCCTGCCAGCTCTGTGTTCACCATCGCACATACCACCACTATCAGCTGCCTCTCCATCCCAGTGGCCTGTAAAGTCAGCATCAAGGCCTTCTTCTCTACTGTTGCTTCCTGTCCCTGCAGGCGCATCATCAAACATCCATCCAGCATCACCACGAGTGCCTGTTTGATCCATTGTGGTTGGTGGGTCACATGATTTTCCCTGAGTTTTATGGGGCTGCATGGCATACACAGGGATGGCTCCTCTGAGACTAGTGGCACCTCATCTCACACACATATACACCATCGCAGCTGGTGTGCAAAGAAGGGGAAGTGTGGAGCTGTGAAGACATGGTAGAGAAATGGGAGAACACTGTAATCTATTTAACACTCACTGTAAATAGTCAGGTGTGTTTCCTGAAGTAGCACTACATCACTCTTCAAAGATTTAAAGTATGAACACACTCACTTCCTTTTAATGGGGCTATTTAACCCCCTGCCATTGAATGAGGCAATCTTATATTCTTCCAACTACAGCCAAACACACCCCACATAACTACCTACTCCCACCCTTTCTCCCTCCCACCATTGATGCTCCACATCCAAACACCCCAGAAATCAATTGCAATGTTAACATACTGAACTATAGAACAACAACTTACCTATATTAAACACCCACCATAACAATTTCCCCTTGTTTGCATCTCATGGACTTCCAAAGGGCCCCCTCATATCTCCATTAGCCCCCTCCGCCTCCTCCAAAATCAAAGACCCCAGCCCCTCTAGACACGCTCTTCTCAGCCCAACAATCACACAGAAAGGAAAAGACAAGGAAGAAAATTCCAGGGAAAGTCAACAAGAAAAAAATTAGAACACATCACACCAGTACTAATGGAGCTGCATTGGCTCCCAGTTGCCGCCCGCATCATATTCAAACTTCTCATAACCACTTTTAAACTCATTCACAATATCGCACCATCCTACCTCGACAACCTAATCACTATCCAACCACACAACAGGAACAGAAGAACCATAAATCGCAACACTCTCTGTGTACCAACCAGCATAAGAGCTGTCAAAGCAGAAACAAGCAATAGAGCATTCTCATATGCAGCACCAATCCACTGGAACCAACTCCCTCACAAGCTACGATCAACGAATGATTTGAGAGACTTTAGAAAAAAACTCAAAACCCACTTATTCCAGGTTCACTACCACCTGACTTAGATTGCGACCCCCCTATGCTCGCTGAACCTAGATAGTTTCTGACTGCCGCGAAGGCATTTAGTAAACCGGTATTTAACCTTGTATATTTGTATATTTCTGCCCCCACCCACACCCCTACAATTAAATGTATATTTAGATTTGTGAGCTCTCATCTAATGTATATTGAAACCAATTGATCTTCCTATGATGTGTAAATCAATACTCAATCTAACTGTATATCTTAAAAATTCACTGTATTGTACGATACATTATGATTATCTAAAGTAAACCGCTGCTGATCGTAGGAAGTAGCGGTATACAAATGTTTACTAAATAAATAAATAAATAAATAAGAAGTGTGGGGAAGAATCTCGATTACACGACCCATGGGAAAGTCTTGCGGTGACCATTACTATTTGTGATGCCATCGCCAGCAAAGAAAAAGAAAACAGAGCTCACAGTCACAGAACTCAATAGCAAGAGTACTTTTGCTCAATTTTCTTCCATTAGAGACTAGGTTGGGCATATTGCTCATAGCAAAGAAAAGGAATCTCACATCACTGACTGTATCGCAAGACTCAGTTGCCAAACTTCTCTTCTCCCACCACTGTCATGATTGCTTCCTGGCGACCAGTTTCAGGTTTACTTGCAGACTACTCACCAAAGTCTCTGGCATGACCTTGTTATGCTTTCCCCCCAATTTCTCTTCCATCTGCCTCCACTTTCCTCATTGTGTGCTCCTTTGTCAGGCCATTCCTGCTGTGCAGCCTTGAACTCGGTGATCTGGTGGGTGCAGATCTTGAGGCCCCCAGATATTTGTCCAGTGCAGCTTGGGACTGAAAGAGCTTATTCTCCGGGAACAAGCAGAAGTCAGTCCTCACATATGGGTGACGTCAGCACCGATGGAGCCCTCACAGAAGCATTCCCCAGCTTTCAAAGAAAGCCTTTGGGAAATGCCACCATGCATGCATGGTCCCCTTCCCACCCAAGGGTACCATCTTGCTCAGTCTCCTTTTTTCCGCAGAGCCCTTCAGACGTTCGACTGGCTTGTACCCAGAAAAAGTTGATTTTTCTCTCCGAGTTTCATACTATTCTCTGGTATCGCACCAGCACTCTTCCCGCCTACCAACCTCGTTGCCTCGGCGTCGAGTTCAGTCTATTTTTTGTAGTTTTTGTTGTTTTATTTCCTGGCATCTTCACACCTTATTTCTTCCACTGGCAGCCCAGAGAGTCTTCGACCTCACAGGGGTACTTTTTCTCCCCATGGCTACCAGTGGCTTTAAGAAATATGATCGATACTCCAAAATTATGTCTTTCACCGACATACACGACTGCTGTCTCTGCTGCCTCGGGCCCGACCATGACCTGGCATCCTCCAATCTCTGCAAGAGGATGTCCAGTAAGGCCCTCAAGAGCCAGCAGCAGCAGCAGCATGATTTTCCCCAAGTCCCCAGTGCCTCTGAAGGTCAGGGCCTTGTCTGAGGCCCCGACATCTCAGGTGGAGCTCTCCGAACCAGAGCCTCGTTGAGGGTCCTCAGAAAGGGGGTCTCCCTCGAGGGAACCCAGAAAGAAGAAGAAACCCTCAAAGGCGGCATCCTTGGATGGCTCCAACCGGCTGGGTGCTCCCCGGGCCCGGTCCCACAGTCCGAGACATTCGTCAGAGGCATCAAAGAAAGAGCTGCCTGCTAAGGTCCCTAGAAGGATCCGACCGCGGACCAGCTTCGGTCCCCAGACACTATCCTTGTCGAGGATTCCCCTTCGTGGGAGCCGGCGTCGGGCCCAAATTCCTCAGTGCCCATGCCGAAGGCTGCGGAGCCTTCTGGCCTGGAGTCCAGAATGGCGGCCCTGGAGCGCAGTTTGTCTGCCTTCATGGACCAGCAGAGGGTGCTGTTGTCCGGCATGACTGGTTCATCCGCCTTGACCACCGGGCCTTCGACGTCCAAGGCATCCCCAGAGGCTGAGCCGATCCTCGAGGTCCTTAGGCCTCGAGTCGATCCTTGGCTGAGGTCACGATCCGAGTCCCACTCGATGGGACCGTGGTCATCCCCGGCAAGTTTACTGGGCATCGGCCGCAGGGCTTCGGGGGCCCTGAGGCTTGTGTAGCAGCCCTCCTACAAGTCCTTGACAGACTATTCCGAGTGGGAGATGGAGGACGAGGAGTTCCCCGATACCCGTTGCCACTGCGACGTCCCATCTGACTCTTCTGTCTCGGAGCTTCTACAGCGGTCCCGCCCGAAGATATGGGTTTCCTTGACTTTGTCAAGGACATGTCTAAGGCCCTGGCATTCCCAACAGAGGAGGACCCTTGGTCGGATGAGTTGAAAATCCTCCAATACGAGGCCCCTCTATGGGAATTGCTCACTGTGCCGATCCCTCCCATCCTGGAACAGCTGATGCTCCGAATGTGGGAAACACTGACCTCGGTGCTGGTGGTGAGCAAGCGGTTCGACAGAAGTCACAACTGCCACACAACTCCATGGTGGTGGAGTCAGCCATGCGTTGGCTGAAAAGCCAAAAGACGCACTCCTTGATCTCCCCCGGCAGGGAGGCCCACACCCTGGACACCCTCGGCAGGAAATGCTACCAGGGCTCAATGCTCATCGGCCGCATCCAGGCCTACCATCTGTACATGGGCATGTACCTGAGAGACCTGGTGAAGGAGCTTGCTGGGTTATCATCTGGTCTCTCAGAGGAATCTTTGCAGCGGTTCAAGGACCTGGCCAAAGCAGTCCATGAATGCTCCAAGTTCATATCTTGGGTGGTCTATGAAAGGTTCGAGTCGGCGGCTCAAGTAGCGGCGGCTGGCATCAGTGCACGCCGCCAGGCTTGGCTACAGTCATCTGACCTCGAGCAGTGGGTTCAGGACAAATTGGTCGATGTCCCCTGCCAAGGAGAGAACCTCTTTGGCAAGCCCATGACCGACAAAGCTGCTGAGCTGGAGTCATGACGAGGACCAGACTCTCTAAAAATACCACTGCCCCTCCCCGAAAGATGGGCTCGAGTAAAAAGACCTTCTACCCAAGGAAGGGAGCTGCTTACAGAAACCACCCACTTTATCAGGCCTCCCCAGCTCCCCAACAGGGTCAGCATGCCAAGGGACATGAGCATGGCCCACATAAGCAGAAGGTCCCAAAGCCCCAGGCACTGGCTCCATCCCAGCGAGGGGGGAGTTTTTGACTCCTTGAGCATAGCCTCTCTTCCCCAAGGAGATAAGCAGCCCACAGGGGGACATCTAGCCCACTATGTCCAGAGGTGGTTGACCATCACCACCGATTCCTGGGCACTAAGGGTAGTCAGGGAGGGTTACCTCCTCCACCTGGCTCAGACACCTCCCCCTCATTTCCTGGGAGAGCCCCTCAAGTCTCCCCTCCACCAGAACCTTCTTCTAAAGGAGTTGGCAGGTCTTCTTGAGGACCAAGCGGTGGAACCGGTGCTCCACCACCTCAAGGGCAAGGGGTTCTATTCCAGATACTTCCTCATGCCAAAGAGGACAGGGGGCCTATGGCCCATCCTCAACCTGTGCAGCCTCAACAAATTCCTGGTGAGGGAGAAGTTTAAGATGCTCTCCCTTGGAACATTGCTGCCATACCTCCAGCAGGGAGACTGGCTATGCTCCTTAGACGTCAAGGATGCTTGTACCCACATCCTCATCCACCCCAAACACAGGCAGTACCTGCGGTTCATAGTGGGGGGCAGGAACTTTCAATACAGGGTGCTCCCCTTCGGCCTAGTCTCTGCCCCAAGAGTCTTGACAAAATGCCTGGCAGTCATGGCCGCCTTCATCCGGCTCCAGAGAGTCTTCGTCTTTCCCTACCTGGACGACTGGCTCATAAAGGGAGGCACAGCCTCAGAGGTGCAGCAGGCCACCGCACACAACATCCAGGTTCTGCAACATTTGGGCTTTGTCATAAACTACCCCAAGTCTCACCTCCTCTTGACACAGTGCCTGGAATTCATTGGGGCAAAGATCGACACTCTCCAGCCGAAGGCTTTCTTGCCCAGGGACCGAGCTGATTGTCTCAGGTCTCTGGCTCAAGACGTACAGTACCGTCCCTCTGTGCCCGCCCGGCTTCTCCTGCACCTCTTCAGGCACATGGCCTCCATGGTCCACGTCACCTCAGACTCTCGCCTCCATATGAGGCGGCGCAGTGGTGTCTCCGAGACCAGTGGTCTCAGGCCACAGAACACCTCATAGACAGAGTTTTCAGTGACCCACCAATTGGCAGACTCCCTGATCTGATGGCAGTTGCCCCAGCATCTCTAGGCGGGCATGCCCTTTCAGGCACCAAGCCACTCGAGAGTCCTTACCATGGACGCCTCCCTGCTCAGCTGGGAAGCCCACTGCGGAGATCGCCGCACTCAGGGCAACTGGTTGCCAGATGAGAGCACCCAGCAGATCAACCTCCTGGAGCTCCAAGCCATACACCTAACCCTGAGGGTCTTCTGTCACCACTTGCATCACCAGGCGGTGCTGGTCCAAACGGACAACCAGGTGGTGATGTTCTATGTGAACAAACAGGGGGGTACGGGGTCTCATACCCTTTGTCAGGAGGCACTGATCCTCTGCTCGTACACAATCCAGCAGGGTATCCTCCTGCAGGCTGTGTATCTGCCAGGCCAGGATAACCTGCTAGCCGACAGACTCAGCAGAGTTCTATAGCCGCACAAGTGGCAGCTGGACCCCAGGGCAGCCAGTTGGCTTTTCCAGCTCTGGGGGGAACCTGTGATGGACCTGTTCGCCAGCCCAGACAACTTTCAGTTGCCCCGCTTCTATTCCTGGCAGGCCCACCCTCCAGGGTGGCAGCAGATGTGTTCCTAGATTCATGGTCGGAAAGCCTCATGTATGCCTCCCCTCTGACACCGGTGATCACCAAGACCTTGTTCAAGATGCTCTGCGACAGGGCCTCACTCATCCTGATAGCTCCTCGGTGGCCCAGGCAACCGTGGTTCTTGCTGCTTCTACAGTTGATGGTGGAGGCCCCCATCCCCTTGGAGACCACCCCGGGACTCCTATCTCAGGAGGGGGCTCTCTCCTGCACCCAACCTGGGGTCCCTATCGCTAACAGCGTGGCTGCTGAGAGAGTGACTCTGGCCCTTTTCAATCTTCTGGTTGAGGTGGAGGACATTCTGCTGGCCTCTTGCCAGCAGAATGTGCTCTTCCTCTACTAGGAAGGCTTATGCACTCAAATGGCTCAGGTTCTCTGCTTGGTGTGCCGAACATGGGGCTGATCCTTTCTCTTGCATGGTGGCTCTGGTGTTGCAGTATCTTCTCCACCTCTCTCAGTCCGGACTCAAGTCAGCTTTGGGAACTGCTGACACCTAATCAGGAGTTAGTGGGCCTGATTACCTGAGAGCAGCTGAGGCCTGAATAAAAGGCTCCAGTGCCCTGCCCTGTTGAGGCTTTCCTAACAGGGGCTCTACAGATCAACCAACAAATAAGGATTTGAGGGTTTATTTTTATTAAATTGCTAGCTCTCGGACTGGGAGCTCTTAAAAGGGTTTTTGTATATTTTTAAAGCAAAGTTACTTTTTGGTGCTTTAGTAGAAATTTCCTTGAGCAGAGTAGGTTGTTGGAACTCTAGTAACCTTCTCAGCTTTGGGAACTGCTGACACCTAATCAGCAGTTAGTGGGCCTGATTACCTGAGAGCAGCTGAGGCCTGCATAAAAGGCTCCAGTGCCCTGCCCAGTTGAGGCTTTCCTAACAGGGGCTCTACAGATCATCCAACAGTAAGAATTTGAGGGTTTATTTTTATTAAATTGCTAGCTCTCTGACTGGGAGCTCTTAAAAGGGTTTTTGTATATTTTTAAAGCAAAGTTACTTTCTTTTTGGTGCTTTAGTAGAAATTTCCTTGAGCAGAGTAGGTTGTTGAACTCTAATAACCTTCTCAGCTTTGGGAACTGCTGACACCTAATCAGGAGTTAGGTCCCTCCTTACCCACCCCGACTCCCACCCACCCCTAGTGAGCAGTCTTGCTTTATAGGGCACCTCCCCATTTAACAAAGCACATTTTGAATAGAATTAAAGAGATTTAACTGCTTTTTCTCTGAAAGGACAGCTGGGAAACCGGCTGGTACTTGGTAGATCTCTCTCTTTTGCTTTAACAGATACCTAAGCTCCACGAACAGAACAATGGCTGGGAAAAATCATATCGCTAAAGCTGTTACCCCATTACAGCTTCTGCCTCTGTCCAGACAGAAGTCCTAATGCCAGCTGGACTGGTTCCATGTGCAGGGTGCCTGCATGCTGAAGCTCTGAGGAAACAAGTGGAGGAACTCAGAGAGGAGGTGGCGAGGCTGAGGAGCATTCAAGACAGTGAAAAGTACATTGATGAGATGCTTCTTGCAGCAACCAAGCTCTCTAGCAGAGGAGAAGATGGGTGCCAACAGAATGTCGATGGATGGACACAAATCACCAGGGCCTGCAAAATCACCAATCCAACTTCTCCAGCCCTTGAATTGAAGAACCATTATGCAGCCCTGGAAGTGGGAGGTGGTGAAAGCCTCCCTGGAAAGGGAAGAACCAGAGCTCAAGTGCCCCAAAGTTGCAGAATCAGTGACCACAAGGAAACGAAGGGTAGTGGTGGTTGGAGACTCTCTTCTGAGGGGTACTGAGGCATCGATCTGCCGACCAGACTTGATGACCAGAGAGGTATGCTGTCTGCCTGGTGCCAAAAACAAGAACAAAGGGGGCAGCGGAGGGCAGAAAACCACGACCTACCAGGGTAATTGGTAAAATTCTTTATTAGGGTCCCTAATAAAGAATTTTACCAATTACCCTGGTAGGTCGTGGTTTTCTGCCCTCCTCTGCCCCCTTTGTTCCTGTCTATTTGCGGAAGGCCATCTTCTTTTCTTCTTGGTGCCTGGTGCCAAAATCCAAGATGTTACAGAGAGTTTGCCGAGACTCATCAAGCCCACTGACTATTACCCAATGTTGCTAATCCATGTTGGAACAAATGATACTGCCAAGTATACCTCGGAACGTATAAAAAATGACTTCATGGCTCTGAGACAGAGGGTGAAGCAGTTAGGTGCACATGTGGTGTTCTCTTCAATCCTCCCTGTTGAGGGTAAAGGCCAAGGCAGAGAGGCTCGCATCCTGGAGATGAATGCATGGCTGCGTGGATGGTGTCAGAGAGCGTTTTGGTTTCCTAGACCATGGGATGCTGTTCCAAGGGTTGCAGAGCAGAGATGGCATCCATCTGTCCAAGAAAGGTCAACGCGTCTTCGGTAGTAGACTGGCTAATCTACTGAAGAGGGCTTTAAATTAGATTCATTGGGGATGGGTGAAGAAAGCCCCCAGGTAGGTGAAAGTCCCCAGGTAGGTGATACATTAAATACCTTTATGGAAATGGGTAATAGGGGTAACATATGGAAAGCAGTGTGTATAAATGCCTGTAGCATGGGAAATAAGATCCCTGATGTTGACGCTTTGGTGGGAGTGGCTGACTTGGATTTAGTGGCAGTTACAGAAACATGGTTCACAGAAAACCATGATTGGGATGTAACTATACCTGGCTATACTTTATTCAGAAAGGACAGGGTAGGAAGAAGGGGAGGAGGAATGGTACTATATGTAAAAACTACTATTAAAGCTTTTGAATTACAGAGCTTAAAAGGGAGAGAGGAGGCATTGTGGGTTAAACTAGAAAGTGGGAAAGAGAAATCTATTTGCATTGGTGTGATATACAGACCTCCCTCACAAGAGGAAGAGGTGGACAGAGAGTTAATTGAAGACATATGCAGCATTGCTAGGAAAGGGGAAGTGCTACTGATAGGAGATTTCAATATGGCAGATATTGATTGGCACATTCCTGCTGCAGTATCATCTAGAAGTAAGGAGATCCTGGATTCTCTACAGGGCGAACTATTCAGGCAATTGGTAACAGACCCCACACGTGAAGGAGCCATACTGGACTTGGTGCTTACCAATGGTGAAAGTATTTCTGATGTTGTAGTGGGAGATCATTTTGCATCCAGTGATCACCAGATGGTGTGGTTCAGTATTAGGACTAGGGCTGTTAGAATCCATTCAAAGGTGAGGATCTTAAACTTTAGGAAGACTAACTTTGCCAAGATGGGCCAATACCTCAGGGAGTCGTTAGTGGGATGGGAACAGCTGGGGGATGTAGAAAAACAGTGGGCAAAACTGAAAGGGGATATTTTAAGGGCAAACAACCTTTTTGTTAAAATGGTAAATAAAGGTAAAAGGAAAAGGAGACCACTATGGCTTTCGAAAGAAGTAGCTGAAAAGGTGAAGAAAAAGAGGGAGGCCTTCATGAAATACAAGAGATCACAGAGAGAGGAAGACAGGCATCAGTATTTGGAAAAACTTAGAGAAGCTAGAAAAGTAGTCAGGAAGGCAGAGATTCAAAAGGAGGAGGAAATAGCCAATGCAATAAAATGGGGGGATAAGACATTTTTCAGATATGTTAGTGAGAAGAGGAAGGGCAAAAGTGGTATTGTCAGACTCAAGGGTGCAGGGGAGGAATATGTAGAAGCTGATAAGGATAAAGCGGAATTGCTTAACAAATATTTCTGTTCTGTGTTCACAGATGAAGAACCAGGAGCAGGACCTCAGAAAACACCCACAAACAGGAACGGAAACAAGGGACATCTTGAACTATTTTCAGAAGACCGTGTTTGTTAGAAACTAGCTAAACTTAAAGTAGACAAAGCGATGGGACCGGATGGGATACACCCTAGAATACTGAGGGAACTTGGGGACATTCTTGCAGCTCCATTGACTGACCTTTTCAATGCCTCGTTGGAGTTGGGAGTGGTGTCAAAGGACTGGAGAGAGGCTCATGTGGTGCCTTTACACAAAAGCGGAAGTAAGGATGTGGTTGAAAACTACAGGCCGGTTAGTTTAACTTCGGTTGTGAGTAAATTATTGGAAACACTGCTGAAAGAGAAAATAGTGAGGTTTCTGGAGTTCAGCGGTTTACAGGATCTGAGGCAGCATGGATTCACCAGAGGCAGGTCTTGTCAGACAAATCTGATTGATTTCTTTGACTGGGTGACCAGGGAGTTGGACCGAGGGAGAACCCTAGATGTGGTGTATTTAGATTTCAGTAAAGCCTTTGACACTGTTCCTCACAGGCAGCTTATAAACAAACTGAGCATCCTAAGGATGGACCCTAAAGTTACTGCTTGGGTTAGAAATTGGTTGGGTGGGAGGCGACAAAGAGTACAGGTAAATGGAGCTCACTCTGAGGAGAAGGATGTTACCAGTGGTGTGCTCCAGGGATCTGTCCTTGGTCCGATTCTTTTTAACATCTTTGTTAGTGATATAGCGGAAGGGCTATCGGGTAAGGTTTGCCTCTTTGTGGATGATACCAAAATCTGCAATAGAGCAAACACCCAGGAAGGTGTAGATAACATGAGGAGGGATCTAGCTAAGCTTGAAGAATGATCTAGAATTTGGCAGCTGGGATTTAATGTTAAAAAATGTAAGGTCATGCATTTGGGCTGCAGCAATCCAAGGGAGCAATATAGTATAGGGGGTGAAGTACTTTTGTCCACTAAAGAAGAGCGGGACATAGGCGTGGTTGTGTCTGATGACTTTAAGAAACAGCGATGGCAAAAGCTAGAAGGATGCTTGGGTGCATACGGAGAGGAATGGCTAGCAGAAAAAAGGATGTGATAATGCCTCTGTATAAATCTTTGGTGCAACCTCATTTGGAGTATAGTGTGCAATTCTGGAGACCGCACCTTCAAAATGATGTGAACAGGATGGAGTCGGTGTAGAGGGTGGCTACTAAAATGATTAGTGGTCTTCATTATAAAGCTTATGAGAACAGACTTAAGGATCTTAATATGTACACCTTAGAGGAAAGGCAGGATAGAGGTGATATGATTCAGATGTTCAAATACCTCCGTGGCATAAATGTTCAGGGAGAGAGTCTCTTTCAATTGAAAGCAAGTTCAGCTATGAGAGGACATGGGATGAGAGTGAAGGAAGATAGATTCAGGAGTGATATGCAGAAATATTTCTTTACGGAAAGAGTGGTGGATCCGTGGAATAATCTCCCAGTGGAGGTGGTAGAGATGAGGACAGTAATCGAATTCAAAAAAGCATGGGACAAACACAGAGGATCTCTAAAGGTAAAAAGGGGACTGTTGTAGTTGTTGATATGGAAGGACAGACTAGATAGGCCATGTGGTCTTTTTCTGTCGTCATATTTCTATGTTTCTATGTTTCTACCTCTGTCCGAGTGTACCTGAGTGCCCTGGCGGTGCACCACCATCCAGTGGATGGTAAGCCCCTCTCGGTTCAACCGTTGGTGACCCGTTTCCTTCGAGGCCTGCTCTTATCGAAGCCCCCGGTTCACCCTCCGGCAACCGATTGGGACCTCAACGTAGTGTTGGGATAGCTCACTCACCCAGTCTTCGAGCCTCTGGCTACCTGCCACCTTCGCTACCTCTCTTGGAAGGTGGCTTTCCTGGTTGCACTCACCTCCGCTTGCAGAGTTAGCGAGCTCCAGGCCCTTGTGGCAGAGATGCCTTATACCAGGTTCTACAAGAACAGAGTGATGCTTTGCACGCACCCCAAATTCCTGCCGAAGGTAGTGTCGCCCTTCCATCTCAACCAGGAAGTAGTGCTCCCTACCTTCTTTCCAAGACCTCACTCCAGTCAGGGGGCGACGGTCCTTCACACCTTAGACTATAAGAGGGCCTTGTCCTTCTATATCCAGTGCACTCAGGGCCACTGCAAAGCTTCTCAGCTTTTTATCTCCTACAACCCCAGTAGGCTGGAGGAGGTGGTGACCAAGCATACACTGTCCATATGGGTGGTGGACTGTATCACCCTCGATTATGAGCAGGCAAGGCTCCTACTGGAAGGCCGTGTCACAGCGCACCATGTCAGGGCCATGGCGGCCTCGGTGGCAAACTTGTGCTCTGTCCTGATGGTGGATATCTGCCGGGCTGCCACCTGGTCTTCAGTCCATACCTTCGCAGCCCATTACTGCCTGGAAAGAGAGTCCTGATGGGACAGTTCCTTCAGCCTGGCTGTGCTCTGTAACCTTTTCGTGATTTAGGCAACTCCTACCCTCCTACCCTTCTGTGTTCGGGCTACGTACCGGAGTGCTGGTTTCATCAGACATAGGGGTCCTACTGTGGTCTGTGTACACAGACTAAATTGCTGCTGCTTGCAGCTCCCCATGAGGGAGCCCCTATTTTTGCTATGGGCTTTCGGTAGCCTGTAGCTGGGGAGTCCCATATGTGAGGACTGACTTCCTGCTTGTTCCTGGAGAAAGTGTAGTTACTCACCTGTAACAGGTATTCTCCGGGGACAGCAGAAATCAGTCCTCACAACCCTCCTTCCTCCCCTTGGAGTTGTTCCTTTACCATCTTTTATTTTTGCCATCTTTTAGCTATGTCATCTGACTGAGCAAGATGGCACCCTTGGGCGGGAAGGGGACCATGCTGCGTGGTGGCATCTCCCAAAGGCTCTCTTTGAAAGCTGGGGGGATGCTTCCGCAAAGGCTCCATCGGTGCCAGCATCACCCATATGTGAGGACTGATTCCTGCTGTCCCCGGAGAACACCTGTTGCAGGTGAGTAACTACGCTTTCACTTCATTTTCCAATATGGTGACTCAAGCAAGATATCAGATTGTGACTTTGACTCCTTTCTGAGCCAGCGAGTCCCTATATTTTAAAAGCTCTTTTTGCTTCTACATTGTCTCAGTATCCAGATCTGGTTAGATGAAAATCTTCCAAATTTTATACTCATGGGTGATATGCTCTCTGCCTCAGAACCGCAGGAGTTTTACCAGAAAAGCAGGGGATGTTATTTGCTTCAGTGTGCCCTTTCGATCTCATATGACTTGGAAGAGGGGCAATCAGGGAAGCAGGTCTTATACAGCCCCAGAACAAAAAAAGGGGATCTGCACATTCCTCTCCTTCTGGGACCCTCTCCCATGCCCATACTGCCTGTACATGCATGTTGATGTGCTACAGAGCATAACTGAAAATGTAGGTGTGCCTTGGGTTTGAAAATGTTGGGAAACAGTGTATGAGAGCGTGAAAATAGGTAAGCAAGTCGGTATAATCTGATCATAGTCAATATACATCACTTATTGCTTATGGATTTTATCCATTTGATGATATTTTTGATGGAATAGGAGGCCGAGAATCATATTTTTCTGATTGTAGTTTCTGGGTATTAGTTGATGGGTCTTACTCTTCCTCTTATCCGCTTGCTTTTGGTGTATTGCAGGACTCCATCTTGGCCCCTTTGCTTTTCAATATTTCTGTGGCCCCTTTGTTTTTTCTTAGCCAAAGTTTGGGCATAAATCCGTATGTTTATGCTGATGATTTTCAGTTTATTATTATTCATAAATCATGGGATCCAACTTTTCAATTTCAACTTACCGCTCATTTGGCCTTGATTTCAGATTGGTTGTCATCCCGAATGCTGGTTTTGAACCCCTAGAAAACTGAAGCCTTATGGTTTTCTACAATTGGCTCCTTGCTCCCTGCATTAATTCAAATTCTCTGTTTTTCCACTTCCTTTTAGGGACACCGTTAAGCTCCTGGGGGTGACTTTGGATGGTAATTATCCTTTTTTTTTGCCTACTATTAGGAGTTTTTTAAATGTTGTTTATAAAATTAAGGCTTTAAGACCTTTCATTGATACTTGTTCTGTGAAAACTCTTTTCTTTGCTTTGGTGATCAATAGAATTTATTATTTTAATTTTCTGTTGTTGGACACTCTGTTATAGCAGCTTTAACACCTTCAGTTAATACATAATGTTGTTGTTAAATTGATTTATCATGCACAGAAAATTGATTATGCTTCTCTGTTTCATTTTGAGCAACATTGGTTACCAGTTGACTGTCATGTTCATTTTAAAATCTTATTGTTAACTCATAAAAGTTTCTATTCTGGGTTGCCTCTTCATCTGTCTTCTTGTCTGGTTTCCCATCAGCTATCTAAAACGTTGTGGTTCCTTCTTCTAAAATGTGTCCATTTGGAACACTGTTGTCGTATTGTATTTGCTTATGTTGCTCCCTCATTGTGGAACACCTTACCTTCTGACCTTAGGCTTGAATCCTCTTATAAGAGGTTCAAACAGGAACTAAAGGAGCGCTATGGGCAAGTCTTTTTCTTTCACTTGATCTACAGTGAACACCAGCACACTCAGCTGCTGAAGAAGAGGAGCATGGCCAGTGTTACAACAGCTTAGAGAGGAAGTTCCAATGGAAGACCCCAGAGATAGTCTCTGCTGTGCTGGTGGGGTTTATGTTTATTTAGCACTTTATGTATCACCCTTCAACTAAGGTATCAGGAGGTTCACAAAAGTTAACATCTTTTGCACTCAACAATAATGGACAACATAAAGCCAACAACATTAAGTATAACAAAAATAATAAATGCAGCCATGTGAAACAAGAGACAAAGCCTCACAGGAATATAGAGATCTACAATGAGCACGTCAGGGGCAATGAAGTTCACCATTGCCCACTTTCTGAAGACCTATATTGGTGATCTCCACTGGCACATCAAAGGCTATCCATAGGGTCTTTTAGGTGACTTCTCCTCCAAGATGCTGCAGCATCGACCATAGTGGTGAATGATTGGAATAGGGTAACAGCATGCACAGGGTTGAGCGATTAAGAGAGAGAAAGAGCATGGATGGGGTGAGTTACTTGAAGGGGGAAGAGCATGTTGTATTTCCAGTTAATTTATTAAAATAAAACAAAACAAACTGACATTATTTAATATACAAATATACACCCTACCTCAGGGGGCCATATGACTGGACAGGGATGCTCCAGTCTGATTATAGCTCATTTATTTCCAATGGGGCCAGACACTGAAATGAGTTTGACATCCCTGCTGTAGGTGATAATAGGAAGTACTGTTTTGATGTACTATATAGGCTTGGTTATATTTTGGAATGGTGGAATATAAAGAATAGTCTCAGTGGAAGCGGTAGAGATGAGGATAGTATCTGAATTCAAAGAAGCATGGGACAAACACAGAGGATCTCTAAAGGAAAAAAGGGGACTGTTGTAATGGTTGATATGGAAGGACAGACTAGATAGACCATGTGTTTTTTTTCTGTCATGTTTCTAAAGATTAAATTAAATTAAATTATGATGACGTGAGTCTGATATATAGACCTTGACAGGAAACTAATTAAGGGGTTGAAATGAAAATGACTTGACAGGAAGTGAAATTAACAAAGCTTAAACGGGTGTGTGGATCTTCCTATAGCATGAACATTAGAAGTCTGGAGGAAACTAGTAAAACCAAGGCCTTAGCTGCCATTTCTAACAGCATGCTTAATTTATTTCAGAATGAGCTTTAAAGTCTGAGCAGTGTGTGGAATAAGGAGCTGACTGAAATAAGGCATTAGAGTACTGTGGCTGCAGTCTTTAGCAGACCCCCATAGTAATATAGTTTTGCTTAGTGGCAAGGGAATAACCATGGGTAGGCCTGTATATGCTGGGCCGAAGCTCCATCACTTTCTCCTCAGGATCCTCCCATGGCTTTCCACAATTTCCCTATGCAGCACATATGTCTTCCATTCATAGTCATGCAGAACGTGCTGCCCATAAGTGTGCATCGCGGCTGAAAGTTGGGGAAGAAAGGTCTCATGGTTCCCATCATGCCAGCTGTGGAATGGGTGAGTGCAAAAAGGGCAGGGGAAGAGTGTCTATTGCCCTCCCTCCCCCCCAAGCTAATCCTAGGCCTTGAAAAAAAATGCCTTCTGGCTACACTCCTGTTTGGTGGGATGTAAGGGGAAGATTGTGGCTGTGAAAATAGTTTCACTGTCACTTTTTGGCAGGAGAGCTGGATGTCATAAAATGTACATAATGCTAATGTTTTTAGGAAAGCACTCTGTGCTTAACAGAATCTGCATGTTCTTTCTACCAGCAGGAAGAATACAATGAAACAAAGGCTACATGGGTGCTGTGTCACTCACCTCATCTGATGCACAGTCAACCACTGAAAAAAAATTATAGCAAAGTCCTTTGAAGGAAGCAACAGTTGTGTTGTAGGAAAACCTTTCACTTTTAATTGTAAGAAGGATAAATGGATAGAAGCAGGAAGCAAGAAAGGGAGGTCAGGAACAACTTGGAATCTGTTAGTACAATTCACTTAAGAGAGAGAGTTATTGTAGTAAGGAAATTACTGAGGCTAACATGACTTTATTTCTTTATTTAAAATATTTAGGGGTATGTTTAGTAAAGTGTGGTAAGATTTTGCTGATAACACCGGGCATTAGTTGCAAAAGCACCACGTTAGCTGCAAAAAGCCATGCATTATCTATTGGAGGCAGATCTGTGGTGTTAGTTGCACCCGTGATGTCTGCAAATTTGACAGTTGCTACATGCTAGTAATGCCCACAGTAACTGCATGCTGCTGACATGCCCACTCTCCATCCTAATCCCATCTACACAGATAATGTATGATCAGCACTTAGTTCTGAAAATCACCATGCTATCTGCATTTTTCCTGCAACAACTGTTAACGCGGTGCACAACTCCTGCACTATCTGCTGTGTTAACAGCTAACATGCTTTAGTAAACCTGCTGGGGCAATATTTAAACAACGTGGTTGGCGTTTTGTTTAAACACCAACTATGACATTTTATTAAAATGCAGATATTCAGCATCGGTATCAAGATAGTGACCTTCGCTGAATATTCAGATTCAGCACTGGCCATTGGCACTATCCAAATAGTGGTGATTTTCAGCACCACTATCTAGATACCTATCTGCATAGCTTAGGACAGCTGTGGCCATGGCAGCTCAAAATCGCTGTATCTGGATAATTTTCCACTCCACCCACTCATCTGGATATTGCCAGGGCAGAGTGTGCTGATATTCAGCGGCACTTTTTAGACAATGGCGCTGAATATCAGTCAATGGCACATATCACCGAATATCAGGCTGAGAGTTTCAAAATGGATTACAGCTCAACATAAATAATAAATAAAACAAAACAAACCATACCACATGTCAGAAAACTCCCACCCATAATGCATACAGTGGATAAGGGGTTTTGGCTTTAGTTCATGCCTTCTTCAGTGGAAATTCAAAGTAAATTGCATTCAGGCACAGTAGGTATTTTCTTCTCCCTGGAGGGCTTAGTCTAGTATGTACCTGAGGCAATGGAGGGTTAAGTGACTTGCCAAGTGGCGTAAATTCCAATGAGGGGCCCCCAAGCAAAATTTTGCTGAGGGCCTCTCATTGTCATAGTGGCACTCCCCCCCCCCCCCACCAAGTGAAGGCTCCCCCTCATGCAGTAGCCCCTTCCCCGTGTGGCAGCCACATGCGGTGGCGGTGGCAGCGAACTTATCATCATCTTTGCTGTGCTGCTTCTACTCTTTGTAAGTTCGCTGCAGGCTTGATGGCTGTTCTCCACCACACCGAAGTCTCGTGGTGTGGCTGTTATCACAAGACTTTGGTCAGGCAGGGAACTGTTACTGGGCATGAGGAAAACTTACAAAGAGCAGCAGCAGTGATGATAGCAGTAAGTTCGCCACTGCCCCTGTATGGACCCCCTTTCTGCCTGGGGCCCCCCCCCTGCATTGCAAGGAGCAGTAGAGAGATCCATACCTGGCTTCCCTGGTTCTTAGCCCATTACTTGAACCATTAGGCTACTCCTTGCTTAATATTGTTAAGAAAAGGCTCAAATGTTTGTGTGGAATTTGATTGGTGCAATGATAATCTCAGACAGTAAAACAACCATCAACCTAACTTTGTGTACAATGTGCTATGTGTACATAGCAATGATAGTCTATCAAGGCAAGTGTCATTACAAATGTAGGTCTGGGTTTATTTAGCAAAAAGTGTTTGTAAACTACTAACAGGAAAAAAAAGTGAATAAACATTTATAAAAATAAAAGAAATAACACTTTCCTATATTTTTTAGCCACTGTTCAAATTTGCATGACTATTCCAGAAAGGGGAAACAAGAACCTGAACAGAAATCAATGGCTTAAAGAGAAAAAAAATATTTTGCTTGGGAGACTAGACTAAACTTGAAAGACTACTGTGTACATAAGGTATTAAATACAACATAGATTTCCATTAAGTGCTGTTTATGTAAGCTACTAGGAGACACAACTATGATATGTCTTTGGATAGGTGCAGAACTGTCTCAGGAATTGCAGGAATGTAAACTTACAATTTCCACCCAAATAAACTGGTGTCTTTCATTACTTTGATTCATGGAAAGGTGTCATTTTTATTTTACAAAATAATAAAACTTGACTTTGGTACTTGTGTTGAATATGTCAAGGCAATGTTAAAGATGCAGGAAGCAAATTAATTATTTAAAGCATATTGGTCATAAATATAAACCAGGGGCAGTGGAACACTTATTTGGGAGGCCCCCAAGCTCCATCCCAACTCTGCCTTAACTCTAATCCTAGCTTGCATTTCAAGCTATGCTTAGTCATTCTTGCATATATTTTTAATGCAAAATTATATACGGTCTGATATTCAGCGACAGCAGCTAGCCGATCTAATGTTAGTTGCTGCTTCCGCTGAACTTTAAACCTGGATATTCAATTCTGGGGTCATGTCTGGCACCGGTATTCAATATCTAGGTTGCCTGGATTAGCAAGAAGCTAACTGGACAGCGGCGATATACAGCCACTGCCCGGTTAGCTTCCACGGCAAAAGGCCAGCCTTTGCTGTGCCTTACTTTCACCATGCAGCCATAACCAGGCAGCTGCTCAATATTACTGCTGCACAGTTGTGGCCCGGTGCCGCCCCCAGACCACTCCTCTAACGCCTTGATGCTAACCGATTGCATCAGGGCATGCAGTGGTGGCACCTGCAGATATTTAGCAGCACTAACCATGTTACCATCTTTGAATATCAGGCCCATAGAGTATACATTTTTCATTTACATGGGACATTACCTGATCAACCAATAAAACTCAACCAGCAATGGGTACAGAGGAGAAGTAGAATGTTTCACGATATAAAATCAACCCATAAAAACATTTCATTCCAACTGTGTTATGCCCCTTCTCCTATTCACAGCCCTTTGTCAGGCCCCCAGCCCCAACATCAAACCCCTTTTCCCATCTGACCAGCAACTTTAAGTTGACTGCAGAGCAGTGGGAGGTTACCTTTTCACTCTCCTCGATCTTCCTGTTCTTTCTCATTCACAGAATGCATTGTGAGGAAAAAGCATCACTTGACAGATATCGTGGTTCAGAGGAGAGGTATACAATAGCAAACCCATTCAAACAATTAATCAGCTATCTCCCAAACACCCACTATAGCCTTTCCCAGATAGTGTGCCACTTGATCTGCAGGAGCCCCCACATGCTTCTCAAGCAGAGTTTCATCACCAGCCTTTGAACCTTTAAAAATTGCCTGCAGAGCAGTGAGAGATTGCCTTTTCCCTTCCCTAGCTCTTTATGTCCTCTTTCAGCTCTAGCCACTAGCACCAAAAATGCAATGTTTGCCTTTGAGTCAGTCCTGACTCCTGGTGACACAGAAGCTCCTGGGTTTTCTTGGCAGTGTCACCAGAAGTAGATTACCAGGCCTTTCTTCTGAGGCAATAGAGGGTTAAGTGACTTGCCCAAGGCCACAAGGAGTGTTAGTGGGAACTAAACCCTGGTTGCTTGATTACCAAGCCAGTGTTCTAACCACTAGGCTACTCCTCCACTCCACCATGCAGCTGTAAAACCAGAATGCAAGTACTTCCTGTATCACGAACAGGAAGTAATTGCTCTTAGTTCATAGCTGTACGATGCTTGCTACCAGAGCCAACGGACAGGCAGAGCGGCAGGAGTGAAAAATCAAGCTCCCACTGCACTGCAGAAGATTTAAAGGTGTTGAAGGTCCTGGACAGATGGGTAAAGTTATCTGATGAAAGAGGCAGACAGGGAAATTTTGGTGAGGCAGAGCCCGTATGCCTCCCCTCCCTCTTTCTGCTATCTATGACATAACAGTGGAGGAGTAGCCTAATGGTTATACCAAGTCAGCGCTCTAACCAAGAGACCAAGGTTCATATTCCTACTAGCACTCCTTGTGGCCTTGGGCAAGTCACTTAACCCTCCATTGCCTTGGAAGAAAGGCCTAGCAACCTATTTCTGGTCACACTGCCAAGAAAACCCAGGAGCTGCTGGGTTGCCAGGAGTCAGCATGGACTCAAAGGCACACATTGCATTGCATTTATTGTTCAATAGAGCAAAGTAAATCATAAAATCTGCTGGCAGATTAAGACCATAAAGCCCAACTAATCTGGTCAAATTGATCCTCTTTGCAGTGCCATAGATGAGACTTGATCTCTGGATTCTTGTCATTTCCTCACAACTAAGGATCCTCTCCAGAAATACTTTTTCAGAGAAAGGGTGGTGGATGCCTGGAATACCCTCACTGAGGAAAGAAAAACCAGAAAATCGAATTTTAAAAAGTGTGGGATATACACATGTTGAGGCCCTTTGGACGTCACTGTTTTGAGCAGCAGAGAACTCCAGTGTCCCTATTAAATTACTACAGTGTAGCCTGGAGATGACTTGATAATTTTCTAGAATAGGGGTTACTTTCTGCCCATTACATCAGGATGGGAGAATACTCCTCTGGGAGGGAAAATACAGCTCCTGAACCACTTCTAAAGGCAGAACTCTGTTTTTGGCAGCCAGCCACTGTACAATGAGAAGGGAAGAGGAGTGAATGGAGTTTTAATTGCCATAGGCCTCCCAATGTATACTGGTCCCATTCAAAGAACCCACTGAATTTTCCGAAGAGTAGATACTGAAAGACTGCATTGCTCTTGGATGGTTATGACCACTGTCTGCCAAGCAGCAGGTACAAATGCTGCAAGACCTACACACAGACAAAGTGGTTGCAAAAATGATGCACAACTAACATGGGGCCTGAAATTGGCACTTAAATAGGGCTCTAACAAATGTTCTGGACTCTTGGCTAAAGAGTTAAAATTAAGAGTGGCAGAATGAAGATGTTTCTGAGACTGTAGTGATCTGCTGCAAAGTTTTGGCAAAAAGCATGTGAAATGAGCAGAAGGACTGCAGTCAACTGTAGATACAGGGGGGGGGGGGGGAGTTGAATCACTGTGTTTTTGGGACTGCAGCATTTTGAGTGAAAAAACTGTTGTAAAAGCTTCCTGCCTTTTGCAAGATTTGAATTGGCTGTTTCCCCTGGCAGGCTCAGGGACATACTTGTGCAGGGACATGTGTGCCGACAACATGGGAGTGTGTTGAATTTGGATGTAAAGTGAGCCAAACAGTGATGTCAGAATACACGTGTGCTAGTGTAAGGGGGCAGAGGTATGTTTTGGCTTGATATCTGTGTTACTGCCAGTCCTAGCCTTGCCTGGGGACATGACTCTGTCACAAGATGTACTTTGTTGCACATGTGCTTGATGCGATGATGCTAAGAATGTGGCAGGTGCAGGCCTGTGACCCACAGTGTCCGAACATAAGCAGGCCAGCATGGCTAGCTTGACCTGTAAATGAGGCCTGTGGAGAGGCATATAGGATTGCACATCCCCCAATATGCTGCTATTGTAAGATAGAACTCAGTAGAAGTATTGAATTAGCTTAGGTAAGCAGAACTGCAGTATTGAAAGATGGAAAAATACAGAAAAACATGTTTAAAAGTTAATGATAAGAAAAAGTACATCTGCAAAGAAATAATTAGGAGTGCTGACAGATGAGTTGCAGAGCCCAGCTCCTCTGCACGTACAAATTGGTTCTATAACCTTGAAAGTGTGAAAGTAACAAGTTGATGAACTGACCATTGTAATTGGGACTAGAAGGGGGGTATGCAGGTGTCATGCCCACTGGAGGGACATAACTGGATAAACTTATCAGTACCGGGACCAATAGAAGAGGTACGGGAGGTACGGGAGATTACCGGGACCAATGAAATGTTTTTCTATACCTAGAATGGAACAGAAGTCTATAAAAGTTGTTGTAATGCTTGAAAACTTTGCTCAGCCATTGTGAAATTGACTGGTTCGAGACTTGTGCACAAATAAATGATTTGGACCTTCTGAACAGACTCCTGGTATCATTGGTTTGTCTGCGCTTTGCTGCTACATATTCCTTGGTGCGTTGGCCGGGAAGTTGTGGAATCAAAGTGTATATAGGGCAATATACCACGACTTTCCGCCTCTATAGGCTTGGTCCTGCCGGGATCGCGCCCTTCCGACGAGGGCTGCTCCCTGGCGCCACCGGTCCCTTGTATCGGAGGGAGCTGGTCGGACCTCGGCGGGTGACGAGCCCGGCTGGAGTCAACGCCTCGAACCCGAGTGAGGGGAGTCCGAGGTCCAACTCATGCGCCTGCTTGGGAAGTTTGAGGACCGGATCCGGTGAGTATAGTTTTGATTTTGGGTCTAGACAGAAATAGAAAGCGCAGTACTGCCATTGGAACTTGGAACTTTGGAATTTGTAATCTCGAGATATTGGGAATTGGTAAGAGAGCATGATCACCTCTCAAGGAAGAGCCGAGTAGCCTGGCATGGGAATTCGCTGGGTGAAACCCTCATCCTTTTTGTAATTGGGAAATTGGAAAAGACTAGTCAGAACAGATAGAAAACGAATGCATTCTGGGATACGTTGCTAGCATGATTGTGTGAACGAAGTGTGAATGAGAGGTCTGGCAGCACGGACCAAGTGAAGGCGGACCCCTGAGTAGCGCATTTCCTGACCGGGCGACCGCGTTCAGGTCGCGAAAAGGGGGAAGCGATTGTCGTCTTGTCTTGTTATTTGTATTCCCTATACGTTTCCAGGGCCGTGTGGACCCCTTACCCACGGTCCGCCCTCCTTTTCCCTTCTGTCTGTTGTTGCGCGCACACATCGAAATGGGAGGGGCGGGGTCTACTAGAAACACTCCACTAGAATGTATGATCGCACATTTTAAAGAGGGATATTCAGGAGATTATGGTATTAAAATGACAGCAGCCCGTTTGCAAATTTTGTGTACTAGGGAGTGGCCCGATCTAGACCCCATCTGGCCCCGAGAGGGAACGTTCAAAGTAGAGATTATTCAGTCAATACACCGTAGAGTGCGGGTAGCGCACCCTGATCAGTACCCTTATATAGATTCCTGGTTAAGTATTTGTGAAGATCCGCCCCCCTGGGCGCAGCGCTGTTATGAGGAACAGTGCAGAATAATGTTAGCTAAAACAGATTCTAGACAGAAAACGGAACAGCCTAGAATGAAAGAGCAGGATACGAAAGCCAGAAAGAAGCCCATCCTGGCAGATCCTGAGTCCCCAGAAATAACTCTCAGGCAGCCCCGAACCCCAGGTCCAGTAAGAGTAGCCCGGCGTCCTGCCCCAGAAACCCAGAGACGGCCAGAGCCGAGGCGGGACCCAACCCCTGATCCCCCTCCTGGAGAAGAGAAAAAGGAAGAATTAGCGAGAAAAGAAGAGGAGGACCTAGAAAGCGAGTCAGAAGTGGAGACAGAAGAAGGAGAAAGAGAGAATCCCCCAGATGAGGAGGAAAGTGTACAAATAATTGAGAAAGCTAGTGTTAGCACTAGCACGCCAGTGACAGCGAAACCCAAAGCAAAACCTGTTGAGAAAAAGAAAGTGACTCCTGCAAAGGCAACGACAATAACCCTTAGATCCCAAAAGACACCCATAGCAGCTAAACTGTTTCCCTTAAGGCAAGTCCCGGGAGTGCCCGTAAAGAATGATAATGATGAAGTGGTAGCGGGACCCCTAACTTATGTGTATATCCCTTTCTCTACAACTGATTTATTAAATTGGAGGTCGCACTATGCCTCCTATACTAGTAAGCCCCAGGAGCTGACAGAATTAGTAACTAGTATTATGGAAACTCACCAACCCACTTGGCCAGATTGCCGTCAGCTCCTGACCACCCTATTCACTACAGAAGAACGAGCAAGAATTAGAAAAGCAGCTATTGAATGGATGGCAGAAAACCCTGCAGCTCCGGCACAGGGGCAGAATATAATAGACCGTCGAGAAGCAGCTCAGAGAGAATTCCCGAATGAAGACCCCCAATGGGATCCAAATACAGATGAAGGATCCACAGCCCTAGCCCGTTTTCGCCAAGGCTTTTTACAAGGCCTGAAAAGGGGGGGGCCAGAAAGCTATGAACCTTTCCAAAGTTGCAGGAGTAATTCAAGGAATAGATGAGAGCCCAGCAGATTTTTATGAGAGATTAACTGAAGCATACAGAATGTATACTCCCTATGATCCCGAGGCACCAGGAAGTTTATGTATGGTGAATTCTGCTTTTGTAAACCAGTCTCAACCAGACATTAGACGCAAATTACAGAAGTTAGAAGGGTTTGCGGGCATGAATGCAACACAGTTACTGGAAGTCGCTCATAAAGTGTATGTGAATCGTGATACTGAAAGACAGAGAGAATGTGATAGAAAGATGAAGAAGAAAGCTGATTTTTTGGCTGCGGCCATAGTGGAACAGAAAAGGGGAGGTGTCCCTAGTCGAAGGAGCAGAGGAAGAGGGCGGGGTCAAGGCGGAGGCCGGACCCAGAGACTAGGCGTGAATCAATGCGCCTATTGCAGAGAGGAAGGACATTGGAGAGATATGTGCCCGCAACTCGAAGACGCCCAGCATGATGACGACAGCAGCCATCAGTGGCGAGAAGAAAGACGAAGCTATCCCCGAAGCCGAGGAGGAGCCAATCGAGAACAATTCCAGCGAGAAAGAGGAGGAACCATTCAAGCATTGGCCACACCAGCCCATGATGAGAATGACGTGGATTAGGACAGACCGGGCTCCAAGTTTGCTTTAGGTCTCCAGGAGCCTATGGTCGGAATACAAATAGGAGACCAAATTATGGACTTTATGGTTGATACTGGAGCGCAACATTCAGTAATAGACAAAAAGATAGCCCCATTCACTACAAAAGCAGTCACCATCATAGGAGCAACTGGTGCCAAAGCCACAAAGTCTTTTCTTCAAAACCGAATATGCAGTCTGGGAGGACAGCAAGTAACTCATCAATTCCTTTATATGCCCGAATGTCCAGTGCCACTACTGGGACGAGATATGTTAGCCAAGCTTCAAGCACAAATATCTTTCTCTGAACAAGGAGAAATGCAAATGACAGTAAATTCCCAAACCAAACCAGCAGGAGTGATGCTGCTGACAGTTCCCCGAGAAGAAGAATGGAGATACTACATTGATGATTCGATACAAGATACCTATTTTGAACAAACTTTGAAAAGTATTGATGCACCACCTGGAGTATGGGCAGAAGGCAGCCCCCCAGGCCTAGCCAAACATATAGCTCCAGTAATTGTAACCCTCAAGCCTAGTGCTACACCAGTGCACGTCAAACAGTACCCTCTCCCAAGAGCCGCAATTGAAGGCATCCATCGCCACCTACAAAGATTGCTCGAGTATGGCCTACTGAAAGTATGCCAATCCCCATGGAACACTCCACTTTTGCCAGTAAAGAAGCCTGGGACAGATGATTATCGCCCAGTGCAAGATTTGAGAAGAGTAAATGATGCAGCTGAGACCATACATCCAGTCGTACCCAATCCTTACACCCTCCTAGGACTGATACCTGCTGAAGCTACCCATTTCACTGTACTGGATTTAAAAGACGCATTCTTTTGCATAAGATTAGCCCCTGTAAGCCAAATATTGTTTGCATTCGAATGGCAGGACCCCATCTCTGGAAGAGGGGGCCAACTTACCTGGACAAGATTACCCCAAGGATTCAAGAATTCGCCTACCATCTTTAGTGCCGCACTGAATCAAGACCTTTCAAGCTATCCAGTAGCCCCGGGGAAGAGAGTGCTTCTCCAATATGTGGATGATCTGTTGATAGCTGCCGTATCAGAAAGTGAATGTATACTAGCCACCAAAGATCTCTTGCAGTTACTAGAGGAAGCTGGATACAAAGTTTCCAGAGCTAAAGCACAGCTATGCCAAAAAGAAGTGAAATACCTGGGTTTTCGTATCACCCAAGGAAGCAGAAGATTAGGCAGAGAAAGAAAAGAAGCAGTATGTAGAATTCCAACTCCAACAACCAGAAAGCAAGTCAGAGCCTTTCTGGGAGCGGCAGGATATTGCCGAATTTGGATACCCAACTTTGCCCAAATTGCCAAACCACTGTATGAAGTCACAAAAGGAGAAGAAAAGTCGCCACTGGAGTGGGGACTTGAGCAGGATACAGCCTTCCAAAAGTTAAAAGAAGAATTGATGTCATCACCAGCACTTGGACTACCAGATGTCCACAAACCTTTTCACTTGTTTGTACATGAAGCACAGGGAAATGCCTTAGGCATGTTGACTCAGAAATTAGGAAATTGGGAGCGACCTGTAGCCTACCTATCGAAACAATTGGACCCTGTGGCCAAAGGATGGCCACCTTGCTTGAGAGCAGTTGCAGCTACAGCGCTACTAGTGAGTGAAGCAGACAAACTCACACTAGGACAGAACATACGAGTCACTGTGCCACATGCAGTCCTTGCCCTTATGGAACAGAAAGCAAATTATTGGCTCACCAATTCCCGAATGTTGAAGTACCAGAGCATGTTATGTGAAAACCCACAAATACAACTTGAAGTGAGCCATGCCTTGAACCCAGCCACCTTGATACCCATCAGTGAAGAACTCCCAGAACATGACTGTATCGAAGTCATGGAGACTGTGTTCTCCAGTCGACCCGACTTGACAGATGTGCCCATAGACAATCCTGACCAAACCTATTATGTTGATGGGAGCAGTCTCATCCTTGATGGACGACGCTGTGCCGGATATGCAGTCGTCACTCAACACGAAGTAGTTGAATCATCAGCCCTAGCCTCAGGCACATCAGCCCAGAAAGCCGAATTGATAGCACTCACCAGAGCATTGTTGTTAGGAGAAAAACTTATACTGAATGTATATACAGATTCCAAATATGCCTTCACTACCCTGCATGCCCATGGAGCTCTCTATAAAGAAAGAGGACTCATCACATCCGGAGGAAAATCAGTCAAATATGGTCCCGAAATATTGATGTTACTTGATGCCGTTTGGGCCCCAACACGTGTAGCTGTCATGCATTGCAGAGGACATCAGGCAGGAAAAGGAGAAGTTGCCCGAGGAAATAGATTTGCAGATGCCTCAGCACGACAAGCAGCTATGACAGGACAAATTGCCCCACAAGCTACGCCAATGCAAGCAGCATTGTTTCCAGTACCTTTGAATCTATGGACCCCACGATATACCACCAAAGAATTGGACTACTATTGTGACAAAGAAAATGGAGTATTGAAAGACGGATGGATTGAGCTGCCACCAGAAGAGGGCAGTCCACCTCCAGGACGAATAGTAATTCCTGAACTGTTAGGACCATCCTTTGTCAAAGCTTTCCACGAAGCCACCCACTATGGGAAGAGTGCTATGGAAAAAGCACTCAGACCACATTTCTACATCCCTCTGATGACAACCATATCAGCTTCAGTAGCACGACAATGTCAAACTTGTGCCAAGAATAATGCCAAGCAAGGCCTTATTACAGCACCCCGAGTTCAGTCAAGAGGTGTGACCCCCATGCACAACCTCCAAGTTGATTTCCCCGAAATGCCAAAAGCCAATGGGTACCATTACCTATTAGTATTAGTTTGTACTTTCTCTGGGTGGGTAGAAGCATTCCCAACCAGAACTGAGAAAGCCCGAGAAGTTACCAAGGTCTTAATGAGAGAGATTGTCCCCAGATTCGGAATTCCAGCAGTAATAGGGTCAGACAATGGACCCTCATTTGTCTCCCAAGTTACTCAGCAGTTAGCAAAAGCCTTGCAGATACAATGGAAACTCCACACTGCATACAGACCCCAGAGTTCAGGGAAAGTTGAGCGAATGAATCGTACCTTGAAAGCCCAAATGTCCAAGCTTTGTCAGGAGACACAATTGAAGTGGCCCCAAGTGCTTCCCATAGCTTTATTCAGAATACGCTCAGCTCCTGTAAAGTCAACAGGATTTTCCCCTTTTGAAGTTTTGTATGGTAAACCCCCACCAATAGTGCAGGGAATCAAAGGAAGTCTAGCCCAAATTGGTTCAGAAATAACCAGACAAGAACTTCTAGCTCTTAGTTTTGTTCTGCAGACTCTCCATACGTGGATCCAAGACCAGTTGCCTATCAACTTGACGGAACCCTTGCATCCCTACCAGCCTGGTACCTCGGTGTGGATCAAAGATTGGAAGAAGACACCGTTGGAACCTCATTGGAAGGGACCGTACACCGTCATCCTGTCTACCCCAACTGCAGTAAAGGTAGCCGAGATCGACGCCTGGATCCACCACAGCAGAGTCAAGCCCGCCGCCGATCCTGAACCAGAGCGGTGGACAGCAGAACAGCACCCTGATGTACCCTTGCGAGTTACTCTGAGACGGCAACCAGCAGCATAGACACTTCATCACAAGTGCTTTGCAGCAGCCAAGTCTTTCGAAGAGGATTGCTGTTTTCCATGCAGCAACAGCTTTGTTTCAACGAACCCAATTTGTGTGTGATTTGACACACTACTTTGAGACTACACTGACTAAGCCAGACTCCACAAGCCAACTGAATTGCTAAGTTGGTCAATGTGTACTGGACAACTTGAGGATCTTCAATCAACACTCAGCACCCGTTAAATTGCTTCATTAGCAAACGGACGAAGAATAATAGAACGTCGTGATCAAGATCAGCAAGCTGAGGATTCAGAAGAACTCCAATCAACATCGACATGCATCTCTACTTTTGCTTTGCTTTGGTTGCCTTCTTTGGAGGTTTTGAACAGACTTATGCTTTACCTCCATGCACTGCCTGCATTACTTCTACTAGAATTGGACTGAAAGTAACTCAGACTTTGCTTTATCATTCTTACTATACCTGCGAGGGGACAGTAACTCGGTGTATCTATAACACCACTGAACTAAATGTTTGCACTCATGGAAAAATTAAAACATGCTATAATCCGCATCAGAATCCATCCTATTACACGATGGAAATAAGATGGAAGGATGCAGATGGACCTATATTAGCTGCAACGCCGCCACTTAAGGACATTACTAAACCTGCTGTTTTGAATTTTGATGCATGCAATGTTATTAATAGAGATAGTTATTCCACCTGTGGTACATGGGAGAAAGCGTATCGAAATGACCATAAGTATATGTGTCCAGAAGGTGCCACAGGATGGAGAAAGTGTACAGGTAAAAAGGAACCAGGCTATAGTACTGCCCCAGCAGCAGACTACTATTGCCCGTATTGGGGATGTGTTTTTTATGCTACCTGGAATACTGGTATAACTGATGAGAAAATAGATAAACGAATGGCTACTTTAACCAAGCCAACCACAAATGATAAATGTCAGAAAGATGCTTGTAACCCCTTACACTTACGTATACACAATCCCCATGCATGGAAACAAGGATATAAGTTTGGTTTACGTATTGCTGGAGGAGCAATAGATCCAGGGACCATTGTGTATATCAGATTGAATACCCAAGCCCACAAGTCATCTAAATATCATATTCATAATACTTTCTATGAAGCCATGCATGTAAATAAGTTTGAGATCCCTCACCCCTCACAGAATTTATTTCTAGAATTAGCCGGAGCAGTAGTATCTAGTCTTAAGATCACAGATTGTTATTTCTGTGGCGGAACCCAAATGGGAGATCAGTGGCCATGGGAAGCCCAAGAATTGAATTATTCCATGATTTATAATCAGACTGAATTACACAAGACTACCAGTGAATGGGTGTTAGCGCACTCAATCGTTGGACGTCTTTGCTATGCCAGAACTGGACCCCAGTTCACCCAAAAGGTAGGACAGCTGGTCTGTCTTAGCCAAAAGTACTATAATGCCACAACCAAGAAGATAGCATGGTGGTCAGGAATTGGACATCCTGAACCTCCTAACCCATTAGCCAGATTTCCTGAACTTGCAGGTCTATGGACTAACCTTGCTGAAATCCAAGCCTGGCAGGCCCCACCTGGCCTATATTGGATCTGTGGAAACCGAGCGTATGCACAACTCCCACCACACTGGGGAGGAGCATGTGTCTTAGGAACCATCAGACCTTCTTTCTTTCTTTTAAACACTGAACATGGAGAACAATTAGGATACCCTGTATACACTACCCACCGACACAAGAGAGCACTAAGACAGAAAAGAGAAGCCTTACAGATAGGCAAGTGGGAGAAATGGCAAGGTGATGATTGGCCACCAGAAAGAATCATTGAATATTATGGACCCGCCACTTGGAATGATGATGGTATGTATGGTTATCGTACCCCAATTTATATGATTAATCGTATTATTCGCTTACAAGCAGTAGTTGAAATAATAACCAATGAAACTAGTCATGCTCTCACGCTTTTAGCTAGACAAAGTACACAGATGCGCACTGCGATATATCAGAACCGCTTAGCACTTGATTATTTGTTAGCAGCTGAAGGAGGAGTATGTGGTAAGCTGAACTTAACCAATTGCTGTTTGAAAATAGATGATAAAGGTCAAGTAGTTGAAGAAATTGCTAAAGATATGCAAAGACATGCTTATGTGCCAGTACAGACGTGGCACTCATTGAAATTTCCTAATTGGTTTGCTAACCTCTTTTCATGGGTGGGAGGATTTAAGACTTTCATCGTATTGGTACTAATCCTTGTTGCTGTTATCTTCTTATTACCATGTTTAATCCCATGTTGTATGCGTTCCATCCATAACACTATTGATAGTACAGTAGAGCGGAAGACCGCAACAAAAATCATGGCTTTATATACAGCCAGTCCTGGTAGAAATCCTTTAGCCAGGATGTGATTCTTCAGAAAGTGATTTAATTCTCACACCTTATTAAGTAATAGGGTGAGATTAATCAAAGGGGGGAATGTGGCAGGTGCAGGCCTGTGACCCACAGTGTCCGAACATAAGCAGGCCAGCATGGCTAGCTTGACCTGTAAATGAGGCCTGTGGAGAGGCATATAGGATTGCACATCCCCCAATATGCTGCTATTGTAAGATAGAACTCAGTAGAAGTATTGAATTAGCTTAGGTAAGCAGAACTGCAGTATTGAAAGATGGAAAAATACAGAAAAACATGTTTAAAAGTTACTGATAAGAAAAAGTACATCTGCAAAGAAATAATTAGGAGTGCTGACAGATGAGTTGCAGAGCCCAGCTCCTCTGCACGTACAAATTGGTTCTATAACCTTGAAAGTGTGAAAGTAACAAGTTGATGAACTGACCATTGTAATTGGGACTAGAAGGGGGGTATGCAGGTGTCATGCCCACTGGAGGGACATAACTGGATAAACTTATCAGTACCGGGACCAATAGAAGAGGTACGGGAGGTACGGGAGATTACCGGGACCAATGAAATGTTTTTCTATACCTAGAATGGAACAGAAGTCTATAAAAGTTGTTGTAATGCTTGAAAACTTTGCTCAGCCATTGTGAAATTGACTGGTTCGAGACTTGTGCACAAATAAATGATTTGGACCTTCTGAACAGACTCCTGGTATCATTGGTTTGTCTGCGCTTTGCTGCTACAAGAAGATCATATCTGTTTGCTATTTAAATTTGGGTGTAAAAGATGCTGATTGTTCTCTACAGGACTTTAAAGAGTAGGGGGTCATATTCAAAGGAATTTATGTGGTTTGCACACCTGCAAACCACATAACTTCCACTGACCAGGATATTCAGCGGCACTAATCTGGTTAGGACTGCTGAATGTCTCCTGCTAACTTAGTTAAATGCTCATCGCTATCTAGTTAGCAATGAGGATTCCGGAGTGAAGCAGGGGTGGCACCATTAGGTAGTGAGCACCAATATTTTGCCGCTAAACTGCATAAAGTTAGGACCAGTGAAAGGATCTCCTAACTTTATGCAATTTTGCAATCCAGGTAGTGGCTGAATATCGCTATAAACTGGATTGCACCAGCACTGAATATCCAGGTTTAAAATGACAACAACCAGCCCCTTTAGCAGTTCTGGCCACTGCCACTGAAAATGCCCCCTAAGGAGATTATGGATATTGCGAGTTACCACTTTCCAAGGCATGCCATTACTAATTAGGAGAGGATGTGGTAAATTAAGGGCTTCCACCTCTTAATGGGTGTCCCTTTTAATGTTAAAATAAAGTAAATGGATGTGGGTTGCCACTCATTAACAGTTGTCTCACTGTTAATGCAAGAAGTGTACTTGAGTATTTGATTAATATATTGCCTGATGTGGCATATTACTGGACAGTGACGTATCCCAACTGGAGATAATCAAAGAAGAGCAATTGAAAGGGAGTGTACTTTCTTAACCCAACAATATAGTAAAGGAGTATCATTTTCTTAACCCAAGAATATTACAAGAGGCCGAAAGAAGATGTGGTCTCTGACATAGAGACTTTACCATAGAAGAATGAAGGAGGAGTAGTAGTATTGCAGCTTGTGTTGCTGTATACTGTAGTCTATAGAAACATAGTGGGAAAAGACTGGGCTTGCTTGATTTAACAGAGGCAGATTCTAGCACCCCATCAAGGAATGTGACAAACCTACTATTTTATGTTTCTATCCAGACATGCATGAGAGCATTGAGACTTCTCAACAAATTTATTAATACTGGATTTGACGATTTTTCTATAAGATTTGTTTTTGCCCATGGGTGAACATATCACCCTAGGCTTGTAACTTGTTCACTTTAATTACTCTATACACTAATTAGTTGTGCTTATTCTAGATCAGAAGCAGACTCTGAGAAGGAGATATATGTAGATTGCTTCTAGAAAAAGAAACATTCTACTAGCTTTGCCACTTAGAGGGTCATTTAAGAAAGTTTAGTCATGATTTGGACATTTGAAGACGTGGACGTGGGTGTCAAAATCATGGACATGTCTCAGCCATTCCATAAATGATGTTTGCAGACGTCTCTGATGCAGAGACATCCAAGTAGGTACTGGGATGTGGCGGAGGCGTGTCTGAGGAGTGGCAATGTACTTACATGTCCCTGTTCGATATCAGAAATGTCTGAGACATCGGCAGGCACATGTCTTCTTCAGGCACAAATAGGCATCAGGAAAGTGCTTGTTTTTACCCTAAAACATCCAGAAAGCATAGAGAAGATGGAGAGTTAAGTAACTAACCGTAGATCACAAAGGCCCACACTGAGGTTTGAACCCTGACCATGGTGCTTTTAAGCCACTAATCTAACCATTATGCTACTAGACATCTTATTTCTGAAATGCTATCCTGGGGATGTCTATATAGATGTTTGATACATGTGCATATCGGGCCTGAACTTGCATGTGTCTGCTTTTTTTTCAGACATTCTGGCTTTGACGTCCCAGATTATACTTGGACGTCCCATTGTGAAATATGCCTCCTAGTGATTCCCTGGACATAAAATAGCAAAAATGCTTTCACTATGGTTCACCATGTTTTCTGCAAAACAAGGGGAAGAGTATAAAGACCCCTTGGATGTTACTGCGTTGAACAGCAGAGATCTCCAGTGTGCCTACTTAATTACTGCAATGTCGCCTGACGATGACTTGGTAATTTTCAAGAAGAGGGGAGGCTACCTTCTGCCCATTTGTATCAGGCTAAGGAGGAGACTTCTCTGGGAGAGAAAATACAGTTCCTATATAAACCTTCCCAATGCAGAACTTTGTTTTTGACAGCCAGACACTGTACCATGAGAAAGGAAGAGGAGCGAGTGGAGTTTTATGCACGATAGGTTTCCCAGTATCTACTGGCCCTGTTCAAAGATGCCACTAAAGTTTCCCAAGAATAAAGGCTAAAAAAACCCATTGCCCTTGGATGGCCTGGCAGTAGGTACAGATGCTGCAAAGCCTACATACAGGCAGAGAGTTGCATATGAAGGATCCCTGGTGTCAAAACAGCGAGAAGGATGCACTTGGTAAACCGCTTGAAGTGGCAGGTACAAACTGGAACCAGCATTGTGCTTTCATGAAGGCTGAGTGTCTATTGTACAAATAGTATAATTGCACTGGACTTCTGAAAGTTTGAAAGACCTGTATTGAGGGACTGTGGTTAAATCCAATTTCAAAGAGCCTGGAAAGGGGGGGGGGGGGGTACTAATTTGAACATGTAAGGGGCCTTCCTATTGGATGCTGGGGTGTTCGCTTAAGATCTAGTTGTGTAAGAAGCAAAGTTGAAGATGGCAAGGCCTGAAAAGGCCTATGAGAGGAAATGGCAGAGAGTATCAACATAATAAATTTTGGGTGTGCTAAGGAAGCTATAGGATGATAGGAAAAAGGTTGAGAAATCAGGTAAAAGATGGGGAGGTGGAACTGCTATTAGGTTGCATATGGGAATTCATACCTACCCAAAGTGCTCAAATACCAACTGAGCAGACTAGGTGGGCAATTTTAGTCTGTCTCCAGAAACAAGCAGGAATGCAGTCTTCACATATGGGTGTCGTCGGTACTGACAGAGCCCGCGGGGATGCTCCCCAGCATCCAATAGGAAAGTCTTTGGGAGCACTCCACTGCGCCTGCTTGCCTGCCTGCCTTCCCCCCTTCAACTCATCTCCTCATTTCTTCATTTTCCACAGATCCAGCATGTCATTGCCAAAAAATGTTTCTTTTTTGGTGAAATACCATGCTCTGCCTCCCTGTTGATGCCAGTTCTGTCAGATCTGACACCGGTACCGATAAATTTTTCTTTTTTAATTATAACTTTTCTATTCTTTTTCTTTTATTTCCTGTAGTTTTCAACACTAATGGGCCTCCATAATCTTGAATCTTCAATCTTGAAGAACACTTAAAACATGGAAAAAACTATTGTTTTTAAGAAATGTACCAAGTGTGCTGGTGCCATGTCAGTCATAGATAAACATGACTGGTATCTAAAATGTTTGGGCCCTGACCATCTATCAAACTCTTGTCCTTTGTGCTGGCAAATGACAAAGAGAGGCCTAAAGAACAGAGCCAGACAGTATGGATCGCTGTTCGCTCAGGACTCTATTTCAGTGGATTTCACGTCATCAAGGACATCAACCTCCTCTCATGGGTCTCGAGTCTCTTCAAAGTCAAAACATAAAACTCTCTGGTTTCTACTAAGTCATCGGCATCAAAGCCCGATACAGAGACTAGAGGAAAATCCCATTATAAGTATCGAGACTCCCCTAGGGGTACTTCTGATGCAGACCAGCCAAGCAAATAGCCTCGGCAGGAGGACCTGTCCTCCAAAGCATAGTAGGGGCTCCAGGATGCTCCCGAGGAGTTGACCTCTGGAGAGCTACCAGTTCCATACTCTGGGATGGTGGCTCCACCTAGACATCGGCCATCTCCCTGGACCAGTGCTCTCGAGAGGAGTTTGGCCACATTCCTGGCAGCCTCAGTACCGTCGACACCTCCAGCAGTGCAGGCTTCGGCACACTTCCTAGATCCAAGTGTATTGACCCCAGTGCTGGCCCTCGAACAGACATTGTTGAAACTCCCAAATCAGATGCCTCTGTTAGAACTGACCGATACCCCCAGTTCCCAACAGGCTCAAACAGACAGGGCTCCTGATTCCAATGCCTCTGAGCATTGGTATCAGCATCAAACCTAGACATCAATGAAGCATCGAGGTCAAATACAAGACCACCGACTTTTTGCCATATTCTGATTCCAGTTTTTCCAATTCTGACAAGGGCTCACTGGATTCCCAGGAACTTCCAGATATCCCTTCAGACCTTTCACCTCTACAAGAATGGCATAGGTCCCCACCAGAAGATATATCTTTCCAGGACTTCATACGGAACATGGCAGCAGGACTGGCCATCATAGTAGCCTCAGAGAAGGAACCAAAGTCAGAGAAATTGAAGATACTCCAATACCCTCTCACGCCCAAAGAAGCGGCTATTTTACTGTGCATTGCATCTTACAAGATCTGATGCTATGAATGTGGGAGGCTCCTCTCATAGTTCCACCTGTCAGCAAGAGACTCGATACTATGCACCGAGTTCCAGAGTGCCCAGGCTTCCAAAAAACCTCAGCTCCCCATCACTCAATGGTTGTGGAAATGGCGATGCGCCAAATAAAGAATTTTAAAAAAAATCACTCATCCATGCTTTGGGGTAGAGGATCGAGAACACTCGATGCCTTTGGGCGTCGATGCTTTCAGGCATTCATGTTGGCCTCCAGAATAAACTCTTACATGCAATACATGGGCATGTTTCTAAAGGATGTTACCAGGAATCTGGAGACGTTTGCCCCCATGCTGACTGATGATAAATGGGGTGAATTCCAGACACTCATGAAGCAAGGCCAAAATACTTCTAAATGTATTACCAGGGCCTCTTTTGATGCCTTTGAATCAACAAGCAGAGCTTCATCAATCTGCATTGGGGCTCACAGGAAAGCCTGGTTACAAGCTTCAGATCTCGAACAGTGGGTCCAGGACAAGCTGGGTAATATCCCATGTATGGGAAAGAACCTTTTTGGGAAAGATTGGAGAGAAAAAACTGAGGAGATTGAGACAGATGATCTCACCCTCTAATGCCTTTTTCAGAAATATGGCTGACCCCTCCAAAAGGAAGCCTCTTCCCAAGAAACCTTTCTATTCTAAGAAGAGATATTATCTTTCCTACCCACCTTCAGCTACCTACCTGTCTCAGCATCCTCAACAGTGGCAGCAAGGCCCTTGCCAACCCAAAAAGCTCAAGGCTCCTAAGCTTCAACCAGCTCCTCAGGCACAATCTGCACCTGGTTTTTGACTTGTTTCTAGAAAGCATTGCCAATCGGCCTCTGGAGGATCCCCAGCCCCTCCACATAGCAGGCAGACTCTGTACCTATGCACACAGGTGCATCTCAAATTCAGAACAGTGGACACTCAACATTGTCCAAAGGGGGTATCCATTTCATTTCAAAACCTACCCCCCCCCATCCATCAGCTTCACAGGGGACTATCCCACCCAACCCTTGAAAGTACTCTCTTAAGAGAAGAGGTGATCACCTTGTTATCCCAGGGTGCCATAGAAAGAGTTTCTCCTCCTCAAGAAAGGATGGACTTCTACTTTTTATATTTTTTCAACCCGAAGAAAACAGGAGAAATCAGGCCCATCTTGGATCTCAGAGACCTAAACAAGTTCCTGGTCCGAGAAAAATTAAAAAGGATTTCCCTGGGAACTCTGCTTCCATACCTCCTGAGACACAATTGGTTATGTTCTCGAGACCTCAAGGAGGCGTACACACATTTATTTCTTTATTTAGTTGGGCTTATATACCGCTTTTCTCCGGGTCAAAGCGGTTTACATTAAACAACATGTGATAGGTAGTTACATCGAACATAGGGTTAACTTATTTAGAATTAAGTGAGGTAGTAAATAAAATAAGGGAAATGTTTAACTTAATTACATATTTACAGTTCAGATGGGCATACAAATTGAGAGTTTGGCTTCGTAGTCAATTTCATGGGGTTTTCGGGGAGGCCAAAGTGTTGAATGAAGAGGTGTGTCTTCAGTTGCTTCCTGAAGGAGGACAGTGGATCTGATCTTGGTCAGGAGTGTGTTGGGGGCATAGAGTTCGAAACAGGGGGTGCAGGCTTGGTTGTTGTGTTTTGTTCTGGCATGCGGGATGACCAGTGTGTTGTTGGCTGTTTGTCTTGTGGCTCTGCTGGGCTTGAACTCTTGAGGAAGTGAGCATAGGTGGGATGATTCCTGGTGTTGGATAGTTTTATAGATGAGGAGAAGGGTTTTGTATTTGATGCTGCTTTCTAGAGGGAGCCAATGAAGCTGTTTTAGGATAGGTGTAATGTGGTCGTATTTCTGTTTTTGTATGATGCGTGCTGTTGTGTGTAGGGCTGTGCGTAGAGAGAGGAGTGAGGAGTGGGGGAGGCCCTGGTATATGGCATTATAGAAGTTGAGATGGGGGAGGGTCATGGCCTGCATTACTGTGCAGACGTTGTGCTGATCCAGGAGGGGATGGAGACGTTGAAGGGCCTTTGCCTTGAAATATATTGCCTTTGTGGTTTTGGCTACTTGTTGCTCAGGTGAAAGGGTTTGGTCCAGAATGATGCCCAGGTATTTTATTTGTGTTTGTACTTTTATCTGAGTGGTGCTTAGAGCGAGGTGGGTTAGGGGTGTGAATGAAGGGTCCTTTGTTATGAATAGTGCTTCTGTTTTCTTGTAGTTGATAGTAAGGTTGTTGTCCTTGAGTCATTTGGAGACATTGTCGAAGCATTGGAGGAGCAGAGGGTGGTTGGTGGTTATTGGTCCATTTGGCATGATATCATCCACATATATGTGGAAGTCGATGCTGTGGGATTTTATAATTGAGCAGAGCGGTTGCAGGTAAATGTTGAATAAAAGGGCTGATAATGTGGATCCTTGAGGCACCTCCTGGGTTTGGCGGTAAGGGGTAGAGACCCTGGTTACTGATCCATCTCCTGCACAGACAGTGTCTGCTCTTCATGTTTCAAGGAAACCATTATCAATACTGGGTGCTGCCCTTTGGCTTGGCCTCTGCACTGCGAGACTTCACAAAAGGCATGGCAGTAGTCACTGCCTATCTTCGCACTTTGGGGGTCTTCATCTCCCTTACTTAGATGACTGGCTAATCAGGGGAGACTCCACTGAGGAGATAAACAAAACTCTCCCTTCATCATACCATCATGGTGCTCCAACATCTGGGATTTATCTTAAACTTCCCAAAGTCTCACTTCACGCCAATCCAACATCTGGAGTACATCAGAGTGTTCTTAGACACTCAACAGGCCTGAGCTTCCTTCCACAAGATCGATGTGCCCACCTCATCAAGCTGGAATGCAACAGCAAAACCATGTAATAGCTTGAGAGATGCTATGTCTGTTGGGACACGTTGAGGCACATTACAACAAGTTGGCCACCCAGGCCCCTGTGCGCTGGATCGGAATTAGGACACACAGGGGCAGATCGGATTCTGACCATGCAGGGGCTAGATATGCCCTGTGGGATCAGAATCCGGTCTAGGGTCTGTACATGCAAACCGGGACCCGATTCTGAACGGCCTGCATGTACAGAGCCATGCCCAGCTAACTCAGTCAGGCTCCTGAATGGAGTTGAGGTGCCATGGCATCTGCTTACCATGGCACTGACCAGAAGTTCCTTGCCCCGCAGCCCGACCCTCGATCTGGTCTCCCATAACCAGGGTCAGGCTGCGGGGAATCTCCTGCATCACCTCATCCTTTTAGTGCTGCCCAGGCCTACCATCCCCCGACGTCCAGGGGGACCTATTCCACCTCTGAAGTGGAATGAGTTCCCCTTCCAGTCTGCCGACCCCAGACGTACAGGGCTGACTTTAAAATCAGCCCTGTACGTCCAGGGCCATGGACCGCCCACTGCCTGCCCTCATCCTGCCTCTGCAATGCCCCCATCTAAGCCTCCCCATAGAAACTCCTTGTTCATAGAGGGAGGCTTTTCTCGGAATGGCAAGGGGGACAAATAGAGGGGATGGACGTCCCAATGGACGTCCATCCCAGCTATTTGCATGTTGGAATAGACCCCATGGTCTCCATGGTCCATGTCATCCCCTATGCTTGATTACATATGCAACAAACCCAATGGACTTTGTCTTCTCAATGAACGCAAGGATCCACATCACCCCCCAACTGATCAGGTCTCTTCAGTGGTAGTGTTCTCCACAGAACCTACTCGGTGGGTCACCTTTTCAGATGTCTCTATCTTGATGTATCCTGACAATGGATGCCTCCAAGCTGGGTTGGGGAGTGCATTTGAATGACCTAACCACAGAGGGATTGTGGATACAACAGGAATCAGCCCTGCAGATCAACTGCCTAGAACTATGAGCACCGACAAATGCTGTTTGGGTTTGGCAACCCCAACTTTTGGGGCAACATCTCTTAATCAGGATGGACAACCAGGTTGCCATGTTCTACGTAAACAAACGGGGGGGGGGGGGGGGGGTGAACAAAATGTTCTTGTAGAACCCCACTCAGAATTTTTCACCACTCTGCAGAACACACAGCTTCCACTCTTCTGTTCCAGGCTTCCATTGCTGCACCGACAGGCCTTGGACGCCTTTCTTCTTCATTGGGAACAGGGTCAGCATTCCCTCCCTTCCCCTTGGTTCCCAAAATGCTGTTCAAACTACAGGCCGACAGGGGCTCCGTGATTCTCATAGCCTTTTTTTTGGCCCCATCAACTGTGGTTTTCTCTGCTTTTTCGCCTTGCATAGGCTCAACCTCTCAGCCTTGGATGTACGCCCGAAATCCTCTCTCAGGACCAAGGAACGCTTCTACATCCCAGTCTTCATTCTTTACGCCTCACAGCGACTGCTGAAGAGCTAGTGCTCACTGACCTTGACCTGCCACAGGAGGTTCAAGATATTCTTCTTGTATCACACAAGGATTCCAACAGGTGATCTTATGCCTTCAAGCAGTGTAGGTTTGCCCTCTGGTGCTCCCCAAAGGGCATTGACCCTTCTTCTTACCTGGTTGATTCCCTTCTACAATATCTCCTCCACTTATCATTGGCAGGTCTTAAAACTAACTCACTGAGAGTTCATATTAGTGCTACTGCGGCCTCTCACAAACCACTGGATGGGCAGGCTTTCTCTTCACACCCCTTACTAGCATGCTTCATGCGGGGTCTCCTACTTCCAAACCCCCCAGTAAGCCACCTTCAGTGGCCTGGGACCTCAATGTGGTTCTTGCTCAATTTCTAAAGCCTCCTTTCGAGCCTTTATCCACTACTTCACTAAAGTTTTTATCTTGGAAGGTAATCTTCCTCATTACCATCAAGTCAGCTCATCACATCTGTGAACTGCAGGCTCTGGTGGCAGATCCGCCCTATACCCGGTTCCGCCATGACAAGGTGGTTCTGCGTACTCATCCGCATTTCCTTCCAAAGGTAATCTTCTCCTTCCATCTAAACCAGTCTGTCATCCTACCGATTTTCTTCCCAAGACCACATGCATCTCGGGCTGAATCAACGCTATACACTTTAGACTGCAAACGAGTACTGGCTTACTACTTGGATAGAACTAAGAATAAGATAAGAATAAGAATAAGATAGAACTAAGAATAAGATAAGATTTGCTCTTGAGAGTCTCTCTCCATACAAAGATTCGACTTGCTCAAGCCATGGTATTTTCAATAACATCATATGGATGTGAAAGCTGGACAGTGAAAAAGATAGACAGGAAGAAAATTGATGCCTTTGAATTATGGTGCTGGAGGTGAATACTGTGTATACCATGGACTGCCCGAAGAACAAACCAGTCTGTACTGGAGGAGATCAAACCTAAGCTTTCTTTAGAAGCTCAGATGACAAGACTTCGACTTTCATACTTTGGACACACCATGCGGAGAGAGAGATCATTAGAGAAAGACATCATGCTTGGCAAGATAGAAGGTCAACGCAAAAGAGGAAGGCCAGCAATGAGATGGATCAATACAATAACAGCAGCTACGGGTACCAGTCTGTCAACAATAAGCCGCCTGACTGAAGACCGAACACAATTTAGGATAGCTATCCAGAGGGTCGCCATGAGTCGACTCCGACTCGACGGCACTTAACAACAACAACAGAACTAAGAATCACAGAAAATCCTCTCAATTATTAATTTCCTTTTATCCCAGTCACCTTGGGCTACCAGTGACAAAATGGACTTTATCCAGATGGATAGCAGATTGCATTTCATTTCATTATGCACAAGCAGGACTTTCGCTAGAGGGTCATGTCACTGCTCATAATGTGCGGGCTATGGCAACCTCCAACTACCATTAGGAGTGGTATAGCCTTCTGGAATCAAGTCCAATGGGCCACATCTTGTCCACACTCTTTGGCTCTAAACGTTAGCCTCAGGGATCACACTGCTCCCCCCCCCCATGCTAGTCTGGGAAAGAAAGAAAGAACCCAGAAGAATGGGCTGTTTAATAGCTTGAGAGCTCTGAGAAGATTCTCTGCATCTAATCAGAGGATAGAGTAGGGGATACACTATATAACTATGAAAATTTGGAGAGAACCTGGGGAGGGTATGGCATGTGAGTTTTCATATAACAGGGACTTAGGAAACTCCTGCTCTAAGCTGCCGAAAGTCTCTGTCGAGACCAAATGTTTCAAGTTGCCCCATATCACATGGAGGGCACATCCATTGAGGAATAAGACCGTATCACTCTTCCTCACAATCATACCCCTGTACAGTGTCACTTAAACAATGGGCAGTCCCATCTTGTCAAGGCGTCTCCCAGAAGTGGGGAGAGGGGCTAGGATGTAAAAATAAAAATAGGTTGTACACCTCTAGGTAGTATGAAAGGTTAGATGAATTTTCTGTATCTGTCTCAAGAACCAGGCCCAAAGGAAGAATTAAAACAAATGTATTTCTCTCATTCCACTAGGTTGGTGGATGATATTTGGATAGAAGATCAAGTATCAAGATAACAGGTAAGTTAACAGTATTCTCACAACAATATTTAATCATGCAGAAATTTATCATATACCTCTTCCTGAGCAATAGCAGGGATACTCAATTAATTTCAAAATTTTTCTCTTTTTATTTAACAGGGTTTCAGCAACAGGCTTCAACATCAGATAAGTACCTCAGTATAACAATTATTCTGTGTTGTGTCAGTGTCAAAGGTACTGTATGTGTGTGATGCAAGTAGGCGAGCTCACCATTTCAGTTGGCTGTAGAAAGCTCACCAGGGCTGTAGGTAACATTGGGCCACCTATGTGATGTTGCTCCCTCAGTGCAACCTTCTGTTGTGTCTCTTGACTCTTAAATAAAAAAGGAAAGAAATTCTCTATCACAACCAATATTCAAGTGTAATAGGATGTTATTTCACACTATTTGACTCTTTGTGCAGTCTTAGTTACACTGGAGATCTAGCTATCAAAAAAAAAAGTTCAGAAAGCCTATCTATACACATATGTAAAAACTACTATTAAAGCTTTGGAATTACAGAGCTTAAAAGGGAGAGAGGAGGCATTGTGGGTTAAACTAGAAAGAGGGAAAGAGAAATCTATTTGCATTGGTGTGATATACAGACCTCCCTCACAAGAGGAAGAGGTGGACAGAGAGTTAATTGAAGACACACACAGCATTGCTAGGAAAGGGGAAGTGCTACTGATAGGAGATTTCAATATGCCAGATGTTGATTGGCACATTCCTGCTGCAGTATCATCTAGAAGTAAGGAGATCCTGGATTCTCTACAGGGAGAACTATTCAGGCAATTGGTAACAGACCCCACACGTAAAGGGACCATACTGGACTTGGTGCTTACCAATGGTGAAAGTGTTTCTGATGTTGTAGTGGGAGATCATTTTGCATCCAGTGATCACCAGATGGTGTGGTTCAGTATTAGGACTAGGGCTGTTAGAATCCATTCCAAGGTGAGGATCTTAGACTTTAGGAAGACTAACTTTGCGAAGATGGGCCAATACCTCAGGGAGTCATTAGTGGGATGGGAACAGCTGGGGGATGTAGAAAAACAGTGGGCAAAACTGAAAGGGGATATTTTAAGGGCAACCAACCTTTTTGTTAAAATGGTAAATAAAGGCAAAAGGAAAAGGAGACCGCTATGGTTTTCTAAGGAAGTAGCTGAAAAATTGAAGAAAAAGAGGGAGGCCTTCATGAAATACAAGAGATCACAGAGAGAGGAAGACAGGCATCTATATTTGGAAAAACCTAGAGAAGCTAGCAAAGTAGTCAAGAAGGCAAAGATTCAAAAGGAGGAGGAAATAGCCAATGCAATAAAATGGGGGGATAAGACATTTTTCAGATATATTAGTGAGAAGAGGAAGTGCAAAAGTGGTATTGTCAGACTCAAGGGTGTAGGGGGGGGGGGGGAATATGTAGAAGCTGATAAGGATAAAGCGGAATTGCTTAACAAATATTTTTGTTCTGTGTTCACAGATGAAGAACCAGGAGCAGGACCTCAGAAAACACCCACAAATAGGAACAGAAGCGAGGGACATCTTGAACAATTTTCAGAAGACTGTGTTCGTGAGAAACTAGCTCAACTTAAAGTAGACAAAGCGATGGGACCGGATGGGATACACCCTAGAATAATGAGGGAACTTGGGGACGTTCTAGCAACTCCACTGACCTTTTCAATGCCTCGTTGGAGTCGGGAGTGGTGCCAAAGGAATGGAGAGAGGCTCATTTGGTGCCTTTACACAAAAGCGGTAGTAAGGATGTGGTTGAAAACTACAGGCCAGTTAGTTTAACTTCGGTGGTGAGTAAATTATTGGAAACGCTGCTGAAAGAGAAAATAGTGAGGTTTCTGGAGTCCAGTGGATTACAGGATCCGAGGCAGCATGGATTCACCAGAGGCAGGTCTTGTCAGACAAATCTGATTGATTTCTTTGACTGGGTGACCAGGGAGTTGGACAGAGAGAGAGCTCTAGATGTGGTGTATTTAGATTTCAGTAAAGCCTTTGACACTGTTCCTCACAGGCAACTTATAAACAAACTGAGCACCCTAGGGATGGACCCTAAAGTTACTGCTTGGGTTAGAAATTGGTTGGGTGGGAGGCGACAAAGAGTACAAGTAAATGGATCTCACTCTGAGGAGAAGGATGTTACCAGTGGTGTGCCCCAGGGATCTGTCCTTGGTCCGATTCTTTTTAACATCTTTGTTAGTGATATAGCGGAAGGGCTGTCGGGTAAGGTTTGCCTCTTTGCAGATGATACCAAAATCTGCAATAGAGTAGACACCCAGGAAGGTGTACATAACATGAGGAGGGATCTAGCTAAGCTTGAAGAATGGTCTAGAATTTGGCAGCTGGGATTTAATGTTAAAAAATATAAGGTCATGCATTTGGGCTGCAGCAATCCAAGGGAGCAATACAGTATAGGAGGTGAAGTACTTTTGTCCACTAAAGAAGAGCGGGACCTAGGCGTGGTTGTGTCTGATGATCTTAAAGTAGCTAAATAGGTAGAAAAGGCGACGGCAAAAGCTAGAAGTATGCTTGGGTGCATACGGAGAGGAATGACTAGCAGAAAAAAGGAGGTGATAATGCCTCTGTATAAGTCTTTGGTGCGACCTCATTTGGAGTATAGTGTGCAATTCTGGAGACCGCACCTTCAAAAGGATGTGAACAGGATGGAGTCGGTGCAGAGGGTGGCTACTAAAATGATTAGTGGGCTTCATTATTAAGCATATGAGGACAGACTTAAGGATCTTAATATGTACACCTTAGAGGAAAGGCGGGATAGAGGTGATATGATTGCGATGTTTAAATACCTCCGTGGCATAAATGTTCAGGGAGAGAGCCTCTTTCAATTGAAAGCAAGTTCTGCTACGAGGGGACATGGGATGAGGGTGATGGGAGATAGATTCAGGAGTGATATGCGGAAATATTTCTTTACAGAAAGAGTAGTGGATCCGTGGAATAGTCTCCCAGTGGAGGTGGTAGAGATGAGGACAGTAACTGAATTCAAGAAAGCATGGGACCAACACAGAGGATCTCTAAAGGTAAAAAGTGGACTGTTGTAGTTGTTGATATGGAAGGAGAGACTAGATAGGCCATGTGGTCTTTTTCTGTCATCATGTTTCTATGTTTCTATGTTTCTATGTAACTTCCAAAAGCTTCTCACACATACTTACATAAGCAGGGGCTTTTACTTTCACAGGAACCAATTCACTACAGGTCTGAGCACTTTCTCTCTATCCTGTCTAGTTACTACCCAAATCTGCTTTCCAGGCGCAACTCCTTCTATAGTGTCACTCTCTCTCTTGGGCTGTCTGTGCCTGTCTTCTGTCTCCTCTGCTGCTTTCTTGGCTAAACTCTCACAGTTTCTCATTCTAGACACATCCCTGGCATCTTTCCCTCTCTCTCGGCTATGTCTCTGTTTCAGCAGACTCACACTCACATATCTGACTCTTAGATGGGCTCTGCTCCTCTACAGCTCCTCTCAGGATCTGGTCATTTCCTGCAGCTTCTCATTTCCCAGCACCTCAACGATTCTTTGTTCCAGCAATCCCTCTCTGCTGGCTCTGATCACCTCCTCTGCAGCTGGACTTCTTCTCAGCTGATTACTTGTTCTACAGGTAAGCCTCCCCATGCATAATTCTTGGATCTCACCAACTCAGCACTGCCTCTTATAGTCTCACAGACTGCTGTGTCCTTGATGACTAACACTCCCAGTCTTTGGGACCTCTTCATATGCTCTCTGGTCCAGCTGCTCCTCCTCCATGAGCTTCTTGCTTTCAGCACATGGATTTTTTAGACTTCTGCAGCATGAGGGCTCCATGGGCAGCTTCTTTCTTTCTCCTCTTGTTGTCTTCTATTTTCCTGGTGCAGCTCAAAATTCTTTTTCTCTGCCTCCAGTAGGAACTAATCTTCACCCTTCTTCAATGGGATTTAGGGCAGGAACCTTCTTCTCTTTTCCTTGTTCCAGGGAGAACTTCACTTTCCTGCCAGAAGACTTCTCCAGGCTGGCCGGGTGCCTTTCCTGGTTCAGAACATTTCCTGTTACTGGCCCCAGTGTGACTTCTTTCTTTGTGGTGGCTTCCACAACTCCAGATCCGCCCCCCCCCCCCCTGCTGCTGCTCTTTACTGCTCCCGTGACTTTTTCTCTTTAGCTACAGCTTGAGTGCTCAGTTTCCCTGTGGCTCTCCCTCATGCCATGACTTTCAAACCTACCTCTCTCACTGCAGCCACTGTCTATTGCCACTATGATTTATGGCCTTTCTGCAGCTCTCCTATACTTTTCATTAGCTGATGCCTTTGCTGGGGCTTCCCTTTTCTTTTAGCCATTAGCTGTTCTTGTGGCTCTGCTCCCATCACTTCAGTGGCTTGGATTCAATCCTGGCCATTGCTGCCACCGTTCTTCTTTGCAACTGCTATTGCTGCTGTTTTTTGCTACTGCTGTGAGTCCCGAGGGGGACAGTCCTGCTTCAGCGGCTCTTCGCTCCCTGTTGCCTGCCATCATAGTTTTTTCCACCCCAGGGTAGGTAATTTTAAATATATATTTAGGGCATCTGATACTAATTTATAACGAGAATACCCCAATAAAATACCTCCAATGAGAATACTGGGTGTTCTGGTTATAACCAATAAACCTCAAAAATCACCCTAACCTGCAGTGCTCTGATGGCCACATCCTGCTCCTACCATCACAGTAAAATGATGTCATCAGAGCAGGACTGGCTTTTCTCCAGAGATAGTGCAGGGTATGCAGCCGCACTTACTGGTAACAATGCACCGACATTGCCGATGTGCTGGATCTCTCTAGCTTAGATAAGTCTTTGACTTATCTAAGCATGCATGCTGCCCTTCCCACCCTGCCTATCAGCCATCCTTCAGGTTTTTTTCGCTACTGCGGCAGAGACTGCCACAACTCTCCCTCCATCCACTGCCCTCGTCTATTTTTGTAGCTTTTTTTCTACCTCATTACACTTTTTCTTCACAAATCCTTCTTTCTTGACCAACAATTTAATTTACAAAACGCCCCCAAAAACAGTGGACAACGGCACCATGCGCGCGCATGCATGTTCCCCCTGGTTTCACTTCTTAAAAACAAAACAAAACAAAACAACAACAAGAACGTCAGGAGAGACCAGGGCACAAAAAAAAAAAAGAATTTTCTCTGCAGGAACAAGTCACAGTCTCACAAGTGGTCACAGGTTCACAACTCACATGAAAGCCTCAAAGCAGTACTCCAGCCATAGTAAGTCTCCAATGGCATCTCTAGTAGCATCCCCCACTTCTCTGCTCCTCCCATCAGGTCCATACTCGGCACGATTAGGACACCTTGGGGCTGCCATGTGGCTGGAGACAGACTTCCTACCGGCCCAGGCTCAATGAATACTGGCCCAGTGCCTGTGTACCCAGGCCCGAGGCTCCACCTCTCCCCTTCAGGCCCGACAGCCTTCCCTGGACCGGTTGTGGCTTTGGATGATCCCAGAGGGAAAGTGAAGGATAAATCAAAACATAAGCATCAGGAGCAGCCAGCTACAACTCCAGGTAAAGACCTCAAGCGCCATAAGTCCTGAGACTTCCTGGAGAACCAGCTCCAAAAGCAGCCAAACTTCAAGCCATGCCAGTATTGTCTCTAGCTGGTCCTTCCATTTGCCTTCTAAGGGTCCCCACTCCAGATGTTTCCTTTATTTCTCTTCTGAAGAAGTTTATCGAAGACAGTGTGCTCTTTCTGCAATCAGCAACAGCGGCAGTGCCATCAGGAGGTTGTAGCCAATCCGCAGTGCACCACCTCTGAAGCCCCCTTGAATCCTCGCCTCCCCCCATGCGACGCGTTGCCCCCACTGGTCCACTGGACGAAGACACATGTTCCTTGTGGAGCGCCCCCTTTTCCCAGGAGTCAGCCAAACTCCCTCCCAAGGACATTTCTACATCTGACCGTGATTCAGAGGAGCCACCTGAAGACTTCTCTTACCCAAAATTCCTCCAGAAAATCTCTTGAGCACTCCAGACCCCTGAACACACTACAAAGACACTTATCCACTCCTTAATCACCTCCCGTCTCAACTACTTTAACCTACTCCTTGCTGGTCTTTCTTTGAATCATCTCTCTCCTCTTCAATCTGTTCAACACTCTGCTGCTCGGCTAATCTTCCGCCAGCCTCGTCATGCCCATATTACTCCTCTTCTCAAGTCACTTCATTGGCTCCCTATCTGTTTCCGCACCTGCTCACCTATAAATGCATTCACTCTGCAGCTCCTTACTACCTTTCTTCTCTTATAACTCTGCCCTTCTGGCAAACTGCTTCTATCTGTGCCCTTTTCTTCTATTGCTAACTCCAGACTTCACTCCTTTCACCTTGCTGCACCCTACACCTGGAATAAGCTACCTGTGTACGCCAGGCGCCTTCTCTGACCCTTTTCAAATCCAGGCTGAAAACTCACCTCTTCGCTGCTGCTTTTGGATCTTGACTCACCTGATCTCCTTGTTTCTTTACCTTTCCCCCTTGTTTTTCCCTGTCTACACCTTCTGTGTTGTCTGTCTTGACTAGATTGTAAGCTCTGATGAGCAGGGAATGTCTCTTACATGTCTGTGCAGTGCTACATATGATTTGTAGCGCTACACAAATGCTCAGTAGTAGTAGTAGTAGTAGTAAAAGGGATTTTCAATCCATCCTTAAGGCGTGCAGTACACCCAGGATGTCATAGCCCTGTCAGTCCCCCCATCTTACAGGAACTGCAGACCTCCATCTGGAAAACCCCCGCATCTGTTCACGCGACCTCATGGTGCCTGGATCTCTGATATAAAATCCTTCCAGCTCCAGGATTCCAGCACAACAGCTCCCTCACCAGTCAGTCATCTCGGAAGTGGTCCTGAAGAAATCAAAAACCACCAAATCATTCTTTCACTCCACTGGTTAGGGACCAAAGAACATTGGATGCTATGGCCAAAAGTCCTAACAGAAAGGCCTTCAAGCAATGCACATTCTTGCCCATCAGCTTCAACGTCTGCACTACTATCACAACCTCTTTCTGTAATTAGATGATCCCATCTCCTTGCCACCAGAGGACCACCCTCAACTTTTAACTAACCTACACAAATCCCTATATCATCTCATCCACACTACTTATGATGCCTTTGACTCCGTAGCCCAATCAACAGCCACCGCGATCTCTGCCAGGCAGACGGCATGACTATGAGTGTGTGGCTTTCAGGAAGCTATGACCATTTGGTGGATGCCCCATGCCTGGGGGATAGCCTTTTCATCTTGAAAGTACAGGAAGCAGTCTCGGAAGTTAAAGATCACTCCTCCACAGTCCAAGAGCTCTCTGCCCAACCAGCGGAACGCACAATGTCATCTCACAGAACCTAGATTCCTCAGTACCACAGAGCTTATCACTATCAGTACTTTCAACAATTCTACCCTCGCCGGCGCTTCCAACCTTATCCTTGGCAACATCTGCAACGCACACCTGCTCCGGCTTATACGCAACGCTCCTGCCCATGAGACAGAAAACAGCAACTGTCAAATCCCCCTGCTCCTCAGAAAGCTAGCCCTAAGTTTTGACTACCTGCCAGTGGGGGGCCAGATACATCATTTCAAGGATGCCTGGAACATGATCACCACAGACAGCTGGGTCCTCAACATTGTCCGGGGGGATGATGAATCAACTTCATAAATCCTCCCCCGACCCATCCCCCACCACTGGCGAAATCACTCCCACCGCAACATCTCACCATTCTATAGCAAGAGATCTTAGAACTTCTCTGCAGTCATGCCATAGCATCCATCCCCCTCAAACAGCGACGTCAAGGTTTCTACTCCTGTTTCTTCCTCATACTGAAGAAAATTGGAGGATTCTGACCCATCCTCAACCTTCACGACCTCAACCTTTACAAAAAGAAGGAAAAGTTCAAAATGAACTCTCTCCCCATTATCCTCCTGCTTTTTTGCTGAGACGATTGGCTAGCCTTCATGGACTTGGAGGATGCCCATGTGCACATTGCCATTCACCCACTCCATTGGCACTACTTCTGTTTTCAGTTTCAACAAGAACATTACCAGTACTAAGTCCTCCCTTTAGGCCTCTTGTCCGCCCCACAAGTCTTCATAAAATGCCTCACTGTAGTGGCCACCCACATGCGCAGACAAGGTCACTGCGTCTACCCATATCTAGACGACTGGCTGGTCTCTGCATCTTCCAAGGCGGAATCGCTGCACACCTTGCAAGCCATCATCAAAGCACTGCAAGCCATGGGCTTCCTTGTCAACACCAAAAAGTCCAACCTTGAACCTCAACAGCGACTATCCTTCATAGGAACCATAATCAACACTGTCGATGGCAAAGCATATCTTCCTAATGACAGGGCCCTTGCCATACAATGCCTCAGTACCACCCTCCAGAACCAATGCATCATCATTGGCACATACAATCCTGCAACATTTAGGACACATGGCTGCATCGATTCACATTGTTCCACTTGCAAGGCTCTACACGAGACTTCTCCAATAGCACTTTAGACTAAATTGAAATCAGCACAAGCAATTTTTTTGCAAAATGATTCACGTATCAGGGGACACGTACCTTCGACTTTGGCAGAGTCTTCGATGGTGGTCCAACCCAGTCAATCTAGGGGAGGGATGCCCCTTACAGCCCCCTTCACCTCAATTTACCCTGATGACAGATGCCACAATGCATGCCTGGGGAGCACACCTCCTCCATCTGACCACAAAATCACATGGTCACAACAGGAGCGTTCGCTTCATATCATTGTATTAGAATTATTAGCAGTCTATTATGCCCTATAGGCTTTTCAACCCTGGGTACCCACAAGACCCTCTTGATACAAACAGACAACCAAGTCACAATGTGGCCTAGTGGTTGGGGCAAGTTTCCTAAGGTCAGGGGTTCAAATCCCACTAGAGGATAACAACCTTGGGCCAGAAGGACTGGGGTTTCTAGTCCCACATGTGCTCCTTGTGGTTTTGGGCAAGCCACTTAACCCTCCATTGCCCATGTTCCCTGTAAAATAGTTATCTCCAAGTTATAATGCCCTGTTCAATGTAATTTCAGTTTGTTCAATGTAAACCACCTTGATATCATGAAAGGCAGTATATAAGAAATGTTAAATAAAAAATAAAATAATTCAAAAAAGCAACCCATCCACTAGCACACAATATAGGGATCTAAGAAAGGAAACTAAACAAAACTAATCAAGGAAAACTTGCAGACATCAACCACCAGATACTACAATATACAACCAAGGAGACCCACTTATTTGCCTCCCACAGGACCCTTAGAATTCAAAAAGGAAATCAATTGAGAGAAATAAAGAAAAATAAAGGAATTACCTTGCAGTTTCACCAAGCACTTACATGGAGACTTTAGGAAATACAAACCCCCAAGTTGAAGAACCTGCAGACGTAGGGTTACCAACCAGCCGGTTTTCAGCCAGCCTGGCCGGTTTTTCCATGGCCAGGCCGGCTGCCGGCACAGATGTAAAACCGGCCCTTAAAAAGCCAGTTTTTTGCACTGGCCGCAAGATCGGGAGCGGCCAGAGCAAAAAAACGGCTTTTCTCCCGACTCCAGATGTCCGCGGCACGAACGCGATCCTCTGTGGCACAGTGCAGCCTCTGCTTCTGCTTTTTACAGAGCAGCGGCTGCAATAAAGTTAATTTGAAAAGGAAAGACAACCTGTGAGAAGCCCTCCCCCTATGACATCACTTCCTTCCTCATGCGCTGCGCTGTAGAAGGACGTCCGGAGGGCTCCTCACAGGTTGTCTTTAGTTTTCAAAGTAAGTTTATTATAGCTGCTGCTCTGTAAAAAGCAGAAGCAGCGGCTTCAGCAAGGGGGGAGTGAACCAGCACTGAGAGGAGGAGGAGGAGGGGGGGGGGTCAGGGTGAGTGAACCAGCACTGAGAGAGGGGGGGGGGGGAATCACTGGGTGAGTGATGTGAACCAGTACTGAAAGTGGGGGATCACTGGGTGAGTGATGTGAACCAGCACTGAGAGGAGGAGGAGGGGGGGTGTCAGGGTGAGTGAACCAGCACTGAGAGGGGCCGGGGGGGGGGGGGGGGGTCAGGGTGAGTGAACCAGCACTGAGAGGGAGGGGTGAGTGAACCAGCACTTGGGGGGGGTGAGTGAACCAACACTGAGAGGGGGGTGAAGCAGCACTGGGGGGGGGGGGTGAAGCAACACTGTGACTAGAGGGGGGTGAAGCAGCTCTAAGGGGTGAAGCATCACTAAGGGGGGCTGAAGCAGCTCTAAGGGGTGAAGCAGCTTTAAGGGGGGGGGTGAAGCAGCAGCGGCTGCAAGGGGAAGGAGGTGGCAGAAGGAACTGACAGGTGGAAGGTGAGGGCTGGAAGAGAGCTGAAAGAGGGGGGAAGGAGGTGGCAGGAAGGAACTGACAGGGTGAAGGAAGTGGCTGGAAGAGAGCTGAAAGGGGGAAGGAGGTGGCTGGAAGAGAGCTGAAAGGGGGGAATGAGGTGGCTGGAAAGGAGCTGACAGAGGAGGTAAGGAGGGGGTTCAAAGGGAGTTGACACCTGGGAATGGTACTGGTAAGTGACTGGGTAATGGGGAGGGGGCACTGGGACTGGAAATAGGCTAATGGAAGGAAGTGAAGAAAAGAAAAGAAGAGACAAGAAATGGCAGATGGACTATAGACCATAGGAAACGAGCTAAGAGAAGATGGGAAAACGGAAGCCTCAGATTGGAACCAGCATGATCAGAGAATAAAATGGTCAGACAACAAAGGTAGAAAAAATAATTTTATTTTCAATTTAATGATTGGACTTTATACTACCTTTTTATTTTACAAAGTATGGGGAACTGCATCTCTTATTTATCTGATATTGCACTGCATGCAGAGTCTGTCTTCTTGGGATTTCAGTTTAATTTTTTTCTATACATTTCTCTTTTTGTTTTGTGCTCATTTATTGTCTGTATTGTGTGTGTGTGTGTGTACAACCGATGCTGCGTATTCTGTCAGTATAGAATTTCTGCTTAAGAATTTTTAGAAGTCTTGCTTGTTCAGTTTGCACATTGCCTTCTCTGCAATTTTTTTGGGGACAGGAGGTGGAGTAGGGGCAGGGCAGGGGGGCGGAGCAGGGGCGGGGAAAGGGCGAGGTAGGGGTGGGCATGGGCGGAGCGTGACTAGCCACAGGTGGCAGGTTTTTCGCTTTCAAAAAGTTGGCAACCTTATGCGGACGCAGTACCAGAAAGTCTTTCCTGCAATGGTGGGTTTCCCTAGCAAGGTTCAGAAAAATCCAAACAAGACACCCCTTAAATATCAAGTTTCTCTTCCAAAAAACAACCTTAAAAGCCATTCTCAGTCAGAAACTAAAGCAAAAGTAACTAAACAGGTTGCAGACCTGACACTGGAGGTATCTGATGTTTCTAACAACTCTGAGACATTTAACTCATCAAATTGCCCAAGCCCAGTGACCTCAGCATTAGTCGAGGACTTCTGGCCCGTTGGAAGGTAATAAATTTTAAGAATAGGAGGGCATGAGTCTGCAGGGACTCCCAAAATTTCCACCAAATATTGTTTGAACATTTCCCTAACCGAAATAACAGAGGAGCAAGGAAAGTTAACCAAACGAAGATTAGCAAGCTGTTCCAACCTAATTTTCAAATGGTTAGAGTCTTTAATGAACATGTCAGACAAAGTCTCCAAACGCTGAGTCCTTATAGCTACATCTTATTTATTTATTTATTTTATTTTATTACAAGCTCTTATATACCGCACTATTTGGGATCAGCGCGGTTTACAGTACAACAAAAGACCAGAACAACAAGCTGTTTGGTTTTACATTGAACAGGAAAACGAACTTGGATAATACATGGGGAAAATTTAACTGAAACAATTTACAAAGTATTTACATGTACATATAACAGTATTATTCTTCCACCCTATTTTTCATCAAACCCAAATTCTGCACCGATTGTGCCAAACCTTCAGTGTTAGAAGTAAGCTGTCCTTGAGTCCCCACTATCTGAGTCATAAGAGCTTCTCCAAGATGGTTAATGGCTGATCAGATAGTCTCCAGGGTGAATTGTTCAGGACACTGTAAAGGAAAAGTACTCTAGCCCCACGCTGCACAATTTGCATCACTGCACTGGTCTGCAGGTCTGAAGGGGGCTTCCTGACGCCATCTCCAGACACTGCAGCAGAGCCTCCATTCTCGAAAACCATCTCAGACTGATGCTCCTGCAGACGAACACCACTCTCTGCCATGTTCCATGAGGGTGACCCCAGCAACGACATAGAACCCCCAATGCTGGAGAGTCCAATGCCTCTGTGCCTCCATGAGCCAAATCTGGGTACAGTTATTTCTGAGACTGGTGGAGTTAGGACTGGAAATGGGCTACTACTGGAAATAGGCAGATGGGGGGGAGGGGGGGGGGTTAGGACAGAAAATGGACTGATTAGGAAGTTTATGCTGGTATGGTATGGTAGATTTGGCCTTGCAGATCTTAGGTTACCTCTATAGGGTTTTATATTAGTTCCCAATATGCCTGGTACTGGAGAATGTTTGTTTGTTAGTGAGATTACCAGAATCAGATTTTTTAAAAATATATTTAATTCTGTGGGGAATGTTCTACTTCTGCTCTGCATCCATTGTTCAGAGAGAGGTTTCTGTAGATGCAGAATATAAATTAAAAAAGAAAAAGTGAGAACCATAACGCAGTTTATAACAATAAAATGAGTTATAATTTGGTCTTATAAACTGTGCTGTGGTTCTCGCTTTTTCTTTTAATTCCTTTGTGTGCGAGCATCTTGCATTTCCTTTGTTTTTTACAGAATATATATTTACATGAACACCCTTCTGGTCAAGTGCGCAGTTTTGGGAGTTATTGTGGGGTTGCTAAGCCCTTCTTGGTGTTTATGTTGGAGTGGGAGGTGTTGTGTTGGGGTCACAAAGTCCCTCTTGTTTTTCAGAGGGTGGGAAATGCTGTTTTGGGGTATCAAGTCACTCTTGTTTTTGTGGAAGTGGGAGATGTTGCATGGATGCTGTTGAGCCCCTCTTGTTTGGCATATTTAGCAACATATTTCCTAGGCTCTGCACTGGTAACATATTAACATAAGAAATGCTATACTGGGTCAGACTAAGGCTAATCAAGCCCAATATCCTGTTTCCAACAGTAGCCAATCCAGGTCACATGTTCCTGGCAGGTTCCCAAAAAGGCACACAGGTTCCACAATGCTTGTCCCAGGGCAAGCAGTGGATTTCACAGGTCCTCTTTAACAATAGTTTATGGACCTTTCCTCCAGGAACTTGTCCAAACCTTTTTTAAACCCATCTACACTAACAACTTTTACTGCAACCTCTGGTAACTAATTCCAGAGTTTGATTACTCAGGGCCATAGGCTAATTGCAGGGAGGCAGTTACATTCCTCTGCAGTTACCGCATTTCAGCAGGGCAAAACAGCTGCCGGTGCAAATAAGGCCACCCATTGAGATGGCATTAGTTGCACTCATGCTTCTTGCACTGAGCCATTATGTTATTTTCTGCAAACAATGCAGATGCCTGTGTGTGAGAGTTCTTTCTCTCACCTCACTCTGCAGTAAAGTATAATTTTGGCAAAGAAATCCTGTAACCTAACAGTCGAATGGATAAAAGCATTTTTTTTGACTACATATATCTGTTTTTAGTTTGCACTAATATATTCCCTACTTGGTGAAGATCTATCTCTGTTCTGCATATGTGTGACTGAGGCTACATGTTCTGTTAGCATGGAGTTTCTATGTAGGGAGCTGTAGTAATCTGGTTTGTTCAGTGTTTTGAATAGGAATATGGATGTTTTAGGGCCCACTGCAATATTTATGGCACTACCCTTTTCAGGATACGCTCCATGTTTTGTGAGTTTTGGTAATTAGTGCTGTTATGGAATAATAGATTTGCTCTATGGGTCCTGTACTCTGGGTTCTTGGTGAGGTCAACTGTAGACTGTTGGTTTGGGGGGGGGGGAGGGTACTGGAATATGTATTGTTTTTGAGATTTGCAGTTTTGCATTCTTTATGCTGCCAGATTGAAATTTAAAATATTTTGTCAGTTCATATTCAAGGAAATTTTAAATTTTAAGGAAACGTCTCAGTTTAATTTTGTTTAGTAGCCTGATAGCTTCACCGCTGCTGAATTCCGGACTTTTCCAGCTCTAGTGAAATCCAATCCAGCGTTTGAATTCATGGCTACCAGGATTAGTTTCTCATTTTACATCTTCCCTCCTCATCAATAATCTGGTCATAGCAAAATAAATCTGATGTACAGATATTTATAATGGTTTGATGGGGGGGGGGGGGGGGCTGTGTAAGTGGCTTTTCATTAATCAAATTTAATGTTTTATTATTATGTTTGTTTTATTGCAACATCTGTTATACTAAATTGCATGTATATATTTAGAAGCCACCTAGGATTTTAGATGGGTGGTATATACATTTAAAAATAAAGTATAATAAATTTATGCACATGATGCCGCAGTGAGTCTCCACACATGGCCCTGCATCACTGGGAGACAGAGGAATGCAGAAACCTCAGATTGAGACCTACTTGATCAGAAATAAAATGGTCAGACAACAAAGTTCAAAGAGAATTTTATTTTCAATGTAATTATCTGACTTGGTGCTATCTTGATACTTATACAGTACATGGAAATGCATCTCTTTCTGTTTCTCTGGTGTTGCATTGTATGCAGAATCTGGCTTCTTGGGGTTGCAGTTTAATTTTTATCTACATGTGTCTATTTTTAGGTTATGGTCACTTATTCTGTACTTGGTGAGGGTCTGTGTTATGAGTGTGTGACCAAGACCAGTTATTCTGTTAACATGGAGTTTGTATGTAGGGATCTGTACTGTAGTAATCTGAATTGTTCAGCAGTCCAAATAGGTGTTTGGATGTTCCAGGGCCTACTGTAGTATTTACAGTGATGCTTTTTTAGGATGGACTCCTTTATGTGAATTTTGGAAGTTGGTGCTGATTTGGTATGGTATGGTAGATTTGCTCTATAGATCGGGACTTTGTTGTAGGGGTTTGCATTAGTTCACAATATGCCTGGTATTGTAGAATGTGTTAGTGAGATGATCAGAATTAGATTTTTTTTAAAGATATTAAGTTCTGTGGGTGAATGTCCTGGTTCTGCTCTGCACCCACTGTTGAAGGGGATTCTGTGGATGCAAAATATATGTTCAAAAAGAAAAAGCAAGAGCCATAAAGTGGCTTATAACAACAAAATAAAAATGAGTTATAATTTAGTTTTATAAACTGTGCTGTGGTTCTTTCTCTCTTTTAGTTCCTTGGTGTGCAAACATCTTGCATTTCCTCCATATAATCTAATTGGCTTTTTGGTTTGTTTCAGTCCCTGACTGGAGTTTTGAGAAAGGCCCCCCCCCTTCTATGGGGGGGGGGCATCATCTCATCCTTCGCCTCAGGCAGCAGATTGCCTTGAGCCGCCCCTGATCTGGATACTACCAGCTGTACCGTTGTTCTCCAGGACCAAGCAGGAAGTCAGTCCTCACATATGGGTGACTTTGGCGCCGATGGAGCCCCCGTGCAGAGCATTTCCCCAGCTTTCAAAGAAAGCCTTTGGGAATGCAGCATGCCTGCGCGGTCCCCTTCCTGCCCAAGGGTGCCATCTTGCTCAGTCTTTCTTTTTCCGCGGAGCCCAACGGATGTGAGTTTGTGTCACCCGGGAAAAGTTGATTTTTTTTCTGTGATTTTTCATTTTGTCTTATCCGGTTCGACACCGGTTCCCCTTCCCGCCTGGGCTCGGTACACCGGTATCGAGTCCGGAGTTTTGATTTTCGTTTTTTGTCCTTCATGACTAGCGTTCGCGCTCTTTTTGTATTTTCACTGGCAGCCCGGTCTTTTGACCTTGCAGGGGCCCTTTTTCCCCCGATGGCTGCCAGCGGGTTCAAAAAGTGTGATCGGTGCAAGAAGCTTATGTCTCTCACCGACACACATGACTGCTGCCTCAGTTGCCTCGGGCCTGACCATGACCCACAGGCCTGTGGCCCGTGCGACAAGATAGATGTAGTAGGCGCTTCGGAGCCGTCAGCATCAATGTGAGGGAATTTTCTCTGACTCCGCGTCCGTCTGGGCCCGGACTTCGTCAGAGGCCTCGACATCTCGGGAGTCTGACCCCGAGTGCCGTCGGGGTTCCTCTGAGAAAGAGTCTCCCACCCGGGAGCACAGAAGGAAGAAGAAGCTCGCGAGGGCGGCGTCGGTGGAGGCTCCTGGTTCCTCGAGGGCCAGATCGCGTAGCCCTGACCGCCGCCCCGGGCTCTCGGAGTTGGAGAGGCCGTCCAAGTTACCTCATGTGGAGCCGGAGTCCCCGAGTCACGTAAGTGCAGTTGTCCTCGTGGACTCTTCTCCGGGGGAGCCGATGTCAGGCCCCAAGTCGGGGGCTGCTGAGTCTCCTGAGCTTGGACTCAGATTGATGGCCTTGGAGAGCAGCTTGGCTGCCTTCATGGAACAGCAGTGGGTGCTGATCGCTGGTCTGACCGGTGCCTCTGCCCCGAACACTGGGACCTCAACTGTGATAGGTGATGGCCTAGTATGTAGCAGAGCTAGGTCTGAAAGCCCTTTTCCTCCTGCTTTAAAATGTTATTGCTGATTTTGGAAAATTACAGAATGCTGTTAGCTAGCTGTTAGAAAGAAATACCGTTCTATTCTAGATTGATAACATGTTCTGCTCTCCTGGAGATAAGAGAATTAAACCTTTCTTACTGTTTATTGTTTAGATGTCTGATGTCTGTTTCAGTAGAATGCCGCGCCACTGTATCTTTGCTAGATGTGAACTGACCTCGTAATTAGGATGAAAATATAGCAGAGAAACTGAACAGTGTAAGAATATTTTGTCTAGCATTATGAAGATTGTTTAGTGTTTTGAGCCAGGGCTAGAGATACATCTTAGCCTTGCTTTGTTTGGCCTCACTTTGTTTTGCTTTTGTTAAGAATGCTTCTGATATGCCTTCCACTATCTTTGTGGCTAACTGACCTTGCAAGAGTAGCGAAATATACTGTATACTTTAGCAGAAGTATTATGTTTAGTGTTATGTCTAGTTGCTGACCCGTGGCTAGTAAGACCCAAGCAGGGGGAGCGAGTCCTGGGCCCGGTCAGAGATGTCTATTGGATGAGAGTAAGTGGGCCACTGTGGCCAATGAGGAGTTTTGCCTGTATTAGACTGGAGAAGAAAAGTATATAAACTGTCATTTTTCTGAGCTCTGTGCTCAGACCATTTTGAATACTACTGCAATCTGAGCCTGTGCACATTAAACCAGCTTGAATCTTTGCCTGACTCCGGGTATTATTTATTGCATTCTTATCAGCTGCTACACAATGTCTAAGTTGACCTCGGAGACTGAGCCGATCCTCGAGTCAATGAAGTCTTGAGTCGATCCTCGGTCAAGGTCTCCCTTGACCTCCCGTGCAGGGCCGAGGTCGTCAACGCTGAGGGGCGGGTGGCCCCGAGGCCCACATGGCTGGAGCCACTCGATTCCTCCTTGGAGGAGTCAGCGTGGGAGATAGAGGATGAGGAGTCCCTGGACACCTTCCGGACCCGGTGCATCCCTTCGGACTCACTGGAGTCCGAGCCTCGGAGACGGTCCCCCCCCAGAGGATACCCGGTTCTCGGACTTCGTGAGGGACATGGCCAAAGCCTTGGCCTTCCCTGCGGATGCCAAGGAGGAGCCTCGAGCCTAGGAGCTCGATGCCCTCCAGTATGGCTTTCCTCCGAAGGAAGCCTTTAATGTACCGGTTCCTCCAATGCTGGAACGGCTGCTCTTCCGTATGTGGGAGGCACCGGCCTCGATGCCGGTTCTTAGCAAATGGGTTGATTCCATTTATCGAGTACGTAAGAGCCCTGGGTTCCAAAGGGCGCAGCTACCGCACAACTCCATGGTTGTGGAATCAGCCATGCACTGTCTGAAGAGTCAGAAGATGCACTCCTCAGTGCCACCCAGCCGAGAGGCCCAGAACCTGGATGCCCTCGGTAGAAAGTACTTCCAGGGCTCTATGCTATCTTGCCGTGTCTAGACCTACCAGCTGTACATGGGCATGTACCTACGAGACCTGGCAAAGGAGATTGCTGGGTTCTCAGCTGGCCTCTCCGAGGAACCTTTGCAGAGGTTCAAGGCTTTGTCAACAGGGATTCGAGAGTGCTTGAAGTTTATCTCTCGAGCAGCCTATGATGGCTTCGAGGCTTAGGCCCATGTAGCCACGGCCGGTATTGGTGCACGCCGTCAGGCCTGGCTACAGTCAATAGACCTGGAGTCATGGATGCAGGACATGTTGGTCGATGTCCCTTGCTGAGTTGAAAACCTTTTTTGGTAAGTCCATGACTGAAAAGGCTGCGGAAATCGAGACTGAGGCTCTCACCAGGACAAGGCTGTCCAGGAAGACTTCTGCCCCTTTTCAGAAAAAGAAGGGCTTGGGAAAGAAGCCCTTTTCCCGAGGAAGGGTGCTGCCTACAAATCCTACCCTCAATATCAGGCCTCTCCAGCTCCCCCACAGGGCCAACAGGGAAGACCCCAAAGCCGCCAGCTCCGGCTCCTGCACAGCAGGGAGCGGGGTTTTGACTCCCACAGCATAGCCTCTTCTCCACAGCTGGCTCCACTCAGCCCAGGAGGTCGGCTGACCCTGTACGCCTACAGGTGGCCAGCCATCACAGGGAATACCTGGGTACTACTTCCACTTCCACCAGCTACCCCCTCCTACTTTCCAGGGGAGCCTCCAAGACTCCCTCTGCACAGAAACCACCTCCTTCAGGAGTTGGCAAGTCTTCTAAAGGAACAGGCGGTGGAACCGGTGCCTCACCACCTGAAAGGGCAAGGCTTCTACTCCAGGTACTTCCTGGTACCAAAAAGGACAGGAGGCCTCCGGCCTATCCTAGACTTGCAAAATTTAAACAAGTTTCTGGAGAGGGAAAAGTTTAAGATGCTTACCCTTGGGATACTGCTGCCCTACCTCCAGCAGGGAGATTGTATATGCTCCTTAGACCTAAATGATGCTTATACTCACTCACATCCTCATCCATCTCGACCACAGACAATATCTCAGATTTGTTGTGGGAGGAAACCATTTCCAGTACAGAGTACTTCCCTTTGGCCTAACTTCCGCCCCCAGGGTCTTCACCAAATGCCTGGCGGTGGTGGCGGCCTATCTCAGGAATCAGGGAATTTTTGTCTTCCCATACCTGGACGACTGGCTCATCAGGGGCCAGTCTCTCCAGGAGGCCAGACAAGCCACTTTTCATACTGTCTCTCTTCTTCAGCATCTAGATTTTGTCATAAACTACGCAAAGTCCACTTTGCTCCCCTCACAGAACCTAGAGTTTATAGGGGCAAGATTAGACACCCTGCAGGCAAGAGCTTCCTTGCCCGAGGACAGGGCCCACAGACTGATGGACTTGGCCAACCAATTCCAAAGCAATTCTCAGGTCTACCGCCAGGCACTTCCTGCGGCTCCTGGGCCACATGGCATTCACGGTACATGTGACTCCGAATGCCCATCTGCACATGCGGGCTGCTCAGTGGTGCCTCAGAGCTCAGTGGGCGCAGGCCACAGGCGACCTCCAAGACAGAGTAAAGGTGTCCAAACCGCTTTTGGACTCCTTGCAGTGGTGGCTACATCTCCCAAACCTTCTCAGGGGGGTACCTTTTTGGGCCCCAGCACACACAAGAGTGCTGACAACTGATGCTTCCTTAAAGGGCTAGGGTGCACATTGCCAGGACATGTGCACTCAAGGCCTCTGGTCTCCTCGGGAGGCCACACAGCAGATCCATCTTTTGGAGCTGCGAGCAATCCGCTTGGCTCTACAGACTTTTTCTCATGCCCTCTCTCACCAGTCTGTCTTAGTTCAGACAGACAATCAGGTAGCAATGTTCTATGTGAACAAGCAAGGGGGCACAGGTTCCAGACTCCTATGTCAGGAGGCACAGGCCCTTTGCTCCTTTGCAGTCAAACAAGGCATGTTTCTCAAAACAGTTTATCTACCTGGTCAGGAGAACTTCTTGGCAGACAAACTAAGCAGGATTCTCCAGCCTCACGAATGGCAGTTGAATCCACTGGTGGTCCAACAGGTCTTTCTACGATGGGGACTTCCATCCATCGATCTCTTTGCAAGTTCACTGAACCGTCAGCTGCCCAGGTTTTGCTCCAGACAGCCGCATCCCCTGAGAATGGCAGCAGATGCTTTTCTGATCTCTTGGTCTACGGGCCTCCTGTATGCGTTTCCTCCCAAGCCCCTGGTGGCCCTAACTCTGTTCAATATTCTCCGGGACAAGGCCTCGGTGATTCTGGTAGCCCCCAGATGGCTGAGGCAACCGTGGTTTCCACTTCTGCTGCAGTTGGCGGTGGAAACTCCATTCCCTCTGGGGTTGCAACCCGATCTCCTGTCTCAGGATCAGGGTTCCATTCTGCACCCCAATCTCATATTCTTCAATCTGATGGCCTGGCTGCTGAAAGGATAGTGCTAGCTCCCTTACTTCTACCTATGGAAGTTGAGGAGGTGGTCTTGGCCTCTAGGAGGCAGTCCACCAGAAAGTCCTATGCCCTCAAGTGGCGTAGGTTCACAATATGGTGTGCTCAGTGCAATGAAGATCCTTTCTCCTGCCTTGTGCCAGTAGTACTGCAGTATCTGCTTCACCTGTCAGACCTAGGCCTTAAGTCTAACTCTGTTCGGGTTCACCTCAGTGCTCTATCAGCACACAACTCACCGGTGGAGGGACATTCTCTGTCGGTTCACCCCTTGGTGTCCCACTTCCTCAGAGGTCTGCTTCTGCTCAAGCCTCCGGTTCGTCCACTGGCCACTGAGTGGGATTTGAACGTGGTCTTGCAGCAACTTACTCGCCCACCGTTTGAGCCGATGGCTACTTGCCAGTTACGCTTCCTTTCTTGGAAAGCACTCTTCCTGGTAGCTCTTACCTCGGCCAGACGTGTGAGTGAACTACATGCTCTGGTTTCTGATAGACCATACACACGGTTCTATAGGAACAGGGTGGTCCTATGGACCCATCCGAAGTTCCTTCCAAAAGTTGTCTCCTCTTTCCACCTCAACCAGGAGGTGGTTCTTCCAACATTCTTTCCCAGGCCGCATACCTGCCGGGCTGAAACAGTCTTGCATACCCTGGACTGTAAGAGGGCATTGCCCTTTTATATAGAACGTACGTGGGGGCATCGAAGGGCCACTCAGCTCTTTCGTCTCCTTTGACCTTAATAAGCTGGGGTTACCTGTTTCCAAGCGTACATTGTCCACATAGGTAGCAGATTGTATCACCTGGGCATATAAGGCAGCCGACCTCCCCTTGCAGGGTCGAGTCACGGCCCACCGTGTCAGGGCGAAAGCCACATCAGTAGCTCATCTCCGCTCTGTTCCATTGGCAGACATCTGCTGGGCCGCTACTTGGTCTTCAAGCCAGACTTTTGCAGCCCACTACTGTCTCGAGAGAGGGTCCCGAAGGGACAGTGCTTTCGGACAGATGGTTCTCCGTAATCTCTTTGAGGTTTAGGCAACTCCTACCCTCCGGCCCTTGTGTTTTGCTACCGTACGGGGGCATTCTCAGAGGATATTCTTATCATGGATGCTGAGGCTCTTCAGAGGGAGCCAATTTTCAGCTTTAGGTTCCCGGTAGCCTAGAGCTGGGGAGTCCCATATGTGAGGACTGACTTCCTGCTTGGTCCTGGAGAAAGAGTAGTTACTCACCTGCAACAGGTGTTCTCCAGGAGCAGCAGGAATCAGTCCTCACGACCCTCCCTCCTCCCCTGGAGTTGCAGTCATATACTTTATTTTGTTTTTTTGCTGTCTTTTAGCTATGTCATCAGACTGAGCAAGATGGCACCCTTGGGTGGGAAGGGGACCGCGCGGGCGCGCTGCATTCCCAAAGGCTTTCTTTGAAAGCTGGGGAAATGCTCCGCACGGGGGCTCCGTCGGCGCTGATGTCACCCATATGTGAGGACTGATTCCTGCTGCTCCTGGAGAACACCTGTTACAAGTGAGTAACTACTCTTATTGCCCACAGACTATCCTGGCATTATCCAAATAGTGCTGAGGTGGTCAGGAATATTTTCAATAGCACCATCTGGTTCATATCATTGAAATGTGCTGGAGAGCCCTGGACAGCGCCACTTAACTGGATAGTAGCACCTGCTATCTGAATAAATGGTTTTGAATATTGACCCTTTAGGTTCTTTGTTTGGCTGAAAATAGAGTACAAATTTAGAAGCCAGCTTTATTAAATATTTTTTAAGTGCCATCAAGTCAATGCTGACTCCTGGTGACCCTAGGTTTTCTTGGCAAGGTATAACCGAAAGTAGATTGCCAGTAGGGTAGATTTGCCAGTGAGAATTAAACCCTGATCTCTTGCGTACTAGGCTACTCCTCCACCCCTATTGAATATTGGGCTCTACGCAAACATATCCTTCAAATGGTAAAAACATTCTTCATTTACAGCCAAACTGGAAACCCACATTTACTTTCTTGTTACTCTTCTCTGTCTTTCTAAATATCTCATGCCAAAGAGATCATGTCATCATTTTAGCATGTTATTGGTGTTTGCATCAGTGAATCAATCTGTTGTAAGATCCAGCAGGCATGATGTGATGCTGAAAGCCTTCTATTTCTTAATGCTTACATGGCAATTTACAAATATTTGTAAACAAAATATTCCAAAATTATTATAAAATTTATTTTCTAAGAGCAATAGATTCCCTTCTGAATAATCCAGCATTTTCAAGATAACTTTAAATTTACAGTAATTGAGATTTCCAACATAAGAAGAAGAGTCTTCTACAGCAGGGACCACTATTCAGATTGAGGATAGCACATCATCCTTGTTCATGTTGGGTCCAATTCTGTTTACGACATCCATGCCCCTGTGAGCCCAATCGGAATTGGACGCACAGGGGCAGACACGATTCTGATCCTGCGGGGCACGTCTATCCCCGCGGGATCAGAATCATGACTAGGCCTGTACGTTTAGGCCTGGGACCCGATCCCAGTCAGCCTGCACGTACAGGCCTCTACCCGGCTTCATGTTCAGTTACCCAAGCGCTAGGTGTCAGCATTCTAGACTACTGTAATAGTATTATGCATGTGTGTCTGCTGGCAAAACTACAGATAATTCAGATTAAGGTAGCAAGAATGTGGACAGAGTTAAAGAAAAGGGAGTATACTAGGCGAGTATTGACTATTCTTCAGTGGCTGCTGATAAAAGAAGGTGCCCAGGTTAAATTGATGACCTTAATGTTTAAGGTGCCTTCATATTTAGGGTTTCTGTTTTCTTGCTAGAACAGGAAAACCCTGATACATCCACCCCCATAGGGAAATTGGGGTTTCCACTTTTATCAAAACCCCCCAAAAATGTCCCTTCTTGCTAGCAACTGATGATATCATCAGGCTGGGCCACAGCTACAATTGTAGGGTTCCCAACTGTAGATGCAGAGCCAGCACAGGAAAAACAGAGAGACTGGGGAGCCTGCCTTTGGCCCCTGTATGTGCTGAGCAGCTCTGTTGAGTCCCACCCCTTTGGCATCCACGATATTGGGGATATTGGAGAGGGTGGGAGCTGCCTGCTCATGGTAAAGCTAAGGGGAGGGGGAGGGGTTAGAAACTGAACCACTGGAGAAAGGGGCCAAAAAAGGAAACAGAAAGGAGATGAACATGGAGGGGAGGGGGGGGGGTGGGGAAGAGGAGATAGGGACACAAGAAAGCAGATGCTGTACATGAGGGGAAGGAGATAGGAACACAGAAGGCAAATGATTCTGTTGCTGAGATTTTGGCTTGGAGAAGAAAGCACTGGTGCTGATTTGATTGTTAGGGCTTACAGAAGGGGATACTGGCACTGGAAAATTGTGTTTAGGTCACTGAATGGAATCCACCTAAAAAGCCACCATTTTTTTTTCGAAACATGAAAAACCTGATAAACCTCTACTTTTCTGATAATGGGAAGGCACCTAATTGGATCAAAAATAAATCCCTAAAATCCCAAATGATATACAGCTAGCAGAGGAATCCCCATTATTAATCAGATGCCTAATTATTTGCTGGATTGCCTGAAATGGGATGTGGCTTCTAGGTCCCCGCAGAAATCTGTAGGCTGCATGTTAAATGTTCCTTTTGTCAAGATTATTCACAATAGCAGTGCCAACTCTATGGAATGCCCTTCCTCTTGAGTTACGTTTAGAATTGAATTTTATGTCATTTTATGGCATTTTGTAAAAAACTAGGGCATGTTTACTAAGCTCTGCACCAATAATGCACGTGTGGGCTGCATTACCATGCTTCAATGCAGCAAATTGGCTATGAGGTGGCACTAATTGCATTAGTGCTATCTGCTGCAAGTGCAGGTAGCATGGGCCACAAACGCCTAATTCCATGCTACACTTTAATAAACATGCCCCTAACAGCATAACTTTTTCTTTCATGCTAGTTCAGGCTGCTCATTGGAGGTGAGATAACTGCACTTCTGCTCATTGCAAGCTCCTTCAGAACTTATCTTTGTTTTTGTTTAATATTGTTTTTTATTTTATTTTAATGTAATTGTTCTTATTATTCTACAGACTATTTTGAATGACCCTCCCAGTAGAGTAGAATGTGAATTTTATAAGTAAATAAAATAATTCATAAAGCAAGAACCTAATTGAGGAGCTTGTTGTTGGAAATTGTTTTACAGTAATCTCATGTTGGAGTAACAGGTGTATCTGCATTGCTTCTGTGAGTGTGTGGCTTTGTGTGTTTTATTTATTTATTTATTTAATCACATTTCTCTACCATGCAGCATGATGTACAACATAATAAACATAAACCGAACCAACCCATCCCAGAAACACAACCCCCCAATAATTCTCAGACCCCCCAAAGCAGAACCAAAAGCTCGCTGAAAAAGAAAAGTCTTAACAGCCTTTTGAAACTGTCATAAATCGTCCAACAACCAAAGCTCCCTCGGAAGAGAATTCCGCTTTATCGGACCTTGAACAGAAAATGCCTTATCTCTATGTCGGGCTTTACGCATCACCCAAACAGATGGTACTACCAGCAAACGATCTGATTGGGACCACAATGCATGGGCTGGTGAGTGAACCACCAACCTAGAACAAAGATAACAGGGAGCCTGATTGTGGAGCATCTTATACACCAATACCAAAACCATAAATTGGACCCCGAAAACTACCAGGAAGCAGTGCAACTGAATCAAAGCTGATGTTACATGATCAAACTTCCTTAAATCTTTAATTAACTAAGCAACAGTATTTTTATTAACTGCAGCTGGGACACATCCTTCTGAGGAAGCTCTACCAACAGAGCATTGCAGTAATCAAGCCACAGCATCAGCAACGCGCATGTCATCGTTCCCAAACAACCTTCAGCCAAATATGGCTGCAACTGACAATGCGCTATAACAAAAGAATCAAATTCTTGATCACCGAAGAAACATGGATGCCCATACTTAGGGTCAAATCCAGAATATCCCCGACTTCCTGACAATGAGACACAAGGAGTACTGAACTGGATCCAACCTACATAGGGCAAAAATCAACCATTCTTCTACTGGTCAGTAGTAACCTAGTAGTTTTAGATATACTAAGCCCCAAAAACCAAAACCATCCCAGAAGTATGGACATGTGCCTCTAGATCATGATCTCTAATGCTACCTTTGACCCAGATAATGGGATAAGAATCTGCAGGTCATCAGCATAAATATAGAAGAGAAAACCAGCCACGTACATTGCTTTAAACAAGGGCACTAAAAAAATGTTAAAAAAATAAAGGGAGAAGATAGGCCCTTGAGGGACCCCCTGCTCCAAAATACAAGAAGAAGACACCTCACCCCAACTGAACCACCTGTGATCTACCTGACAGATAAGATTTAAACCATGCCAACACCTGCCCATCCACACCCAACCTCAACAAGCAATCCAGAAGCAAGTCATGATGAACGCACTCGTATTAAATGCTGTGGAAATATCCAGTATTAACAAAAGACCATGCTAGCCCTTATCCAGGAGACTGAACACATCATTTGTGAAGACCATAAAGTTCTCAGTATTATTGTACTGCTGAAAACTGCCCACTTCTCATCCAACACCTGACGAGCCTCCAAAAACGATAACAACTGACTCACCATGGCCTTCTCAATAACCTTACCTAAAAAGGGGACATTAGAGATAGGCCTATAATTCTCTGGCTTTATCCATATCCAAAGAAGAACCCTTAGGCAAAGAGGTAACCAGCTCTTGCTTCAAGGCTGCTGGAAAAATGCCCTACCAAAGGGCTGCATTAACAAATTGACAAAGTCGAATGTGTTGTGTCTACGTGTGGGCATATCACTGTTTTGTATGTGTATCTGTTGTGTGTGTGTGTGAATTTGTGAGCCGGTATGTGTGCTTGTTTGTGTATCTGTGCATGCTTACATTTATGTGTTTATGTGTGTACATGTTGTTTATATGTGTATGTGTATATATATCTGTGTTGTTTCTCCATGTGCATGTGATCAGGAGAAAGAGGAGAGGGGAGGGTTGTTTGAGAGGTGCAATTCCATAATCACTAGGTTACTATGAATCAGTGTCTGTGTGTTGCAGCTGTTGGAACAGTTTGTCCTATAGAAATATATTGAGGCACTTTTTTGTGGGGAAGGGCTTCATTTATCTTCCATCTCCCACCACATGCAGAAACTTAACTTGTAGATCACATAATCTTCTCCTAGTTCACCACTTCCCTTCCTGTAACCAGTATTCCAGTGCTCTGCCCCCACAGCCTTCAGCTGGATCCTACCCATAGTCTCTGCTGCCAGTTAAATTGGAAACAGGCAGGGGAGACTCAATCACATAGGGAGGGAGGATTAAAACTGCATATAGAGTTTTCAAACTATGAAAAATGTATAGACATGTTCTTCATTCTTTTAGCTTCCAGTTAGGTTACCAGATTTTTTGCAGGCAAATTTGGGATACTTATCCAAAATATATTGGGGAAGGGGGAGAGGAAGGGACACTTTAGTTGCAGGTTTGAGCAAGAAGGCGTGGAGGAGGAAAGAGGAGTCATTACCCTGCCTTCCTTCATTCATCCCATGGTGGCAACAGTATCACTTCCAAGCAGTCACTTCGACAGAAAAATAGAAACATTGATGCATTTCCCCATACTGTGCAAAATATAAAGGATGAAAACTCTAAATACTGACATTCAAATCACTAAATTGAAAATTATTTTTTTCTACCCTCTCTGTCTCCATTGCTGGAATCAGGAATAGGAGGCTGCCAAACAGATGGGAACTGGGGACATCGCTCTAAAATTGGGGGCAATCCCTGAAAAACAGGGACATCCAGTAACCTTAGCTTCCAGATACTAATGTAAAAATCAATAAAATCCTGACAAAACCTAGACTTATCCATTCTAACCTCATGAGTAGGCAGAGCCCCCTAAACCTAGGAAAGTAGGTATGTTCCTAGCTTGCTAGACCAGCCCGTTTGAAAAGAACTATTTGCTAGTATACACAGCAACCAATAAGAACGCAGTAAACGTCAGCTAGCTTTCAGATGTAAACATGGATAACATAGACCTGGAAATGCTAATTCACAATTGGAACACCACAATCTCCACTGCTGTCACAGCTGCCACGATCACCCAAAACAAAAACCATTGTTCAACATCCACCCGCCAACACGCCCCCTGGTACTCTAAAGATACAAAAGACCTAAAATGGAAGCTCAGACAACTGGAAAGGAGATGGAGAAATTTGAAGGACCCTGAACTAAAAGATCTCTACCTGAATAAACAGACGGAATATACAAACTTTATACACAAATCTAAACAAGAATATCACACTAACATCATCCTGAAGTCACTCAACCGCCCTAGTGAACGCTTCACTATTGTAAATGCGCTACAAAAGACTCTCAAGCAAGAACTGCACGCAAACACAAGCATTCATCCAGAGGCAATGGTGATTTATCTCCGTGACAAGTTCATTACCTGACACCCAGATAAAAAAACTTGACAACACCCTGTAACCCTAAATGGATCCACACACATTTAGGACACATTCAATTGATAATCAGTGAAGAACTCAATCATGTCATTTCAAACATAAACACCATCCCATTCCCATTAGACCCCTGCCTGGTTTCATGGCTAAAAATAGCAAGAATGGACCTCTCCCAAATGCTCCACAAAATCATCCACTCTTCCCTCTCCCAAGAACATATGTCATCCTCACTCAAGAAAGCCTCAATGAGACCTATCCTAAAAAAGCCCTCCCTTGACTCAACACTACCTAGCTCCTAAAGCCCTAACTCAAGCTTACCTTTCATTTCCAAGATCATTGAAAAGGTAATGCAGGAACAACTACAAGATCACATTGATAAATCATGCCCCACTCGATCCCCAGCAATGTTGATCATTTCTCTCCACCATCTTCAACACACTAATCAGAGAGATTGAAAAAGTTGGACAAGGATTTATAATGATATTCATCAACATCACCATGGTCTTTGATTCCATCAACCACCAAATCCTTCTATTCAGCCTACAAAAACTAGGACTTCAGAACACAACTTTGTCATGGTTCAAATCTTTCTTAGCTGACCATCAACAACAGGTCAAAGTAGGCACCCATAATTCACTCCTGTTCAAAAAGCAACAAAAGGTGCCACAAGGGTCTGCTCTGTCTGCATTACTCTTTAATATCTATATTCAACCCTTATGCACAGTCATAAAAACACAACATTCTCTTCCCTATATATGCAGATGATATAATAATCCACTCCCCATCTCTACAAAAAACCCCAGACTATACAGCCATAACCTCATGCCTCAACATTATCATTCAATACCTTGCAGTCCTCAGACTCTCAGTAAACTACAACAAATCTGATGCCCTCCATGTGACATGAGATGCCACCTTCATCCCTCCAACAAAATTAAGGATCAATGAAAGAGATCTGGATATCAAAACTGAGGTCAAATATTTGGGCATCACAATAGACCAGAACTTGAACATGCTCTCCCATATTAAAAAAAAAACACTTGCATATCATAAGCTACAAACCCTAAATAACATGTGCCCACTACTGAATCCAAATGACTTTAAAACAGTATGCCAAGCCATAATTACAAGAATACTAATTACAAAATGGTGTTCCAAAAATCAACATGAAATCAAATGGAAAGGAACACACTAGAAAGTGGGGACCTCAGTTGGGGCAACCCCGCTGGTTCAAAGAAGAACTTTATCTTTATTGTGATGCTTTATATACCCCCCTTCATAACTCCAGGGTGGTTTACAATTCAGAATAAACATAACAGAGTATGGCAGAGTCAAGAAATAGAAAGGAACTACAATGTTGATAGGATGGCAATACAATCATACAACAATAGAGGGACAAGAGGGGACTATTGTAGTAGTCTATACGGAAGAGCAGACTAGATAGACCATGTGGTCTTTTTCTGCCATCATGTTTCTATGTTTGTTAGACAACAGGTAAGGCATGGAGGGAGGGATTTAAGGTTGAGGGGAGGGGAGGTCATAGGCAATCTGAAAGAGATGGGTTTTGAGCAGAGACTTGAACTTATGGAAGGATGGTTGTAGCCAGATATTTGAGGGCAGGGAATTCCAGAGTGATGGACCGAGATAGAAGAAAGCGGAGCTGAAAGTGGGTCTAGATATGCTTGGGAAACAGGGGAAATGAAGCCGATTGAGGTGGATTGAGCGTAAGCTGCAGGAGGAGGTGTGGAAATGAAGGGAGTCGGCCAAGTATTGGGGAGTAAGGTTATGGGTCAGTATCTTATCCCGGATGCGGAATTTGACTGGGGGCCAGTGTAAGTGAAGAAGTAGTGGAGTGATGTGATCGTAGTGGGATGTATGATGAAGTATCCGAGCGGCAGTATTTTGCAGGAGCTGAAGATGATGGAGCTGATAGAGAGGGAGGCCAGCAAAGATAACATTACAGTAGTCAGTTCAGGAGACAACTAAGGTCAGAAGGAGAGTAGTGAGTGCGGAGAGTGTTAGAAAAGGATGACGGATCTTATCTGCCGAAGATGAAAAAAGCAACGGTGTATGGTGGTAGTAAATGTCCCTGGAAATATAAGTAAAAGATCTAAGAAACATGTTAGTTTTGAAGATACTTCTGAGGATTTCTCTTCTTCTGACTCCAGCTCCTCATCAAAAATTAGGAAGGATTTTTTTAGAAGGAGACAGGGAAGACAAGAGCAAGAAAAAGCAGGAACTCGAGAAACCCAAACAACGAGCCACGGGCAGGAGGAAGTGATTCCTCCAGCAGAAGATCTGGTTGTCAACATTTCTGGTATAACGTTATCTTGCACTTCATTAGCAGTTTTGAATAAAGGTTTATCGTTTGTCCCCACGACCAGCTTTGATCCCTTTCAATTCAGAATGGACTTTGAAGGTTTAGTGCGCAAACTACATTTAAAGAGTTATTTTTCCAGGACTGATTTTGAGTCAACAAGACCTTCCACAGAGGGATCTCAATTGCAGGGGCATTTACCCATTAAATCTACATGGATACCTCCCAGTCCATTACCTCCAGCTATAGAAGTATTCAAACGTTTAGTTCTACAAGAAGTTCATGAATTAGAAAGTACCCGGTCATTGAGACATAATTCTTTGTCTAAAGAAGAGAATAACGCTTTATTGGATCTTCAGAGAAGGTCAGACATAATAATAAGACGGGCTGACAAGGGGGGAGCAGTCGTGGTAATGACTAGAGAATATTACGTATCTGAAGCCTTGTCTCAATTATGTGATGAAACAGTATATAAGGTGTTAGAAGTAGACCCCAAAGAGACGCTTCAGCAAGAAATCAAAACCCTGACATTAGCAGCGTTACAAGCTAAGTTCATCACTCGTAAAGAGTTTAGGTATTTAAATGTTTCAGACCCTACTACAGTTAGGTTTTATACCGTGCCCAAGATTCATAAGAACCTGAATCTGCCCCCGGGTAGACCTATTGTGTCCACCAGAGGCAGCATTTTAGAACCGCTGTCAGTATTCCTTGATTCTTTCCTTCGACCTCAACTTATTACGATACCATCATATTTGAGGGACACAACACATTTTTTGTCAGTATTGCGAGAAATGAATGAGTGGTCAAAGAACACTGAAGTTATTCTAGTGTCTCTAGATGTGGTGTCCCTCTATACGAGTATTCCGCAGGAAGCAGCTATAGCGGTAGTTGAGAGGGAATTAGCTCGGAGAGCAGATGTTTCTGAGGGAAAATTGTCTTTTTTATTGAGCCTTGCTCGCTTGGCTATCTCCCATAACTATTTTACGTTTCAGGGGATATTGTATCAACAGATCTCGGGGGTGGCCATGGGAGCAACATGTGCACCGTCAGTCGCTAATTTTTATATGGGGCATTTTGAACGTCAGTGGCTAACTTCGTCACCATATAGCTCTCACATTCTACAATGGCGTCGGTATATAGATGACGTGTTCATGTTGTGGAAAGGGTCGGAAGGTAGTCTTATGGCATTTGTAGAATGGATTAATCGACTTGATCCTCATATAAAATTCACTCAGGTCCACCATAAAGAGACCCTTGCATATTTAGATGTGCAAATTACTCGGGGCCATGTAGGCTGGGAAACATCTGTATATAGAAAGTCGACTGACAGGAACACATTCTTGCATTTTAACAGCATGCACCCTCAGAGACTAAAGGACAGCCTTCCGTTCTCTCAGTTCTTACGGTTCAGAAGGAATTGCTCAGATAAATCTGATTATAAAAGAAAATCTAAACAACTTGGTAGGCACTTTTTGGAGAGGGGATATCCCAGGAAGGTAGTTTATGGAGCATATCGTAGAGCACTACACCATCGTAGGAGCCTATTATTTATTAGGAAACCGCCGCAGGACATCCATGACTCCGATAATGTGAATTTAATTACCAGATATTCCCCTTTAAGCGTGGAAATTCAAAAGATAATTAAAAAGCACAGCAATGTTCTTAAGGCAGTGCCAGAGTTAAAAGGTAAAAAAGTCCGCTGCGTATGGCAAAGGGACCGTAATCTTAAAGAGAGATTGAGTCCAGCAGAGATTAGATCGCTGGAAGTCTTCCCTTCTTTGACAGCAAAGGGCCACAAAGCTTGTGGCAGTTGCGAGATGTGCGATCTTGCCTTATGCGTTTCCGAATTTCATTATGGGGGACAGCGAATCTTTTTGCAGTCAGCTACCACATGTGCATCGAGTAGGGTTGTATATGTCATTGTGTGCCCTTGTGGTTTAGCATATATAGGTAAAACTTCCCGCATATTTAGGATAAGGTTGAGAGAACATAAGAGTAGATTGAAACATAAAGTTTTGGAGGCTCCGATCGTTCGGCATTGCATGTCCAAAGGACATGAGTTTAGAGATCTGAAGTGTCTTTGTTTAGACCAGGTTTGCCGAGGGTACGGTAATAGAACCATTGATGCAGAATTGTTAGTTAGGGAACAACGTTTTATATTTAATCTTGATACAGTAGAGCCCCATGGTCTTAACATGGGGATAGATTGGACTGTTTGTCTCTGACGATCTGTTATGAATACATTAGATTACAGTGAGTCTTGGCCTTTGGCTTTACACCCAAAGGAGGACATTGCCATAAAAGTGCACACTTTTAAAGCAGTGATTAGTCAATAGTAGTTTTTAATTAACAGCTTGAAGAAAATATATTACCATGGTCGGAGATTTAAATGAATACAGCGAGAACGGGGTCAGTAGATTGGCATCATGTAACTAGATTGTGTAATTCTGGTTAAATCATTACAGATTAAGCCCTTGTAGGGAAGAGAGATGGGAGGAGCTTATGACATTCGTAGAACGTAGGGTCTTTAAAAATGGAGGATTGCAGCCTGTATCCGCATGCGCGGCGTTTTTCTCAGCCCGGTAAGAGATTGACATATTAATTATTGAGCGAGGCTGAAGTTTCAAAAGAGAGCGTTGGCAGCATACCTGGTAAGGTTTTTTGGGATCAACAAACCACAGTTAAGAAGTTCAGCCCATTGTTGTAAAACATTAACAAAAAGCTGGCAATAATTTAGAATAGGGTTATTTCATTGGACTGACTCTTATATTGTGAAACGTCATAAGGTCATTGATGCGAAAAGGCACTTATCTTTCCAGGACATGAGTCGGAAAGTAGTGCTGTGTAAGTCTGAGACCTTGTTTCATAGAAGAGTTGATATTTGTTTAAACAGAAGATGCAAATTTTCTAAAAAGCTTATTTGAAGTTAGTAGTGAACGACTCACCTTCTAGTGATTACAGTATTTTCGTTCCTGACAAGACCGAACAGTAGCGTGTATATACGACGATGGACGGTCCAACTACTTGGCAAGATGTGTTAAGTTTTTCTCAAGAATACATAGCAGGCTTAACCAAAGAAAAAACTCCATTTACAAGATCTGACACAGTTAGGAACTACGACGAAACTCGAGTCGAGAGCACAAATTCCACAGTGGAAATTCCTTGCATTGCTGGTTTGGGATTTTCTAATTCAGCTAAGTAGTTTTTTTAAAGTTTTACTTGCATTTAAAAATGTAATAAACAGGCTGACAGGTGGGGACCGATGAAAGACAATGGTGGGGAGGAAAGCCCCTGAGCTGCAGTTTTCTTTGAACTGGTGGGGTTCCCCCAACTAAGGTCCCCACTTTCCCATTAACCACTATGTATAATAAATTTATAATAATTTATAATTTATAATAAAGAAGAAACTTGCAAGAACTGTAATGAAATACAATGCAGTCAGCGAACGCTTAAGCTCTATTCGTCTACGAGGATTGCCTATCAACACAACTATAATTCAAGTATATGCCCCAACAACAGCTGCAGAAGAGAATGAAATTGAAGAGTTCTATGAACAAGTACAATCTGAAATTGACAGAACATGCAAACAGGATATCCTGATAGTCATGGGTGACTGAAACGCAAAAGTTGGCAACAAAGAAGAAGGCAAAGTAGTTGGAAAATATGGACTTGGCAACAGAAATGAAGCTGGAGAAAGACTGATAGAATTCTGCAAGACCAATGATCTATTCATCTCAAACACCTTCTTCCAGCAACACAAGCGGCGACTGTACACATGGACTTCACCCAATGGATTGTATAAAAATCAAATTGACTACATCTGTGGAAGTCAACGATGGAAAAGCTCTGTAATATCAACAAAGACAAAACCTGGAGCTGACTGTAGTACAGATCATCAACTACTAGTATGCAAACTCAAGCTAAAGTTGAAAAAGAGCAAACCACTCATGAATGCAGCAAAATATGACCTTGAGAATATACCACTGGAATTTAAAGACTGCCTGCAAAATGGATTTGCTGCTTTAGATACAAATGACAGAGCTCCGGAAGAGTTATGGAATGACATCAAGAAGGTTGTGTTGGAAGAAAGCGAGAAGTCTCTACAAAAGGTGAAAAAACAAAAACGGCCAAAATGGATGATGGAAGAAACTCTGAAAATTGCCCAGAAACACAGAGAAGCTAAAGCCAGGGGAGAAAGAAAGACAATCGCAGAACTCAACAGAGATTTCCAATGTGCAGCAAGACAGGACAAGGAAAAGTACTACAATGACACTTGCAAGGAAATAGAAGCAGAAACTATTAGAGGAAGAACAAGATCGGCTTTCCTAAAGCTACGAGAGTTAAAGAAAAAGTTCCAACCTCGAATTGGAATGTTACAAGATGCTCAAGGTTCTATGTTGAATGATGCTGAGAAGATCAAGAAAAGGTGGAAGGAATATACAGAGTTTTTATATGATAAAGATCAAGTGGACCAACAGCCGTTTCAACCTGTACCTTATGATCGGGAACCATTGGTGATGAAAGAAGAAGTTGAAGCAGCATTGAAAGCCTTATCAAAGAACAAAGCACCAGGCATTGATAGCATTCCCATAGAAGTATTGCAGCAATCTGATGCAGCTGTTACCATACTTACAAGGCTCTGCCAAGAAATATGGAAGACAACATCATGGCCAACTGACTGGAAAAGATCTGTGTTTATACCAATACTAAAGAAAGGTGATCCAACTGACTGTGGAAATTATTGCACAATCGCTCTGATCCCACATGCCAGCAAGATTCTACTGAAGATTATTCAAAAGAGACTACAACCATACCTGGAACAAGAACTACCTGAAGTGCAAGCAGGGTTCAGGAAAGGGCGAGGAACGAGAGACATCATTGCGGATGTGAGATGGATCCTTGAAAAGACTAAAGAATACCAAAAGGATATCTATTTGTGCTTTATCGACTATATCAAGGCTTTTGACTGTGTAAACCATGAGAAACTCTGGGCTACATTAAGAAGCATAGGTATACCAGAACACCTGATCGTTCTCTTGCGCAATCTGTACATTGATCAAGAAGCAACAGTTCGAACGGAACAAGGAGAAACAGAATGGTTTAAAATAAGCAAAGATGTAAGACAAGGCTGCATACTTTCCCCCTACCTGTTTAATTTATATGCAGAACAAATCATCAGAGAAGCAGGATTGTATGAAGACAACAGAGGTGTGAAGATTGGTGGAAGACTCATCAACAACCTTAGCTATGCTGATGATACTACATTACTGGCTGAAAGTGAAGATGATCTGAAACATTTGCTTCTCACAATCAAAGAACATAGTCTCAAAATGGGCCTGCACCTTAATGTAAAGAAGACAAAGATCATGACAACTGGCATAATCAACAGGTTCATCGTTGAAGGAGAAGAAATTGAAATTGTGAACAACTTTAACCTACTTGGATCAACTATCAATAAAGAAACAACAAGCAGTCAAGAAATCAGACGACGCATTGCTCTTGGCAGAATGTCTATGAAAGACCTAGATAAGATTCTCAAGAGCAGAGATGTCTCTCTCCATACAAAGATTTGACTTGTTCAAGCCATGGTATTTTCAATAACATCATATGGATGTGAAAGCTGGACAGTGAAAAAGACAGACTGGAAGAAAATTGATGCCTTTGAATTATGGTGCTGGCGGCGAATACTGTGTATACCATGGACTGCCCGAAGAACAAACCAGTTGGTACTAGAGGAGATCAAACCTAAGCTTTCTTTAGAAGCTCAGATGACAAGACTTCGACTTTCATACTTTGGACACATCATGCGAAGAGAGAGATCATTAGAGAAAGACATCATGCTTGGCAAGATAGAAGGTCAACGCAAAAGAGGAAGGCCAGCAATGAGATGGATCGATACAATAACAGCAGCTACGGGTACCAGTCTGTCAACAATGAGCCGCCTGACTGAAGACCGAACACAATTTAGGATAGCTATCCAGAGGGTCGCCATGAGTCGACTCCGACTCGACGGCACTTAACAACAACAACTATGTATAATGGATTGAGTAATGACATTATAATTATTATATAGAACATTTCTAGTGTGTTCCTTTATATTTGGTTTCAAAACATATTTATATCACACCTGGACTATTGTAATATACTGTATCAAGACCTCCCCAAACAATCACTTTACCCTCTTCAGATGGTCCAGAATACTACCTCCAGGATCATCACCAGCTCTTCCAGATATGATCGAATCACACCCTTCTTAAAATCCCTCCACTGGCTTCCTATTTCACAAAGAATTCTATACAAGGTAGCCATTATTATCTTCAAACTCTTGCAGAACCAAATCCCAACTGACCTACAAAATTTAATAAACAAAGTTCCAAACTCAAGATCACAAAGATGTAGCAATCAGAATCTCTTCCCTATCCCAGCTATCAAAACTAAAAGCACTCAACAAGCATTCAACAGAGCCTTCACCCTCTTTGCACCCACCATCTGGAACTCATTCCTGAACACTTGTGTTTTTTGTCACTGTACCTGAGCTTCGAAAAAAGTTAAAAACATACCTCATTGATTTCTTTGGGTTAGACAGTGGCAGATAACCCCACCCCCTCATCTGTCAAATGTAATACAGCTTTTACTTCCCCGTCCTGTCACTGTAAGTTCTAGCCCCCCCCCCCCACAGTTTCTTGTTTATCATGTAATTGTTAAGATATAATTATTATAATTCAATGTTAATTGTAAACTGCTTTTACTGTATGATAAAGCAGTACAAATTAAATGTAAAGCCAAGGCTGTCTTTTCTGCTCTGCAGTTGCTTAAAATTTACAGGAGCAAGCCCTAGGATACCTTCAGGAAGGTTGAGATATTTTGGTGCTTAGCTATGTGCTAAAGCTCCTGGAAAATTTATAGGGTTCAAAGTACTTGTATCAGATGTAGTGAGATTGGTTAACTCCAAATGAAATAGTAGATACTGAGTCCTGTGGTGTAATGTGCTGTGTTCAGAATAAAAGCAGACTGAAAAATATTTGAACCAAAACTTTTCTTTTACACTCATGAACAAGAAATAATTCCCAAAGAAAACAACAATACAGATATTTACCAAAGCAACTAAAGACAGAAATATAGAGTCTAATATTGAAAGGGATTAATGCGGTTAGCAGATGTGCTAACCATGCTAATCCCCTTGGCGAGGATATTCAGTGGCACTAACATGGGTGGGTGACACTGCTGCATGCCCCCTGCTAACTGGTTAGCATCGGGGCATTCTGGGGTAGAGCGGGAGTGACATCTGGGGATAACTGGGCAGTGATGATATTCAGCTGCTGCCTGATTATCCATCGGCAGGAAAAGCCAGGCATAGTAAAGACTGGCCTAATTTTTACTGCAGAAGCTAAAAGGGCAGCGGCTTAATATTGTTGCTGTTTAGTTAGCTTCCTGGTTGTTCAGCTGACCTGGACACTCTATTCCGGAAGCTGAATATGGCCCCAGTAGTGAATAGCTGGGTTTAGGGTTCAGCAGGGTTGGTTAGCTGCTGTAATCACGCTAGCCACCACTGCTAAATATTGGGCCATAATCATTGAATATCTTCTAAAATCAGCAATTAAGGTCAATTGATAGAATATGTAAATTAAATATTTGCACTGCTGGCAAACAACAGAAACCCAGTTAAAGTAGTCAATTAAAGGCACATTTTACAAAGGACATCCAAATGCAATCTGGGATGTCAAAGCCAGAACGTCTGAAAAAAAAGCAGACACATGCAAGTTGAGCTTTGCAGTACCAGAGACCAAATTGAACTGCCATCCAAGCAGTGAAATCTAACCATAAATAAACTAAAGAAAGTTGGATGGACTGGGCCTGCATTCGGATCCAACCAGAATTTATAGCATTTTTGCGATATTCTCAAAATCATTGGGTTTCAATAAGCAAAGGGGGTCATTTTAAAAGTTTTAGTTATGATATGGATGTCCGAAGATGATGAAATCATGGAGACATCTCCAGAGCCATTTTACAAATGACATTCAGAGATGTCTCCAGTGCAAGAACATCCAAGAAAACAGGGGGACGTGGTGGAGGTGCAATGAACTTAGATGTCCCTGTTCGATTTCAGAAACATCTGGGATGTCTGCAGGCACATCCACGTTTAGACCTACTCCAGGCATAAACAGGCATCAGGAAAGTGTTGTGGGGGCTTAAAAAACACCCAAGGAGCATACAGAAGATGGAGAAGCAAGTGACTAGTCTAAGATCATAAAGGCCACACTGGGATTTGAACCCTGTTCATCCTGCTCCTAACCCACTATTTTAACCACTATGCTATTAGACATCCATGTTCCAAGATGCAATTCTGGGGATGTCTATGCGGACATCTCCATAGACATCCATATTTGGCACACACAGGTTTCTGAAATTGTGCCTGAAAGCTTTTCCAAAAGAAACCTTGAAGTTACAGGGTTGTCAAGAACTGCAGAATCTTCTACTTCTGAGAGCTGACTCAGAGCTCGGGCAGAATAAATCATTTCTAAGTCCAAGGCTTGGAACTCTGGAAGAGATTTAAAGTCCAATTCCCAGGTTTTTTCCTCCCAAAGCCAGGAGCCAGGATGCTTCATAGCCAGAAGTAGGCCAGCAACCAACTGCCTTGATTCAAAAAACATCAGGTAGTTTCAACCAATGACAGAAAACTGCAGTCTGATACAAAAGCCAACCCCCCTATTGCTGACTAAAAATTCAGTCCAACACTTTCTGGCATTTGTATCCTTAAAGGCAGAGATCTCTGAAAGGGGTTATGTCTTTATCAGTTAATTTTAAATATACACAAGGGGTAGAACCTCTATTTTAGTGAAGTCCTTACACCAGGGCCAATGCAAGGACTGGAAGTGCTCTAGTCAGATCCTTCACCCTTCCGCCCCTTAAATGCCCATTGCTGCTGCTGCCCGCCCATCTCAGGGGCTGGCAGCAGCAGCAGCAATGACTCCGAAACCATGACACAGTACTTATCTGCCATCTCCATGGCTGCATCACAGTTTCTCTCTAACCGAATCTACTACTTCTGCCCCCTTTGATGCAACTTTCGGTTGCCGTCGGAGGGAGCAAAAGTAGCAGGTTCAGCAAGAGAGAAACCGCAGTGCAGTTCCAGAGATGGTGAGTAAGTGCTGTGCTGTAGTTTTGTGACCATTGTTGCTGGCCCTGGAATGGGGCGGGCAGCTGCGACAATGGGCGCCCTAAGATCGCCTGTGCTCTAAGTGACTGCCTAGTTCACCTAATGGTAACGCCGGCCCTGCCTCATTCACAGACGAAATAACAGCAAAGAAAATGAAATATATATGTGAATAACTTAAAATGCAATACTTCACAGCTAGGGAATTATTAATAGTTTCTGTATCTCTGTTGTGTGTTAAAAACATAAGAAATGCCTTACTGGGTCTGACCAAGGTTCATCAAGCCCAGTATCCTGTTTCCAACAGTGGCCAATCCAGGCCAAACGTACCTAGCAGGTTCCCAGAGGGGTGCACAGGTTCCTCAATGCTTGTCCCGGGGCAAGCAGTGGTTTTCCCAGGTCCCTTTTAAGAATGGTTTATGGACCTTTCCTCCAGGAACTTGTCCAAACTTTTTTTAAACCCAGCTACACTAACAGATTTTACTATATCCTCCGGTACCAAATTCCAGAGTTTGATTACGCTTTGAGTAAACATATATTTTCTCTTATGTCTTAAATCGGTTACATTGTAGCTTCATTGTGTGTCCTCTAGTCTTTCTACTTTTTGATGGTGTAAACAGCCAATCTATGTTTACCCGTTCCACTCCATTCATTAATTTATAGACCTCTATCATATCCCCCCTCAGCCGTCTCTTTTACAAGTTGAAGAGCCCTAACCTTTAAAGCCTCTCCTCATAGAGGCATCCTTCCATTCCGTTTACCATTTTTATCGCTCTTCTTTGTACCTTTTCTAATTCAGCTATATCCTTTTTAAGATTATGGCGACCAGAATTGCACACATTATTCAAGGTGTGGTCGCATCATGGAATGATTTAAAAGCATTATAATATCCTTTGTTTTATTCTCCATTCCTTTTCTTATGATTCCTTGCATTCTATTTGCCTTCTTGGCTGCCGCTGCACACTTGGTGAAGAGTTTCAACATATCCATGATGACGCCTAAATATTTTTCCTGGGTGGTGGTTTCTAAGGTGGTACCTTGCATTGTGTAACCATAGTTTGGGTTGTTCTTTCCAAGGTGCATAACTTTGCACTTGTCCACATTAAATTTCATCTGCCGTTTGGATGTCCAATCTTCCAATTTTTTAAGGTCCTCTTGCAATTTTTCACAATCCTCTTGCGTTTTAACTACTTTGAATAATTTTGTGTCATCTGCAGATTTAATCACCTCACTCATTATTCCTATTTCCAGGACATTTATGAATATATTAATAAGTAGTGGGCCCAGCACAGATCCCTGGGGTGCTCTACTGTTCACCTTTCTCCATTGAGAAAATTGGCCAAGTAGCCCTACTCTCTGTCTTCTATCTTTTAATCAGTTCCTGATCCAGAATGCTACACTTCGTCCAATCCCATGATCTTTTATTTTACCAATAGTCTCTCATGTGGGACCTTGTCAAAGGCTTTCAGCCAATCCAGATACACTATATCAACCAGCTCACCTTTGTTTACCTGTTTATTCACACCTTCAAAAAATATAACAGATTAGTAAGACAAAACTTTCCTTGACTAAATCCATGTTGACTTTCTCCCATTAAATTACATATTTAGTAATTTTATGCTTTATAATGGCTTCTACCATTTTGCCCGGTACTGTTGTCAGGCTCACCGGCCTGTAGTTTCTCGGATCACTCCTGGTACCCTTTTTAAAAATTTGTGTTACATTGGCCACTCTCCCATCCTCAGGTACTACAGATGATTTTAATGATAGTTCAAAGATTACTAATAGTAGGTCTGCAATCTCATATTTCAGTTCTTTCAACACCCTTGGATGTATACCATCCGGTCAGGTGATTTTCTACTCTTCAGTCTATCAAACAGGTGTAATACATCCTCCTGGTTTATCAATGTTTCTTTCAGTTCTTCCGCTATATCACCTTTATATACCATTTCACACACAGGTAACATCTACTTCAGTAAAGACCGAAGCAAAGAGTTCATTCAGTCTCTCCACTATGGCTTTGTCCTCCCTTAGCGCCTCTTTTACCTCTCTATCATCCATTGGTCCAACTGACTTTCTCACAGGTTTTTTGCTATGAATGTACTTGAAAACGTTTTTTATTATACGCTTTAGCTTCCATGGCAAGCTTCTTTTCAAATTCTCTCTTTGTCTGTCATATCAATGCCTTGCATCTAACTTGCCAATGCTCATGTTGTTTCCAGTGTTTGTCATTAGGCTCCTTTTTCCATTTCCTGAAAGATACAGCATCTCCGACCTCACCTATAAAGATTGATGGCAGTTTTTTGGCCTTCCTTCCAGTTTTCTTAAAGTGTGGAATACATCTGGTCTGGGCTTCCAAGATAGTACCTTTAAACAATGCCCATGTTTTATGTATATCTCTAACCTTTGTAGCTGCTCCTCTTAGTGTTTTCATAGCTATTTTCCTGATTTTATCATAGTCTCCCCTTTTGAAAGTTAAAAGGTAGTACTGTGGATTTCCGTGCCATCTTTCTTCCATTTATTAAATCAAATGCAATCATGCTATGATCACTATTGCCAAGTGGCCCCAACACCCTTATCTCTTGGACCAGATCCTGTGTTCCACTATGGGCTAGGTCCAAAATAGCTTCCTCTCTTGTCAATTCATGAACCAGCTGCTCCAAGAAGCAATCATTTATTTCATCTAGAAACTTTATCTCTCTAGCATGTCCTGCTGTGAAATTGACCCAGTCAATACCAGGGTAATTGAAATCACCCATTATTACTGTTTTGTAACTTTTGTTAGCTTCCCTGATTTCTTTAAGAATTTCATTATCCATCTGTTCATTCTGGCCAGTTGGTCGGTAGTACACCCCTGCTGCCATAGCCTTCCACTTTTTACATGGAACTTCTATCCATTGAGATTCTACAATGTATTTTTTTTCCTATAAAACTTTAATCCTATATGACTCAATGCTCTCTCTAACAAAGAGCGCAACCCCTCCACCAATTTGATGTCTCTATCATTGTGATATAGTTTATACCTAGCTGTCACAGTACCCTATTGGTTGTCTTCTTTCCACCAGGTCTATAAGATTCCAATCATATCTAACCTTTCATTTAGTGATAGATATTCTAACTCTCCCATCTTATTTTTTAGATTTCTAGTATTTACATGCAGGCATTTTATTCATATTAATCTGGTTATCAGTTGACAGGTGTAATTTGGAATCTTTTGGCTCTGAACTGAAGGATATCTGGGTTACTTTTATCTTTGTTGGAACCTCTCTGTTGAGATACCCTGTTTTGCTAGTATGCTTCAAGGATACATCCCTCTGAACCATGTGCTCCTGGGTGACTGCCTGCTTTCCCCTACTATCTAGTTTAAAAGCTGCTCTATCTCCTTTTTTAAAGGTTAATGCCAGCAACTTGCTTCTATCCTGGTTAAGGTGGAGCCCATCCCTTCGGAAGAACCCCTCCCTTCCCCATAATGTTTCTCAGTTCCTCAGGGGTGGCCCAAGGGGGGTGCAGGGCCATGTGCGGAGACTGGGTGCAGGGCCTCATTTGCATAAGGGGTCTGATTTGCATAAATATTGCATAATGTTACCATACACTAACTTTTAGTAAACATGCCTCTTAATGAGTGTATGGATAAAGAAAGACTAAAAGATTTCTACATTACTATAATCTAGTGCCAACCGCTAGGCACATTAGGAGCTACTACAAACACTGCCCATTTAGAACCCATGAAAAGAAAAAAAAACCCAATTGTGTGAACAAAATAAAGTACTATCACAAAGAGTTCACCATAAATACCCCCAAAAGACTTTTTTATTTCATTTTTGTCGAAGCTGACTGTAGGAGAGGTGGTATGGGTTTAACCACTCACGCCAAGCAGTAAGCTGCCTTTTATTCAAAGATGGTTCTTCACCACTAAAATTGATATATTATATTTATATTTTTTAACTTATCTGATTTAAAACACTCCACCGGAGAGAAAAGTTGCTCAAGAAGAATTCCCTTTACACGACGCGCGCGTTTTTCGAGTATCCAACTCTGTATCAAGTGCTTAGTTGTAAAAGCAAAAATGGCAACATTGTTGAAAAAATGCCATCTTCTGCGGCAATTGCCTCTACTGTGGCCGCAGAAGACGGCGTTTTTTCAACAATGTTGCCATTTTTGCTTTTACAACTAAGCACTTGATACAGAGTTGGATACTCGAAAAACGCGCGCGTCGTGTAAAGGGAATTCTTCTTGAGCAACTTTTCTCTCCGGTGGAGTGTTTTAAATCAGATAAGTTAAAAAATATAAATATAATATATCAATTTTACTGGTGAAGAACCATCTTTGAATAAAAGGCAGCTTACTGCTTGGCGTGAGTGGTTAAACCCATACCACCTCTCCTACAGTCAGCTTCGACAAAAATGAAATAAAAAAGTCTTTTGGGGGCATTTAGAACCCACAGCAAACCCACCATATCGTAACAGCACTACCAGGACTCACAAAGCACCATTATCTATCAAAAGACAACACTGCAAATGTTAAACCAATACATTTCAGAGAATAACAATACATGACCTACTGGGGAAAGAGAACAAGTGGCAATGTCAAATAGGAATTACATAAACAGAATACCTCAGCTCAGTTACACATGCAGAATATAGACCATCACCAAACAAGGAATCACAGTTTAGAAACAGGAAGACAATAATTAAACTGGGAACCCCAAAAGCCAAACTTGGAATGTACAACAACACTGTAAACATAAAGCTATAAATTAATTTCCTCTTGTACTAAACAAAGCACAGACGTTAATGATGCACATTTCCCAGAGCGGACATATTCCAGTTAATAAATTCAAAATAAACATATTTTTCTACCTTTTGTGCATTTTTTTCAGTTGCAATTGCTCCAGCCACTTTCTTCTGGTTTCTTCATGTCTTCTGCTAATTCTCCATCGTCTGCTGTCCATTTGTCCTTTCTTCTCTCTTCTAGTTTTTTTTTCCATTCTCTCTCTAAATCTGCTTTAATCTTTCTCCTTTTGCTCTTTCCTCATCCCTATTTCATCCACTCAAATTTTACCCCTCCATCCTCAAGCCCCACTTACTCTCCCAATACCCGGCCAATTGTAGATTTGTCTTCCTTCCCGCACGAAATATTTTTCTCCTCTCCATTTCACTTTCCCAGCTCCATCCCATTCTACAAACAGTAAGGATTTGAGGGTTTGTTTGTTTGTTTTTATTATATTACATTGCTAGCTTTCTGACTGGGAGCTCTTAAAAAAGGGTTTTTTGTATATTTTTTAAAGCAAGGCTACTTTCTTTTTGGTGCTTTAGGGGAACTTTCCTTGAGCACAGTAGGTTGCTGAACTCTAGTAACCTCCTCAGGTTTAGAAACTGCTAACACCTAATCAGGAGTTAGTGGGCCTGATTTCCTGAGTGCAGCTGAGGCCTGCATAAAAGGCTCCAGTACCCTGCCCTGTTGAGGCTTTCCTAACCAGAGCTCTACAGATCAACAAACAGTAAGGATTTGAGGGTTTGTTTGTTTGTTTTTATTATATTACATTGCTAGCTCTCTGACTGGGAGCCCTTAAAAGGTTTTTTTGTATATTTTTTAAAGCAAGGTTACTTTCTTTTTGGTGCTTTAGGGGAACTTTCCTTGAGTACAGTAGGTTGCTGAACTCTAGTAACCTCCTCAGGTTTAGAAACTGCTAACACCTAATCAGGAGTTAGTGGGCCTGATTTCCTGAGTGCAGCTGAGGCCTGCATAAAAGGCTCCAGTGCTCTGCCCTGTTGAGGCTTTCCTAACCAGGGCTCTACAGATCAACAAACAGTAAGGATTTGAGGGTTTGTTTATTTGTTTTTATTATATTACATTGCTAACTCTCTGACTGGGAGCTCTTAAAAGGTTTTTTTGTATATTTTTTAAAGCAAGGTTACTTTCTTTTTGGTGCTTTAGGGGAACTTTCCTTGAGTACAGTAGGTTGCTGAACTCTAGTAACCTCCTCAGGTTTGGAAACTGCTAACACCTAATCAGGTGTTAGTTCCCTCCCTACCCACCCTGACTCCCACCCACCCCTAGTGAGCAGTCTTGCTTTATAGGGCACCTCCCCCTTTAACAAATCACAGAGAATTGGACCAGCACATTTTGAATATAATTAAAGAGATTTAACTGCTTTTTCTCTGAAAGGACAGCTGGGAAACCGGCTGGTACTTGGTAGAACTCTCTCTTTTGCTTTAACAGATACCTAAGCTCTATGAACAGAACAATGGCTGGGAAAAATCGTATTACTAAAGCTGTTGCCCCCATTACAGCTTCTGCCTCGGTCCAGACAGAGGTCCTAATGCCAGTTGAAGGACCAGTTCCATATGCAGGGTGCCTGCATGCTGAAGCTCTGAGGAAACAAGTGGAGGAACTCAGAGAGGAGGTGGCGAGGCTGAGGAGCATTCAAGACAGTGAGAAGTACATTGATGAGATGCTTCTTGCAGCAACCAAGCTCTCCAGCACAGGAGAAGATGGGTGCCAACAGAATGTCGATGATAGGACACAAGTCACCAGGGCCTGCAAAATCACCAATCCAACTTCTCCACCCCTTGAATTGAAGAACCATTATGCAGCCCTGGAAGTGGAGGAGGTGAAAGCATCCCTGGAAAGGGAAGAACCAGAGCTCAAGTACCCCAAAGTTGCAGAATCAGCGACCAGAAGGAAACGAAGGGTAGTGGTGGTTGGAGACTCTCTTCTGAGGGGTACTGGGGCGTCCATCTGCCGACCAGACTTGATGTCCAGAGTTGTATGCTGTCTGCCTGGTGCCAAAATCCAAGATGTTACGGAGAGTTTGCCGAGACTCATCAAGCACACTGACTATTACCCAATGTTGCTAATTCATGTTGGAACAAATGATACTGCCAGGTATACCTCGGAACGTATCAAAAGTGACTTCATGGCTCTGGGACAGAGGGTGAAGCAATTAGGTGCACAGGTGGTGTTCTCTTCAATCCTCCCTGTTGAGGGTAAAGGCCAAGGCAGAGAGGCTCGCATCCTGGATATGAATGCATGGCTGCGTGGATGGTGTCATCGAGAGCGTTTTGGTTTCCTAGACCATGGGATGCTATTCCAAGGGTTGCAGAGCAGAGATGGCATCCATCTGTCCAAGAAAGGTCAACGCATCTTCGGTAGTAGACTGGCTAATCTACTGAAGAGGGCTTTAAACTAGATTCGTTGGGGATGGGTGAAGAAAGCCCCCAGGTAAGTAAAAGCCCCCAGGTAGGTGATACATTAAATACCTTTATGGAAATGGGTAACAGGGGTAACATATGGAAAGCAGTGTGTAATAATGCCCATAGCATGGGAAATAAGATCCCTGATGTTGAAGCTTTGGTGGGAGTGGCTGACTTGGATTTAGTGGCAGTTACAGAAACATGGTTCACAGAAAACCATGATTGGGATGTAACTATACCTGGCTATACTTTATTCAGAAAGGACAGGGTAGGAAGAAGGGTAGGAGGAGTGGCACTATATGTAAAAACTACTATTAAAGCTTTGGAATTACAGAGCTTAAAAGGGAGAGAGGAGGCATTGTGGGTTAAACTAGAAAGAGGGAAAGAGAAATCTATTTGCATTGGTGTGATATACAGACCTCCCTCACAAGAGGAAGAGGTGGACAGAGAGTTAATTGAAGACATACGCAGCATTACTAGGAAAGGGGAAGTGCTACTGATAGGAGATTTCAATATGCCAGATGTTGATTGGCACATTCCTGCTGCAGTATCATCTAGAAGTAAGGAGATCCTGGATTCTCTACAGGGAGAACTATTCAGGCAATTGGTAACAGACCCCACACGTGAAGGGGCCATACTGGACTTGGTGCTTACCAATGGTGAAAGTGTTTCTGATGTTGTAGTGGGAGATCATTTTGCATCCAGTGATCACCAGATGGTGTGGTTCAGTATTAGGACTAGGGCTGTTAGAATCCATTCCAAGGTGAGGATCTTAGACTTTAGGAAGACTAACTTTGTGAAGATGGGCCAATACCTCAGGGAGTCGTTACTGGGATCGGAACAGCTGGGGGATGTAGAAAAACAGTGGGCAAAACTGAAAGGGGATATTTTAAGGGCAACCAACCTTTTTGTTAAAATGGTAAATAAAGGCAAAAGGAAAAGGAGACCGCTATGGTTTTCGAAGGAAGTAGCTGAAAAAGTGAAGAAAAAGAGGGACGCCTTCATGAAATACAAGAGATCACAGAGAGAGGAAGACAGGCATCTGTATTTGGAAAAACTTAGAGAAGCTAGCAAAGTAGTCAAGAAGGCAAAGATTCAAAAGGAGGAGGAAATAGCCAATGCAATAAAATGGGGGGATAAGACATTTTTCAGATATATTAGTGAGAAGAGGAAGGGCAAAAGTGGTATCGTCAGACTCAAGGGTGCAGGGGGGGGGGGGAATATGTAGAAGCTGATAAGGATAAAGCGGAATTGCTTAACAAATATTTTTGTTCTGTGTTCACAGATGAAGAACCAGGAGCAGGACCTCAGAAAACACCCACAAATAGGAACAGGAGCGAGGGACATCTTGAACAATTTTCAGAAGACTGTGTTCGTGAGAAACTAGCTCAACTTAAAGTAGACAAAGCGATGGGACCAGATGGGATACACCCTAGAATACTGAGGGAACTTGGGGACGTTCTAGCAACTCCACTGACTGACCTTTTCAAATGCCTCGTTGGAGTCGGGAGTGGTGCCAAAGGACTGGAGAGAGGCTCATGTGGTGCCTTTACACAAAAGCAGAAGTAAGGATGTGGTTGAAAACTACAGGCCGGTTAGTTTAACTTCGGTGGTGAGTAAATTATTGGAAACGCTGCTGAAAGAGAAAATAGTGAGGTTTCTGGAGTCCAGCGGATTACAGGATCCGAGGCAGCATGGATTCACCAGAGGCAGGTCTTGTCAGACAAATCTGATTGATTTCTTTGACTGGGTGACCAGGGAGTTGGACCGAGGGAGAGCTCTAGATGTGGTTTATTTAGATTTCAGTAAAGCCTTTGACACTGTTCCTCACAGGTGACTTATAAACAAACTGAGCACCCTAGGGATGGACCATAAAGTTACTGCTTGGGTTAGAAATTGGTTGGGTGGGAGGCGACAAAGAGTACAAGTAAATGGAGCTCACTCTGAGGAGAAGGATGTTACCAGTGGTGTGCCCCAGGGATCTGTCCTTGGTCCAATTCTTTTTAACATCTTTGTTAGTGATATAGCGGAAGGGCTGTCGGGTAAGGTTTGCCTCTTTGCAGATGATACCAAAATCTGCAATAGAGTAGACACTCAGGAAGGTGTAGATAACATGAGGAGGGATCTAGCTAAGCTTGAAGAATGGTCTAGAATTTGGCAGCTGGGATTTAATGTTAAAAAATGTAAGGTCATGCATTTGGGCTGCAGCAATCCAAGGGAGCAATACAGTATAAGAGGTGAAGTACTTTTGTCCACTAAAGAAGAGCGGGACCTAGGCGTGGTTGTGTCTGATGATCTTAAAGTAGCTAAACAGGTAGAAAAGGCGACGGCAAAAGCTAGAAGGATGCTTGGGTGCATACGGAGAGGAATGGCTAGCAGAAAAAAGGAGGTGATAATGCCTCTGTATAAGTCTTTGGTGCAACCTCATTTGGAGCATAGTGTGCAATTCTGGAGACCGCACCTTCAAAAGGATGTGTACAGGATGGAGTCGGTGCAGAGGGTGGCTACTAAAATGATTAGTGGGCTTCATTATAAAGCATATGAGGACAGACGTAAGGATCTTAATATGTACACCTTAGAGGAAAAGCGGGATAGAGGTGATATGATTGAGATGTTAAAATACCTCCGTGGCATAAATGTTCAGGGAGAGAGCCTCTTTCAATTGAAAGCAAGTTCTGCTACGAGGGGACATGGGATGAGGGTGAAGGGAGATAGATTCAGGAGTGATATGCGGAAATATTTCTTTATGGAAAGAGTAGTGGATCCATGGAATAGTCTCCCAGTTGAGGTGGTAGAGATGAGAACAGTAACTGAATTCAAAAAAGCATGGGACCAACACAGAGGATCTCTAAAGGTAACAAGTGGACTGTTGTAGTTGTTGATATGGAAGGACAGACTAGATAGGCCATGTGGTCTTTTTCTGTCATCATGTTTCTATGTTTCTATGTAATCCTCCCCCAACATCAGCTCCTTTCTAGTTCTACCTCCACCCAGCATCCGCTCCCTTCTAGTCCCCGCATCAGCCCATTTCCAGTCCTAGCCCCCCATCAGCCCATTTCCAATCCTATCCTAGCCACACCATCAGCCCATTTCCAGTCCTAGCTCCCCCATCCATTTCCAGTCCTATCTGAGTCCCTCCATCAGCTCATTTCTAATCCCAGCCCCCATCAGCCCATATCTAGTCCTTTCCTAGCCCCACCATCAGCTCATGTCAAATCCTAGCTCCCCTTCACTCAGCCCATTTCCAATCCAAGCCCCCCATGAGCCTACTTCCAGTTCTAGCCCCTCCATGAGTTAATTTGAATCCAAGCCCACACCACAGCCCATTTCCAATCTTAGAACCCCCAACAGCCCATTTCCAGTCCTATCCTATCCCCTCCATTAGCCCATTTCCTGTCCTAGCTCCCCCTCGGCCCATTTCCAATGCTAGCTCCCTCCCCTCACAGCCCATTTCCATTCAAAGCCCCCCTCCCCATCAGCTATTTGCAGTTCAAGCCTCCCCTTCCACTCAGCCCATTTCCAGTCCTAGCAACCCCCCAGCCCATTACCAGTCCTAAACCCCCCATCACCCCATTTTCAGTCTTAGTCCCCCATAGTCCATTACCAGTCCTAGCCCCCCATAGCCCATTTCCAGTTCTAGCCCCCCCATCAGCCCATTACCAGTCCTAGCCCCCATCAGCCCATTTCCAGTCCTAGCACCCCCATAGCCCATTTTCAGTCCTAGCCCCCCCGTAAGCCCATTTCCAGTCCTAGCCCCCCCATAGCCCATTTCCAGTCCTAGCCCCCCATCAGCCCACTTGCAGTCTTAGTCCCCCCATAGCCCATTACCAGTCCTAAACCCCACCATCAGCCCATTTCCAGTCCTAGCCCTCCCATAGCCCATTACTAGACCCCCCCATCAGCCCATTTCCAGTCCTATCCCCTCCATAGCTCATTTCCAGTTCTAGCCCCCCATCAGCCCATTTCCAGTCCTAGTCCCCCCATAGCCCATTACCAGTCCTAGCCTCCCCATCAGCCCATTTCCAGTACTAGCCCCCCATAGCCCATTACCAGTCCTACCCCCCCATCAGCCCTCTTGCAGTCTTAGCCCCCCATCAGCCCAGTACCAGTCCTAGCCCCCCCATCAGCCCATTTCCAGTCCTAGCCCCCCATAGCCCATTACCAGTTCTAGCTCCCCCATCAACCCATTTCCAGTCCCAGCCCCCCCACAGCCTATTACCAGTACTAGCCCCCCATCAGCCCATTTCCAGTCCTAGCTCCCTCCATAGCCCATTACCAGTCCTAGCCCCCCATCAGCCCATTTCCAGTCCTAGCTCCCTCCATAGCCCATTACCAGTCCTAGCCCCCCATCAGCCCATTTCCAGTCCTAGCTCCCTCCATAGCCCATTACCAGTCCTAACCCCCCATCAGCCCACTTGAAGTCTTAGCCCCCCCCCACCATAGCCCAGGTAGATTTAAAAAAAACAGACTTGCTGCTGCTGCCGCTGCCGCCGTGGCAGCGACAGAATCGAGCGTCCCGCGGGGCCCCCCTTCCCAGCAGTGTCCTCCATGCTGCCTCAGCTCCCTCAGCACGGGGGTTTTTAGAACCGCGAAGGGAGAGTTTCCCTTTCTCACGGCTCTGTTTAAGCCCACGGGGCTGATGGGAAACAGGAAATCCTGTTTCCCATCAGCAACAGCAGCTTAACAGAGCTGCGAGGGGGAAGCTCTCTCCCTTCGTGGCTCTTAAAGCCAGCACTTAGGGAGCTGAGGCCGCATGGAGGACTCTGCCGGGCAGGGGGGCCCTGCGGGATGCTCGATTCTGCCACTGCCATGGCAGCAGCAGCAGGAACAGCAAGTTTTTTTTTTTTTTTAATTTACCGGCAGATGCAGAATGTTATTTGCGTGAGGCCCCCTGAAATGCGGGGCCCTGTGCAAACAACATTCTTGCACAATGGACAGGCCAGCCCAGCAGTTCCTAAGAAATCTAAAACCCTCTTCTTTGCACCATCATTTCAGCCACGCATTATGACTCCGGAGCTCTGCCTTTCTTTTGGATCCTGCGCATGGAACGGGAAGCATTTCAGAGAATGCTACCCTGGAATTCTGGATTTCAACGTCATACCTAAAAGCCTAAATTTGGCTTCCAGAACCTCCCTCCCACACTTTCCTATGTCATTGGTGCCAACATGTACCAAGACAGTAGACTCCTTCCCAGCACTATCAAAACCTTGTCTGGGTGTTGCATAAGGTCCGCTACCTTTGTACCAGGCAGGCATGTTATCAGATGGTCCTCACATCCACCAGCCACCCAGCTATCTACATGCCTAATGATTGAATCACCAACTATAACAGCTGTCCGAACTCTTCCCTCATAGGCACATGGTCCTGGAGAAACTTCCTTAGTGCGAGAGGGTTTTACATATCTTGGTGGACAGGTCCTAGCTACAGGATCACTTCCTATCACACCAAGGTGGTGCTCTTCTTTCACGTGACCTCTCTCCTCCATGGCAACTGAAAGGCTGCCATATTGGAGGTAGGACTTCAGTACTATGTCCCTGTAGGTCTTGTCTATGTACCTTTCTGTCTTCCTTATGTCCTCCAAGTCTTCTACTCTAGCCTCCAGAGATTGGACTCATTCCCTGAGGGAAAAGAGCTCCTTGCACCTAATGCACATGTAAGACAGCTCACCAACTGGGAGAAAATCGTATACGTGACACTCAAATGCAAAAGACTGCATAGCCCCCATCTCATTGCTGGACTGCTATCTGCATCTTAGTTTTAAGTTGTTTACTTAAAGTTGCTAGGAATACTTGTACTGATACAACTATAATAATTACCTTTAAGGAACTTTGTTCACCTCAAGATTAATTAACTTCAGGGCCTTAATCTATTCATGTGATGATAGCCAGCTGAACCTGAAAGTGACTTTGACTACCCTTCCCCCTTTAATAGCTTTAAGAGCCTTTAAAGCTAAGATTGTGTCTGGTGGGAGGTAACTAACACTTAGGGGTTTGTTTACTTAGCTGTGGTAGCGGCTTCCATGCCATATCGCAATGGAACCGCGGCTCCAATATCGCATGGAAGCCGCTACCGTAGCTAAGTAAACAAACCCCTTAGTAAAGGCTGGCTTGCTACACAGGTCCTAGACCTGTGCTTATAAGGTAATCTGTTAACAATTTCCTGGGTGATTCATATAGCCCTTAGTTTGATAGAGGGAGCCTTTCAAATTGACCCTTTGACCTTCCATTTGACTTTAACACCTATTTAAAACAAATGCTCAAATCTCTTGCCTCCTAAGTGGAAGGACTCTTTGTAAAGGTATCTAGAAACAATTTATTTCTTTCAACTTCTATGCTATACTATTCTCTGATTTAATTTAAATTAAAAGCTCTCTGCTGTTTTTAAATTTAAACTAAAAGCTCTCTGCTGGTTTTAATTTTAAAGTAAAGGCTCTCTGCTGGTTTTAAATGCAAACTAAAAGCTCTCTGCTGCATTTTAAATTTAACCTAAAGGCTCTTTGCTGAGTTTTAAATTTAAATTAACAGCTCTCTGTTGATACTAGGCCCCGACTGAATTAGCAAATACACTGGATTCTAAAATACACAGATTTAACAGTTTTAACCCAAAGAATTCCCTTTTCCCCAAGATTTAGAGAATTTCCCAGAAGTGAATACTTACAAGTGCATATTTCTTTCCAGAAGAAACAGTCCCTTTTGGTGTGTGCTGTGCATGTATTTTGTCTGTGGTCAAGGTAGCAGGGATGGTGGGGCATTTCCGAGTTAAACAGATTTGGGGTGGGGGTCAGAAGCAGGGAGGTAATTTTGGAGGTGAAGTAGTTTGCAGGTGAGTGTGTCAGTTGCAGGGAAGTAATTTTTAGGCAATGGGACAATTGTGGGGTAGTTTTTTGGAGGGGTAGATAGTGGGGCATTGGGACAGTTGTTGGGTAGTTTTATGAGGTGGGGTATTTTTTGGGGTAGTGGAACAGTTGCAGGATATAATTTTTGGGGGTATGGTAATTTGTAGGGTGATGGGGAAGTTGAATGTGGTTGGTTTTGAGGGTTGGGTAGTTAGTTGGGCATGGGGGCAGTTTTTGGGGGTGGGAGTAGTTTGCAGGGTGATAGGGAAGTGGCAGGAGATAGTTTTTAGGGGTGAGGTTGATTTTCCAGGTTGTGGCCAGTTACTGTACAGAGGGAAGGTTTTGGGTGGGGTAGTTTGGGGTGGTGGAAATGTTGTGGTGGGGTATTTTTGGGGGTGGGCATAGTTTACTAGGAGAAGGGGCAGTTGAGGTGGCATTGTTTTTGGAGGTTGAGGTAATTTTCATGCAGTGGGACAGTTACAGGGAGATACATTTTTGGAGTGAGGTAATTAGTGGGACAGTGGAACAGTTTGGATGAGTTTTTTTGGGGGGTGGAGTAGTTAGTGGAGCAGTTTGGGGGTGGTATTATTGGGGGTGGTGGCTGTTTGTAGGATGGTGGGGCATTTGGGATGGGGTAAGTTTTGGAGGAAGGGTAGTCTGTAGGCTGGTGGGGCAGTTGGGTTGAGGTAGCTTTTGGGGGTGGGGCTTTATATAGAGCAATGGGACAGTTTCAGGGATAGCTTTGGGTTGAGTAGTTGATAAGGTGGTAGGACAATTACAGGAGCTTGTATTTTGGGGTGGGGTAGTTTGTAGGGTGGTGGGGCAGTTGGGGTGGAATAGTTTTTGGGGGTGGTGCAATTTGTAGGGTGGTGGGATAGTTGTTGGGGGGAAGTTTTTCCTGGTGGACAGTTTGCGTGGTGAGGGGGAGTGTTGTGCCAGGCATTTTTTTGGAATTGGGCAGTTTTCAAGGCAGTAGGGCAGTTGTGTTGGAGTGGTTTTTGGGGACGGGGCAGTTTGCAGGTGGTGGGGCAGTTGCAGGAGGGGTTAGTTTTACCGGTGGGGCAGTTTATGGGATGGGGTGCAGTTCTAAATTAAATATATATGTGAATAATTTCAAATGCAGTGCATCACAACTAGAGAATTCTTTATAATCCTTGTTTCTGGGTGTGTGTGGTATTCATGTGTTTCTGTGTTGTGTGTGTGTGTGTGTTTATATCTCTGTTGCATGTTCTATATGTGCTGTGCACGTGTTGCATTTGTGGTGAGGTATCTCAGGCTGGTTGGGCATTTATAGAGGACGTACCTTTGGGGGTTGGTGACATTATGGAGAGGTAATTTTGGGGGTGGGGCACTTTGCAGGATGGTGGGGCAATTACAGTGGGGAGTTTTTGGGGGCATGTGCATAGGGGATTTTTTGAGAGTGGGGCAGTCACAGCATATTTTGGATAAGTGAGGCAGTTTGCAAGGTAGTAGGGGAGTATTTTGCAGAGTGGGACAATTGTAGGGCAATAGTTTTTGGGAGTAAAGGCAGTTTGTAAGGTAGTGGGGCAGCTGCAGGACCATTTGGTGAGATGGTGGAGCAGTTGAAGGGGCAGTTTTTTGGGATGAAGCAATTTGTCAGGTGGTGGGGCAGTTGTGAGGGTATTGTTTAGAGGTGGGGCATTTTGAGGGATGGTAAGGCAGTTTCAAGGGAGCTTTTTTAGGGGTGGGGCAGTGTACAGGTTATTGGGGCAGTAGCGGCATAGTAGCTTTCGAGGGTGAGGTAGTATGGCGGATAGTTTTAGAGGTGGGGAGATGGCAGGGTGATGGGGCAATTGCAGGGGATATTTTTTAGGGATGGGGCTGATTGTAAGATGATAGGGCAGTTGAGAAGGTATTTTTGAGGGGTGGGTTAATTTGCAAGGTAGTGAGGCAGATGTGGGAGGTTGTTTTTGTGGTATGACAATTTTTGATGTGGCAAGGCAGTTGCTGAGGGTGTAGTTTTTGGAGGTGGAGCAGTTTACAGGGTGGTGAGGTAGTTGCAGGAGGTTGTTTTTGGGATGTAGACAGTTATGGGTATGGCAGGGACATTGTGGGAGTGTAGCTGTTGGAGGAGGAGCAATTTGCAGGGTGATGAGGTAGTTGTAGGGGAGGTGTTTTTGTGGTGGCCGTATTTGGTAGGTTGGCAGATCAGTTGCAAGGAAGTATTTTGGGGGACTGGCAGAGTTGCCAAGTTACCCATTTCCAGTAGTGAGATTTTAAGCCATAGTAACATAGTATATGGAGGCAGATCAGGGCCGGATTTACCTTGAGTGAGGCCCTACGCCAACAAAAATTGTGGGCCCCCAGCAGGGGTGGCCCAAGGGGGGTGCGGGGCCTCATTTGCATAAGGGGCCTCATTTGCATAAATATTTGCATAATGTTACCATATACTAACTTTTAGTAAACGTGCCTCTTAATGAGTGTATGGATAAAGAAAGACTAAAAGATTTCTACATTACTATAATCCAGTGCCAACTGCCAGACACATTAGGAACTACTACAAACACTGCCCATTTAGAACCCATAGTAAACCCGCCGTATCCTAACAGCACTACCAGGACTCACAAAGCACCATACTCTACCAATCAAAAGGCAACACTGCAAATATTAAACCAATACATTTCAGAGAACAACAATACATGACCTACTGGGGAAAGAGAACAAGTGGCAATGTCAAATAGGAATTATATAAACAGAACACCTCAGCTCAGTTACACATGCAGAACATAGACCATCACCAAACAAGTAATCACAATTTAGAAACAGGAAGACAATAATTAAACTGGGAATCCCAAAAGCCAAACTTGGAATGTACAACACTGTAGAAATAAAACTATACATTAATTTGCTCTTGTACTAAACAAAGTGCAGACGTTAATGATGCACATTTACCAGAGCTGACATATTCCAATTAATAAATTCAAAATAAAGAGATATTTTTCTACCTTTTGTGCATTTTTTTCAGCTGCAATTGCTCCAGTCACTTTCTTCTGGTTTCTTCGTGTCTTCTGCTAACTCTCCATCGTCTGCTGTCCATGTGTCCTTTCTTCTCTTCTAGATTTTTTTCCATTCTCTCTCTACATCTGCTTTAACATACTAATCTTTCTCCTTTTGCCCTTTCCTCATTCCTATTTCATCCACTCAAATTTTACCCCTTCATCCTCAATCCCCACTTACTCTCCCAATACCCGGCCAATTGTAGATTTTTTATCCCTCCCACACTTTCCCTTCTCCATTTTACTCTTCCAGCCCCATCCCATTCTAATCCTCCCCCAACATCAGCTCCCTTCTAGTTCCAGCCTCACCCAGCATCCATTCCCTTCTAGTCCCTGCATCAGCCCATTTCCAGTCCTAGCCATCCATCAGCCCATTTCCAGTCCTAGCAACCCCCCAACCCAATACCAGTCCTAGCCCCCCATCAACCCACTTACAGTCCTTAACCCCCCATCACCCCATTTTCAGTTTAAGCCCCCCCTATAACCCATTACCAGTCCTAACCCCCCATCAGCCCACTTCCAGTCCTAACCCCATCAACCCATTTCCAGTCAGCCCCCCATAGCCCATTGCCAGTCCTACCCCCCCCATCAGCCCACAGCCCATTACCAGTCCTAACCCCATCATCCCACCTCCAGTTTTAACCCCCCAGCCCATTTCCAGTCCTAGCCCCCCATAGCCCATTACCAGACAACCCCCATCAGCCCACAGCCCATTACCAGTCTTAACCCCCCCCACAGCCCAATAACAGTTCTAACCCCCCCAACAGCCCATTACCAGTCCTACCCCCATCAGCCCACCTCCAGTCTTAACCCCCCCTCCCATTTACAGTGCTTTGCCCCCCATAGCCCATTACCAGACACCCCCCATCAGCCCCCAGCCCATTACCAGTCTTAACCCCCCCCAAAGCCCATTGCCAGTTCTAAGCCCCCCCAACAGCCCACAGTCCATTACCAGTCCTAACCCCATCAGCCCACCTCTAGCCTTAACCCCCCCCCCCAGCCCATTTCCAGCCCCAGCCCCCCCAATAGCCAATTACCAGTCCTACCCCCCCCCCATAGCCCATTACCAGCCCTACCCCCCCAGCCCATTTCCAGCCCCAGCCCCCCCAATAGCAAATTACCAGTCCTACCCCCCCCATAGCCCATTACCAGCCCTACCCCCCCCAGCCCATTTCCAGCCCCAGCCCCCCCAATAGCCCATTACCAGTCCTACCCCCCCCATAGCCCATTACCAGTCCTACCCCCCCCCGGCCTAAAGTAAAATGTAATTTAACAAAACCACCTGGTGGCTGCCGCCGCGGGGCCCCCTCTGCTGCCGCGGCAGCACCGACTGACCCGCGGGGGCCCCGTCTACAAGCTGAAGCCGTCGGTTCGGTTGGTTCTTCCCTCCCTCCCTCCGTGCAGGCTGCAGGCTGTGAGAGACGCGAAGGGAGAGCGTTAATTTCCCATCAGCCCCTGCGGGCTTAACAGAGACGCGAGGAGACACTCTCGCGTCTCTCACAGCCTGCAGCCTGCACGGAGGGAGGGAACCGACGGCTTCAGCTTGTAGACGGGGCCCCCGCGGGTCAGTCGGTGCTGCCGCAGCAGCAGAGGGGGCCCCGTGGCGGCAGCCACCAGGTTTTTTTTTAAATTTTATTTAAAAAAAAATGAACTTGTTTTTTTTTTGTGGGCCCCTGCCGGCTGTGGGCCCTACGCCATGGCGTACATGGCGTATAGGTAAATCCGGCCCTGAGGCAGATAAAGACCAGTATGGTCCATCTAGTCTGCCCAGTAAGGTGGCTAGAGTGGTTGTAACTGCCACTCCGTGCAGGTCAGCCCCCCTTTATTTATTGACGTATAAAAGATATTTAAGTTTGCTTTGATTTCATCCTCGTGTTATAAAGGGAGCCACTGTGTCTGCCCCAAGCCATTTTGACTAGATTTCTGACAATCTCATTCTGATGTATTATGGCACCTGTAGCACTGATTTTAATGGGTAAAATCAGGGACTACAAATTCCATAGTGTATTGCATTTCAAATTTAAAGCCAGGTCTGGCGAAACATCTCACTCCTGGAACTGGGGAACTTGGCAACTCTGGGGTGGGGGCAGTATATATGGTGGTGGGGCATATATTGTGGATGGCATTTTTTGCTGTTGGGGCAGTTTAGAAGCTATTGGGAAAGTAGAGAACAGGGAGAGGGAGTCTGAAAGGAACAATTCTCTAATTGCTATGTTTCAGTGTATGTAAGTTTTTAAAGTAGCGGAGGGAGTATTCACAACCTGAAATGAACACAATCAACAAAGCAAAACAACAAACTCCTTTAACTGGACCTTAGACTAGGTACAGCTGAGCATGCAAGTATTTGACAGCTGTATTACTGCAGAGGGAATTATTCATAGGGGCTTCCATGACAAAATTATTTTATTCATATTTACGTATGTGTTCCTGAATCAAAAAGGTTTGCTCTAAGTGATGTGTAAAAGATGTCAAGGTGCAAACAAAGCAGCATATAGTAATTCTCGTAACAGCAAGCAACATAAACATTAAGAGGGTGCCTAGTTAAAACACCTTTTAAAGTGTTCATGTTAAACCTACTTGTCTCTATAAAATACTAGCCTAAGTGGCAGAAATCATGCATTAAGTTAAGGTATAAACATTTACACCATCCCTAGAGTTGATGTAAATTCCCATTCCTAGATATTTGCAAGAATGCTCATAAACTATAGCATTTTATAATCTATGCGTATACTTGTGCACTCCACCCACTCTACTCAGACTCTCTCATGTACATGTCCACCAACAAAGTACAGTACATGCCATCATGCAATGTGTATATTTTAAAGCTGATCAACATTTTATAAGAGGTCATTAATGCCCATATGTGGCCAAATATGCCACCTAGTCAAAGAAATCAATCAGATCTGTCTGACAAGACCTACCTCTAGTAAAACCATGTTTTCTTGGATCTGTAGTCCCTTGGATTCCAGAAACCATACCATTCTCTGTTTCCAATAATTTACTTACCTCAGAAGTCAGACTAACCAATCAGTAGTTACCAACCTCTTTTTTACTTCTGCTTTTGTGGACAGGAAGCACATTTGCAACATTTCTAGTGCTCTGGGATCATTCCCGACTCTAAAGAAGCATTGAAAAAGTGAGTCAGTGGAGCCACCAGTACTTCTCTTTCAAACCCTCAGATGAATCCCATCTGGCCTTATCCCTTTGTCTACTTTTAGGGGCATGTTTACTAAAACCCCGCTAATGTGCGGGCCTCGGTAGTGTGCGGATGCCATATAAGGAGTGGGCGTTCCGTCCTGAAAAAGAAAATCTGGAATTTACATATGCGCTAAGGTGCGCGGCGCCCATGTGCGCCCCACACATTAGCACATGAGATAGCTGCGCTGGAGGCATAAGTGGCGCGCTGATGTGCACACAGCAGAGCAGAGCCACAGCACAATGGTCAAAGCACTTACTAATGGTGCAGGGGTCAGGGATTCAATCCCCCACAGTGCCCAATGAAGACAGCTGGCTGAAGTGTTAATTTATGAGCTATTTAAATAATGGGCAGCATAAGGCGGCACACTGATGGGCATAAGGTGGCATGCTAATGTTTTCGGAGGTATTTTAATACTGGGCGGCATAAGTGGCGCGCTGATGTGCCCACAGAAGAGCAGAACCACAGCACAATGGTTAAGACACTAACCAATGGTGCAGGGATCAGGGGTTCAATCCCCCACAGTGCTCAATGTAGACAGCTGGCTGAGGCATTACTTTAGGAGCTAGTCTAATATTGTGCAGCATAAGGCGGCGCGCTATTGATTTAGGAGGCTTTTTAATATTGGGCGGCATAAGGCGGCACGCTAATGTGCAAGCACAGGAACAGAACCACAGCACAATGAGTAAGAAACTGACCAATGGTGCAGGGATCAAGGGCTCAATCCCCCACAGTGCCCAATGAACAAGGCTGGCTGAGGCATTACGTATTATGGGGAAGATTGCTTTTGGAGTCATTTTATGTTTATTTTAATTATCACTATTAGCAAACGCACTCTCAAAGCGTGTTAACATAAGGCGCCCTATAAGGCACATTTTAAAGTGCACTGTCCGCCAAGGCACCCTAGAATGTGGCTTATAGGGCGCTTTAGAGGGTGCAGTATGAGGTACCGCAAGGTCAGAGTACTGTTTTTTATGGCAGCACTGTGCAGTTTAAGGAATGAAAAGCATAAGTAGGTGCGCTGACAGGCAAGGAGGAGCAGCAGTGGAGCACAATGGTCAAGGCACTGACTGCTGATACAGGGGTCATGAGTTTGCTCCCCAGGGTGCCTAATACATAAGGCTGGCTGTGGCATCAGCTTTGCAATGTACATATTTTTTCCTGCAGCGCTTTATTTTTATTTTATTAATTGCTGCCAGCAAACACGCCCTCACGTGCCGTAAGTGAAGGTGCCGTATAAGGCACCCTATAAGGCACTCCATAGGGCACATTATAAAGTGCACTGTCCGCCACAGCACCCTAAAATGTCCCCTATAGGGCACCCTATAAGTTGCACCACAGGGTAATGTATAGTGCACCTTATATGGACGGGAACCATAAGGTGCCCTACAGGGCGCACTATAAAGCACCCTCAGAGGCACCTTATGGGTACAGTACGCTGAGGGTGTTTTTGCTGCCATCAAAATATGTACATTAAAAAAAGATAATGTGTTGGACAACCCTATCAAATAACCCCACTGTGGGTTTGAACCCATGACCTCTGGCTTCACAAGCAGTGAAGTAACCACTGGGCTACAGCTCTATAGCTGCTAGCAAGCACCTGGCTGGCTGCAGAGAGCCTGCACGTCACCACAAAGACAGTCTGCTGTGGTCACCAGGATAGGGTTAGCCCACCCATATCCATGATGCACTACACATGCAAATCAGCTGTTCACAGATAAACACAAGATGGGCAATGCACCCCCACAGCACCTCGGCCTGGTAGGGGGAAGTGACCATGTGCACCCCCACAGCACCTCGGCCTGATAGGGGGTACTGACCGTGTGTTTTACTGGCACAGAGTAGCTACACACTGTCACATTGTGCGGGTACTGTGCTCACCCTGAGGGTGCGATGAGGCGCCCAGGACCAGGTCCACAACACCTTCCATGGCTAAAAGAGGCCATGCTGGAGGTCCAAAGCAGTGTTAATGTGTGAGATAGGTAGTTTCTGCACAGACACTTTGGATATCTCTGTCTGTTTCAGTCAGGTGTAGCTCCCATGGACCCCCAGGTGGGCTATGCACCACCACCCCCCTCCCCCAGGGCTGAGGGTGGCAAACAGGGTCTCCCACCAATAGATCCACATTCTACCTCCCTGCAAAGGTGGCAGTAGAGAGGAACATCAACCCCGGTCCTGCTGAGGAACAGACACCCCACAGGGCAATCAATACAGCTCTACACACATCCATAACACAATAGCAGACAGACATTAGGCCTGAATATGGTAAGCTGCATCCCACCACTATCTGATATTCTCCTGCAGCAAGCCATCAGCCACTGCACCCTACAAGCCACACCATCAAGACACATACCAGCTGCAAACAGTCTGCTAGTTAGTCCATAGTGCATGTGCCCAGTAGAGATGCATGCACCCAGAACTGGGGTGTCAGCATACACAGAAAGCAGATAAATCAGTGACTGGGCCCCAAAAGGAAACCCATATCTATCACATGAGAGGAATACTATATAGCACTATGGGGGTGCCTAGCCATGCTGTGGTCACTGCACAGTCAGGGTGAGAGTGATCTCTCAGCAGAACATACTGAGGTCACCCTGTCTGTGTAGGTGGTGGCCGGGCACTAAAATGTCCCAGTCAGTGCCCTATGCCCTGTGCAGATGCACCCTGGCCAGGCCACCCTGTCCGGCCTATACCCATGGTACCTTGCTCCTCATTATGCACATTGGCAGCCCAATACTGGCAACATTGCTGGCAGTGTGGGCTGTGGAAGGTGTTTGCAGCCAGCACACACTGGACAGACAGACAGCCACCCCCACACCTATGCCAGCATTGTGCTACTATAGAGGTGTTCAGCAGCCATACCCACCACACCAGTCCTGGGCACAGTACAGGCATGGATATGGTACGCAATACTGTTGGGTGTCACTCCCCAGGGTGGTAAACACTATCAGAGACCAGACCTGCAGCACACACCGCAGACATCAGAATGATTGTTATGGTGGAGCTCAATGAGCAAAATGTGCTTAACGTAGGAATTGATATCTGCCAGTTATCATAGGAAACGTTTGATAGCTGTGTACCATATACCCAGGTGTAGGGTGGCATTGCTAAGGTATGCAACTGCTAGTATTGGGAGATACAGGCAGGGCCCAATGTCCTGCCTCTCCAGGAGGCATTGGCCAATGGGGCCTGTGGGTGTGGGTGTGGGTGTGTCTGGCCCTGTTGGCTGCTGCTTTACGGCAGAGTTTCCCATCTCCAGTCCTGGTGTTCCGAACACTGTTCGGGTTTTCATGCTGTCCCTCATAAATATGCATGAGCTACATCTGCATATCATGGGGGTGGTGCATAGATATGCAGCACAGGCATCTTTATTAGAGGCAGCATGGAACCTCCAGGACTGCATTTGGGAGACTCTGCTCTAGGTAATGCGCCTGTTTATGGTGTCTGTGTTTGGTGTGGTAAAATATAGGCGTATTAACCATGCGTATGTTCTCAGCAATAAAGGTTTGTCCTTACTATCACGGTTTAGTTGTGGGAAAAATATGTGGAAAGGATTGGCAGTAGCCCCAGCTGGCCTTTGAACCTGTGACTTTCTGTTCTTGCACACACTGTCTCTGTGCACTGCACCACCGTGTTACCACAGATATGCTGCATTCCCTGGGGAGTCCATGACTGTATATCCGTCTGTTGCGGTGGACGGTGCCAGCCTGCACAGGCCTAGGCCACTGTCTGCTGTGGCTTGCAGCCACTGCCCCCTCTACCACCTGTACCCTTCCGCCAACATGCAGACATGTCCTTATCTGGGAAAAAGCATATGACCTGATTGAGTTGTGGCACTCCAGGACTGAATTTGGGGGACTTGGCTGTAGATAATGCCCATTGTTATGGTTTGTGTGCGGTGTAGGGTAAAATATGGGTGTTTGAACCATGCTTATATTCTCTGCAATAAAGGAGTGTCTTTACTATCACTGTTTAGTGGTGGGTAAAACTATGGGGACTGGGTTGGCAGAAGCCCCAGCTGGGATTTGAACCTGTGACCCTCTGGTTGTACAGGCACTGGCTCTGTCCATTGTACCACACTGTGGTCACAGAAACAGTGCCATCCCTGGAGATAGGAGACCTGGCCTGACGAGTCAGAAACCCTGCTCTGCACAATTTTACTGTTGGCTCATTTACCTTGTATGGAGACAAAAGTGCAAATAAACCTCAAAAAAGACCTCGAAAAAAGGGCCAACACCCATAACCAAGCCGGGCAACAGTGATATCACTGGGCAACATTAAAAAACACTCCCAGGAAAGCTCCAATAAAATGAAATGATTTTTGAAAGGGTCTACGGAGCGTAGACCCTTCCAAAAATCATTTCTTTTTTTTGGAGCTTTCCTGGGAGTGTTTTTTAATGTTGCCCATTGCTATCACTATTGGCCAGCTGGATTATAATTTTTGTGAATTTTGTTGTGGTCATTTTCAATTTATATTTGCTATTTTGTTCTGTGCACATGTATCACACTGTTCACGTGTTTTAGGTTTCCCCGGTTTTGCTGTACATTGCTGACGGAAATGGTTTCTCTTCCCTTTAAATCGTCTCTAACGCGAGGTTTTCACTCGCGGTATTTTTTTTGTTGATTTTCAGCCCCGCTCCTGTGCGGGGAGCCTCTCCCCTCCCACTCTCCACCCATTGACCCCGTCCCTCCGCCCCTCCGGACCCTTCCTCCGCCCTCGGAATGCCTTTCCACGCCCCTAGCGCACATCAGCGCGCCGTGCACTTGTGCGGGCCCGTTAGTGTGACGCGCACGTGTGCGGGGCACAAAAACGCACTATTAGCGTGCGCTAAGGTACCTTAGCGCACGCTCAAGTGCGCCCCGCACAATTGCGCGGTTTAGTAAACATACCCCTTAGTTTTGCTAGCTCATCACAAACACAGTCTTCTGAAAATTGTTTGAGTTCTACCTCACTTCCTGTACTATTTGTGTTTTTTTTCTGAGGTCCCATTCTTGGCCCTTCATCTGTGGACAAAGAGCAGACATATTTGTTGAGGAATTCCATTTTAGCCTCATTAGCCTTAAATATTCCTTCTCTTAACCCTTGAGACTCACCCTTGAGTCTGGAAGTAAGGTGTATAGTTTCTCCAGGAAGCAGGAAGTCAATCCTCACATATGGGTGATGTTAATGCCTTGGACTTCCCCCTGGCACTGATATATCTAAAAAAAAGTATTATCCCCATGTTTTACCGTATGTGCTATTTTTTCTTCCATTTGTATCTTTGCTTTCCTTATCACTTTACCAGCTTCTCTTAACTTTTCACATTGCTGTTTGTCTTCCTCTTTCTGCAATCTCTTATAGTATATGAAGGCTAATCATTTTTTCCTTTTATTTTCAGCTACTTAACTATAGTGGCTTCCTTTTCCTCTTCCTTTTATTTACTTTCCTAACAAAAATGTTCATTGCCCTTAAAATGTCTCCTTTCAGTTTTGCCCACTATTGTTCTTTCCCCAGATGTTTCCATCTAGCAAACATCTCCTTGAGGTATTCCCCCATCTTTGCAAAGTTAGATTTCTTAAAGTCTAAGACCCTGCTTTTGAATAAACCATCTTCACCCATATTCTAATATTGAAGCTCATCATCCGGTGATCACTGCATGTCAGATGATCACCCACTACAACACTGCCCTCATTTGTAAGCATCGTCCAGTATTGTCCCCTCCTGGATGGGTTCTGTTACAGTTACTAGTTAGTTCTCCCATAGAGAATCCAGGATCTCCCTACTTCTAAATGACACCACAGCAGGAATATCCCAATCACCATTTCGCAAATCGAAATCTCCTACCAAAAGTATTTCCCCTTTCATAGCGATATTGTGAATGTCTTCAATTTATTTGTTTATTTAGCAATGCTTATACACTGCTTTTCACCAGGTCAAAACAGTGTACATTCAGGTACTGTGCATATTTCTCTTGTCCCCAAAGGGCTCACAACCTGTTTTTGTACCTAAGGCAACAGAGGGTTAAGCAGCTTGTCAAAGGCCACAAGGTGCACCTGTGGGACTAGAAGCACTGGTCCCTCTGACCCAAGACTGCTGTCCTTCAGCAGGATTTGAACCCCTGGCCCTCTGCCCAAAGACAACATGCCCCAACCACTAGGCCACTCCTCTCTATTTCTTCTTTGTGTGAGGGAAGTCTGTATATCACACTGTTGTAAATAAGTAGAAGCTGAAGAAGATAGATGGAATTTCTGTCCTGTGTTCACAGATGAAGGGCTGGGAGTGGGATCTCAGAAAACACACATAAATAGGAATGGAAATGAGGCAGATCTTAAATGATTTTCATTAGACCGTGTTCTTGAGGAGTTAGCTAAAATTAAAAAGTAGATAAAGCCATGGGGCCAGATGGGATAAATCCAAGGGTATTGAAGCAACTTAGGGAGGTTCTGACAGCTCCACTCTCTAACCTTTTCAATGCTTCTTTAGAGTTGGAAGTGGTCCCAGAGAACTGGAGAAGGGCAGCTATGATCCCTCTCCACAAAAGTGGAAGTAAAGTGTACACTTTTTCCAGGAAGCAGGAAGTCAGTCCTCACATATTGGTGACGTTAATGCCGATGGAGCCCCTTGCGGAAGCATCTCCCCAGCTTTCAAAGAAAGCCTTTGGGAGATGCCACTACGCATGTGTGGTCCCCTTTCTGCCCAAGGGTGCCATCTTGCTCAATCTCCCTTTTTCCACGGAGCCCTACAGACGTCCGTCTTGTTTCCCCCGGAGAAAAGTTGATTTCTCATACACTGTGGTACATCTTTCTGACTCATGCCGGTTCCTTTCTTGCCTTTGAGGCCTGCTGCCCGGCATTGGGTCTCGAAACTTTATTTTATTTTTGTTAAGTTCCTCCAGCGCTTTTGTGCCTTTTTCAACTGCTGGCCAAGCTGAGGGTCTCGACATTGCTGGGGTGCTTTTTGCCCCATTGACCACTGATTTTAAGAAATATGATCAGTGCTCTAAAAACATGTCCTTTACCGATACTCATGCCTCTGGTGTCTGGTCGCAGACCATGACCTGGAGAAATGCCCTCTATGCAAAAAGATGTCCACCATGGCCATCCAGAGCCGACAGCTAATGCAAGATGACATCTTCCACAGGGCAGACTCAACCCTGGTTTCCCCAGTAGCCTCGCGCTCAAAGGCCCTGCAAAGATCCTTGGAGTCACATAAGGCCCACGCGGTTCAAGAGCAGGCTCGCAGACATTCTGAGCAAGGGTCCCTGGAGCGAGAGCATAAGAAGAAAAAGAAGACCCCGAGGGCTTCATCCTGGGAGGCAGACAAGCATGGGAAATCCAGTGTGCAGTCCCTCAGCCCCAGATGGGCTTCTGAGGAGTTGGAACCAGAGTGGCCACAGAAGGGACTCAGGACCAAAGTTGAGGCCTCTGGTGACAGACTTCAGGCTCCCGAGGGCCCGCTGAGGACCCCCTCTCCTTCTCGACACCAAACCCGGTAATCCCAGCGTCGGTGTCAATGGCAGCCACCTCAGACTGGGAAGCTGGTATGTTTGTGCTTGAACGCAATGTTTCTGCATTCATCGTGTCTCAACAGGCGCTGATGCCCGGCTCCGCCAGCACTCGCATGGAGACCGTGGGGAACTCGGTGCCAAGGACTCCCCGGGCCGCTGAATCAATCCCCGAGGGCCAGACGTCTTGGGTAGATCCTCGGTGAAGGTCTCGATCTCACTCCCACTCCTCGGGGATGAGGTCTTTGCAGGCAAGTGCCTCTGGCTCTGGCCATGCATCAGCCTCAAAGCACAGAAGACCGGAGTCAACAATGCCCCTGGAGTCATCGGGCCTCAAGTCTTCCTCAGACTACTCAGCTTGGGAGTCTGACTTCGAGACATTTCCGGAGTCTCAAGCCCACTGAGATCTCCCCTCAGATCCACTGGCTGCTCAGTGCCGATCCCTAACAAAGACACCTCGTTCCTTGAGTTCGACTGGGACATGGCGCAGGCCCTCTCCCTCACTACAGGGTTTGAGGAGGACCTCCATACAGAGGAGCTGGACATCCTGCAGTATGAGGCACCACCTAAAGAGACACTGATGGTCCTGGTCCCCTCCATCCTCAACCGGCTCCTTCTCCGGAAGTGGGAGGCCCCGGCATCAGTGCCAATTGTTAGCCGCCGCCTGGATACCATGTACCACATCCAGCGCAGGCCGGACTTCCAGAAGACCCATCTCCCTCACACCTCCATAGTGATGGAATCAGCCATGCACCAACAAAAGAGCCCAAAGATGTACTCATCAGTGCCCTCAGGCAGGGAGTCCTGTGCTCTTGACGCCCTCGGGGGTAGATGCATGTTCCTCCAAGACCTGGCGAAGGAGCTCAGAAGCTTTGTGGCTGTCCCCATGGAGACCACCTCTGGCGCTTCCAGACACAAATTCATCGGAGAGTGCTCCAAGTATTTATCTCGAGCCGCCTTTGATGACTTTGAGTCCAGCATGAGGGTGGCTGCTGACGCCCTCGACACCCGATGCTAGGCTTAGTTCCAGACATCCAACCTCGAGCAATGGGTGCAGGAGAGGCTCCTTGACATCCCATGCCTTGGGGAGCAGCTCTTCGGCAAGCCCATAAAGCTGTGAGATTGAGACTGAGTCTGTGACTCAAACTCGAGGAAGGCTTCTACTCTTCAGAGGAAGAAGCCTACAGGAAAGAAGCCTCCTTTCCATAGGAAGGGCCAACCCTATCGAGGCTATCCTCCATGCCCGGCCACCCAGACTCCTCAGCAGGGACACCAGGGCAAGGGAGCGGGCCAAGGCCCAAGCAAGCCCAAGGCCCCCAATCTCCAGACTCCAGCCCCAGCCCAACCTGGGTTGGAGTTTTGATGCCCCCAGCATAGACTCTCTCCCTATGAAGGATCAGTTGCCAACAGGGGGGCACCTGGTCTATTTTGCCTACAGGTGAGCTTCCATCACCACCAACTCATGGGCACTTCAGGTGGTCAGGAAGAGTTACCTCCTCCACCTGGACCAGCTGCCTTCACCCTTCTTTTCTGGGGAGCCTCCTCGGTCTCCCCTGCACCAGGCTCTGCTAATGCAAGAACTTGCAGGCCTTTTCAGGGACCAGGCTGTGGAGCCCATACCACCAAATGAAAGGAAAGGGGTTTTACTCAAGGTACTTTCTGGTCCCAAAAAGAACAGGAGGATTACAGCCCATCCTGGACCTGAGAAACCTGAACAAATTCCTGCCGCGGGAAAAGTTAAAGATGCTCTCCCTTGGAATATTGCTGCCCTACCTCCAGCAGGGAGATTGACTATGCTCCTTGGACCTAAAGGATGCTTACACTCACATCCTTTATCCATCTCAGTCACAGGCAGTACCTAAGATTCATGGTCGGGGGTGACCATTACCATTACAGGGTACTTCCCTTCGGCCTTGCTTCCGCACCAAGGGTCTTCACCAAATGCCTGGCAGCGGTGGCTGCCTATCTTTGTCTCTAAGGGGCCTTCATCTTCCCTTACCTAGATGACTGGTTCGTAAAAGGAGACATAGCCTCAGAGATGCTGCAGTCTACAGGACGCACCATCAAGGTCCTACAACATCTGGGATTCGTGATAAATCACCCAAAATCCCATCTCACCCTAACTCAAGGCTTGGAGTTCATAGGGGCTTGCCTGGACACCCTCTAATCTGTGGCTTTCCTCCCCCTGGACAGGGAAGATTGCCTCATGGCCCTGGCAACTGAAGTGCAATGCCAAGCCGCTCTTTGAACACTTGGCTACCTGCCACCTGTGATACCTGTCCTGGAAGGTGGTCTTCCTGGTGGTGCTCACCTCTGCATGCAGAGTCAGTGAGTTCCAGGCCCTGCTGGCCGAGCCACCCTACACTAGGTTCTACAAGAACAGGGTCTTGCTCTGAGTCTGCACTCACTCAAAGTTTCTTCCGAAGGTGGTGTCTGATTCCCACCTCAATCAGGAGGTGGTTCTCCCTACCTTTTTTCCACGGCCCCACACTGACAAGGCATCGTCTGTTCTCCATACTCTGGACTGCAAAGGGGTCCTGTCCTTCTATCTACAACGTACTCAGGGCCACTGCAAAGCCTCACAGCTTTTTGTCTCATACAACCCCAGTTGTCTGGAGGAGGCTGTCACTAAGTGGACTCTGTCCATCTGGGTGGCGGACTGCATCGCTTTCGCCCACAACCAGGCTGGGCTACCGCTGGAGCGCCAGGTCAAGGCACATAATGTCCGGGCTATGGCAACTTCAGTTACGAGCCTTCGCTCTGTTCCCATGGCAGACATCTGCTGGGCTGCTGTCTGGTTTTTGGTCCACACTTTCACAGCTCATTACTGCCTGGAGAAGGAGTTCTGATGGGACAGTGTCTTCAGCTAGGCTGTACTCCATAATCTGTTTGGGGTTTAGGCAACTTCTGCCCTTCGACCCGTCTTGTTCAGGCTACCAGAGCCATGGTTCTCCCTGGACACTGGAGTCCTCAGAGTCTGTCCTCAAATTCGCTTGTGGTTGCTCACGGCTGGGCCGTGTGTTTTCTACAGGTCCTCAGTATCCTGTAGTTAGGGAGTCCCATATGTGAGGGCTTACTTCCTGCTTGTTCCTCACAACCTCCCTCTTCCCCTTGGAGTTACTGTCCTTTTTTGCCATCTTCTTTTGTTGGCTCTAGCTATGTCATCTGACTGAACAAGATAGCACCCGGGCGGGAAGGGGACCATACATGCATGATGGCATCTCCCAAAGGCTTTCTTTGAAAGCTGGGGAGATGCTTCCGCAAGGGGCTCCATCGGCATCGATGTCACCCATATGTGAGGACTGATTCCTGCTGTCTCTGGAGAACACCTGTTACAAGTGAGTAACTACTCTATCTCTGCTCTTTAGCCCTTGGAAAATCATCCCATGGTCCAGGAAGCTGAAATGCTCTCAATAATATCATCCATGCAACCATACATTAATTTTCAGGATGTGAGCTTTTCTGCTTCATTCATTACCCTCCACTGGAAGGACTGAGAAGAATACCATCTGAGCATCTATATACTTCACCCTTTCTCCCAGAGCCAAGAAGTCCCTCTTCATACATTTGGAGGGATATCTAGAAGTATCATTTGTGCCAACATGGATGAGCAGCATTGTATAATAGTCTCAGCAAACTCTCCATAAAGTCTTGGATTCTGGCACCTGGCAGACATCATATGTCCCAGGATAACATGTTTGATCAGCAGATGGATGCTTTGGTTCCTTTCAGAAGGGAGTGACCACCACCATTATCCTTCACTTCCTAGTGTTCACTAACTTTTATAAATAAATAAATAAAATAATTCAAACACCTTTAAGTTCATATTCTTCCTGTTCTTAGGATGTTCTCGCCTCCTCCACTTCCAGAGCTGCATGCCATTTCTTCATTTCAAGGGAAAGTGGAGTCAGGCTGTTGATTCTGCAGGACTCCTGTGACCTCTATCCGGCTGTCTTTTTTCAGTATCATGGCATCTTTCCCTCTCTTGGACATCTTTGATACTTCATGAAGCATTTCATCAATGTAGCTCTCACTTTCACAGGGATTCAACCTGCTCAGGACAGATTTGAGTAGGGCAATATACACATTCTTTCAATAGCAATTGAATTAGAAATACATTTGGTTGTGGAAGAATGCTGTACTAAAGTTATTTGGATAACTTTATCAAGATAATGTGTCCAGTCAGTAGGTTTTAAAATGTGGAACTCAGTAATGAAGATTCTGCACCTCAGCTATTGAGTAGTGGGGAGAGTACAGAAGGCCCTTTCCTGGATGAACTGATATTTCTAAAGTGATTACAATGTATGACATTATGAAGATGTGCAATCTGTCTACCTCTAAATTGATCTACAGATCCTTGGAAACAACCAGTGATTTCTTCATCAGAAATTAAATTTAAAAACGAATACCCTCAAGAAAAATCCAACCAGATACTTCTTACAGTTCCATATACTATTTACTTTTGATTCAAATTTTGTTTGGTAAATTTGAGCAAAGAATATCTGTTGGTTTCTCTTCTCACCATGGTCTTCACTCCTATGCTCAATTAGAAAAGAAAAATACCAGAAAAGACTTGTGCCTCTATGGGAAAAGGGAAAATGTAGTTTATTTGAAAAGCAAGCCCTCTATTTAATACTAATTGTAATTTTTATTGTGATATGCACAGAGTACATCCTCATTGGCAGTCTCTAAATGATGTGATGTGGCCAAGGTCCCATACTCATCAAGCTTTGACTGAAAGTAAAGTTCCAGTTTTGAAGAGTTAAGTCCTCAGGGGAATTCGCACTATAAACCAGTATGGGACATAAGCTTGGACCTTAAACTAGAAACGGGTCTTCTTAGACCTTATTATGTCTACAAACCTGAGATCATAGCTGCAAAAGCTGTCCACAGGAGGTTTTCATCAAACTGAGAATTCCGTGGGCAGATAGAGCAAGTTAACTTGCATGATAAAGGCAACTGTAAGAAAATTAAAAAAAGAACATACTAGAAACAGAGCTTAGGATGTACAGAACTTGTCTGCTTTATTGCTAGGCTGTAGGGGATTTCCAGCACATACTATACACCGAGTGTTGGAAATTGTGGGGGGGAAATGATAAGAAGGAATAAGAGGTTCTTCAAACTTCTCTCCACAATACAGTCCAGAGGGATGACTCATGGGGACATGGGGGAAGGGTAGTACCTAATGTCTTCCATGGAGGAGCCATTTCGGATGTGAACTCAGGCATAAGAAAGCACCCTGCTTACTGTCTTTTGGATTTCTGAAGATTCTGCCAAATTAAGCGATTCAAATTGTACATCCTACTACTAGTCCTGTTCACCAACAGGGTGGTACAATGACACACTAGCGGTAAGATGACCAATGATGTTAAATGTGGACCGCATGGTTGGTTTGGCAAGATTTCATTCTAAATGTGACCTGGGAATGGGTCATATTTGTATATCTTCAACACAAAACTGAATTAACATACATTTTAATCAGTAAATAAAGAAAAATTAAGATAAGGGTCCCTCTAGAGCAGTGGTTCCTAACCAGTCCTCCTTGAACCCCTAGGCCAGTCGGGTGTTCAGGATAGCCCTAATGAATATGCATGAGATATATATGCATTAGAGATATCCTGCCAACCTGACTGGTTTGTGGCCCTCTAGGGCTGGATTTGGAGACCCCTGCCTTACATCTCTGTCATTTAAGAATGTGAGTGGGCAAGGTGCAGATCTCCAAGACATCAAAAAGGTTAGATAGAATTTGTCACATGCCTCTTTGCTTCTCACCACCACCAAAATATTGTCTATTAGACAACTTTTTGGTGGTTGTGAGAATTGAGGAGGTATGTGACACATTCTATCTACCCTTTTGATGTCTAGGACATCTGCACCTTGCCCACTCACAATCTTAAATGACAGAGGTGTAAGGCAGGGGTCTCCAAATCCAGCCCTAGAGGGCCACAAACCAGTCAGGTTGGCAGGATATCTTTAATGCATATATATCTCATGCATATTCATTAGGGCTATCCTGAACACCCGACTGGCCTAGGGGTTCAAGGAGGAGTGGTTAAGAACCACTGCTCTAAAGGAAGGATGCAAAATACCATCTTTGCAACATAGCACTCTGGTTAGTATTCAAAACATAGTATAGTTGCTCTCTTCTGACAATACAGAAATTCTTTAGGGCTCTATATAGTAATACATTTAGGTCATTCTATGTTCTTTGCACATGCATTGTTCATTGAGTCTTGAACAGACTTATATGTGACACATATTTATTGTTGAGTAGGGCCTAAAGGTTAAAAAAAAGGAAATAACTACTAACTATGAATCCTAACATGATAAAAAGAGAGTTGATTTGAACCTTGTGCATAGGTGTGCTATCCTGTGCAGCCTAGACATGTTACTGTACTTGACTAAGAATATAACATGTGTCATACTGGCTCAGAACAAAGATCCATCGAGTCCAGCATCCTGTCTCCAATAGTGGTCAATCCAGATCACAAGTACCTGGCAAGATTCCAAAACGTAGTTCCATTCCTTGTCGCTCAAACCCAGAGTAAGCAGTGACTTTCCAAAATCTGCATGGATATTAATGGTTTATGCACTTTTCCTCCAGGAGGTTGTCTAACCTGTTCTGAAACATAGCTATGCTATCTGCATTGATCACATCTTCCGGCAACAAATTCCACAGCTAATTTGTACATTAGGTAATAAAGTACTTTCTACAATTCATTTCAGATGTGCGATCTACTAGTTTCCTGGTCTTACTATTATTGGAAATGGTAAAAAAACATTCCCCATTTACCCATTTCACCCCAATCAAGATTTTAACGACCTCTATCATATCTTTTTTTTTTAAATTTTTTATTTAATGCTTTTCATGATTACAAACAATTAAGAAAGGTAAACTTAACAAAAATACAATAATAAATTCAGAAAAGAGAATTATCACATAAGTAAATCACATCAAGGAGAGACAATCAAAACCTACTCATACACAATCAGGCAATAAAGAGTGATTTACATTCCACATAAGGGAGCTTAAGAGAAAAACAAAACCATCTATCTACTTCTCAGCCAATTCTTTATCAGACAAAGATTTCTGCAACTGCTTCACATCAGTATAAGCATAACTTTGCCTCTGGTAAGTTACCAGGCAGCGACAGGGAAATTTAAAAAAAAAGGACGCTCCCAGGGTTACGACTCTAGATCTTAACTCCAAAAACTGTTTGCATCTAAATTGAGTAGCGCGCCCAACATCCGGAAAAATTTGGAGTCGATAACCACAAAACAAAGCGTACTTTCTACAATTCATTTCAGATCTGCGATCTACTAGTTTCCTGGTCTTACTATTATTGGAAATGGTAAAAAAAATTCCCCATTTACCCATTTCACCCCAATCAAGATTTTAACAACCTCTATCTATCATATCTTCACTCAGCTCTTTCTTCTCCAAGCTGAAGAGCCCTGATTTGTTTAGCCTTTCTTCATAAGAGCAATATGCCATCCCCTTTATCATTTTGGTCACCTTTCTCTGTACCTTTTCTAGTTACGCTCTATCTTTTTTTAAATGGGGCAACCAGAATTGCACAAAGTACTCAAGATGAAGTTACATTATGGATTGATACAGAAATATTATAATATTATCTAGGTATTCTTCATTCCTTAACTAATATTTCCCAACATTCTGTATGCTTTTTTTGACTACAACCTCAAACTGAACTGAAGATTTCAAAGTACTGTCCATAATGACTCCAAAATCCTTTTCCTGGGACTTTAACCCTGATATGGAACTCTGCATCGTTACCGATAGATGGGATTGTTTTTCATGAAAGCATCACTTCACCCTTGTCCACATTCAATTTCATCTGCCATTTAGGTACTGTAGTGGCGAGACTGTAGTGGAGCCCAGGGAAATGGATAGAAAACAGACATTTACCCCTAAGCAGAGGAATAGTCCAGGGAGTTTTGACTTTGAAACTCCAGCCAAGGAAAAAAACACACACATAGAGTTGCTGAGTGCAAGCCACGCCCTAGCTCCAAGGCAACCAGGGTAGGTAATGGGGAACACCCAGGGGCAGAGTTTGAAGCCATAGGGCAGCCCCAGTCATTTAAGCCTGAGGAAACAGGAAGAGAGAGAGCAATTGAGGAGTCAGGAAGAGAAGGAGCAACCGAGGAACCTGGGAGAGAGGGGAAAGGTTCTTGCAAGAAAGCTGAGAGAGAGGTTTTTCTAGAAACAGCCTCAGGAAAGGTTCTTGTTGCAGCCAGCACACAGGAAACTACAGATCTGAAGGAAGCCCATGTTGTAGGAGCATTACAGCAGGCCCTGAAGTCTGGGGAGTTTATCCTGAGGAAAGTGCTGTCTTTGAGCAGGGCACGGGCGTGGTCCTGCCAGAACCTGAGGGAAGAGCTTCACCTTGAGGAAGGTCTGTAAAGAGCTCTGTTACTAGAAGTAAGGTGAGCCCATTTGAAATCTTGCATAGTTTATTGAAGGATAAGAATCCACTCGGCCCTTCCAGCATTCCTCAGCATAGAAAGAGGTCTCATTGGGAGAAGGTTTTAAAGTTATTAGAAGAAATAAAACCTGAAATCCCAGAAGCTGATCCCAGCCAGATGCTAACTGACCCCGAGGATGAGAGCATGCAGGTAGATAACTATGATTCTGATAATAGTTCTGCCGACTCTCAAATGGACTGTTCTTTGGGTGTAAAGCAAAGGTGAAGAAGCTGTAAGGTTTAAAACTGAGAAAACCCAGAAGCTTTGTACTTGCCTGTTCTGCTAGAAATGTTTGGAATGAAATGCTAACATTTTAAAGCTCAACACCCATAACACAATCCAATCAAATTAGGGAAAACAACAAGGCTGAAACCATTTCATATGTCGGAGTATGTCAGCCCAGTGTCAGGGAAACATCCCGCAGACACTACTGTGACCACTCACTTTATTATAAATTATTTTTGTTTGTTTAAAAATGTGCAAAAGTGCAAAAATAGAGCTGTAAACTTAGCTTCTTAAGTAGAGCACCGCCAAAGTGCCTTCATCAATTAGATTGACAACATGGTCCACGTTTCGGGTTATAGCAATTCTAACCCTGCTTCAGGTCCTGCTTCTCGGCAAATGGCGATTGAACTTGCATAGCCCAGAAAACCCGTCTTCTTTATCTTCGGCGGCGTCTGACGTCATAGGAGGAAAGCAGATGATGAACCAATCACAGCAAAACATCCTCTGAGCTAATACATAGGGGAATCCCACATCATAGAGAAAACCCTGAAAGGCTCATCGGATTCAAGGAAAAACGATCAAATAATCGTGTACCAGTCCAGTTGAGAGTTAAGCCCATTCGGGGCCACAGCATTCAAAGTATAGATCCATCTCTGCTCACGTAGTTGAAGGCACTGTTCACGGTCTCCCCCTCGGGGATCAAGGGGAATGTGGTCCAACACCCGCCACCGTAGTGAAGTGAAATCGTGATCACATTGCAAGTTATGCTCAACCATCGGGGCAGAGAGTGTCTTAGTGCGTAGACGTGAAGCGTGTTCTGCGAGCCGGAGTTTCACCGCTCGTTTTGTCCGGCCCACGTAGTACAAAGAGCAGGGGCAGATCACCAGATAAACTACGAAATCCGTAGAACAGTTGGTATGCCAACGCGTATGGTAGGTCCGGGATGTGTGATGATCGGTCCATTCAGAGCCCCCAATAGTGGTAGAGCAATATGAGCATCGTCCACATGCTTCATGACCACAATTCCCATGAGATCGTAAAGGGCGATCCACTTCAGAAACAGTAGACATGACTTTATCTCTAAGGTTAGCAGATCGGGAATAGGCTATCCGCAAGGTACTATCTCGAAAACAAGCGTGTGCCCCAACTAGAGGCCAGAACTGGTGCAGTAATTTTGTAACTGCTGTGATTTGTCGGGTGTATGGTAAAACTCCTGTGATTACAGAGGGGTCAGAGACCGAATTTGGAGATGTTAAGGAGGAAGTATACCATTCTGGATGCGTAAAGCGCGCCCTCTTATAAGCCCGTGATATCACCTGAGAGGGGTACCCCCGCTGAAGCAATCGAGACATGAGCTCACGGGCATGCTTCTTAAATTCCATCAAAGTCGAGCAGTTTCGGCGTAGCCTTAAAAATTGCCCATATGGAAGACCTTGTTTTAAAGCCCTTGGATGGAAGCTCTGATAACTCAAAAGAGTGTTTCGTTGCACTGGTGATCTGCCCCTGCTCTTTGTACTACGTGGGCCGGACAAAACGAGCGGTGAAACTCCAGCTCGCAGAACACGCTTCACGTCTACGCACTAAGACACTCTCTGCCCCGATGGTTGAGCATAACTTGCAATGTGATCATGATTTCACTTCACTACGGTGGCGGGTGTTGGACCACATTCCCCTTGATCCCCGAGGGGGAGACCGTGAACAGTGCCTTCAACTACGTGAGCAGAGATGGATCTATACTTTGAATGCTGTGGCCCCGAATGGGCTTAACTCTCAACTGGACTGGTACACGATTATTTGATCGTTTTTCCTTGAATCCGATGAGCCTTTCAGGGTTTTCTCTATGATGTGGGATTCCCCTATGTATTAGCTCAGAGGATGTTTTGCTGTGATTGGTTCATCATCTGCTTTCCTCCTATGACGTCAGACGCCGCCGAAGATAAAGAAGACGGGTTTTCTGGGCTATGCAAGTTCAATCGCCATTTGCCGAGAAGCAGGACCTGAAGCAGGGTTAGAATTGCTATAACCCGAAACGTGGACCATGTTGTCAATCTAATTGATGAAGGCACTTTGGCGGTGCTCTACTTAAGAAGCTAAGTTTACAGCTCTATTTTTGCACTTTTGCACATTTTTAAACAAACAAAAATAATTTATAATAAAGTGAGTGGTCACAGTAGTGTCTGCGGGATGTTTCCCTGACACTGGGCTGACATACTCCGACATATGAAATGGTTTCAGCCTTGTTGTTTTCCCTAATTTGATTGGATTGTGTTATGGGTGTTGTGTATTTTATAATCCAATACGGTTCTTGATTTTTACGCTTGATAACATTTTAAAGCTGGCAGAGAATGTTAAGAAGTGCTGATTTGAATGCTTAAGAAGTCCTTACCTAAACGTATAAACAGCCAGAAGTAAAGTGGGTTGTGCTTTGCATAGTGCTCAGTTTGGTAGAGCAGTTATTTGGGCTGAACTGAGCAAGGAACCCTTAAGCTGTATTCTTGAACTGTGGAAAAAGATATACTACTGGTATGATAAGCTGACTGAAGCAAGTGCTACTGGTGTTACTGTGAAAGTTCCTTTTTCTTTATTTGGAGAAGTATCCTAGTTTTGTTGCTGTATGTTTGAAAGGACAAAAGAAGAAAAGAATACATTTTTCCTGTATTTGCCTTCAACCCTCGGCTACTCATTTTTTCACAACTACAATCCCCAGAAGCCTTGGCTCTGGGAACCCATAATACCAAGGGACAATAGGAGGTACACCCATGGCCTATAGGCAACCACCTAGCCAGCAGTGGGCGCGACAGGTGGCGTAGTTTTAAAGATCCTTCATTTGGCCTTTACCCACGCATAAGAAAGGATATTTACTGCCATAAAGAAGGAGAAATCTTCTGTTGGAAGCCTCTGACGACAGAGAGTACGTGCTGAGGAGTAAAGACCGGAGTGGCAGCAGAAGGACGGAACCGGGGCTGATTTCCCAGCCGGGACCTGTTTGCTGACAAACTCGAGGCTACACCTGCATCAGGTAACCCGTGTATAGGAGGGGTTAAAGCGGATACTGGTGCAGGGGGCTACAGCAGTGCTCAAAGGAGTTCAAGAGAAAGAGGGCTTGTATTTGGAGCCGCACTTGGTGGTTTCTTTCTCTTTTTCTGTTGTTTCAGCATCAACTAGAGATGGAGCGTGGCGAGCTTCTGAGCTGGATGGCGGAACAGTTCCAAAAGCAGCAGGAGATGTCTGCCAGGACCCAGGAACATTCATCTGCCATGCTGCAAGCTCAACAGAAGCCGCTCCTTGAGATGATGGGCACATGGTTGGGAGCGCAGAAGCAAACAGCGGACTCCATAAGAATAGCGTCAGGTTCTTTGGGAGCCTTACAAGGACTGAGTTTACCGGGTAATGGGACATTTTCCTTTGGTCAGTTGACCAAGGAGGATGATATCGACGATTACCTGGAAGCGTTCGAGAGGGTAGCTCTCCTAAGTGGATGGCCGAAAGATCAGTGGGCATTGCGCCTGGCAGCCTCCCTTACAGGGGAAGCGCTAGCGGCTTACAGGGCCATGCCTGCTGCCCTAGCCTCCAGTTACGAGGATCTCAAGAAGGCAATAAGAGACCATATGGGCCTAACCCCTATGGTCTATCGCCGCCTCTTGAGGAGTTGCAAGTTAAAACAAGGAGAAACACCGCAAGCTTTATGCCAGCGGATTGAAGGGTTGGCATGTAAGTGGCTAACACCCGAGAGTAAAACAATAGATTCCCTGTTAGACTGCATTGTATTAGAACAATTTATGGAGGCTGTTCCTAAAGACCTGCAGTCCTTTCTGATCCTTCAGAACTGCCGCAACACCATTGAAGCTACCTCACAGGCGGAGCGCTTCCTAGAGGCCAGATTGGTAAGCCAAGTGAAGGTTGGTGTTTTAAACCACGCAGACGCAGGGGTTTCAGAAAGGAGGGGAAGGTCAATGTTGGGAGAAATGACAAAGTTTACGCACATGGGAAAACCTGGTTATACCCAAAGAAAATGTTTTTCATGTGGGGAGGAAGGGCACCTGAAGAAAGATTGTAAAGCAAGGACAGCCCTAATAACCGCCCAGTCCAAGGAGAGTGGGGAGGGATTTTTATTGGCTGTAGAAGTAGAGGATATCCCTGTAGACGCCTTGCTGGATTCCGGGGCGGATCAGTCTATGATCTCGCAGAGGCTCTGGAAAGAAATACAATCCCAGGATAGCCAGCTCCCAGAACCATCTGAGGGCAGCATAAAGATAAGGTGCGTCCATGGTGCAGCGTCATCTTACCCAGTACACACTGTAAGGGTAAAAGGTTTGGGATTAAAGCAGAACATATCTGTAGCAGTTGTCCCTAGGCTCTCACACGCCTTAGTCTTGGGGAGAGATTGGCCTCAATTTAGGCGAGGGTTAGCTGAGGGCTTACAACCCAAGGCAGGCCTGGCATCCACCAGGGCCCGCTCCAAAGCCAAGACAGGGGAACCAGACCCGCTGGACGACCCGGCACACGGGTTGCCCTCTCATGACGATTTAATAACTCCCCTTGCAGGTAGCAGTAAAAAGGGGAAAGCAGAAAAACGCCGAGGGAGGCAGACTAGGTCGCAGAATAGGGCTGAACTAGTAGCCGGCCAGGACTTACCTTGGGTCCCCACGGAGTTAGTCGAGAAATTCCCCTCGTTCCCCAAAGAACAGCGGGCAGACCCCGCACTCATTTGGGCTTTTGAATATGCCCACAGAAGGTCAGAAACTTTACCCAGATTTTTCTTAGCGACATATTATACCGTGAAAGTTTAGACCCTAGGTCAGGGAATATCCGGAAACAATTAGTAGTCCCTACTACCTTTAAAACACTGGTTTTAAGGTTAGCGCATGACCACCCTATAGGAGGTCATAAAGGGGTGCACGGCACCTTAGACCAAATTCTAGCCTGTTTCTACTGGCCTGGGGTTTTCAAGGAGACCTCTAAATTCTATGAGTCATGCCCTTCCTGTCAGCGAGTTACTGCAATCCACCAGCCAAAGGTACCTCTGGTACCCATACCGGTCATATTGGAACCTATACATAGATTAGCTATGGATATAGTGGGTCCACTATTGAGAACACCCCGAGGGTTCCAATATATCCTGGTCATTGTGGACCAAGCCACCCGATTCCCTTGGGCGATTCCCCTACGCAACATATCTGCCAGAACTATATCTGCTGAAATAGTGAAGTTATTCTGCGAGGTGGGATTTCCCCGGGAGGTTTTAACTGACAGGTGTAGTAATTTTATGTCCTGGTATCTGGCCCAAGTGTGGGATGCCTTTGGCATCCGACAGGTCAGAATGGCCGCATATCATCCACAATCAAATGGCCTAGTTGAGAGGCAGAACCAAACCCTAAAGAGAATGCTAAGGAGAAGTCTCGAGGGGGACATGACTGACTGGGATATGATGCTTCCCTTCCTATTGTATGCGTGCAGAGAGCGAAAGCAGACGTCCTTGGGCATTTCTCCATACGAGTTGATGTACGGGCGAGCTCCAAGGGGTGTACTTGACATATTATGCGAGCAGTGGGTGGAACCAACCATTGAAGAAATCAGGATACCCCAATTCTTAAAGGATTTGAAGGGACGCCTACAGCATATGTCCCAAGTGGCAGAAGGGAATATAACAGCTAGCCAAACCCGCCAGAAAACCCACTATGACCGGCGTGCCAAGCCTCGCCAGTTGGAGGTAGGCGAAAAAGTTATTGTAACAGTGGCCGGACCAAGCCCCAAGTTCGAGAGTAAGTGGAAGGACCCTTATAGGGTAATAAGGCAGGTAGGTCCGGTGTCCTATTCCGTGGAGAATAGAAGAGGACAACAGCATATTTATCACGTTAATGTTTTGCGACCCTGGCACGAGCGAGTGGCATTGGCTCGGTTGGTGGCAAAAGAGGATAATCTGAATAGCTGTCAAACAGACCATAATACCCTAGCAAGAATTACAGGCTGTGCAGGGGTTAGTACGCCAGCCCGTAATATCTTAAGGGGGGGGGGGATATGTAGTGGTGAGACTGTAGTGGAGCCCAGGGAAATGGATAGAAAACATACATTTACCCCTAAGCAGAGGAATAGTTCAGGGAGTTTTGACTTTTGAAACTCCAGCCAAGGAAAAAAAACACACACATAGAGTAGCTGAGTGCAAGCCACACCCTAGCTCCAAGGCAACCAGGGTAGGTAATGGGGAACACCCGGGGGTGGAGTTTGAAGCCAAAGGGCAGCCCCAGTCATTTAAGCCTGAGGAAACAGGAAGAGAGAGAGCAACTGAGGAGTCAGGAAGAGAAGGAGCAACCGAGGAACCTGGGAGAGAGGGGAAAGGTTCTTGCAAGAAAGCTGAGAGAGAGGTGTTCTAGAAACAGCCTCAGGAAAGGTTCTTGTTGCAGCCAGCACACAGGAAACTACAGCTCTGAAGGAAGCCCATGTTGTAGGAGCATTACAGCAGGCCCTGAAGACAGGGGAGTTTATCCTGAGGAAAGTGCTGTCTTTGAGCAGAGCATGGGCGTGGTCCTGCCAGAACTTGGGGGAAGAGTTTCACCTCAAGGAAGGTCTGTAAAGAGCTCTGTTACTAGAAGTAAGGTGAGCCCATTTGAAACCTTGCATAGTTTATTGAAGGATAAGAATCCCCTCGGCCCTTCCAGCATTCCTCAGCATAGAAAGAGGTCTCATTGGGAGAAGGTTTTAAAGTTATTAGAAGAAATAAAACCTGAAATCCCAGAAGCTGATCCCAGCCAGATGCTAACTGACCCCGAGGATGAGAGCATGCAGGTAGATAACTATGATTCTGATAATAGTTCTGCCGACTCTCAAATGGACTGTTCTTTGGGTATAAAGCAAAGGTGAAGAAGCTGTAAGGTTTAAAACTGAGAAAACCCAGAAGCTTTGTACTTGCCTGTTCTGCTAGAAATGTTTGGAATGAAGTGCTAACATTTTAAAGCTGGCAGAGAATGTTCAGAAGTGCTGATTTGAATGTTTAAGAAGTCCTTACCTAAACGTATAAACAGCCAGAAGTAAAGTGGGTTGTGCTTTGCATAGTGCTGAGTTTGGAAGAGCAGTTATTTGGGCTGAACTGAGCAAGGAACCCTTAAGCTGTATTCTTGAACTGTGGAAAAAGATATACTACTGGTATGATAAGCTGACTGAAACAAGTGCTACTGGTGTTACTGTGAAAGTTCCTTTTTCTTTATTTGGAGAAGTATCCTAGTTTTGTTGCTGTATGTTTGAAAGGACAAAAGAAGAAAAGAATACATGTTTCCTGTATTTGCCTTCAACCCTCGGCTACTCATTTTTTCACAACTACAATCCCCAGAAACCTTGGCTCTGGGAACCCATAATACCAAGGGACAATAGGAGGTACACCCATGGCCTATAGGCAACCGCCTAGCCAGCAGTGAGCACGACAGTACCTAGTCCTGCAGTCTTGTCAGGACCTTCTGCTATTCCTCAGTTATTACCAGAACCGTACCAAGCTAGCAATGCAACTTTTGTGACTAGTAAACCTGGTACCCCCCATCTCCACCCACCCAGTTACATGCAGGAACTCGCATTTCTCGGGCTTCCTAGAAGTCCAGTGATGACATCAGCACCCCTTCCATACTTATGCCCTGTGCGGCTGCACTACTTGCACAGGTATGACCCTGCTCATCTCTCCCTTTTCTTGATCATTTATAAATGTGTTTAGAAGCACTGGTTCTCTGTGGACATGCAGGAATGAAGTCCTCAAATATGGGTGATGTCACCAATGGAGCCCTGCATGGGAATGCTCCCCAGCTTCTGTTGGAAGCTTTTGGGAGGCTCCACCATTCCTGCATGCCATGGAGCCATCTTCTCCAGTCTTCATTTTCTGTGGAGCCCCTAGGATGTGTTTGCAGTATCTGCTGGTAAACATGTCTTTTTGTTTCCCTCCACTGGTCATTTTTGTTTGATTTTCTTCCCTGCTGTCAGTAGCGTCAGTCCCATCATCAGTTTTGTTCCAGTTCCGATGCTTCCTTTCTTTTTTGATAATTATTTTATTTTCTTCTTCCTTTTCTTTCCCGCGGCTGGCACCATTGAGCCGTTTGATCTCACCACAGCTGTTTTTCCAGACATGTCCCAAAAGCTAGCCATTAGCTTCAAGAAATGCACCAAAACATGCCAGGACCATTTCAGTCATGGAAAACACAATTGGTGTCTTCAATGTTTGGGTCCCAATCACCAGTCTTCTTGTAATCTCTGTCTACAGATGACAAGGAGGGGCCTGAAGGGTCAGGAAAAGCAGAGAAAGTCCCTCTTCGGCCAGCACTCTGATTCAGCATCTTTGGCTCCAGCATTGGTCCTGATGGCTTTGCTAGGATCCGCTGAGGTGTCGACATCGAGGAGTGCTTGAGCTCACTCAGAGCTGAGGGGCTGCAGTGGCCTGGAGCAGTGGCTTTCGATTGACCTTTGGTATGGAATCAAGGAAAGAATCAACATTGACTCTGACATTGAAGGGGACCCATCCGAGCACCAGGCTAAGCCCCATGTGCATCAGCATTAGAGTCCTTCCCAACATGACATCAAGATCGATGGCCAAGAACAGCCCGCCAATGTGCCCTTCTGGGAGTAATTAACTCCCAGAGTGCCGGAGGAGTGTCGTTAATCCCCTCGCCGATGCCTCCAAAAGGATGCTGGAGATTGTGACTGAAGCTGCTCCAGCCCCAAAGCTTTTGGAAGCAGCAGCCTTGGAGGAATGCCTCTGGGGCTTCAAGGCCCGCATGGTAGCAGTGCTGATGAAGCAGTAGGTTAGCTCCTTGGTGCCCATGGCATCATCACTGCACATCATGCAGCCGATTCTGGAGACCCATGTGTTACCTAAAAATGCAACTGTAGAGTCAACACCGATCCCCAAGGCCATTTCCCTCTTGAGTATGGTGGGGTCCAACATTTCTGTGAAACCTAGGAAGTACTCGATGCCTCATCAATCCCGTTAATCCTCTTCGCACAGTCGGAGGAAGCACCAGAAGGAGTCCCAACTACAAGTTTCTCTCGGAGTCAGATGGCTGGGTAACTGATGTGGAATTGGAGATCCTGTTGGACAGCAGGACTCCTGAGCTTCTGTTAGACCCTTCTCCTCCACATGGATGCCGTAAGTCTCCTCCTGAGGACAAGCCCTTCTAGGCCTTTGTGAGGCATATGGCCAAGGCCATCCCATCTTCCCTGTAGGCAGAGGATGAGCCAAGGGCAGAGGAGCTGGAGATCCTCTAGTACCATTCGATCCCCAAGGAGGCTGTGATGGCGCCGATACACCGGATCTTACAGTGGCTGCAAATGAGGATGTGGGTAAACCCTCTCACAATACTTACTGTCAGAAGGCTGGACTCAATGTACCAGGTCCAGAAGGCCCCAGAGTTTGAGAAGCCTCAACTTCTGCACCACTCTCCGGTGGTGGAATCTGCCCTGAAGAGAATGAAGAGCGATAAGACTCACTCCTCTATGCCCCTTGGTAGGGGGGCATGGACTTTGGATTCCTTTGGCAGAGTCCTATCATACCAGCTGTACATGAGCATGTTCTTGAAGGACATCATGCTAGATCTTGCTGAGCTGGGTTCATTCATTTCCCCAGAGTGGCTCGACTCCTATCTTGCCCTGGTGGGTCATGGCAAGAACTGTTCAAAGTATGTGGTCCGGGTGATTTAGGACGCCTTTGAGTCAGCCTGCAGGGTGGCGGTGGTGGGCATTGGGGCTTGCCAGATCGCCTGGCTCCAGTCTAAAGACTTGGAACAGTCTATGCAGAATAAATTGATGGATGTACCATACAGAGGAGATAACTTCTTCGCAGAGCAGGTGGAGGCCAATGCTGGTGACACAGAGAAGCAGCATATCACCCTCACTAGGCTCTCAAGGAAGACTTCCGATCCATCTTGCAAATGATTGAAGAAAACTTACTATCAGCATAAGCACAGGTACTTCCCAAGTCCTCAAAGCTCTCAGCAAAAGGTGCAGGTCCCTCATCACCAGCAACGAGAAAGCCTCAGCCTCAGAAGACCCAGCCTGCCCTGCAGCCCAAGCTGGGGGTGGAGTTTTGACTGGTTCCTTCAGAGCATAGCTAATCTATCAATTACCGAAGAAGAAAACCCTTCAGTCGGGGGGGGGGGGGGGGAGGCAGCTCATCCTTTTTGTCTACAGGTGGCCTCTCATCACCTTGGACTTGTGGGTTTTGCAGATAGTCCAGAGCAGCTACATGCTGCACTCGCCGCTTGCTGCACTTCTCCTCCCAAGGGAATATCCCCTCGACCCTCTGCACCTCAACCTGTTGCAAGGAGAAATCTCCACCCTTCTGGCCAATCTTGCCATAGAGCCTGTGCCTCCAGCTCAGGCAAGGCAGGGGTTCTACTCCAAGTACTTCCTGGTCCCCAAGAAGAAGGGGGGGGGGAGGGAGTTTGGCCCATCTTGGACCTCTGAAACCTCAACATCTTCCTGGTGTGAGAAAAATCCAAACTAGTCTTGCTGAGGACTCTGCTCTCTTACCTTCAGAGAAACAATTGGCTATGCTTCATGGATCTCAAGGACATGTACATGCACATGCCAATCCATCCCGTCCACAGGAAATATCTCCTATTTGTCCTGGGTGGCCAACACTTCTAGTACCATGTACATTCCTTTGGTCTGACTTTGGGGCCTTATGTCTTCACGCAGTAGTGCTGCTTATCTCTGGACCCTGGGGGTGTTCATCTACCCTTACTTGGATGACTGTCTCATAAAGAGCTCCACTCCAGACGGAGTCTGGCGATCAACTTAGCTGACCATCCAGGTGCTCGAGCTTTTGGGGTTCATGATCAACTACCTCGTCTCAACTCCAGCCCTCCCAATAGCTGGAGTTCATAGGGGACCTCCTCGACACCACTTGGACTTGGGCCTTTCTTCCACTGAACTGTCTGTGGAGGCTGATGGCCTTAGACTGCAATATGCAGCAAAATGTCAGATAACGGCTCATGGGATGTTGGTGCTTGGTCATATGGCCTCGACAGTGCACATCGCTCTACTGGCTTGTCTGTCAATGAGACAAGCTCAATGGACTCTCAGTGCTCAGTGGAAAGAAGTCACTGGCCATCTCCAGGACTGGGTGGCAGTCACTGCTCCTTTGATCCAGTCCCTGCAGTGGTGACTGGATTCTCAAAACCTGCTCAGTGGTCTCCCCTTTCAGGTGTTGCCTCTCTAGAGGATGCTGATGATGGACATGTCCAAGCTGGATTGGGGGGCGCATCTGGATGGCCTTTGCATGCAAGGCATGTGGGAGGGGCATGCGGGAGGGCCTTCACCAGATCAACTTTCTGGAGCGCCAAGCCATAGCAAATGCCTTTAGGTCATTCCGGAATCACCTAGCCAATCAGGTGGTTATGTACTACATCCACAGGCAGGGGGGCACAGGGTCAGGAACTCCTCCAGGCGAGCCACAGCAACACATGGCAGTTCTAGCGAGACACCGATTGACATAGGGGTAAGGGAAGGCAAGGGAACACCCCCTTCTCCTACCACAAGGCCAATCGGGCCTTTCCTGTGCATGGCCCTGCAACTTCAAAATCAGGAACTCCTCCAGGCGAGTCCGCACCTGGCGGGCCTCGCCAGAGGGCCCTTTAGCATGGCCCTTAGGTGTGATCCTATATTGGATTTATTTACATCCTGAAATTCCTTACAGCGCATCTAACTATTTTACCGCAACAACTAGGTACTATAATCTGTATATTAGAACAAAGTTAATAGATGACCTGCTAACTTAATATTTGAGACCAATATTATCTACCTTTGTCTGCAAGTAAATGCTAAAATATCTGAGTCGCTGCAATATATGCTGTATACATATGTAATACCTAAAACTAACTAAACCTCTGATTTGTCTGCAATTTACAAACTTACTGCATTAGTTTCTAACATATATGTTCACAACCTCATGTTAGCAGTAGAAATCAAATATTATAACCCTCATTATTTAAAGAAGATGCACCACAGTAAAGCAATTGAGAAAATAAGGATTTCCCATATCTCCTTCACTGTTAATTGCAACAGTAAAACTCAGTATACTGTGCCAATAGATATCACACTATTTTGCTAGTTGATATCTAAATAACATCATGCGCAACACACCCTCTATACACACAATTAAACATACATTATAAAATACTTACCATCTCGGCACCACTTCCCTTTAACTAAGTATTAATCTGCACCACAAAAGAGAAGTTATTTTAATAAGTAATCTACACTACTCTCAGTCCAACCATGGAGAGCAGGAAGACTCTCAGACTAATATATACCCTGACTATAAAAATGTCCATCTTATATCACCAGGCTCTCCAGCACAGGAGAAGATGGGTGCCAACAGAATGTCGATGGTTGGACAAAAGTCACCAGAGCCTGCAAAATCACCAATCCAATTTCTCCAGCCCTTGAATTGAAGAACCATTATGCAGCCCTGGAAGTGGAGGAGGTGAAAGCATCCCTGGAAAGGGAAGAACCAGAGTTCAAGTACCCCATAGTTGCGGAATCAGTGACCAGAAGGAAACGAAGGGTAGTGGTGGTTGGAGACTCTCTTCTGAGGGGTACTGAGGCGTCCATCTGCCGACCAGACTTGATGTCCAGAGAGGTATGCTGTCTGCCTGGTGCCAAGATCCAAGATGTTACGGAGAGTTTGCCGAGACTCATCAAGCCCACTGACTATTACCCAATGTTGCTAATCCATGTTGGAACAAATGATACTGCCAGGTATACCTCGGAATGAATCAAAAGTGACTTCATGGCTCTGGGACAGAGGGTGAAGCAGGTAGGTGCACAGCTGGTGTTCTCTTCAATCCTCCCTGTTGAGGGTAAAGGCCAAGGCAGAGAGGCTCGCATCCTGGAGATGAATGCATGGCTGCGTGGATGGTGTCTTTGAGAGCATTTTGGTTTCCTAGACCATGGGATGCTGTTCCAAGGGTTGCAGAGCAGAGATGGCATCCATCTGTCCAAGAAAGGTCAACGCATCTTTGGTAGTAGACTGGCTAATTTACTGAAGAGGGCTTTAAACTAGATTCGTTGGGGATGGGTGAAGAAAGCCCCCAGGTAAGTGAAAGCCCCCAGGTAGGTGATACATTAAATACCTTTATGGAAATGGGTAACAGGGGTAACATATGGAAAGCAGTGTGTATTAATGCCCGTAGCATGGGAAATAAGATCCCTGAAGCTTTGGTGGGAGTGGCTGACTTGGATTTAGTGGCAGTTACAGAAACATGGTTCACAGAAAACCATGACTGGGATGTAACTATACCTGGCTATACTTTATTCAGAAAGGACAGGGTAGGAAGAAGGGGAGGAGGAGTGGCACTATATGTAAAAACTACTATTAAAGCTTTGGAATTACAGAGCTTAAAAGGGAGAGAGAGGAGGCATTGTGGGTTAAACTAGAAAGAGGGAAAGAGAAATCTATTTGCATTGGTGTGATATACAGACCTCCCTCACAAGAGGAAGAGGTGGACAGAGAGTTAATTGAAGACATACGCAGCATTGCTAGGAAAGGGGAAGTGCTACTGCTAGGAGATTTCAATATGCCAGATGTTGATTGGCACATTCCTGCTGCAGTATCATCTAGAAGTAAGGAGATCCTGGATTCTCTACAGGGAGAACTATTCAGGCAATTGGTAACAGACCCCACACGTGAAGGGGCCATACTGGACTTGGTGCTTACCAATGGTGAAAGTGTTTCTGATGTTGTAGTGGGAGATCATTTTGCATCCAGTGATCACCAGATGGTGTGGTTCAGTATTAGGACTAGGGCTGTTAGAATCCATTCCAAGGTGAAGATCTTAGACTTTAGGAAGACTAACTTTGCGAAGATGGGCCAATACCTCAGGGAGTCGTTAGTGGGATGGGAACAGCTGGGGGATGTAGAAAAACAGTGGGCAAAACTGAAAGGGGGTATTTTAAAGGCAACCAACCTTTTTATTAAAATGGTAAATAAAGGCAAAAGGAACAGGAGACCGCTATGGTTTTCGAAGGAAGTAGCTGAAAAATTGAAGAAAAAGAGGGAGGCCTTCATGAAATACAAGAGATCACAGAGAGAGGAAGACAGGCATCTGTATTTGGAAAAACTTAGAGAAGCTAGCAAAGTAGTCAAGAAGGCAAAGATTCAAAAGGAGGAGGAAATAGCCAATGCAATAAGATGGGGGGATAAGACATTTTTCAGATATATTAGTGAGAAGAGGAAGGGCAAAAGTGGTATTGTCAGACTCAAGGGTGCAGGGGGGGGGGGGGAATATGTAGAAGCTGATAAGGATAAAGCGGAATTGCTTAACAAATATTTTTGTTCTGTGTTCACAGATGAAGAACCAGGAGCAGGACCTCAGAAAACACCCACAAATAAGAACAGAAGCGAGGGGCATCTTGAACAATTTTCAGAAGACTGTGTTCGTGAGAAACTAGCTCAACTTAAAGTAGACAAAGCGATGGGACCGGATGGGATACACCCTAGAATACTGAGGGAACTTGGGGACGTTCTGACTGACCTTTTCAATGCCTCGTTGGAGTCGGGAGTGGTGCCAAAGGACTGGAGAGAGGCTCATGTGGTGCCTTTACACAAAAGCGGAAGTAAGGATGTGGTTGAAAACTACAGGCCGGTTAGTTTAACTTCGGTGGTGAGTAAATTATTGGAAACGCTGCTGAAAGAGAAAATAGTGAGGTTTCTGGAGTCCGGCGGATTACAGGATCCGAGGCAGCATGGATTCACCAGAGGCAGGTCTTGTCAGACAAATCTGATTGATTTCTTTGACTGGGTGACCAGGGAGTTGGACCGAGGGAGAGCTCTAGATGTGGTGTATTTAGATTTCAGTAAAGCCTTTGACACTGTTCCTCACAGGCAACTTATAAACAAACAGAGCACCCTAGGGATGGACCCTAAAGTTACTGCTTGGGTTAGAAATTGGTTGGGTGGGAGGCGACAAAGAGTACAAGTAAATGGAGCTCACTCTGAGGAGAAGGATGTTACCAGTGGTGTGCCCCAGGGATCTGTCCTTGGTCCGATTCTTTTTAACATCTTCGTTAGTGATATAGCGGAAGGGCTGTCGGGTAAGGTTTGCCTCTTTGCGGATGATACCAAAATCTGCACTAGAGTAGACACCCAGGAAGGTGTAGATAACATGAGGAGGGATCTAGCTAAGCTTGAAGAATGGTCTAGAATTTGGCAGCTGGGATTTAATGTTAAAAAATGTAAGGTCATGCATTTGGGCTGCAGCAATCCAAGGGAGCAATACAGTATAGGAGGTGAAGTACTTTTGTCCACTAAAGAAGAGCGGGACCTAGGCGTGGTTGTGTCTGATGATCTTAAAGTAGCTAAATAGGTAGAAAAGGCGACGGCAAAAGCTAGAAGGATGCTTGGGTGCATACGGAGAGGAATGGCTAGCAGAAAAAAGGAGGTGATAATGCCTCTGTATAAGTCTTTGGTGCGACCTCATTTGGAGTATGGTGTGCAATTCTGGAGACCGCACCTTCAAAAGGATGTGAACAGGATGGAGTCGGTGCAGAGGGTTGCTACTAAAATGATTAATGGGCTTCATTATAAAGCATATGAGGACAGACTTAAGGATCTTAATATGTACACCTTAGAGGAAAGGCGGGATAGAGGTGATATGATTGAGATGTTTAAATACCTCTGTGGCATAAATGTTCAGGGAGAAAGCCTCTTTCAATTGAAAGCAAGTTCTGCTACGAGGGGACATGGGATGAGGGTGAAGGGAGATAGATTCAGGAGTGATATGCGGAAATATTTCTTTATGGAAAGAGTAGTGGATCCGTGGAATAGTCTCCCAGTGGAGGTGGTAGAGATGAGGACAGTAACTGAATTCAAAAAAGCATGGGACCAACACAGAGGATCTCTAAAGGTAAAAAGTGGACTGTTGTAGTTGTTATGGAAGGATAGACTAGATGGGCCTTGTGGTCTTTTTCTGTCATCATGTTTCTATGTTTCTATATCAGGGCAACTCACTATGCTTATCATCTATACAGCACTTTAACATTCCAATTATTCTGATCCAAGATAGACATGACACCGAACTAGAAGTAAAAACAGAAGTAAAATACTTTGGGGTTACCTTGGACCAGACACTTTCAATGACTTCCCATATAAAACAAATGGCTAAAACCATTTTGTAGAAACTACGAATACTCTAGCAACTCAGGCCATTCCTCAATAATCATGACTTCCGTACAATCCTCCATTCCATAATCATTCCCCACTTTGACTTTTCAAATGCTATTTTACAAGGCTTACCAAAACACACCATTAATCAATTTCAAATGGCCCAAAATGTTGCAGCCCGTATCATTTACAAGGTGAACAGCACAGAACACATCACTCCCATATTACATGAGTTACACTGGTTGCCGATATTGGGTCATATTAAATACAAGATACTCGTGATCACATTCAAACTGTTGAGGGATATAGCCCCTTCATACTTAACCTCACTGATCAGCAGCCTGACTCAAGACAGAACAAGAAGTCACAACAATAACACCATAGAAGTCCCCTCTAACTACTCTAACTACCACTACACAAACCGATCAACTAGTAACAGAGCATTCACCTACTTTTCACCCATACTCTGGAATTCACTACCTGATAAGTTAAGAGCTATCATGGATCTAAAGGACTTTCATAAGGAATTAAAAACGTATTTGTTTATAGAACACTATGGTGCTACAACAGATGGAAATAAGATGTACCCAAAGTAACCATGACCTTTCAAAGATAACTATTTACACTACATAACTCTGATCAACACATAATACACTTGTAAATAAGTTTATTGTAATATATGTTATCTATAAATGCTATGCGCTCCTATCAGAACACAATCTGTAAATACTGTTAACATCGCTGTTCGATATCCCAGTTCCATGTTTTGCTTAAGTTAATACTACAGTTCATTGTAATTTGTTTGTTAAATTGTAAACTGCCCCGAACTCTGGAAGGGGCGATATATAAAAAGCTTATAAATAAATAAAATAAATATCTCCTGTGCTGGGAGGCAGTCCACTTATGGAAGTTTGCCATTGCTCAGGGTATGGAGCTGAGAGCCATTATCTGTCTAGGGAACAACTGCTTGACAGATCAGCTAAGCCACATCCTCCAGCCACATGACTGGACTCTGAAAAGGGAAGTCATGGCCCAGATCTTTCAGGCATGGGGTACCCCTTCGATAGATCTACTTGGGTGTTGTGTGGTGTGGCAAATAGATCAGTTCTGCTCCAGAGTCACTTCAAGGGACAGGCTGGCCCCAGATGCCTTCCTCTTGAACTGGGGAGTGGGCCTGCTCTATGCATATCCCCCCATTCCTCTTATAGCAAAGACCCCATTGAAATTCCAGGCCAACAAGGACTTGATTCTCATCGCGCCGAATTGGTTTTCCCTGCTGTTTTAGCTCTTTCGTCAGGAGTCTCTGTGGTTGGGTTCCACTCTGGACCTCATCTCTTAGGAAGACGGGAGCTTGCTTCATCCTCACAGCATGGATGTTGATCAGATAGTCCTGTGGGAGCTTAATCTGCCTCAGGGAGCCACGGAGGTTCGGTTGGCCTCCAGGAGAGCTTTGACAAGAAGATCTTATGCTTTCAAGTGCACTGACTGGGCCCTAGATCCCTTCTCTTGCTCCATCGACAAGTTGCTTGAGTACCTCCTGCACCTCTCAGAGTTGAGTCTCAAGTCCATTTCTGTCCAGATCCACCTGAGTGCGATCGGGGCCTACCATCATTGCTTGGAGGGCAAGTCCATCTCAGCTGAACCTCTGGTGGTTCACTTTATGCAGGGCCTGCTTTTCTCTAAGCCTCCTATCAGGCCTCCAGCAATGGCTTGGGACCTCAATATGGTTTTGGCATAGCTCATGTCAGTGCCTTTTGAGCCACTCTCTTCCTGCCCTCTGAAGTTCTTGACCTGGAAAGTCTTGCTTCTGGTGGCAGTTACGTCGGCATGCTGTGTCAGTGAGCTCCAGGTCCTGGTGGCTCATTTGCTGTATACCAGGTTCCACTAAAATAGAGTGGTCTTACACCCTCATCCACGTTTTCTGCTGAAGGTGGATTTTGCTTTCTATCTTAACCAATCAGTGGTACTGCCCACCTTTTTTCCCAGGCCTCATGCCCACAGGGGGAGGCTATGCTGCACAAGCTGGACTGCAAGCAAGCCTTGGCATTCTACCTTCAGTGGACGAAAGTCCACCAATGGTCCACCCATCTGTTTATCTCTTTTGACCCCAGGAAGCACAGAGCTGCCATTTCCAAATGCACCTTGTCAGTTTGGCTGGCCTGAGCCTTGATGGTCATGTCACAGCTCACAACGTCAAAACCATGGCTGCATCACTAGCCAGCTTGCACTTGGTCTTAATTGAGCTGATCTGCAGAGCTGTAATGTGTTTTTTGATCCACACATTCACATAACATTATTGTCTGGATGGGGATTCCCAACACGACAGCAACTTCAGGCAGTCCGTATTCTGGCACCTCTTTGGTGATTAGGTTCCAAATCCTTTCCACCAAGACTCTACTGTCTCTCCAGGCTACCAAAAAAAGACTTTCATAGAGCACGAGTGCTGATGTGTGGAGCTGTATGGTAAAGATTTTGAATCAGTTGAGTTGCCCTGGGGAACTACCTATGCTACTCCTTGTTGATTCTCCAGTTCTTGTTTTGTTGCCTCTGTTGGACTTTTTTGGCCTTCTCGGTTTTCAATAGCCTGTTGCTTGGGTGTCCCATACATGAGGACTTCATTCCTGCTTGTCCATTGAGAAAGCATAGTTACTCATCTGTAGCAGTGTTCTCCATGGACAGTACGGATAAGTCCTCACAACCTTCCTGTGTCCCTGAGGAGTTGTATTTAGCTACAGCTTTGCTATCATACTGGAGAAGATGGCATTCCGACAGGAAGGAAGACAGGTGCGCAGGCGGGGTGGAGCCTCCCAAAAGCTTTCTATAGAAGTTGGGGAACATTCCTGTGCTGGGCTGCACTGGTGGTGTTATTCATAGAGGAGGACTTATTCCTGCTGTCCACAGAGAACACATGTTACAAATGAGTAACTATGCTTTCCTGTACACATCCCTTGGGCATGCACTATTTATCTTTCTTCAATGAGAAAACTAATCATATAGGGCCCGATTTTCAACAAGGCGCCGAGGCCTGCCATATCTGCAAAAGGTTACCTGTTCAGGAAAAGTGCTTGAATCGTGAGTCATGTGTCTCCAAAACAGACAAGCAATGAAAATGCAGCACAGACTGAGCACAACAGCAGGCGCCCACCACGGCATATACGGGTAAGTAAAGGGCCCATAACCTGGGCTCTGTGCCTAAGGTTGACCTGAGATACCCATATATGTGTCCAAACCAGCGGCTAGAGAAGTGGGACAGCAAGTATGCATGAACCCGTGTATCACCTGTCTGGCGTGCCAGTGCATAGACGACACCGTCATGCAGGCCCTGCGGGCTGTCTGTGCAAGAGCCTCCTGTGGCTGGGCGGATAGACAGCAGCAGCATGGCGGCAAGGAGAACCATCAATTTTAGCCCCGATGAGAGCGAGCCCCTTGGCTGATCTGTACTGCGACATGAGGGGGTTCTCTACTCCAAGGGAGGCCATTGGCCAAACCTGTGGTTGTCAACAGTTATATGGAGGGGCATCCAACTCTAGTTGCGCAGGTAAGGAGGCCTCAATGGGTAGGGGAAATGCTGAGTACCATGCTAGGTCACACACACCCTGAAAGGCACAGCTGTGTGTCTGCACAGAGAGACAGGGCTGGTGGCAGCCGCAATGTATGCCAAACAGGTGTTGGTGGGGGGACAGGCCATGCATTGGTATAGTTGCCAGCCCTGATTGCTTGCAGCAGGAGACATACCCAAACATAGCAGGGGGGGAGGCCACTGCACCCCCTGGTGGCGGTTGGCAGCAACACCACAGGGCATGCACAGTGATGGCAATGCCTGGTGCTTGTGGAGCTGTGGTTGGGCTGCTCACCCCAGGGATCCCTGCTGGCTAGTGCAGATGCCCATTCACCTCCCCCACCCCCACCCCCAGCCCCTGCAACCCTGGCGCAGGGATCCAAGGGGACCAGTAGCAGAATCCACATATGTGTCACCCATCTGTCCCTGCAAGCAGATCTGCGACCACTGCCCGCCACTCCCTGTCCAGGTTTTCCTTGCCTATCTTTAAGCTGCAGGTCGCTAACTGGGCAGCATCCAATATCGCTGCTGCCTGGTTAGCGCCATTCTCCACTTCTTCTCCACCCCGTAATGGGATAGCATCGGGTGCGTAGGGGACTTAGGAGGGGTTATTCAATGGCACTAACCATATAAGTGCCCTTGAATATCCCCAACTAAGGCATCTACACAGTTTACTGGGCTGCAAACCGTGTAGATGAAAAATCGGGCCTCAGATGTTTTAACATGAATGTCCAAATTTTCATCTAAATGGCCTTTTTAAAATATGCCTTCAACTATCTATCTAGTGCTTTTTTCCTAGAAAAAAATGTGCCAATACTCAAAGTGCCAGTCTTAGAGGGCGTGATAACCACCCAGGGCACTGCCCCCACAGTAGCCACAACTACTTCAATCAGTCATGGAGTCTATGAAAAGGTAGCACTGCAAATATTACACAAGTCCCTAGAACACCACTACATTTGTTATTGGAAAAGCTGAATAAGCAGCACTGTTATAGAACTATACAGACACAACATAGAAACAGAAAAATGATAGAAGTCTGCCTATCCATAAGCACTATTAAATTCCACAATCCTTTCCTTTCCCTCAGAGATCCTTATATTTGTCCCATGCTTTTTTGAATTGAGATACAGTTCTCGTTTCCACCACCTCCAATGGGAAGCTGTTCCATGCATCCACCATCCTTTCTGTAAAGAAATATTTCCTCAGATTACTCCTGAAACTATCCTCTTTCACCTTCATCCTATGACCTCTTGTTCAAGAGCCCGCAAAATGGAAGACATTTGAGGAGCTGTAGATGATGTCACCAACATTTTCAGAGTAATAGCATTTACATAGACCACTGCAGTGACTGATTTTTTGGCAGGATACTGTGGTAGTTTGCCACTGCTTTCTGCTGCTCATAGCATTGCATGACTGAAATTATTATTTTGGCATGGTAGGAACTAAAGAACAAGTCTGACAGGTCTTATTTTGTAAGAATCATATCAGGTGGAATGTCCTTATGAGCAGGAAGAAATCTATATTTGGAGCTGGAATGATATCCGTGTTAGCAAGAGGAATGATGATATGAGAGACAGAATATATAGTGAAAAAAGGAACATCCATGTGAGCAGAGGAAATACACTGGGAGTGGGAGTAGGCAGAAATATCACAGGGGTGAGACTTGCAGATATGCAGTGTTTATTTTCATGTGGTACTTGGGGTACAGTCAAAAATTTGTTCCCTTGGTTTTCATGCTATATGAATTTGAGGTGACTCTATGGTCATATTTTCCAGTATAACTGACTACAAAGCAGTATAATTCATCTTTTAATATGATGCATTAACCTCTTTATTTTGGGGGGTGTCTAAAAGTGAATTGAACAGTTCCCAAAGTCACATTAACATTTTATGGGGCTGCTATCCCAGTCCTGAGTCTGTACAATGATAGAAATATATCCTCATTTGTTTAGGCTTCAGGGTTTTATATTTCCATTTGCAATCTAGCTTTTTGCTTTCTATAAAGCCTGTTTTTTTTTATAGATTCAGAAATGATGCATCTTGTAGGAAACATAACTTGTAGTTGCAGTAGAAAGCTGCAGTTACAAATATACTGATATTAAAGATACATTACTTTGAATTACACGGTAGTAGAAATGTTACTAGCAGATTCATTCAGTAATCCTGACACTTAAGTGATGGCAAAATTGTGTATAAAGACAAAGCTGCAGAGCAGAATGGCATGTGTAAAACATCAGAGAAAATGATGGACAAAACAGAATGTAATATTAAGAAAATTAAACAAATATATAATGGTGGCAGTGGCATCAGGGTGCTGTGCTATAAGTGATTGTTTCTGCTAACTCTTCTCCATTCAATAGTGCTGACTGGCTCCGGGTGCACTATGGAGATGGTGTACTAGGGTCTAGGGAGGGAGGAAAGATGGCCGCCACTATAATGCCAGTACCCTACCTGCTAGCCAAGCACTGTGGCGTGTACACCCAGGGGCAGCCTGAGGATGATACAGGGTCATGTGCAGAGACTTATTGCGGGGCCTGATTTACATAAATATTTACATATCCATTGAGTCTCACTTGCAAAAATTTAATTTACTTTATTTTAAAATGTAAATGCCACCCATCCAAAATCCTAGGTTTCCAAACATACATGCATAATTTATTAAAATGGACATTACAATAAAATAACATAGCAATCATAAATCAAAATTAATTTAAAACCACTTTCACTCACCTACAAAAAACAAACCAGTATAAATATCTGCATACTGGATTTATTTGGTCAGTGCTATGACCAGTTTATTGATGAGAACGGAAGATATAAAATGAGAAAGATTAATCCTGGTAGCCATGAAGTCAGGATCATGGTGCCTAGGTGTGATTGGACCATGCTGGAGCTGGAAAAGCCCAGAAATCAACAGCAGTGAAGCTATTAGGCTACTAAACAAAATTAAACTGAGACGTTCCCTTAAAATTTAAGATTTCCTTGAATCTGAACTGACAAAATATTTTAGGGCCTGATATTCAAAGGCATTTACACGGTTTACAGACCTGAAAACCAGCTAAATGCCTCCAAGTGGGATATTAAACTGCACTGACATGGTTAGTGCCGCTGCATATCCTCAGGTACCGCCGCTATACGCCCTGATGCTATGCAGTTAGCTTCTGGGCATTCCCTGGGCAGTACCCGGGGATAACTGGTCAGCAGCGATATTCAGTTGCTGTCCTGTTATTCCTCGGCTGCACCCCAAGCCTTGCCTGATCTGCACTCTGGTCTGACGATTGCCAGCTAAACTGGACCCTTCACTGCATCTGCACATGTGGTAAGCTCTGCCCCCTGTGCATTTATCACAACCCGGCAACGATTCAAACCATTAAATCACCAGCACCTTAGGCACGCCAGAGCCTGGCAGCCCTACGCCTAAGGTCCATGCCAAAGGGCCCTTAAATGTGGCCCATGGAGTGGCCTAACCATCAAATAACAGCAATAGTGCTCCTTCATCACTAGATAGACTGCAGAAAATCCAACACCAACAACTACAGTAGGAAAATTACACACACCTCACCACTTAATCAAGTGTAGACATCTCTCCTGAATCCCCAACCTCTCATTTTCTGCACCTATAAATCTGAGACTCCTCAATATAGTTGAAAACCCCTACTCCTCAAGCACATGACCCCACCTACTTACCCAATTAGTGCACACCACCGACCGATAGCACAGATCAACCACAGCACTGCACCATGGCCACCTACATCTCACTACTCTCTGCCATAATCTTTCTAGCTCTAATAGCAGTCACTGCTTCAATATCAATCACACCAACTACCATCCCTATCATACATGGACTCAAAAACACCAGGAATCTACCCTACTTCTACAAACCATGATCTAGAAATCCATGTCACCTAATCACCATTTGCTGCATCCCTATGGAACACCAGCCTCCACTGCAGGCTCCACGCAACCAGATACTCAAATGTGCCATAGTCAGCGCACGTTCTGCTCATAAAAAAGTCCCTATATTAGGTGGACTACATCAAAGATAACACATCGACATCATGCTTATCACAGAATCTGGCTCAATGACTCTGATGACGTCCTACTTAATCAACTATTCATTCCCACCTACAACCTCTTCAATTGCTGCAGAACATCAAAAAGAGGAGACAGAGTTCTAATACTCACAAAAGATCATCTCCATTTCAAAGCTATCAAAGCCAACTCTACTGGTGACCTAGACATTCTCATAATCTTCAACAAGTACCTATCAATCTGCTTAACATACTGTGTACCCTGAACAAGCTCCAATGACCTATCCCCCCTAATTGAAGAAGCATGCACCAACAACTCGAATAATAAATGGTTCATACTGCTAGGAAACCTCAACTTACCCTCCATAACCATTCAATAATCTGTCTCATTCCTCGATGCCATGGAAGCCCTTCACTTCAACCAGATCATCACAGACCCACACACAAAAGAGGAGGCATTCTAGATCTCATTTTCACTCCAAACAATTGGCCCTATCAACACCTCCTACTTGCCCAAGTTACTCCAGACCCATGGTCAGGCCATAGTATGATCACCTTCTTCCTTCCAAACCTCTCCCCTACTAACAGGAATGATAACCTACAACATAATGTACACAGATTTTGCCACTTTGACAAAAACTAATTCCTAAATGCAACCCTCCCATTACTCCACCCAGACCAAATAGATCTAGACTCACTCATCGACAGCTTGAACAATGCTATATCATCCTATGCCACAATATTCCATGCTGCAAACACCAACAAGAGACCATGCCAGGCCCCATTGTACTCGCGAGACCTGAAAGAACTCAAGTTCAAGCTACATAAACTAGAGCACAAATGGAGGCACATTAAGGACCCTCCCCATCAAGCTGCATACATTCATATACAAATAGAATACTGCTCTACGACAAACACACGCAAATGGGAGTACCACACAAAACTCATCAAATCCTCTATAAACCGCCCCAGAGAGCTCTTTGATATCACATAGTGGCTCATTAAAAACCCTCAATTAAAACAGACAATAACTTATGCCCAGATGACATAGCCAAATTCCTGCAAGCCAAATTAGGCAGAACCAACACTGAAACCACAACACAAACTCTAAGACCAAACAATAACCTTCTCAACCATACATGGACCACCTTCAACACCATATCAGCAGAACAACTGGAAACCATCATCTCAAATCTCAACACTACAACCTCTCCCCTTGACCCATGCTGTGATACAAGTGTGACGAGATTGGAAAGAATGTAGGAAAGTGATAATGGAGCTGAGCTTGGGGTTACGTTAGGTCAACATCTCTGGGCGAGCAGGCAGCTTTAGCTGGACAGAACTGAATGAGTGACTCATAGGCAGCTGACACCCTTCAGTTGTAGATCACGAGCACAGCATTAACCCTAACCAATCCTGATTTGAGCATGCACCATGCTAACCTATGAATTACAATAGCATGCAGCAGGCACGATTTAGTTAAAGTACTTAGGAGGGGGATTTCCAGCAGGAAAACGGGACTTCACCAGGGACGAGACAGACGTGTTTCGGTGGCCTCCCGGATTCCTCCAAGTGATCGCTGACAAGTCCCCCGACCTACTGGAGTGAAGCTACAATATCCGGTGATGTATTGATGCTAAACTTTTACTTATTATTCTAAAAGGACTTAATTTAATAAAAGCATATTGTATTTACCAAAGTGTCTGTGCCTAGTCAGTGAGCTAGTGAGTGACAGGGTTAAAGGAAAAGTGTAAATTTGGTAATACACATGCCCAGTCTCATGGTTAAATATCTGCAAACAAGAGCTCAGCCCAACCCTTCTTAAGATTGTTCAATCTTCCCTATCCCTAGGATACATGCCTAAGAGCCTAACAGTTGCCTCAATCAGGCCTATCCTAAAGAATCACAAACTAGACCAATAGTCCCTAGCCTCCTACAAAGCTATATCCAGTATCTCCTTCATTGCCAAACTCATTGAAAAAGCAGTATAACTCTAACTACAAGACAAAATTGATGCTTGTGCCCCCCTTGACCCCCAGCAACATAGCTTCAGGCTGTTCCACAGTGCTGAGACCTTAATTACCTACTTCTTGACAACCTAATTAAAGGAATGGAAAAACCAACCCAAGGATTTGTACTCATCTTTCTAGACATCTCTGCTGCATTTGACTCAATAAACCATCATAGTCTACTACAGCAACTCCAATCAATAGGCTTACAACACAAAACTCTACAATGGTTCTAAACCGACCTGGAGGATCACAACCAACAAATGAAAATAGGATCCCTCAACTCACACTGCTACAAGCAACATCAGGGTTTGCCACAAGGATCAGCTTTATCCTCACTCCCCTTCAACGTCTTTATACAGCCTCTGTGTTCAATTATACAAAAACACAAGATTCTCTACCACATTTATACGAATGATATCACATATATGCTGAATATTGCCGCTGCCCGCTTAGCTTCTGGCTTCTGCAGCTGACCTGGATATTCAATGCCAGTGGCCAGATATGGCCTTGGAATTGAATATCTGGGTTTAGTGTTCAGCGGCGAAGACTACGTGCTGTAATCGTGCTAACCACTTCTGCTGAATATTGGACCCTTAAATTTCAGACTGGCAGCATCAAGAACGTAAAATGAAAATCTCAAGGACAATCCTTATTGCAATACTAACCCGAACACCCTACAGTTGACTACACACCAAGAACACACAGTACAGGTCCCACAGAACAAATCTACCATTGCATAACAGCACTAATTTTCAAAATTTACACAACAAGGAGCATATACTGAAAAAGGGGACACCATAGTGGAATTGGAAAACTTGGCAACTCTGGAAATAGAAAGATGCATATAAAGAAACCACATGTAAATTCCAAAAACTGATATATTGCAATCACTAAATTGAAAATAAAACACTTTTTTCTGCCCTTCTTGTCTGACTATTTTATTTTTCTAATTGCCTTGGTCCCAGTATCTGGTTTCTGCATCCTTTTTCTCAGAGTTGCCAAGTTACCCAGTTCCAGGAGTGAGACTTTTTGCTACTTCTAGTTTTAAATTTGCATTGCAGTGAGGATGGTATGTGCAGTCCCCAGTTTTACCAATCGGAATTAGTGCTGCAGGTACCATAATGCATTAGGATGAGCCTGTCAGAAATCCAGGACTGGCTTAATATCTCACTCCTAGAACTAGGTAACTTGGTGATTCTGCTGTCTTCTCAACTCTCTCTTCCAAGAGTCTGCAATCCATTTGCCACTTCTCCACTCTTGTCTACTTCACTTGCTCTGCAACATCCATCTCTGACATTGATCTTTTCAACTTTCTTCCTTTTATATTTTCTCACTCTGTCCACTCAGATTTCACTCCTCTTCCTCCTTGAAATCCTGTCCTTAATTCCCCACTTTTTACGGCATCTATCTATAGCTCCCCTAACCTCATCCTATCCTCCCATTCTCTACCTCTTTCCTTCTTCTACCACTTATTCTCCAGGCTTTCCTAACTCCCCGCAAACAGCATCTTCATCCCCTTCTCACCCTCCCTGCCCAAAGTCTTTCCCCCTTTCTCTCCCTCCATCCAGTATTTTACTAATACTATTATTCCCCTCCCTGCCCATTGTCACCCCTCTTCCCTTTCTTCATCTTCCTGCTCAGTGTCTTCCCCCTTCTCTAATAAGGTTATCAGATTTTTTGCAGGCAAATCTTGGACACTTATCCAAAGGGGAAGGGGGGGGGGGGGAAGGGACACCTTAATTCCAGGTTTGAGAAATAAGGCATGGAAGAGGAAAAAGGAATCATTATCCTATCCTCCCCCAATCCATGCTATGACAGCAACAACATCACATCCAACTAGACAAATCAACAGAGAAATATAAACAATGATGCATTTTCTCTGTACTATGCAAAGTTAAGATAATGGATGTAAATTCTAAAAGCTGACATATTCAAATCACTAAATTGAAAAAAAAAAAACAGTTCTACACAAATCTGTTCCCATTACTGGAATTTGAGACAAGGAGTTGCCAAAGAAGCTCTAAAATCGGGGACATTTGATAACCTCATTTACTAATCACCCCTGTCCAGCATCTTCCCTTTCTCTCTTCCCCTCACATTCTGCTTTCCCCCTACTATCCCTATCCCCTATTTCTCGTATCTATCTTCTTTCTCCCTAGTCTCAGAATCTGTATTTCTTTTGGCCCTTTCTGCTTCATGGCCAGCATCACCCCTCTGTCGCCCAGTGCCCTCTGCCATATCCAGAATATGCTCAGTCTCCCTCCACCCTCGCGTCTTGGATTTGATTTAATAACTGGAGGAAGGACAGCAAGGAAGAATGGTCTAATGCTTGGCAGTTAAGATTTAATGTGAAGACGTGCAGGGTCATGCACTTGGGAAGAGAAATCCAAGGGAATTGTATGCGAGGGGGGGCGAGAGGTTGGTTTGCACAGACTAGGAGAAGGACCTTGGAGTGATTATTTCTGAGGATCTCAGTAGCGAAACGGTGTGACAAGGCGGTGGCAAAAGCCAGAAGGATGCTGGATTGCATACAGAGAGGAATTGCCAGCAGAAAGGAAGAGGTACTAATGCCATTGTACAAGTCACTGGTGAGGACTCACTTGGAATATTGTGTTCAGTTTTGGAGACCATATCTTGCAAAGGATATAAAAGGACTGGAAGTGGTTCAGAGGAAGGCGACAAAAATGATTTGGAGCCTGCATCAGAAGACATATGAGAAGAGACTTGAAGACCTAAATATGTACACTCTGGAGGAGAGGAGGGATAGGGGAGATATGATTCAGACTTTTAAATACTTAAAGAGTATTAATAAACAAACAAACCTCGTCCAAAGATGGGGAAGCTGTAAAACTAGAGGGCATTTCATGAAGCAGCAAGGGGGTAAACTGAAAGGCAATGTCAGGAAATACTTTTTCACTGAAAGGATGGTGGATGCTTGGAATGCTCTCCTGATGGAAGTGGTGGGGCAAATACAGTGACAGAATTCAAAATGTCTTGGGACAGACACAGTGGATCTCTTTATAGCAACAGGATAAAATCAAAATAAACATAACTATCTCTTATATCTGAACAAATAGGGGTGACCTACATGGAGTGGTGGGCACACCCCTAAACAAAGGCATGGGGAGGGGTGGCCTGCAAGGAGTGGCAGGGGCACCTACTCTTGCTGCCTTGCTGGGCAGACTAGATGGACCATACTGGTCTTTATCTGCTGCATATACTATGTTATCTTTTAACTTTCAAAAGGGCGACTATGGTAAAATGAGGAAAATAGTTAAGAAAAACTAAAAGGAGCAGATGTAAACGTTAAAGATTTACATCAAGTATAGGTGTTGTTTAAAAACACTATCTTGGAAGCCCAGACCAGATGTAAAAGCATAAGAAAATTGAAGAAAGACCAAATAACTGCCAGCATGCTTTAAAGGCAAGCTTAGAGAGGCTGTTGCAACCAAAAAATCATCTTTCAGGAAATAGAAAAAGGAGCCAAATGACAAAAACTGGAAAGAACATAAGCACTGGCAAAGCTAGATGCAAGGCATTGATAAGGCAGGCAAAGAGAGAATTTGATAAAAAGTCTTGTCAGGGGAGCAAAATTGCATAATAAAAACTTTTTCAAGTACATTCATAGCAAAACTCCTGTGAGAGATTCAGTTAGACTGTTAGATGATAGAGGGGTAAAAGGGGCACTAAGAGGGGACAAGGCCATAGCGGAGAGAATGAGTGAATTCTTTGCTTTGGTCTTTACTGAGGAAGATGCAGGGAGGTTACTCATGCTGAAATGATATTTAGAGGTGTTGCATTAGAAGAATTGAAAGAAATATCAATAAACCGGGAAGATGCATTACAAGTATTTGATAAACTGAAGAAGAGTAAATCATCTGGACTGGATGGTATACATCCGAGGGTATTGAAAGAACTGAAATATGAGATTGCAGACCGACTATTAGTAATCTGTGAACTATCATTAAAATCATTTGTAGAATCTGAAGACTGGTGAATGGCCAATGTAACGCCAATTTTTTATGTATAAACTGTATTTCCAGGAACAAGCAGGAATGTAGTCTTCACATATGGGTATCATTGGTACCGACGGAGCCTGCGCGGGAACGCTCCCCAGCATCCAATAGGAAAGCTTTTGGGAGCATCCCACAGTGCCTGCGTGCTGCCTTCCCACCTTTCCCAACTGTCCCTCTCCAGTTCTTCGTTTTCCACGGAGCCGACAGGTTGCACATCCTGTCACCGCAGAAAATATTCCCGTTTCTTCTTCTTTTTTGTGGTTGCGTCTGCCTTCCTTCGACGCTACACCGGTGCCGCCGGTTTCTTCTTTCCTTTTCTAAAAAAGAAAAAACCCCCTTTCTTCTGGAATTTCTTCCAGCTACTTTTTCCTTCAGGTGCCACATGCCATTTTTGGGCACTAGGCCCAATTTTCCCTCTAACATGGAAAAACCCACTTCAGGTTTTAAAAAGTGTTCTAAGTGTGGCGGTACCATCTCCGTCACCGACACCCATGAGTGGTGCCTCAAATGTTTAGGTCCTGACCACTCTATTTCAGAGTGTGTTGCCTGTGGGATGATGTCGAAGAGGGGTCGGAAAAACTGAGCTGCTAAACTTAGCACCCTTTTTCCCTCCGATGCAGCGTCTGTGGCATCGACATCTTCCAGGGCTTCGTCTTCCTCCCATGGATCTCAGGTAACTAAACATAAATCTTTCCGGTCCTTAAAGGGTAGATCTCCTTCCAAGCATCGAGATGCCTCTGGCGTTGCCCTTGAGGGACTTGTACCGGCAAAATTGCCCCGGTGGGAGGCTTCGGCTTCCAAAGCACTAACGGGGCTCCAGGATGTTCTCGAGGCCCCAGCCTTGGCAGAACTACTGGTGCCATGCTCTGGGGTACCGGCTGCTTCATCCGGTTCCGATACCCAAGCATCGGCAGCGTCGATAGACCAGAGATTCTTAGCTATTGAACGCAATCTGGCGACTCTTCTCACGGCCTCAATGCCCTTGAAACCGCTTCAGACAATTCAATCGGTACCGGCACCGACATCTGTACCGGTACCGACTGCTTCAACATAGGCAGGTATTCTACCAGGACCGAGTCAAGCTTACCCATCCGATATCGACAAGTCGGTACCGGACCCCTCCGACACTGACTTCGATCGGTACCGGTATCGTGCCTTGCACGATCACCCGGATCGGAGATACTTTGAATCCTCAGATGAGTCTGAAGCCTCTGAAAGCTCTGTTGATACCAGAGTACTTCTTCCCGAGGATTCTTCTTCTCCTCAACGTAGGATGTCTCCTCCAGAGGATATGTCCTTTCAGGATTTTATCCGAGATATGGCTCGAGGTCTTTCCATCACAGTGGCTCCTGAAAAAGAGCCTAGGGCAAAGGAATTGGAAATCCTGCAATACCCTAAAGCTCCCAAGGAGGCAGCTACTTTACATATTCATGAGATCCTGCATGATCTCATGTTAAGGATGTGGGAAACACCTCTAACCACTTCTCCTCACTCTCAAAGGCTCGACACCATGTATCGAGTTCCTCCTTGTCCTGGTTTTCAAAAAACTCAGCTACCACACCATTCCATGGTGGTGGAATCAGCTATGAGAAGGATCAAGAGTGCAAAAAGACATGCATCTAATCCTCCAGGATGTGAGTGTAGGATTCTTGACACCTTTGGACGTCAAACCTTCCAGGCTTCCATGCTTTCTGCCAGGATCAGTTCCTATATATTATATATGGGAATGTTCCTTAAGGAGGTCACCGGAGATTTAGAGCTTATGAGCCCTCTCCTTCCTGATGATAAGAGGCAGGATTACCTGGCACTTGTCAAACATGCTCAGGATGTTTCCAAGTTTGTAAATCGTGCAGCCTTTGACTGCTTTGAGTGCATAAGCAGAACCTCTGCTATTGCCATAGGTGCACGTAGGATTGCCTGGCTCCAGGCATCTTACTTGGAATTTTGGGTACAGGAAAAACTGGGGAATATTCCTTGCACAGGAGAGAATCTCTTTGGCAAGAATTGGCAGGAAAAAGCTAATGAGATAGATGCTGACAATATCACCCTGGATAGATTGTCTAAATCTACAGCAAGGAAAAAATCCTACTAGAAACCATTCTTCAGTAAGAAGAAGAAGTTTTACCCCTCCTATACCCAACAAGGACATCGTGTAGGTCAGTCTGCCCAAAAGGGACAGCAGCAACAGCCTAGGCAAAGGAAATCAAAAGCTGCTAAGCCTCAACCTGCTCAGCAGACTCAGCCTCCACTGGGGCTTTGACTCCTATCTAGAGAACTTTGTCTTCCTGGCCCTGAACGGCCCAGAACCCTCCACCATCCCAGGAAGGTTATGTCATTTTGCCCCCAGATGGCAGCAGATAACAGCAGAAAGTTGGACTCTGTCCATTGTAAGAGAGGGATACAAGCTTCACTTCCTCAGCATGCCCCCTCCTACAAGAGTAAGACAGTTCAATTCTCAGACCTCTCTCAACGCCAGTTAGGTCAAGAGGTCACTTTGCTTCTTGCCCAAGGGGCAATAGAAGAGGTACCCATTCCCCAACAGGGCACAGGGTTCTACTCCCCCTATTTCCTTATCCCAAAGAAAACAGGAGGACACAGAACCATTTTGGACCTCAGAGAATTGAACAAATTCCTGTTCAAAGAGAAGTTCAAAATGATTTCTCTGGGAACTCTGCTGCCATACCTTCAGAGTCAGGATTGGCTTTGTTCTCTAGATCTCTAGGATGCGTACACTCATGTTCTCATCCATCCAACTCACTGAAAGTTTCTTCGCTTTCTATTTCAAGGGAAACACTACCAATACAGAGTTCTTCCTTTTGGCCTGGCCTCGGCACCAAGGGTTTTTACAAAATGCATGTCTGTGGTGGCAGCATTTCTTCGCACCCTGGGAATATTCGTCTTCCCTTACTTAGACGACTGGCTCATTCGAGCCCTGTCAGAGCCAGAGGCCAGGATTTCTCTATCTCGCACAATGCGCATCCTTCAGTATTTGGGACTTGTCATAAACTTCCCAAAATCCAATCTAGCTCCCACTCAGTCTCTAGAGTTTATAGGAGCTCTGCTGGATACCAGACAGACAAGGGCCTATCTTCCACAGCCCCGCTGCCTTCGCATGGTGCACTTAGCTTCCCAAGCAGTGCTAAAGCCTCACCTCACTGCTCGGGAAATGTTACAATTGCTAGGCCACATGGCATCCACTGTGCATGTGGTTCCTTATGCTCGCCTCCATATGAGGACAGCCCAGTGGACTTTATCCACTCAATGGACTCAGGCATCAGGTTGCCTGTCAGACAAAATAACAAACACGGATCGTCTTATTTTGTCCCTCCAATGGTGGCAGTCACCACAAAACCTTTTGGTGGGGTCCCCTTTCCAACAACCCCCACCCCAAGCCACTCTGACAAGAGATGCCTCATAGGTGGGTTGGGGAGCTCACCTGCAAGGCCTCTCTACCCAGAGTACCTGGACTCCACAGGAGACCGATCTACACATCAGTCTCCTGGAACTCAGAGCAATCTTCCTTGCTCTTCGAGTATTCCACACCCAGCTCAGCTACAAGACAGTCCTATTTCAAATGGACAATCAGGTAGCCATGTTCTGTGTGAACAAGCAGGGTGGAAAAGGCTCTCTGTCGCTCTGCAACGAAGCTTTGTGACTATGGGCCCTCGCCAGAGAGCCTCAGATTCATCTGCTTGCGGTGTATCTTCCAGGCATTCAAAACTCTTGGACAGACAGACTCAGTCGAGTTCTGCTTCCACACGAATGGTCTCTCCATGTAGACCAGGTGGCAAAATTTTTCAAATTTGGGGAACCCCGGACATAGACCTCTTCGCAAGTCCTCTGAATGCCAAACTTCCCCGGTTCTGTTCCAGAATTCTGGCTCAGGGTTGTCAGGCCAGGGATGCTTTCCTCCTCCATTGGGATCAGGACTTCCTGCATGCCTTTCCACCCATTCCCTTAATTCCCAAAACCCTGTTCAAACTTCGTAGAGATAGAGGCCATATGATTCTCATAGCTCCACATTAGCCATGGCAAGTGTGGTACCCTCTGCTTCTACATCTCTCTCAAGCTCCGTCTCTGGAGTTGGGATCTGTTCCAGATCTCCTGTCTCAGGAGGACGGGATGCTGTGGCATCCCAATCCCCAGTCTCTGCATCTCAGGGCCTGGTTGCTGAAAGCCTAGAACTTCATGGTCTTAACCTTTCTCAGCAGGTAAAGGATATCCTTTATGCTTCCAGGAAACCTTCCACAAGATGCTCTTATGCTTTCAAGTGGAAAAGGTTTGCCATATGGTGCTCGCAGAAGGGTCTTGACCCTCTTGTGATACCTCTGGAATCATTACTGGAGTATCTCCTTCTTTTTTCTAATACAGGGCTTAAGACCAATTCAGTGAGAGTTCATTTGAGTGCTATTGCAGCTTCTTTCAAGCCTCTGAATGGACAACCTATTTCCTCTCATCCTCTCATAGCGAGATTTATGAGAGGCCTTCTTTTAAACTAAGCCTCCCATTAAGCCACCACCGGTGGCATGGGACTTAAATCTGGTTCTTGGGCAGCTCATGAAGCCACCTTTTGAACCGTTAGCTACTACCTCTTTGAAATTCCTTTCCTGGATGGTCATCTTTCTTATTGCAATCACATCAGCACGTCGCATCAGTGAATTGCAAGCATTGGTGGCTGATCCTCCTTATACAAGGTTCCATCATGATAAGGTAGTCCTTAGGACTCATCCACACTTTATGCCAAAGGTGGTGTCACCTTTTCATTTAAACCAAGCGGTTTACTTCCTGTATTCTTCTCAAGGCCTCACACTTCAAATGCAGAAAGGAATCTTCATACTTTGGATTGTAAAAGAGCTTTAGCTTTTTACTTGCAAAGAACTCGGCAACATAGAAAGTCCTCTCAACTTTTTGTTGCTTTTGATCCTAGTCATTTGGGACTTCCAGTCTCCAAGAGAACACTGTCCAATTGGATTGCACAGTGTATTTCTTTTGCCTATGAGAGTAAAAACCTTCCTTTGGAAGGCCATGTCACAGCTCACAATGTGAGAGCCATGGCAGCCTATATGGCTCATCTTCATTCTGTGTCTATCGACGACATCTGTCGAGCAGCTACTTGGGCCTCGGTTCATACCTTCACAGCCCATTACTGCTTAGACAAGGACTCCCACTGGGATGCCTTGTTTGGTCAGGCTGTTCTTCAACACCTGTTCCATACTTAATCAACTCCTACCCACCATCCCTGGTAGGATGCCAGAGATCCATGGGGGGAAGTGGAGCCCTTTCACAAGGGCACACAACCTCTGGGGTTTCTCCCTGGCATCTGCAGCTAGGGAGTCCCCATATGTGAAGACTACATTCCTGCTTGTTCCTGGAGATAGCATCGTTACTCACCTGTAACAGGTGATCTCCAGGAACAGCAGGAATTTAGTCTTCACAACCCACCCACCTCCCCTAGGAGTTGTATCTCTCTATCTCTCTCTTTCTCTCTTTCCCTCTCTCTCTCTGTCTCAGCTATAAACTCAACTGGAGAGGGACAGTTGGGAAAGGCGGGAAGGCAGCACGCAGGCACTGTGGGATGCTCCCAAAAGCTTTCCTATTGGATGGTGGGGAGTGTTCCCGCGCAGGCTCTGTCGGTACCGACGATACCCATATGTGAAGACTAAATTCCTGCTGTTCCCAGAGATCACCTGTTACAGGTGAGTAACTATGCTGTATTGAACTTACAGATAAGATAGAAGTTGGTGCTATATAATTTACACCATCAAATGTAACTGCGTTCAAGCCAGTTTCAACAGGTATAACAATAGTTTCCAGTTTTTTCAGTTTCCAACTCAATCAATATAACAATAGTTTCCAGTTTTCTCATTTTCTCCCCCTCCAGTCCCTCTACCTATTCTCCATTACAATCCGCTCTTAGCCCTTCTTATTTGGAATGTCAGGGTTTCAAATGAGAGAAGTCACCATCTAAGGGGGCCCCTCTCCTCGTCCTTTCCCCTCCCCCCCCCCGGCCTTGCGGGTTTAATGCTGACCACCATGACAGTACAACTTAGGAGAAGAGAGGAAGAGAGGGGGGTCCCCCCAGGTTCCCGCAGACCTGGGCCTTCTCCAGTGTTGTCATTCATCCATCTGGGGAGCATGGTTCCTTCACACTTCCTTGGTTAATTTGTTCGTGTCCGTAGTCTCCCTGTCTCCCTTCCCTCCCCCTTCCCACCCCCTCCTGCCCTCCTTCTCCCTTTGATGCCCGTGTGGATCCTAACCCTTACATCCATTTTACTCATTCACAATGATTTAATACTCTTCTTCATGCCCGGGGCTCTAGAGACTGGATATATGGGTCCCAAAATTCATAAACCTCATCCACCTCTTTACATGGCCACGCGCCTTCTTGCATTCCATAAGCAAGAGGTCATATAAACTATTTTTCCAATGCCCATAGGACGGTCCCTTCTTTGTCAACCACGTTTCATTATCATTTTGCGTGCTATCAGGCATGCCAACTGCCGCCATGCATGACCCCCTTCAACCAAGTCCGCTCTTTATGGCCAGACATCTAGGAGGCTGAGACAGATCCAACTACCATCTGTGTGGCTAAGATTCCACAGATACAACTCAGCACAACTGCCCATAATTTCTTAATCACAGCACAGCACCATAACAGTGCCCAAGTTCGCCGAGGGCACACTGCATCTAGGGCATGCATCGGTCGATGCCAACCCTGCCCTCCACGCGTAACATGGGGCATAGTATAACCGCCATATTAGCTTGAATTGTATATCATGAAGAGTCACGGAGGTGATCAGCTTTGGAATATCCTCCAGCGAGGTTAGTATCTCCTCACCCGAGTCCTCTTCTCCCAGATCTCGCGTTCAGGCCGCTGCCAACTCCCCCTCCTCAGCATCTGGTGCTAAACCTACCAGAGCCTGGTGTAGATGCATAATATGAACCCTGCGGTCCCCCCCCAATTCCTCCACCACATATTCAACATTGGTGATACCCAGCCGCTCCCACTGTTCAAAAACTGATCTCCCAATTCTGGGGGTGAATGCGCCATTTCCACATAGGGGCAGATAAGGAGAACTAGATGTTTCACACTGTATTACTCTGCAGATGTATTTCTGTGTAATGCAGGCTGAGTGAAACATCACATTTCATTGTATCTGAGGTAATATAACTCAGTTATCAGTGTGCAAAATGTATTGTAGATGATAGTGGCCCACTATAGCCCAATCCCATTCCATAGGAGTGTAGTCTGACATATCCCAAAGCCAGTCCCTCACGTGCCGCAGCGCACATGCCATATTGTATCTCCAGATATCAAGAAATCCCATCCCCCCTTGATGGGATTTCTGGATATCCCATCAAGGGGGGGATAGCAGCTTCACCCGTGGTTGGCGTCCACGCCACAGTAAAATGTTGATTTACCGTTCCAGCTGTCATATGTGTTTCTTTTTAAGCACCAAAGGAAGTGTCTGGAATGTGTATAGTGTCACACCCTCCTCGGGCCCCTCCGATGGAGACTGGTACTACAGGTTAATACCTCCTCCTGGCTCTGTGTATACGGCAAATAGCCTTGCCTGGCCCTTTGTGGGTGGTAGTTGTACCGTCCTTTTATAATCAATTCAAGCACACAGTTCAAACTTCAAATCAAGGGCTTTATTCCCCGTCCAATGAGGGTATTCTTTTCTTGGTAAACAAAATAACAAAGCCACTCTGGCAAATAACAGAAAACAAATGTAGAACAAAAACTGCTTTCTTCAGCTTAAACTTCATCAAAAGAAAAGTACTTAAACAGCTCTCCTTGTGAGCACTTAACCTTTTCTTTTGCTGCCTCAAAGCAACCAGGTTTTACTTTTAACCAAGGGAACTTCTGCCAATTAACATGTTTACTGCTTAAACCTCCTGTTGCATATATTTCCCTTACCTGAGTGAGAATTCTTCTTCTTCTTCAGTTACCATTAAAGAGCATTCCATTGGCTCAGGACTTCCTTGCACATTAGGAATATCACATTGCATTAAATGATAATCATTTGTACATACGTTCTCTGTGTCAGCTGTTCTGCTGGCCTCAAACTGGCTGGTCACGTCAGGTATGTGATTACTTCCTGGTTCTGAGCTAAAGCTCTGCTGGGAATTACCATATATTCTTGAAAGTGGTTTATAAGAGCACTTTCCCTGAGGGAAACCATTAGGTAACTGCCCATATACACTGGCCTCAGTATTAGACAGCTTGTGTCCTGCCCTGAACCGGCTAAGGGTTAATTCTTCTGGCTCAGCTGTAGGAGATTGCAGTGCTGGCAACGGCACTCGGGAGAAATCTGGGAGTTTAAAGTTGCTAGCAGAATTAGTTGCTTCAAAAGGTAAGAAATCTTCCTTTCTCTTGTAGCTGTTAGCACAAGGAAAGAAGTTGTTTCCTTTTCCCCTTATGTCTGCTCTTGGCTGGCTTCTCCGGTTAACCCTGAACTTAGCCCATTCAGGTGTAAAACAGCCCTGTTCAGCTTTGAATGCTTTGTTACCTGCAGTATGATTCCTCCCCCATTTCTTCTGGCTTTCACACACACACTCTGTATTCAGCAGCTGACCTCCACGTGTAGTCACACAGTCCTCAGCCTCATTCACGCTGTCCTGTTGTATATTTTGCTGACTCACTCTTTCACTTCCCTCCTTCCACCAACTCTGGTCCTGGAGATGAGATTGGCTCACTATATCTCTTTCTCTTTCCTTTCGTTCCCACGTCTGAGGCTGTTGCTTCCACCTCTGTCCTTGCTCACTCTCCCTCACTACTTGTGAGTGTGCCTTATGTATCTGTCCCCGGGTTCCACCCCCTCTCAGCTGATCCCTATCGGGTAATTCAAACTCCATTCCCATGCTGACTGGGTGTGTCTTTTTACCCTTCTCCCACGTGTGCCATGGTTGCTTATAGCAACTATTTGACAGCTTTTTGTTTATATCATCAGGTTCTGCCTGATCTTCTCTGCTAATCTCCATTTCTTCCGGCTCCATTGGGTCTACCTTGTGACAATAGCCATTTCGGGAAGATGACCATTTTGAAGAGTACTATCCTGCCACCCACTGACAGGGGGAGGTCCCCCCAGCGTTGGACTCGCCTTCCAAGATCCTCCAAGAGACTGGTAACATTTAAATCACCCTTCAGCCCATTTAAAGGGAAAGGTGCCGTTCCATCGTCATGGAAGGAATGGATCTAGAGGAAGTGCTTCGGACTTGTCAAGATTTAATTTAACCCCCAACAGCCTGACGTATGTATGTATAAGGGTTAACAATGCTGATAAGCTCTTTTCCGGGCTTTCAAGATGTACCAACAGGTCATCTGCAAAAGTCGTCACATGAAATTCATTTAGTCCCTTTCATATCCCATGCAAGTCAGTAGCCATATGAATGCGGCACAACAGCAGCTCTAAAGTCAAAATGAATAATAAATGCAAGAGGGGACAACCCTGTTGTGTGCCCCATCTAAGAGAAAATCTGCTGTCAGCTGTCCATTTATCATCACCGCACCTCGGATACCAATTGCTTCTAGAACTTGATACATGAACTCCCAGTTCACCTGGTCAAAGGCCTTCTTGGCATCAAAACTAACCATCATGGATGACTGGGATTCCTGGAGGCTAATGTATATGGAGTCAAGCACTCTACGGACTCCCGTCGTAACACTCTGACCCTGCACAAAGCCTATCTGATTGTCGTGTATTAACTTGGACAAGTATACCACCAACCCTTCCACAAGGATTTTTGCCATTATCTTAATATCCACGTTTAACAACGAGATCGGTCGATATGATCCTGGTAAAAGGGGATCTCGTCCAGGCTTAGGCAAAAGTATGATCAATGCTTTGTTGGGTTCAAAAGGAAAACTACCACGGGCTATCAAGTCAGAATAGTAATCCGGCAGCGGAAGCGCTATTTTATCTGTCAGTACTTTATAAAATTTGCTACGGAAACCATCTGGGCCTGGGGCACGTCCTGTTCTCAAGCCTTTTATAGTTCGCTATACCTCCAAAGTTGTAATAGGGGCATTCAACTCAGCTACTTGATTCTCTGTCAGTGCATGAAGCCCACACTTCTCCAGGAACTGCCTTCCCGCATCTCCCAGGTTGGCTTCTGCCTGATACAAAGAGTGATAAAAGTCGCAAAAAGCTTTTTTCACCCCTGCAGCGGTCTGTTGTAGGCCACCTCTGGCATCTCGCATTGCTCCTACGTATCGTAGTCCGCCCTTTACTCTAATCAGCAACGATAGAAGTTTGCCTGCTCTATTACCAAATCTGTAGAGCTGGTAGCGGTAATAGAAAAAGGATTTTTTAGCTCTCTGATGAATGAGCGAATTTAACTCTGCCTGTACCGTGTATACTGTGTCTCGGTGCTCACTTCAAGGGTGTACCCCAGCCGTCATCTTGCTTCCCTTAGTGCGCATTCCAGTTGTATGATCCGGTTGTTCAGCCGTTTCCATCTGGCCAACACACATCCAATTATTTTGGCACGCAGGGACGGTTCTTTTACGTATTGGGCATTATTCAGGGCATAGTCCTTCCACTTTTTCCAAATAAAGAGCCCAAAGTGGGGGTCACCTATCACTTCCATAGGAAAGGGCCACAGATGTGCTCCCTTCTTCTCCCCCCAAGTCAGCACTAACGTTATTATGTCATGGTCAGAGATGATGATCGGCCCTATATCCACCCGAGTTAATGGCTCAAATAGTCTGGCCGAGATCAGGAAATAATCAATGCGGGTCCATGTACCATGTGCCTGTGAGAGGTATGTAAAATCCCACTCACTCGGGTGAAGTACACGCCAAATGTCCAACAGGTCATATCCTTCAAAAATTCCCTGAACTCTAGATTCTTGACATTGGTCCTGTGCCCCAGTGGCCTGTGATTTGTCCATCAGATTTGTCCATCAACGCTCCAATGCACAATTGAAGTCTCCTGCCAATAGAAACAACTTATCCCTTGCTGTAGCCAAGCAGTTCCCAAAGACTTGGTAAAAGGGAGCTTCATATGTGTTCAGGGCATAGACAGAACCAAGGACCATCCAGGTGCCCATGAGCTTACCTTCTACTAGTACATATCTGTCAGTCAGATCTGAACACACCTTATGCATCTCAAAATCCACCCCTTTAGCTATTAAGATGATAACCCCTGCTTTCTTGCCCACCACCATGGCCCTAAAAGCTTGTCCTACCCATCCCCATCTCCATTTGGCATGTTCTGTCTCTGATTGGTGAGTTTCTTGGAGAAAGGCAATATCAATGTGACGAGCGTGCAGCTATTGCAGCAGCTTGTATCTTTTTATGGGCACACCCACTCCGCATGCATTCCACGAAGCCATGTGCAATTCTTTACCTATTGTCCCAAATCTTATCTTGCTCTGCCCAGAAAAAACCTCTCTATTTACTCTTGCAGAGTCGGCCCCCCTAGCGCAAAGCCAACCCCACGGTTCCCATCCATTCTCCACAGCCCCAGGGCATTATTCCACTTTCTCCTCTCCACCATCCACTTTCTTTCTTCCAGTCCAGTTATTCCACACGGGTTCCCCTTCCCTCCCCTCCCCTCCCCTCCCTGCCCCTCCCCGCCCTCCTGTTCCCAATACATACCTCCTATTTCTACATCTTCTACCCCTTTCCCTCCACCCTCCCCCATCCTATCCTATATTCCTTTTAATCCAGTGCCCCATGTCGCAGCCCACCTTTGGAGTCTTAGATGCGTTGGGTTCCCGCCTCTATCCATAGAAGTCTACCTACCACTCCCCGTCTGGTTTTCACATGCATCCCTCGCCATTCACATCCATATCCCATGTGCAACCATCCTGGTAGTGGTCCCAACAGTTGCCATGAAGTTGAGGAAGCAAAGAATAGTGAGCGCCCAGACCCTAGAACTGCCACTGGCAAGAAGGGATTGGACATCAGCTTCATTGACTGCACTGCCCCTCTGCCAGCAGCATGCTCCCCACCCCCGCCCCTGCTTTCTCCATACTCCACATTATCCTCCCTCCTCCCCCATCCACGCTGTATTCCATCCCACCATGATATATACGCCTATCCCTCCCTCTGCTTCCTACCCTCTTGTGTGTGAAACTGCTCTTATCTGAGTGTTTCTTATCCACAGTTTCCTTCCCTAAACTTTGCTTTATTTTAAGGAGAGAAATAGTAGAGCATATTGTACTGATAGAGTGAGAAACTTCAGACTAATTATATTGTCCACCAATTACTTTGCGGTTCGAAGTTCCATCTCAACCTTCTTTAATGCTCAGTCTGCTCCAACTCAAGACCCAACTGTCAGCCATCCCATCCCAGGAAAGGGCAGACATGGGAGTCGAAGGGAGGAGGGAACACAGGAGAGGAAGGAAAGACTATGTAACTTTACCCAGTAGCACACTAGCAAATGCACGGTTCCAAGAAATACCAAAAATATAAATAGTAAGATTAGATGTCCACAATGTCCTCATTTCATTTTAGGCCTGATTGGTCATGTCCCAAAGAATGTTCACTCAATACTGCCCACTTTTGAAAGCAGGTCACATCTCCAGACAACTGTCCGCTCCGATTCACTCCTAGGTACTCAGTAGGGTGTGTCACGGGACCAGCTTAACTGTAACATAGCTTTAACATTTCAATATGCCAAATGCAGGTCATACATTGCTCCCCTTCTTATTGTGGATACTATCTTCCCCTGCAATTCCTGAGATTATCAGGCACATGGCAAATGTTCAGGTTCTTGGGCAAATCAATCAGTCACATACCCACATGTCAGGCAGTGTTTCCAAGAATCCAGTCGCTTCTTCCAGGGTAGAGACACATTTTTTTTTATCTCTACAGTACTCTATGTGAAGTTTAGCAGGATATAAGAGAGAGAAATGGAACCCCTTGGCAATCAGGCCCTTACATACTTCAGCATATTCACACGGTTTCTTACTAACTGCTGCTGAATAGTTTTGAAAAATTAGGTAGTCCCGAGTCCCAGGTTCCACATTCTGGCATGCTCTGGCTGCGCGGAGAACCGCTGCCTTCTGGGCAAAGCTTAAAAAGTGCGCAATTACCACATGGGCTCCACTCTTCCCTTCCCGTCGCTGCCCAATCAGTGCGCTCTTTCAAGGGTATTCTTCCCCACCTACTTGTCTAGAGGGAGATGCAGTGAGAACCAGGACTCCAGGAAGCCCCATAATTCTTTATCAGCTACCGTCTCCACGATACCCACAATGCACAGGTTCTTTCTCCTTTCACAGTTCTCTAAATCATCCAGCTTCTCACTGTACTGTTGGATAAGGCCTTGCATATGCTCCACAGTTGCTGCCATTGTGTTTAGGATGTCTTCCATTGCTGCAACCAATTGTTCCGCACAATCCAGCCAGGCACCAAAATCAGCCACTCCCTGCACCACCTGGGAGAGTTGTACTGTAATAGCAAGGAAGCATTCATCCAAAGCTTTTACTACCATCGTTATAACCTCCTTTACTATCCCAACAAGTGGCTCATGCTGCGAAATGGGAGGGCTAGAGAGGTTGGAATCCGCCATTTTAGAATTACCAGGCTGGGGCTTCTCTCTTCGCGTAGCCTTAGTAGTCATTGGATTTGCCGGTATAGGCTCTCTTCAGGACCCGCCACCAGTGCATACTGCAAGTTTATCAATTCACTGTTCAGTTGGGTGGTTTGGGGTCTGGAAAGTGGGCTTTACTTGTAGTTTGCAGCGGGTAGCTCTGGTGTTGAGGAGATCCCTGCTGACTCAGTTCATCGCATTATGTGACTCCACGCTAATTTTTAAAAAGGGTTCAAGAGGTGATCCGGAAAGCTACAGACCAGTGAGCCTGATGTCAGTACCAGGCAAAATAATAGAAACCATTCTAAAGAACAAAATTACTGAACATGTAGATAGCCATGATTTAATGGGAGAAAGCCAACATGGATTTAGCCAAGAAAGGTCTTGTTTTACTAATCTGTTATATTTTTTGAAGGCGTGAATTAAAAAGTAGACAAAGGTGAGCCGATTGATATAGTGTATGGATTTTCAGAAATCCTTTGACAAGGTCCCTCATGAGAGACCTTTGGCGAAATTAAGAAGTCATGGAAAGGAGGCAATGCACTACTATTGTTGATCAAGAACTGGTTAAAAGATAGAAAGCAGAGGGTAGAGCTAAATGGCCAATTTTCTCAATGGAGAAAGGTGAATAGTGGAGTAACTGAGGGATCTGTACTGGGTCTACTGCTTTTTAACATATTCATAAATGACCTGGAAATGGGAATAACAAATGAGATGATCAAATTTGCAGATGAAACAAAATTATTCAAAGTTGTTAAAACCCAAGAGGATTGTGAAAAGTTGCAAGAAGACATTAATAAATTGGAAGACTGGACATTCAAATGGAAATTGAAATTTAATGTGGACAAGTGCAGAGTTATGCAATTAGGAAAGAACAACCCAAGCTACACAATGCAAGGTTCCACATTAGGAACCATCACACAGGATAAAGATTTAGTCATCATCATTAAAACCCTCCGCCAAGTGTGCAGCAATGACCAAGAGAGCAAATAGAATGCTAGGAATCATAAGGAAAGGAATGGATAATAAAACAAAGGTTATTCTAATGCCTCTTATTGTTCCATGGTGCAATCGCACCTTGAATATTGTGTGCAATTCTGGTCAGCGTATCTTAAAAATGATATAACGGAATTAAGAAAGGTACAGAGAAGAGCCATCAAAATGGTAAAGGGTTTGGAAGGATACCGCTATGAGGAAAGGCTTAAAAGGTTAGGGCTCTTCAACCTGGAAAAGAGGGGAGATATGATAGAGGTCTGTAAATTAATGAATGGAGTGGAACGGGTAAATATAGATCATTTGTTTATACTATCAAAAAGTAGAAAGAATAGGGGACATGCAATAAAGCTACAATGTAACCCATTTAAGACTAATTAGAGAAAATATTTTTTCACCGAATGCGTAATCAAGCTCGGGAATTCATTACTGGAGGATATAGTAAAAGCTGTTAATATAGCTTGGTTTAAAAAAGGTTTTGACAAGTTTCTGGAGGAAAGGTCCATAAACCATTATTAAAGAAGACCCAGGAAATCCACAGCTTGCCCCGGGACATGCATTGTGGAACCTGTGTGTCTTTTTGGGAACCTGCCAGATACTTGTGACCTGGATTGGCCACTGTTGGAAGCAGGATACTGGGCTTGATGGACTTTGGTCTGATCCAGTATTGCATTTCTTATGTTTTTATGCTGTGTGTGTTTTTATGCTGTTCTTAAGTTTTTTTTTATTTTAAAATATTTTATTAGATTATTCAAATATAACAAGCTTACATACTTGTAACGGAAATGGGGGACACTTCAGATATAATCACTCAAGTAAAAAAAAAATTAGCAAGCAAAAGAACAAAGAGTAAACCCCTCCCCTAGCCCACCAATAATGAGAGGATTCCAAAGAAATGTTTTTAACAAAACAGCAGTAAGGAATTAGGTGACATCAAACTGCCAGATACCTATAATATACACATCCTTTTTAAAGAGATTTACTCATTCTCTCCCTACTGATCCCCTGGAATTCAAAAAGGTAATCAACTGAGATGGATATAAAAAAATAAAGGAATTACCCTGAAGTTTTACCAAACATTTACATGGGTACTTGTTCTTAGGTTTTTATGCTGTGCAGTGCTGGAATGTTTAGAAGGAATTTTTAGCAGCAATATCCACATAAGGCCACTGAAAATTCACAGACAGAGAACGTGTACTTTTAGTGGCTGCTGCTAAATGCATCAGTACCTTAAATTTAAATTTATAGATCACATGTTCCCTTGAATTTGCCTTTCCAGATACTAGATCAGCTATTGAAGTCAACAACATTAGGATTGTAGGGGCCAATGTTCCGCAGGGCAGCCAGCACTTTAAAGCGGCTGGCCATCGCTGCTTTAACTTAACCCTGGATATTCAATGCCGCGATCATATCCGGCAACCGGTATTGAATATCTGAGTTTGCTGGACAGCGCCAAAATTAATTGGGCAGCAGTGGTATTCAGCCACTGTCCAGTTAGCTAAAGCAGATAAAGGTAGGACAGCCTTTATTAATTCCCTAACTTTAGCTGCCTGAAGATAACCGGGCAGTGGCTGAATATAGCTGATACCTAGTTATCTTTAGCGCAGTCCCTTGAATGCCCCAGTGCTGAGTGGTTAGCAGTGGAGCACCTAGTAGCATTAGAGCGGGATATTGAATGGTACAAACCGGCTATGTGCCAATGAATATCCAACTCAGCACGATTAACGAGGTTAGCGGGTCTGCTAACCATGTTAATTGCTTTGAATATGCCCCCCTTATTCATCAAAAATATCTGTACTCATTCGTGCATCTCTCAGGATAAAGCACTGTGGTTGCTGTTTTAGTCCACTTGAAACTATGGAAATAAAGATTAATAAATAGAAAAAATATATAAGGTGATACTTTTCTATTGGACTAAGAATATATTTTTGACTAGCTTTCGGGAGCTAAACCACCTTCTTCAGGTCAGGGTAGAATATGTAAAAGATGGCAATACTAGAATATATAAGTGAATAATAAAAACGTTCCAATGATATTCTGAAGGAGAAAAGGTGGGGCAGGGAGGAAGGGTGAGAGAAGGGAGAGATAGATGGGCAATCAGAAGGGTTTCCTATCACATTATAATAACCCATAAAATTCTGCTACTTTTCATCTTCTACTCACCCACAAAACCATCCACCAAACACAAGGCACCCCACTCCGCACCCTACTGCCTCGCCCAACCCACAGCAGAACAACCAGACAATCCTCCAACAGCTCCATTGCCGTCCCCCACAAAAGAACCAAGGCAACACAACGGACCTGCAACAGAGCCTTTGAACTCTATGCCCCATCCCTCTGGAACTCTCTACCAAACCACATCAGGAACAACGGTGATCTCCCATCATTCAAAAAGCAGCTAAAAACCGTCCTATTCCAAGAACATCTCTGAATAGGAATCCCCCCTATTTCTCTTCAAGAATTCCAGACCAGTAACTCTGCTATCCTGTCAGTCTCTATGTTCATCCCAAAATCATCAATGTTGAGCCCCCGGTGATGGCCCCCCTCCCCCACTATTGATCCCCCCCCCCCTGTTATATGTCCCACCGCTTTGACCCGGTGAAAAGCGGGATAGAAATACAGTTAAATAAATAAATAAATAAATATCTTCTAATTACCCATCCATCTCTCCCTCCTTTCTTCACCTCCCCCCTTAACTTTTACATTTCAGGTGAACAGAGGCCAAATCCACAAAAAGATATATTTTAAAAGCAGATATTTTGGGACTAGCAAAAAACTGTAATATTCCATTGCTAGCCTGAAGGTAGCTCAGTTTCTAAGGAACTTCGCTATGGTGAACTTCTGACCTCCTATCAGCAGGTGTGAGCATGTCCTACCTTGCTGTCTGGTTACTTCTGTCCCCTCCATAGTATCACCTCCTCTCAAAGGCCATCTTGTCCCTGTGTCAATACATATATAAGTCAGTGTTTTGTTGGTCTCCTTGAAAAATCTTGTTCTTTACTACTCTATCATTGTTTTCTGCTTTTGATTCCTCGCTGTGACCCTTCTTTATTTCTGATTTGGATTCTTCACTGTCAGGTCTTTCTTATTCCAGAATCAATTCATCTGCTGTGATACAGCTCTGTTTCTGTGTTGGGGTCTCTCAAAAAGCCGTGCTCCAGTTATGTGCAATTACAATGTGATAGTGTAGCAGATAAACGAGTGAAGAAAGAAACACCCAAGGAGTCTTAATAGGAAACAACAGTTTAATGTGCACAGACCCAGAGAAAATAGTTTTTCCAAATTCTGGGCCCCCACCAGAGCGCTGAGAGAGATTATATAGACATTTTATCAGGTTATTACAGTATTTCTTCATGATTGGTCACTTTATTACAGTGTAGTCCCGATTGGAGAAAGCCTACTGCACTCTTATCTCTAGCAAAGCAGAGGAAGAGAAGTTATCTCTAGCAAGCAGAGAGAGCAGCAGGACAAAGGAATAGGGGAGGGACAAGCATGTACCAGGGTATGACTTCACCAAAAGGGGTGTATCCTTTTCACTTAACCCTTCCAGCTCTCAGCCCTGCCTGGATTTGTACCTCAATAGCTCAACCCAATGTGGAGGCAGTCTCGACAGGCAGAAGAGATGCCTACCAGGCCTGGAAGTGCTATGTCGAGTGGCTAGTCCTGTCTTTAGACCTCAGTCTGCTTGCTATCTCTGGGTCCCTCTTACTGTTGAGATTAGTTGCAAAACCAAACTAATTGGCAGGCCTCTAAAACATTTTTAGAGTACATGGTAGGAGGAGGATCACTGAAGCATTCCATTAATACCTTCCACTCTGGTTTCTGGTCTGCCCACAAAAGCTCATTTATCCAAGTAAATATGCACCTTTCATTCATAGATCTCAGCCTCAATGTATTTACTTCTGCTTAAAACAGGCACAAGCACTATTGAGCATGGGAATATGAAACACAATATTATATGTTAGAAGAAAACATACAGCTAGCTCTTAAAATGTGGTTCTTTTTCAAGCCTTTCTGGTTTACTGACTATAGTTGTAGGTGTTTGCAAGTTTGCTTTGCTAGCCTTTGTTTGGCTGAGTTAGACACACTGAGACATATTTCACAATGGGACGTCCAAGTGCAATCTGGGACATCAAAGCCAGAATGTCTGAAAAAAAAGCAGGCATGTGCAAATTCAGGCATGATTTTGGAAGCATGGACGTGCCTGATATGCATGTATATCAAATTTCTATATAGAGGTCCCCAGGATAGCATTCCAGCTCCAAGATGTCTCATAGCATAATGGTTAGAGTAGTAGTTTAAGGTTGGGGTGACCAGGATTCAAATCCCATTGTGGGCCTTTGTGATCTAAGGCTAGCCACTTTCTTCTCTAAAATCTCTGGATGTTTTAAGGTAAAAACAAGCACTTTACTGATGCTTATTTGTGCCTGCAGATGTCTTCAATATTTCTAAGATCAAATGAAGACGTGTAAGTCCATTGCTCCTCCCTGACACACCTCTGCCATACCCCCATGCCTGCTTGGACGTCCCTACACCGGAGATGTCTGTGAATGTCATTTATGGAATGGCTACAGAGATATGTCTGCAATTCTGACATCCACGTGCACGTTTTCAGATGTACAAATCACGACTAAACCTTTTAAAATGCCCTTCATTGCTTGTGCTGTCTTTGTCCCTTATTACCATTTTTCCTATTGTGTTAGTTTTACCGTGATGTGATAGGATATATATTTATTAGATTCTATTATTTGTCTTATTGTTTCTATCTGGTTTGTTGTATTAATTGTTTTCTTATTACTTACTATTGTACACCACCTTGTTGTCTATGGATAAAAGGCAATTTATCAAGTATTAATAAATCTTAACCTCAAAGGAAATAGTAATATAGAAACGATTACTAGAAGAATAACACAAATCAGACCATTTTTGAACGTGAGGATGCTATAAGGGACCGTGCACGGTATAGCAAAGAGAGAAAGAAAGCACCAGTTGGAGAAAGCGGGAGGATCATTTTGGCCCACTGATGTAAGCTCTGCAGCTGTCATCTTTAGAATCAGACAATGAAGATCAGCGGAGAGCTGTGGCATGCAATGCAATATGTGCCTTTGAGTCAGTGCTGACTCCTAGCAACCCAGCAGCTCTTGGGTTTTCTTGGCAGTGTGTCCAGAAGCAAATTGCCAGGGCTTATTCTGAAACAAAAAAATGAAAACCCCAATCAGAATCAAATTAACCAACAACCTAAGGAATAATTTCTCTCTATATATCATATTTTTGTTGGCGTTGCCAATCCAAGTGAACAGAACAAGTCCGTTCACCACTGTGGCTTCTCCATGTTAATCAAATAATTTTTGCGCTTGTAAACCACTGTAGTTGTACTTAGCTTTTTGTCAAACTGTTTTTCAAGCTTTTAAGAGCACCGCCGAAGATCCAAAAATGACGACGTGTCACGTTTTGGGTTTGTAAATCATCAACCCTGCTTCAGGTCAATCCAAACGCGGTAAGTCCAAAGCTTCAATAAACTCTTGGTGAAGAGAAAACGCCTTAAATATACAGGCCCGGCGTCTGATCTCACTCATGACGAAAACAGCCATCAATCAATCAAGCAAGCTGATCAGAAATAGCCAATCGAAAGAGGGGAAATCCCACTGTCCAGGGAACCCCTCCCATAATAAGAGGCTCTTCCATTTGAGACCATGAAAATTGACAGATGAATCACAGAGTAATCAAAAACAGTCAGATGATCATATACCAAAAATATGATATATAGAGAGAAATTGTTCCTTTATTAGATCAGAATCTTCTCAGGGCTTATTCTGAGGCAATGAAAAAGTAAGTGACTTACCCAAAGCTACAAGGAGTGCTAGGGGGAATTGAACCCTGGTCTTTTGGTTGCCACTAGGCTACTCCTCCAAAAATGAATACAAGGGATATGGTGATATGGATCTAGTCCCATCCATCTGGACAGAATGAAGAAACAGATAGTGAAATGCTAACGGAAGCTGGAATGTTAACAAAATTTGGTAGCTCAATAATAATGGGAGATTTCAGTTACCCAATGTGAGGTTCTGCTGCCAACTTGCGAGGGGTTTCAGCTCCTGGGAGAATCTTGCCTGGAGAACTTCTGACCTCATGCCAGCAGGTGTCTGCAGATTCCACCTGGCCGACTGGCTGCCTTGGTCTAATCCATACCAGCTATTTACTTTTCAAGGCCCTCTTCTTCCTGCTGGATTTGTATTTACACCCATTCCTGCTTAGTCTACATCCCTTCAGTATTGCCTTGTCTTTGGAATTCTTATTGCCTCTTTTCTGCTTTTTGGATCCCGATTCTATTTTGCGGAAGTCACCTTGTTCCAGTATCTCTGTTGGAATGTGGCCTTGCTGTTACGCCAAGATTCATCAGTGAGTGTCACTGATCTTGCTCTCTTCTTTCTCCTCAGGGGTTTCTTGGTGTTCTGTACTCCTCTCTGGGCCTTGGGTCTAGTGCAGCTGGCATCTGCCAGCACTGGAGGGTTCAACCTGAAGGGAAAGGTGGATACTACAGGTGGAAGACCACGCTGACTCAGGTTTGGGGATGCTATCTCTAATGGAGAGCATGTCCGTGGACCTTGGCCCACTCATTACTCCTGAGCCTTTCTGACTGATGAGGTCCATCATATCCTATTAGGTCATGCTATAGAGAAAACATTTTTTCTGTTGTAAATGATTGCTTCATTTAGCAGCTGGTCCTGGAACTGATAAGAGGACAGCTGCTTTAGATCTAGTCCTTAATGAAATGCAAGGGATAACTGAGATGAGGCTGCTTGGCAATATTGCTCAATGATAGGGGTACGTTTTAAGGCATTGTCTGCATAGAAAGCCTATTTTACATGTAGAAAAGGGCTTTTATAAAAGTGCACCAATGCATACTACATAAAAAGTAGGCGCATATGTAAAATGTAGACGATCCGTGTGTAGACATTCTTGGGGCTGTTGTTTGGACAGAGTGGAGATGGAACTGCTATGCACATGTGTGCATGTACTATGTATTTTACAAAATACACATTTGCACCTTTCTTGGGGCAAGTGTGAATTTGTGCATTGTTGGACTGGTTTAGGAGCCTTTACGAAATAGGCTTAACCTTTTTGGATTTCTCACATGGATGTCCAATTATAAAATTACCCCAATATGATCAAATATGTTATTATCACTGAATAAAACTACAGCTTTAGTATTTAATTTAAAAAAAACCCCAGAACAAGTGAGTCTGGTTATTATTCATTTTGTTAGGTTGTCCTCTTCATCCCTTCTCCGCTTCCTAGGTGCTTTACAACTTATCAGCACACAGTGGTTTATTCGCAGTTCTTTTGATGTATATTTGTTTGATATGCACATTGGCACTAATTCTGGCAGTATGTATTTTAATTTATATGGCTTTGTTTTACACTGTTACTCACACTATGGATGTTTTCAAGCACTTGTACCAGGATTGTTATTGGTTTCACTCACTTTATCTTTCAAGTGTTTTATGATTAGGGTTTTATCTCACTAGTCTTTCTATTTTAACTCAGCCTTGCTCCTTATTATGTTTTTTATCTTGTTTTTAATTATTTATTTTTTAAGTTATATATTATAAATTAATAACCTTTCTCACAGTACTTGTTTAATTTTTGTTTTAAAATATTTATGGTTTGTTTTTGAGGCCTTTCTTTCCCCTTGAAGAAGGCTTCACAGCCGAAACATGTTGGGATTGGTTTAATAAAGTTGCTAAGACTGCCACCATTTCTGCACCTGCTGTTGTTTATGCTCTACTCCCTTTTGGATGTTTTTGCTCTCCTTTGGATTGCGTGGGCTATAAACCTTGTTATAGTAAGATATACACATAACTTACATATGAACAATCTCCTTGCATTTTATATAAGTAGTATAATGGGTACACTATTCGTCAAACTGATTTGACAGGTGAGATAAGGATGACAGCAGCCAATAAGTGCTCACTTCTGGTGTATGTCCCGCCCCTGGTCACGCCCCCTCCCATAGAAATGATTGGTGAGCTAGCTCCTTCCATCCATGCCCCTAAGTGTGGCCATGCCCCCACTGACATGCCCCCACCCCGCCCCCAATGATGACATTAGCCAATCAGCGCCCACTTCCGGGTTTGTGCCACACCCACACCCTCCCACCCTCAACATGCCCCCCAGCCTACATCATCAGAAATGACATCGCCGGAAATGGTGTCATTGGAAATGGACAGTGTCGCTTTTCGATGACATCACTGGAAAAAGGGTGTTTTGCTTCCGGTTTATGCTGACATCAGCAAAAGCAGGAATCCCGGAAATCACAAAAATGCTTTCTTTCTCCCTGCCCTAGTTTTTATTTTTCTCACAAAGCAGTGCAATGCTTTTGTGTGTATTGCAGACTATTTAGAACTGATTGTTAAAATTAACCCTTTGGTAGCAACAGGAGCACAAATCTCTATCTGTAATGTGATGCAGGCACACAGCATTTGGTATACAGGCTTTTCTTTCCAAATGTTAAAATGCATTTGACACATCTTTGTTAGAGAAACCAATGCTGTCCATGTGATAGAATTTTGCTTTTAAGACCTCACTGTTAGAGAGAAGTATTCTGACAGCAGAGCTTTTCAGGTTGAAACACAGAGAGAGCCTGAGTTCAAATCCCACTACAGCTATTTTTTTAGTGGCTGTGAAAAAAAACAATACGGAGAAACAAGCCTGGGCATGCTTCTAGGAAAGGGAATGGCAACATGTGATTGGCAGAAACAGGAGACTTGTTCTGAGCATGCTCCTGGTGAGTGTAGAAAGAACAGGCTATACTTTAAAACACACAGGATTTGTAGAATAAATCCATTCTGAAGATGTTAGCAAAATAAAAAGAATAGTCATAGGAAGGATGGCAATCATGAAGGAAACCTTATTGAAGAGCATTTACTATGACCCAAAAGCGATAGGGAACTTTGGGGGCATAAATCCTCTACTTCAAGCTGCTAAAAAGCATGATAAAACAGTCAACAGAAAAGATGTAGTTAGATGGGCTACAGGACAAGATGCTTATACTTTACACAGACCTGCTAGGGTCCGTTTTAAAAGAAACAAGATAATCGTGTCAGATGTGGATGCGCAATGGCAGGCTGATTTAGTTGATATGGCAGCCTTGTCCCATTATAACAATGGCTACAAATACATCTTAACAGTGGTAGACATCCTGTCAAAATATGCTTGGGCTGCAAGTTTAAAATCGAAAACTGGTCATGAAGTTGCTAAAGACTTTGAAAAAATATTTAACCTAGGTCGTATACCTGAAAAAATACAGACAGACAGGAGTAAAAAATTTTTAAATAGATCTCTGAAGAATTTATTAAAACAAAGAGTTCATCATTTTGTAATCAAAAATGATGTTAAAGCAGCGGTGGTAGAAAGGTTTAACAGTGCTTTGAAATCCAAAATGTGGCATTATTTTACAGCACACAACACCTTTAGGTACCAAGATGCACTGCAGGCTTTTGTACACAGCTATAATCATAATTTTCACAGAACAATAAAGGCGAGGCCTATAGATGTGACATACACAAATTCTCTGCAGATCTGGAAAAGAGTTTACGGTGATAGCATCAAACGTAAGCACACCAAGAACCCCTTAAAGAAAGGAGACCATGTAAGACTTTCAAAAACTAAAGGAAAATTTGAAAAAGCTTACGAGCAAACGTGGACTGACAAGGTATTTATACTAACGGACATTTTAAACAGGGGACAGAAAGTGACATACAAGATACATGATTATGATGGTGAAGCCATACTAGGTTGTTTTTATCCTGAAGAATTGTTAAAAGTCACCCCACAACAGGACAGAATATACCATATTGAAAAGGTTCTAAAGGTAAAAGGATGTGGCAGGAACAGATACTACCTCGTGAAATGGAGGGGATGGACAGTTAAATGTAACGGCTGGGTTAAAGCATCAGAGATTCAAGACATCTGATTTCTTTCTTTTGAAGCAACATAAAAAAAATGAATGATGGTGACTTTTATATCACACTGCCTAGCAATGCCTCAGCAGATGTGTTTCCCCAAAATACCAGCTCTCATTTTACCATACTGAGGCAGCCATAAGGTTTAGCTGTGGATAACCCCTCCCCCCCCCAGCCATGAGGTTCTTACATAAGTGATCAGCTTGCTAAGAGGAGACATAAAGATTTCAGCAGGCACCCTTCCCCCCACTCCAGGTCTGAACACAATGCCCTTACATAAGTGATCAGCTTGCTAAGAGGAGACATAAAGATTCCAGCAGGCACCCTTCCCCCACTCCAGGTTTGAGCACAATATCCCCTTGCCCAGAAATCAGCAGACCAGAGCACACCGGTTTGGACAGGTCACCCAGGTACCTTCCCCAGGGGCTGCTGATTGGTGGACAGGAAATATCTGAGACAAATAGGATTGTAGAATGAGTTTGAAAATGTACAGTATATAAGGTATTGTAGGACGTCCCTTGAGGCTCAGATTTTTTGTGGAGATTGCTGGTTTCTCTGTCTGGGCCTGTGCGCACATTAAAAGTTCCTGTTTGCATACCAGCCTGTCTGTGTGTTTTCCTTCTGTGGGTGAGTGAGAGAATTAGAGCTTTTTCAGCAGCCATGCTGCATCATTTCTGGCACCCCAGGGTGGGACGAAATTAAATTAAATTAAAAGAAAAGCCTCTCTCATCACACCCACGGTGGGAAGACTACTGCTTTTTGCAGGATCGGGCCTCCGCCAGTCAGGGACCGGGCCCCTCCAGGTGATTAACAGTCCTTGGTGCCCCGGGCCCCCTTTTGTGCTCCGGAAGGACACCTTGACTCATCTGGTCGGTCGGTCCCTGCGGCTGACCCCCCCGATTGAAAACCGGCTGGATAGACTGGCATCCAAACTCTCTGTCTGATCAGAGTTCTGGTGAGTACTGTTTTGCTGTTTTGGGTAGTTCAGTATTCCTGTATCTGGTAAATCTGGTAATTTTGGTATCTGGTAATTTCTGTGAACCTGTAGCGGCCCGATCACCCACAACGAGCAGTCTGAGTAAGGGTCCTAGAGGCTCTGAAACCATTGCTCGTCCTGTCTGTATCTGGTATCTGGTAAATCTGGTAGGAATAGGGGGGGGGGGGGCGCTTGCGAGTACCGGTAAATAACTGCAGTATAAATTTAACTTTGCCACCTCGGGCCCCTTAAAGGTATTTAAAGTGCAGCGCTGCCAAAGCTATTAAAAATTGCCTAAAATATTAGTACTTAACCCCCTTAGGTGTGCCTTTCAAGAATAATTGCTCTGATCGCAATTCCCCGATGATCGGGGCGATTTATTTAGAGCCTTTGCCCCATGTGCTCCTAGTGTTGGGGGGCTCTTTTTTGTGTTGCTGGGGGTTTCTTTTGTGTTGCCATGTGCTCCTATAGTGTTGGGGGCTTCTTTTGTGTTGCTGGGGGTTTCTTTTGTGTTGCCATGTGCTTTTAGTGTTGGGGGTTTCTTTTGTGCTAGTGATCCTGGAGCTCCATCTAGTGGACATTAGAAAATAGCTAGCTATATTTCTCATGTTACTAGTATCCTCATGGTAAAAGTTAAATCCTATGCTACAGCTAGAGAGAGTGTTTGTAATGTGTAATGTGTATTTGTAATGTATTCGCTGCTGAGACGTCTCTGTTTTCTGTTTTCCCTCTTTCTTTTTCCCTTTGTGATCCTGTGTGTTTTGTGCAACCAAACTCTGCCTGTTACCTGGATTATATTGTATATTGTATTCCCAGAAGTGGGATTAGAAAATTTACACTGAACATTGCATTCCTAGAATTGAGATTAGAAGATTTGCACTGTAAATTGTGATTTTGCAAATTGTGATTAGAGCATGGGGTCCGGAGGCTAAATTGTAGTGAAGGAGTATCCGGACCAGCTTCCCTATATAGATTCATGGCTGTCCATATAGTTAATGTGCTGTTATGTAGAAACTGTTAGAGTGTCTCTGTAAATGTTAGAGTGTCTCTGTATTTAGTTATGACATTAGGGAAAGATTAGGGAAAGAAAGTTTTTGTCCAGACATTAGGTCTTTATATTTCAGGATTGATTGGTGTATGCTTGAGACTGTACGTACATTGGTACGAAGCGGGTGTGTGTCCCTATCCACGTTTCCATACCCCCGCGAGGGGATTGGCTGGGTTTGGACGAAGCGCAAGGATTGCATGTCTGTATGAGTCCTGGATTTGTAATTTCACACCTCTGTAGATAAGGAGGTCTGATACTCTATCAGTAAAAGGTGAAGTTATTAACAAATCGCCCCTGTGTCCCCAAACAGTGAAAAACACCAGGTCTACTGATTGCAGGGAAAGGGATAGTTTAGAAAATGTTTAAAAAAAGAAATCCAAGAAGGGGATAGATAATGAAAAAGGGACTGTTCCCTGTAAATGAAAGGGGGGTGGGGTTTGCTGTATGTAGACTGTAGTACTGGTATAGCAGTGCGGGAAGACAATTGCTTTATTTAATGCATATCCAGTTTCATTGCTTTGTTTCATGCATAGTCAATAGGGAGCCAGGTTTTTGATCACACCTCTCAGCAGTGAGTAAGGGGTGGTTGAAACTGCTGAGATAGTTTGCATAGCTATAGAAAGATACTGGGAGGAGTTCCTTCTTCTAGCAGATGAATGGAGGCCCATTAGAGAGTGAAGGAAGACAATTGCTTTATTTAATGCATATCCAGTTTCATTACTATGTTTCATGCATAGTCAATAGTCAAAGAACCAAATTTTTGATCACACCTTTCAGCAGTGAGTAAGGGGTGGTTGAAACTGCTGAGATAGTTTGCATAGCTATAGAAAGATACTGGGAGGAGTTCCTTCTTCTAGCAGATAAATGGAGGCCCATTAGAGAGGACAAAAGCAAAATCACCTAGGAGTCTTTCTCCTAGCAAACAAATGGCGCTGTACTCCTGAAACCCATTAAAGAGGACAAAGAACCCCAATTCACCTAGCCACACCTAGCCTCCAAACAATCCTCTTGTCATCAATTTTAATTGTAGAGTTTTAAGCTTCTAGAACCACGGGGGGTGCCTCCTTTGAGCATCCTCAGATGTCTGACCAGCATCTTGATTGTGTAAGGCTGGAAGCAAACAAAGGTTGAAGAAGGACTGTCAAATTACTGTTAGCAATATCTGTAGGGCAAAGCTGATGTGTGAAAATTAGCTGCAACACATTTGTTACAACCTATAAAGAGGGAGAGAAAATCCTTATAAGATTATGAAGAAATGAAGCCTGAATTTTAAAGCCTGAATTTTATCTCTTGTACATATATTTGGTTTTGACTGCACATACAAAATGAAACAAGTAATACTTCTGCATGATATGCCATCTTTGACATTTTATTCTGCAGACAGTAAATGCTGTTTTGATGATTGCATTCTTTCCTGCTTGGTACATTAAACTGCCTTGATCAACTGTATTCATTTTTCTGATACTACAATGATATTGCATTCCAGGTATCCACCAACTTTTTTTATGGAAAAGTATCAGTTTCGTGCTTGTTTTGAACTGTAGGATTCAAGGTAATTACTTTGCCTTGTTAAGCTCTGTGCTGACAAATGATGAACAGAACAATAACATCATAGATGCTATACTATTGGATTTTGGAATAAATTCACCTGTTTTTCTGTATTTGAATTTTACGCATTGGTGTCCAGAGAAAAAGTGTACCTTGTTTTGAGGGTTTTCAGTTTCAGGAGTACAGTATATTATAGCACTGTGAGATACAAATCTTTTTAGTTTATACATTTGCACTTTGTTACCAAATATACTGGTAGCAGTACATTATGTAGAGGTCCAGTATACAGAGCAATAATAAGATGAGTAAATATTATTATTATTATTTTTTTTTGTTGTTTTGCCAAAATTTTGGAAAGAGGCTGATCTGAAATTGCTTTATTCCCAAGTATATAGAGCACATTTAGTGGAAAGATGGAACTGAGTTCCCAGAAAATATGGAAATATTTGTAAAATTATTTACAAATATAACGATAACATTAACTTGAGTTGATTAGACAAAACCAAATTTTGCTTGTCAGCAATGATCTAGGAGAGGTTTGAGAAAAGAAACAATACTAAGTTTTTAAACAATTGTTTGATAAATATGGATGAAATTAAGTTTATATCATTGTGAAATCTAATCCAGCATATTTAGTTTTTTTTCTATTTAATATTGGTGCTGCTTTTCTGAATGAGGCCTGGAACCATGTCACCAATTGCAATCCAGAGAGTCCAGCAGAGGGAACTGGCCAGAGTCCAGATGGAACAGACCATCCCAAGAACTCAGAACTACACACCGCTGGAATGTGTGAAGGAGTCCCTATCTGGATCAGTGTGTCACGTTGAAAAAGGGCCAAGATATCTGCCTATGAGAATGAGAGGTTCAAATTTTGAGAGAAACAGAACTTAAACTTCAGAGAAAGGTGAAGCACACTGTGAGGTCCTGGGGAACTGCTGAGAGGCAGGACCACATTGTCTGAGAATGGGAAGAGGACTATTGGACTGATTGGGGGTTTTTGGGGGCTTTTGTGAATGATTGTATTGTTATCCTTTTAATATTGTTTTCTTAGAAAGTAACTGAAATCTACAAGCCATTTCGGCTTCAGCAATTGCAATACCCACACCAGCTCAAGTTTTGCTGCACTATTTATCACATTATTAAGCACTGCTGCTTTTGATATACTTTCATGTTATGTGTTTTCAATATTATTGAGTTGCTGCAGGAAAATGATGTTACAATGTATGTTGTCTCTAGGGAACAGTACCAGAAGCTGCTTTTCTGATGCCCCCTATCTGTCTCAAATGGTTGTTGTCCATTGCCCTTAGTGGGATTACCTTTGCCCCATTCACAAGAAAAGAAAAAGAAAAATTGGGGTATGAAGGGAAATTGGCTGATAGGTATGTCTAGTATGGCTGCATCCTTGCCTGAGGCTGTAATACATTATGATGGCACGGAAAAAAGCATGTGGGCTAAGAAAATGAGTACCCAGAGCCCAGCACAACAAGAGTAAAGCCAGGGAACCATACTCTGAGCAGAGGTGCACAGAAAATGGACCCAGCTAAGAAAAGACAGCCCAGGTCTGAACAGATTGAACAGGCCTGAGCAAGTTGGGCAAGCCTGGACAAGTTAGACAGGCCAAACAAAGCTGGTGGTACAGAGTGCTCATGAGCCCTGAAGACTACAGTGCCAGTGATTAATGAAACAAAGGAAATGGCAGGGTGTAGCCAGAATGACTCAACACTAGCAAGAATAAAATCCATTAATATGCTAATAAGGGTGGATCCCAGGGAAAGAACCTTTGCCCCAAAGGAAAGAGGCCTCTGCAGATTTTTTGCACATGGCCCTCCTTTGTCCCAAAGGAAAGAGGCCTCTGCAGGCCCTACAACCTTTTACAGACAGTACAGCAACTTTTGCACATGGAACAAAACTTTTGTGCAGGAGTTGCTACAGAGGGTATAGGGTATGTGTTGTTTTAAACTCACTGACGCAAGTGTTTCCATTGAACACTCTATCCAAGACCTACGTGATCTAGTTAATCATATTACTGACCCGTCCATGGGTCCTGAGTGGTTTATGAAGTGGTTCAGTTGGCTAGGGGGACTAAAATCCTAGTGGTAGGGGTTCTTTTATTTTACTGCTATGTGCCATTCTACCATGTTGTATCCCCATTCTTCACCGCTTCATTACCACCACCCTTGACACCCTGGTAGAACGCAAGGCTGCTACCACTGTCATGGCCCTGACCCAATACACCCCTCTGCGGCTTGCCTCCAATAATACTGCCCTCTACCGCCCCTAGCGGTTGAGGTCTCACTTAAAAAAGGGTGGAGTGAGGCAGCCATAAGGTTTAGCTGTGGATAACCCCTCCCCCCCAGCCATGAGGTTCTTACATAAGTGATCAGCTTGCTAAGAGGAGACATAAAGATTTCAGCAGGCACCCTTCCCCCCACTCCAGGTCTGAACACAATGCCCTTACATAAGTGATCAGCTTGCTAAGAGGAGACATAAAGATTCCAGCAGGCACCCTTCCCCCACTCCAGGTTTGAGCACAATATCCCCTTGCCCAGAAATCAGCAGACCAGAGCACACCGGTTTGGACAGGTCACCCAGGTACCTTCCCCAGGGGTTGCTGATTGGTGGACAGGAAATATCTGAGACAAATGGGATTGTAGAATGAGTTTGAAAATGTACAGTATATAAGGTATTGTAGGACGTCCCTCGAGGCTCAGATTTTTTGTGGAGATTGCTGGTTTCTCTGTCTGGGCCTGTGCGCACATTAAAAGTTCCTGTTTGCATACCAGCCTGTCTGTGTCTTTTCCTTCTGTGGGTGAGTGAGAGAATTAGAGCTTTTTCAGCAGCCATGCTGCATCAATACAACTAGCAAGGCCGTTGGACTTACAAGGACCGTGAGAACTAGGGCTAGTGGAAATACAATATCCCAACACTTGGGAGAATATTAAGGAAGATCAAAAGTATGTCCAATTTACGATCCCACCTTTTCACAAACTGAACATAGCTAACTGGTTCTGATTCTTCAGAGGGGTCTAATGCAAGATTATTTGTTCTGTCCTCTGAAACACTGTGATCAAAGACATGGCTTTCACCACGCTCTCCGTATTCTGTATCGGCGTGTGTAGATTCGCTGCATGATCTTTTCCTGTTAGACTTTACTCCCAGATTCGCTGATTTTCTAACATTTTCACGATCTGAAAAAGAAAACGTAGGGGCTAATACTTTTTTCTTTTACAGCGGCCTTAAAATTTAGGAGAGGGATTAAACTGGAATACTTACTATTTTGTTTATCTTTTGGCTTTCGGTAAGGAGCTGGTTGCTCTTCTGTACCGGTGTGTGTAGATGCACCGTCAGAAAAACACTCGCTGTATGTTCTTTTCCTGTTAGACCTCTCTCCCATAGTCGCTGATTTTCTAACATTTTCTCAATATGAAAAAGAAAACGTAGGGGCTAATACTTTTTTCTTTTACAATGGCCTTAAAATTTAGGAGAGGGATAAAACTGGAATACTTACTATTTTGTTTATCTTTTGGCTTTCGGTAAGGAGCTGATTGCTCTTCTGTATCAGCATGTGTAGATTCACCATCAGAAAAACTCTCGCTGTATGTTCTTTTCCTGTTAGACCTCTCTCCCAGAGTCGCTGATTTTCTAACATTTTCCTGATCTGAAAAAGAAAACATAGGGGTTAATACTTTTTTCTTTTACAATGGCCTTAAAATCTAGAAGAGGGATAAAGCCTGAATACTTACTATTTTGTTTACCTTTGGTTTTCAGTAAGGAACCGGCTGTTGATTAGGTTGGTCATCTTGTTTTGTAGCATCTTCTTGGTCTAAAATAAAAAGCTTAAAGGTTGAGACACATTATGAAGAGCATAGCTGCTGGAAAATTTAAAAAAACCCACGATATACCTTTTAACTTTCTGTGCTGTCTTCGTTTTGTAAGAGAAAGTTTATTTGTAAAACCTGGTTTCTGCCCCTGTTTTTAAAGACAATCATAAATTCGGAGACAGAAACATTACATAACCAGTATTTTTAAAAAGTAAGATTCATATCTACTCACAATTTTGGTGTCTGAAGCACATGGTTCCAATATAGCCTCCTTACCATCTATAGACTGCGTGACCTGCTCTGTAGCAGCTTCCTGGTCTTTAATATTAAAAAAGAAACATAAGACACATTATAAAGAGCATGGCTGCTGGAAAATTAAAAAAACACATGACATACCTTTTAACTTTCTTTGCTGCCTTCGTTTTGTAAGAGAAAGCTTAGTTGTAAAACCCGGTTTCTGCTCCTATTTTTAAAGACAATCATAAATTCAGAGACAGAAACATTACATAACCAATATTTTTAAAAAGTAAGACTCGCATCTACTCACGATGTTGATGTCTGAAGAGGTACTGATCTTACAATCTATAGCGACTATGGGATATGTTTACTAAACGGCGCTAATGTTGCAGCTGCGACGTTATCACGCGATACGTGATGTTATTGCACGATAATCGCGCATTACCGTGCGAGAACGTCGCATATCGCGCAATAACATCTCCGGCGGCATTAAGGTGCACAGAGGGTGGAGTAAGGCTCCCCAGAGGGCGGAGTAAGGCTCCTAAGGGGCGAAGATAAGGGGTCAATGGGAGGAGAGTGGGCGGGGAGAGGCTCCATGCACACTAACGCCGTGAAAGGAAGGTCTGAAAATTAGCGCCAGTGAAAACCTTGCGCTAGAGGCACATTTGCAGGCGAGAGAAACCATTTCAGTCAGCAATGTACAGCAAAGCTAGGGAGACCAAGAAAAGTGATAGCAGTGATACATGTGCAGCAGCAGCATAGTGCCCAAGTACAAAGGGCACAACGGCGAGGCTGCAAAAGGGCTACATGCAGCTGAAGGCGGGACATGCAGTGCAGCAGCTGGGGCACAGGGTGGACTAGGCAGATACCTAGGTGGCACAAAGGAACAAAGAAACTGGAAATCAGCAAGCCAGCAACTGACCAAGGTCAAACATGCCCATGAGTGTGTGTCCCACAGTGTCCCAGGGGACATCACCCAGCAGGTACCCCAAAGGGCACATAACAGTGACAGGTGGTGCTGGGGGGAAGCGCGGATATCTATGTAGGCACCCCTACTCCAGATTCCACACCATAGGCAGCCGCCTAGCAGCACATTGGATGGCCTGGGACTACACACCACCAGCACCACCGGCATAAGGGCATGTCAGCATGGTGGTGGAGGGGTGCTGGTGGTGGAGGGGGCAGTGGCATGTGCCCACAACACACCAAGGCCAAGCCCTGTTCAGGTGGGTGCCGTGAACTGCAACAGACAAGGTCTGTCTGACGAACAGTCTTGGTATCCCCAGGGAATGATGTGCCTCTGTGACAACAGTTTGGTGCAGTACACACAGCCAGTATATTCAGGGGCAGAAGGCCACATGTTCAAGTCCCAGCTGTGGCCCCTGCAGACCAGATCCCCACATTTTACCCAGCACTAAACCGTGGTAATAAAGACGGAATCTTTATTGCTGATAAAAGAAACACACCATAAACACCTATATTGTACCCTACAGAGCACATACACCATAAACATGTGCAATCCCTAGAGCAGAGTTTCCCATCTCCAGTCCTGGAGGGCCAAACACCATTCAGGTTGTCAGGATGTCCCTAATAAATATGCATGAGATGCATTTACATGCACCGCCCCATTGTATGCAAATATATCCATGCATATTCATTAGGGACAGCATGAAAACCTGAACCATGTTTGGCCCACCAGAACCGGAGTTGGGAACCTCTGCCCTAGAGCAGCGGCCAACAGGGGCACAAACACCCACACCCATAGGCTCCACTATCCAGTGGCTCATGGAGAGTCAGGCTGTTGGGCCCTGCGCGGAGCAGCATCTACCAATACTAGCACCTGCATACCTTAGCAATGCCATCTTAAACATGGAAACACGTTCCACATATATCAAAAAGTTGCTAAGAATAATGTCAGATAATAAATCCTAAGTTAAACACAATTTGTTGACAGAGATTCATCATAGCAACCTTTCTGATATCTGTGGAGTGTGTTTCAGGTTTTGTTTCTGACATTGTTTAACACCCCGGGGAGTGACCCTAACAGTATTGAGTACCATAGCAATGCCTGCACTGTACCCAGGACTGGTGTGGCGGCCAGGGCTGCCAACCACCTCTATATTTGCACAATGCTGAAATAGGTGTGAGAGTGTGCATATGTCTATCCAGTGTTATGTGGCTGCCTACACCTTACTGAGCCCACAATGCTTGCACTGTTTCCAGTGTTAGCCTGCCAATGTGCATAATGAGGAGCAAGGTACCGTGGGTATGGCCCGGACAGGGCGCATCTGCACAGGGCTTAGGGCAATGGCTGGGACATTGTAGTGTCTGACCACCACCTGCATGGATAGGCTGGCCATAGCATGTCATGCTGGGGGGTCACTCTCACCCTGATTGAGCAGTGACCATGGCATGGCTAGGTTCCCCCATAGTGCTATACAGTATTTCTCTCAAGTGATATCTATGAGTTCCCTTTTCTGGGGCCCAATCATTGACATACCTGCTTGGTGTGTGTGCTCACATCCCATTTTTGGGTGCACACAGTTCCTCCAGGAACATGCAATATGTACTAGCTAACAGACTGTCTGCAGTTAGCATGTGTATGGCTGGAACACCTTGCAGGGTGTAGCGGGTGGAGACTAACTGTGCCCTCTGCTGGTGAATGTCAGATAGTGGTGGGGATAGCTGAGCTTTTCCAGGCCTATTGCCTGTCTGCCAGTGCCCTATGTTATGTGTACAGATCTGCATTGACTGCCCTGTAGGGTGCCCATTCTCCAGCAGGACTGGGGTTGATGGTCCCCTCTACTGCCACCATTGCAGAGATGTAGAATTTGGATCTGTTGGTGGGAGATCCTGTCCCCCACCCTGACCCACAGGGGGCAGGTTGGGTGGTGCAACATAATCCGCTTTTGGGTCCAACCACCACTCTTCTCTTATAACATGTGACCATGGCAACCACACAGGATATGCACTATTCTGGGTGCATCATAGTCCACAAGGGCTAGACGTGTCTGGGAAATACAGATGGACACAGGTGTATCCTAGGTGTGTCTGGGAGGACTACCTATCACACACTGGCACTGATGGGGACCTGCAGCACAGCCTATATCAGCCAAGCCAGGTCCTGCGGACCTGGTACTGGGTGCCCCACCTCACCCTCAGGGTGAGCATAGGAACCGCACAGTGTCACAGTCTGTAGCTACTCTGTGCCAGTAACACACATGGTCAGTTCCCCCTACCAGGCCGGGGTGCTATAGAGGCACATACCCCATCTTGTGAGCAGATGTAGGCTGCTGATCTGCATGTGCAGTGCATCATGGGTACGGGTGGGTTTACCCTATCCTGGTAACCACATCAGACAGTTTGTGTGGTGACCTGCAGTCTTTCTGTAGCCAGCCAGCGGTGTGTTAGACGCTTTAGAGATGTAGTCCATTGGTTATTTCAATGACTGCGAAAGCAGAGGTCATGGGTTTGATCCCACAGTGGTGTTATTTAATAAGGCTGTCTGCCAGCAAAAACACCCTCACAGTATCGTAGCTTAAAGTGCCTCATAAGACGCCCTATAAGACACCCTATAGGGCACATTATAAGGTGCCTTGGAGGACAGGGCACTTTATAATGTGCCCTATGGAGTGCCTTATAGGGCGCCTTATGCTGCACCTTAGGTTACGGCACTGTGAGAGTGTTTATGCTGGCAGCACTGATTTAAATTAAAAAAGGAAATGCCTCAGACAGCACTGATTTAAATTTAAAAAAGGAAATGCCTCAGAAAGCCTTCTTACATAACACCACTGCGGGATCAAACCCATGACCTCTGCCTCCACAGTCATTGCAGTAACCAGTGGGCTACATCTTTATAGCTGCTAACGCTGCACTGGCATGAACTTAGTGTTAACGTGCATTAACGTGCCACGGCGCCCACTATCACACGATACCGTTTCCTTGCAACCTTGCCTCCGGACCGCCCACTACCTTATGTGGCATTCTGCACATTAACGCTGCAACTAGCGCCGGGAACATTAAGACGGTTTAGTAAACATACCCCTATGTGTTCTTTTTTGTCAGCTGAAATGTACTGCACCTTTATAAATGAAATTCTTTGATGGGATTTACAGCCCCAGACTCTTTAACTGAAACAGCTCTGGATCTCATAATCTTATCATATGGCCTATTGTTTTATGTGTCTCCCCACCCAGCTAATTCACACTGCACCATTTTTTTTCCCAGACAGTGCACTGTAGTAGATGCTATATATTGTGTATGTGGATCTAAGTGGCTAATACACATTTCCCATTCCCAGACACCAGGGCCGGATTTACCTATACGCCATGTACGCCATGGCGTAGGGCCCACAGCTGGCAGGGGCCCACAAAAAAAGAAAAAGTTAATTTTTTTTAAAAATAAAATTACAAAAAAAAACCTGCTGGCTGCTGCCGCGGGGCCCCCTCTGCTGCCGCGGCAGCACCGACTGACCCGCGGGGGCCCCCTCTACAAGCTGACTCCGTCGGTTCCTTCCTCCCTCCCTCCGTGCAGGGTGCAGGCTGCAGGCTGTGAGAGACGCGAAAGTGTCTCCTCGCGTCTGTTAAGCCCGCAGGGGCTGATGGGAAATTTCCCATCAGACCCTGCGGGCTTAACAGAGACGCGAGGGAGACACTCTACCTTCGCGCCTCTCACAGCGTGCACGGAGGGAGAGAGGGATCGACGGACCGACGGAGTCAGCTTGCAGAGGGGGCCCCCGCGGGTCAGTCCGTGCTGCCGCGGCAGCAGAGGGGGCCCCGCGGCGGCAACCAGCAGGGTTTTTTTTTAAAATTAAATTTTACTTTAGGCCGACGGGGGTGGGGGGGTAGGACTGGTAATGGGCTATTGGGGGGGCTGGGGCTGGGACTGGAAATGAGCTGGGGGGTTAAGGCTAGAGGTGGTTTGATGGGGTTAGGACTGGTAATGGACTGTGGGCTGTTGGGGGGGGCTTAGAACTGGCAATGGGCTTTAGGGGGGGTTAAGACTGGTAATGGGCTGTGGGCTGATGGGGGCTGTCTGGTAATGGGCTATGGGGGTCTAGGACAGGAAAGGGGCAGGGGGGGGTAAGACTTGTTGGTGGCTGATGGGGTTAGGACTGGTAATGGGCTTTTGGGGGGTGTTTAGTACTGGTAATGGGCTTTGGGGGGGGGGTTAAGACTGGTAATGGGCTGTGGGCTGATGGGGGCTGTCTGGTAATGGGCTATGGGGGGGCTAGGACTGGAAATGGGCTGGGGGGGTTAAAACTGGAGGTGGGCTGATGGGGTTAGGACTGGTAATGGGCTGTGGGCTGATGGGGGGGTTAGGACTGGCAATGGGCTATGGGGGGCTGACTGGAAATGGGTTGATGGGGTTAGGACTGGAAGTGGGCTGATGGGGGGTTAGGACTGGTAATGGGTTATAGGGGGGCTTAAACTGAAAATGGGGTGATGGGGGGTTAGGACTGTAAGTGGGTTGATGGGGGGGCTAGGACTGGTATTGGGTTGGGGGGTTGCTAGGACTGGAAATGGGCTGATGGGTGGCTAGGACTGGAAATGGGCTGATGCAGGGACTAGAAGGGAATGGATGCTGGGTGAGGCTGGAACTAGAAGGGAGCTGATGTTGGGGGAGGATTAGAATGGGATGGGGCTGGAAGAGTAAAATGGAGAAGGGAAAAATATTTTGTGTGGGAGGGATAAAAAATCTACAATTGGCCGGGTATTGGGAGAGTAAGTGGGGATTGAGGATGGATGGGTAAAATTTGAGTGGATGAAATAGGAATGAGGAAAGAGCAAAAGGAGAAAGATTAGTATGTTAAAGCAGATGTAGAGAGAGAATGGAAAAAAATCTAGCAGAGAGAAGAAAGGACAAATGGACAGCAGACGATGGAGAGTTAGCAGAAGACACGAAGAAACCAGAAGAAAGTGGCTGGAGCAATTGCAGCTGAAAAAAATGCACAAAAGGTAGAAAAATATCTCTTTATTTTGAATTTATTAATTGGAATATGTCAGCTCTGGTAAATGTGCATCATTAACGTCTGCGCTTTGTTTAGTACAAGAGCAAATTAATGTATAGTTTTATTTCTACAGTGTTGTACTTTCCAAGTTTGGCTTTTGGGATTCCCAGTTTAATTATTGTCTTCCTGTTTCTAAATTGTGATTACTTGTTTGATGGTCTATGTTCTGCATGTGTAACTGAGCTGAGGTGTTCTGTTTATATAATTCCTATTTGACATTGCCACTTGTTCTCTTTCCCCAGTAGGTCATGTATTGTTGTTCTCTGAAATGTATTGGTTTAATATTTGCAGTGTTGCCTTTTGATTGGTAGGGTATGGTGCTTTGTGAGTCCTGGTAGTGCTGTTAGGATACGGCGGGTTTACTATGGGTTCTAAATGGGCAGTGTTTGTAGTAGTTCCTAATGTGTCTGGCAGTTGGCACTGGATTATAGTAATGTAGAAATCTTTTAGTCTTTCTTTATCCATACACTCATTAAGAGGCACGTTTACTAAAAGTTAGTATATGGTAACATTATGCAAATATTTATGCAAATGAGGCCCCGCACCCCCCTTGGGCCGCCCCTGCTGGGGGCCCACAATTTTTGTTGGCGTAGGGCCTCACTCAAGGTAAATCCGGCCCTGCCAGACACCTTTAAGTGGCTTTAGTTCTACAATAGAGCTCTGCTCTTCACATTCTTATCATATGGCCTATTGTTTTATGTGTCATCCCCACCTGGCTAATTCACACTGTCCCATTTTTCCCAGACAGCACTTTGTAGGTTTAATTAACTAGGAATTCCTAAAGCACACCACACAAAGCTGTAGGTTCAAAATGTTTTATTTCAAATAAAATGTTTTCATCTTGTGAATTGATTCATTTGAGCATTACAAGGTTTTTTTAATATAAAGGCATACATATAATTTTTGTTCAACTGTATGTTCAGCTAATAGATTCTGGAAATACAAACATTTTCATAAAAAGTCAATTTTTACAGAACTTTGTGTTTTTTTTAATGAACGATCTATAATCTCTGTCACAGATTAAACCTTCCACTAGCTCCATATCACAATCTGCCACAGATCTAAGCAAAATATTGAGCAGTTGTCCTGGATTTCTACTGGTATTAAAATCTCTGATGAGTTCAAACAAAAAAATTCAAATTTTTATAAACTAGGTCAATTGCTTTCATTTTATGACCAACAATCATGGCGACATTTACAATAGGTCCTAGGCACAACCTTTTACAAGTTTTATGGATTTTCTGTTGTATTTCCTTGTGCCCCCACCTCAGGCAATCATGATGTCTTTGCCCTGGAGCATGTATTAGACAAGCTGTATAGTCTCTATGCATAATCTCCTGCAAGCATTTCTTGATAATACAGTACACCGTTGCTTGTATAACAGATTTAAATGTGTTTATTTCTTCAGGTTTTGAGTTGTCCTTTTGGTTAACTATGACATCAAATGCTTCCCTTTTATATGTACAGAGAAAGCACAAGCAGCGTAGATTGATTGTCTGTATGTCCTCTAGCTCTTGTAGGAGCGAAGATTCGTTACTTTCCTACAAAAACAAAACAGTGTCAATGTGAAATGAACTACCTCTTCTATAACACTTTTCTACAAAAAAAAGACTTCTCTTACCTCTGCTGATCCTAGTTCTTCCAGTAAATAGGTTGCTTCTGCATCTGCCGCGGCATAATAGAATTCTATGTCAGTTGGATCTGTTGCGTTGCCATCCAGTAAGTCAATTTCAGTGCCTGAATCACAAAGTTCTTGAGAATCAAACAATTTTGTGCATCTGGAAAATCTTCAATCTCTGTTAATTCATGTTCAGACTCTGCCGGACTCTCCTGTTGTTCAAATGGATTTTCAATCGGTGGATAACCCTCAGCTGCTGCATTATGATCTTTAAGAAAGTAAGTAATGTTAAGCACCCTGTTGGAAATTCTGCTTGGTGTTCCAAAAAGAGCCATTTTTCTTTTTGAATCTCTGTGTTAGAATTTTTCCCACACAGGGCACACCAGGAGCATGCTCAGAACAAGTCTCTTGTTTCTGCCAATCACATGTTGCCATTTTCTTTCCTAGAAGTATGCCCAGGCTTGTTTCTCTGTATTGTTTTTTTTCAAAGCCACTAAAAAATAGCTGTAGTGGGATTTGAACTCAGGTCTCTCTCTGTGTTTCAGCCTGAACTACTCTGCTGTCAGAATACTTCTCTCTAACAGTGAGGTCTTAAAAGCAAAATTCTATCACATGGACAGCACTGGTTTCTCTAACAAAGATGTGTTAATTGCATTTTAACATTTGGAAAGAAAAGCCTGTATACCAAATGCTGTGTGCTTGCATCATATTACAGATACAGGTTTGTGTTCCTGTTGCTACCAAAGGGTTATTTTTAACAATCAGTTCTAAATAGTCTGCAATACACACAAAGCATTGCACTGCTTTGTGAGAAAAAAAAACTCGGGCAGGGAGAAAGAAAGCATTTTTGTGATTTCTGGGATTCCTGCTTTTGCTGATGTCAGCATAAACCGGAAGCAAAACACATTTTAGGGGGGTCAGACACCCTGTTTCTGATGATGTCATCGAAAAGAAACACAGTCCATTTCCGATGACACCGTTTCCGGTGCTGTCATTTCCGATGATGTAGGCTGGGGGCGTGATTGAAGGTGGGAGGGTGTGGGTGTGGCACAAACCCGGAAGTGGGCACTGATTGGCTGATGCCATCCTTGGGGGCGGGGTGGGGCATGTCAGAGTGGGGGCATGGCCACACCTGGGGGCGTGGATGGGGGGAGCTAGCTCACCATTCATTTCTATGGGAGAGGGCATGACCAGGGGCGGGACATACACTGGAAGTGAGCACTGATTGGCTGCTGTCATCCTTATCTCACTAGTCAATTAGTTTTGGTGAGTAGTGTACCCATTATACTACTTATATACACACAGTCGGTTATTCAACCTATATGTTAATAATTATTTTATGATCAAAACTGTATTAATGATAGAACTGTTTCCTGGTTGGGGAAGGAGGACCTGTCATAGTAACATAGTAAAATAATATATGATGGCAGATAAAGACCAGTATGGTCCATCTAATCTGCCCAGCAAGGCAGCAAGAGTAGGTACACTTGCCGCTCTGTGCAGGTCACCCTCCCCATGCCTTTGTTTAGGGGTATACCCACCGCTTTTTGTAGGTCACCCCTATTTGTTCAGATATAAGAGATAAGCTTATTTTGATTTTATCCTGTTGCTATAAAGGGATCCACTGTGTCTGTTCCATTGCATTTTGAATTCTGTCACTGTCTTTGTCCCCACCACTTCCATTGGGAGGGCATTCTAAGCATCTACCACCCTTTCAGTAAAAAAGTATTTCCTGACATTGCCTTTCAATTTACCCCCTTGCAGCTTCATGTTATGCCCTCTAGTTTTACAGCTTCCCCATCTTTGGAAGAGGTTTGTTTGTTCATTAATAATCTTTAAGTATTTAAAGGTCTGAATCATATCTCCCTTGTCCCTCCTCTCCTCCAGAGTGTACATATTAAGGTTTTCAAGTCTCTTCTCATAAGTTTTCTGACACAGACTCCAAATCATTTTGGTCGCTTTCCTTTGAACTGCTTCCAGCCTTTTTATATCCTTGCGAGATACGGTCTCCAAAACTGAACATAATATTCCAAGTGAGGCCTCATCAGCGACTCGTACAGTGGCATTGGTACCTCTTCCTTTCTGCTGGTAATTCCTCTCTGTATGCAATCCAGCATCCTTCTGGCTTTGGCCACTTCCTTGTCACACTGTTTTGCCACCTTGAGATTGTCAGAAACAATCACTACCTCTTCATTATTGCAATACTTTCATTAGAGAACCAGAGGAGAGACATTTTCATATAAGGCCAGTAAATTCTTCCATGGTCAACATCAGTAAAGCAATGCCAAAAAGTACATGGGATGGTAACAGTTTGAGAAGCTCCTGTATGACTGCAAGGGCAGTACTGCAGATGGATTTAGAGTGCTTTTGTCTATTTCACATCTTTAACACAGCTGAAAATGATTATGAGATAAAGGTTGCAATAAAGACCTGTGTACAACAGACAACAGGATGTGGGATGTGACTTCCCTCTGAACTGGTCTGAGATGACTATCTTTGATGTATATGTCTGTGGTTCCTTGAGTGACTCTATTCCCTCATGAACATTGTTGGAGATGCCAAGACTCCACATGTGATAACAGAACCAAGCTACAATTCTGCATAGTACTGACAAAGAGATCTCAAGCACCTTAAACATATATAATCAGATATCAAGAAAATGTGGCAGAATGATACAAAAATAGTTCCAACTCTGTTGAAAATCATGAACTTGATCAAAACATTCACTTTTCAAGTCCACCTTGATATGTTGCCTATACATATATGTTATGAACTCTAGTAGGAGGCTCCCTTTGGCACAATGTAGACATTAAGAAAAGTTCTAGTAGTAAATTTGAGAGATTAAGATTTTACCCAGCATTTCCTCATTTAGAGTAAGGTTCACTTTTGACATGGTGGTCACAAAACCAAGGTAATACAAGTTAAAATCCCACTGAGATGGTCTTTAATCAAAGATCATTAACCATAATTGTAACTGCAGGCAAATATTAGCATAAATCTTACACAATGAAAAGAAGCATATTCATATGCTTGTATGCTGTCAAATGCACAGCTGTTATTCAACACAGTTTACCAGAAAAAACTCTATAGAAAGCTTTTCAAGATGGAAAAAGATAAAATGATTATGGTATACTGATATTATCTGGATAAAGCAGTGTGGTGAATAAATCAGTGTGGTTGCCATGTTAGTTCACTTTAATGGTAGTTAAATAAAAACACAAAAGGAAAATAAGGTGATACCTTTTTATTGGACTAACTTAAAACATTTTTGGACTAGTTTTCAAAGTAAAACCCTCTTCATGTCAGGACAGTATGAGCAACAGATGACAATATCATAATATATAAGTGGACTTATAGGGCCCGATATTCAAATGCAGTTGGGAGACCTGCAAACTGCGTCAATTGTGGTGACCAGGATATTCAGCAGCACTAACGTGGTTCGTGCCACTGCATACCCACAGCTGCTGCTGCTAAACACTCCGATTCTAGTCAGCTAGCATCGGGACATTCTGGAGACGGGGTAGAGACGGCACCCAGAGATAACTGGGCTGCAGCAATATTCAGCCGCTGCCCGGTTCTTCCTAAGTGGTGAAAGTTAGGCACCTTAAAGGCTGGCCTGACTTTCACCACAGAAGCTAACCCGGCTGCTGCCTGATTAGTTTCCATGCTATCTGGCCATCCCAGATATTCAATGCCAGTGGCCAAATATGGCCCCGGCATTGAATATCCAGTTCTTAAGCTCAGCGGCAATGGCTAGCTGCTTTTCTAGGCCACTGCCACTGAATATCCCCCCCATAAGTTTTAGGTTAGTCCAATAAATGGTATCGCCTTATTTTCCTTTTTTGTTTTTCATTTAATTATCTGGATAAGGAATCATTAACGTTTTGGTCACTGTGCAGCCCACTGTATACCCGTATGTTGTAGGATCTTTAATTGCTATGACCAGAGTCTGTATTTCATTTCCTTAATACAGCCCTTAAAGGGCAAAACACAATCTTATTGGATAGCTGTCTTCTGGATTTTGCTGGCAGATTTTTGAATTATTGTCTTTAATGATCCAGTATCAGATAAGTGATAATAAATGTACTATGAAGGGGTTTTTGCCACCATGTTATGTGCTAATTTTTTTTTTAATCTTAAATAGCTTTGCATGAAGTAGTTTTTCTGGTATACAGTCTCTAAAGAACTGTGTTGACAGTCATGTTTGGCTGCACACAAACATATCACTGTTTAAGTATTATGATAATACTTGTCCGCAGTTTACGTTAATGGTGAACGTTTGTTGTTAAAAAGTATTTTTCCTTATATTACTTTTGTAGCTATTCCACTGCATATACAATTGATTGTCTTTCTGATATAATTTTTTGTTGCACAAAACTAGGTCATTTGGAAATAATATCCTGAGAGAATCTTTAGTCCGAGGCTGCATCTGATAGAGAGAGAGAGAGAGAGAGAGATTGACTAGGTTTCCACCAGATCAGAGTGCAGCTGTTCTTGCGAGACTTCGGCCAGGAGGGACCAGCCGCCGGGCCTGGAGAGGAGGCAGTGTGGCAAGCCAGCAAAGGTATGCTTGCTGCATGTGCCTCTTCCGTGAAGGCCTGATGGGGGGTAGGGGGGGGGGAGGATTGTGAGCTTTATCGCAGGGGGGATGCTGTCCTGGGGGGTGTCCGCTCCAGATGGTCAATAATATCAGAATGCTGCCGATGATATACACTTCTGATTATGTGTTGGTAGATGATAATAAGTAACCCTTTGATCTGGCTATTAACTCCAGAGCCAATATTCAAAGAGAGTTATGTGTTCACTGGTGGGCGGGGAGTGCATATCTTGCTTCTTCTTCTATTTCATGCACTTATATGGATAAAAACAGCTGTTCAACTTGCTAAATCAATATTTACTGACAGAGGACTTATCCATGTGAAGTGGGATTTTAGAAGTGACATTTAGGAAGTTCTGAGGCATATCAAAAATCCAGAAAAGTGGCTGCAGTAAAGCGAGAAACCTAAAAGTATCTTCTGAAATTATGTCTCCGCGCCAAAATATGAACATCCCAGTTAACATTCTGAAGACAGGCCCCATGCAGATAGCAAGGCTGGATATGTGCATGGGTGTAGGCCATTTTACAAATATGGACGTCCCCGAATTGCACAGCCTTGGTACCGGGTATTTGGACGTGCCAGCAGGAGTATTTCAGAAGGGGGGTAATTATGCTATCAGACTTGCACATCCTAGCCTACCATTTCAGATATTCAGACATGCAGCAGCAGGCCATTAATATGTTTGGAGTATGTATTTACACTCAGGTTTCTTTGGGCAGGAAATACAGTAATATTTGTGCTGATGAAAGTGTATTATGCGCTTTCCCCTAGAAGAGTTACATCCATTATATGAGAACTTTTTTCACCTTATTCATGGGCAGGAGCAGATATAGGCATGAACATCTTACTAACCAGGGCCAGATGGGATTGTGCCATTCCAAAATTGCACTGAGATGTGCATCTCCCTTACTTCACCTAGGCCACACCTCTACCACGCCCACATGCTAGATGGACATTCTCAGGCTGGAGATGTCTATATATCCATCATCTAGAATGTCTCCAGGAATGTCTGCATGCTTTGCATGTCTTAATGCCTGTTTTTAGATGTCCAACTCAGGAATAGGATTTCTAAAATAGCCCCCAACAGGTTAATTTTATAAGAGGGCTGCATAAAGATCCATGCAATTTATGCTCATAAGTTATAATTTTCAAGGATTTGCACACATAAATGGGCACATACACGCATACTTTAGCCAGTTGTTATTCTGTAAGAATGTGCATAAGACTCATCGTATGTACTTTCAGTCTGGGTGTGCACAGGGGCAGAGTTTGGGCATAAAGCAAATTTATATGCGTAAGTTATAAAATAGTATAATTTATGTATGTTCATGCAAAATCTAGCACAGCATTTACACCATGACTGCTTGTGACTAGTTTGATGTGCAATTTGACACCACTTATGCCCTATTTTATAAAGAAAAAATATATGAACATAAGATATGCCATACTGGGTCAGACCAAGGTCCATCAAGCTCAGTATCCTGTTTCCAACAGTGGCCAATCTAAGTCATACGTACCTAGCAGTATCCCCAAAAGACAAAGGTTCCACAATGCTTGTATTGGGTCAAGCATTGATATCCTGGGTCCCTTTTTAATAATGGTTTATGGACCTTTCCTCCAGGAACTTGTCCAAACCTTTTTTAAACCCAGTTACACTAACAGCTCTTACTACATCCTCCGGTAACAAATTCCAGAGTTTGATTACACGTTGGGTGAAAAAATATTTTCTCTTATTTGTCTTAAATAGTTTACCCTGTAGCTTCATTACATGTCCCCTAGTCTTTCTATATTCTGATAGCGTAAACAATCGATCTACGTTTACCTGTTCCACTCCATTCATTAATTTATAGACCTCTATCATATCTCCCCTTAGCCGTCTCTTTTCCAGGTTGAAGAGCCCTAACCTTTGTAGCCTCTCTTCATAGGAGTAGCCTTCCATCCCCTTTACCATTTTGGTGGCTCTTCTCTGTACCTTTTCTAATAACGCTATATACTTTTTAAGATACGGCGACCAGAATTGCACACAATATTCAAGGTGCGGTCATACCATGGAATGATACAGAGGCATTATAGTATCCTTTGTTTTATTTTCCATTCCTTTCCTTATGATGCCTAGCATTCTAGTTGCTTTCTTGGCCACCGCTGCACACTGGGCGGAGGGTTTTAACATGTTATCCACGATGACTCCTAAATCTTTTTCCTGGGTGGTGGTTCCCAATGTGGAACCTTGCATCGTGTAACCATAGTGTGGGTTGTTCTTTCCTAGGTGCATAACTTTGCACTTGTCCACATTGAATTTCATCTGCCATTTGGATGCCCAGTCTTCCAATTTATCCAGATCCTCCTGCAGTTTTCTACAGTCCTCTTGGGTTTTAACAGCTTTAAACAGTTTTATGTCATCTGCAAATTTGATAACTTCACTAGTTATTCCCTTTTCCAGCTCATTTATGAATATGTCAAAAAGTAGCGGACCCAGTACAGATCCCTGGGGTACTCCACTATTCACCTTTTTCCATTGGGAAAATTGGCCATTTAGCCCTACCCTCTGCTTTCTATCTTTTAACCAGTTCCCGATCCGCAATAGTACATTGCCTCCTATCCCATGACTTTTTAGTTTTGCCAAAAGATGCTGAGGGACCTTGTCAAAGGCTTTCTGAAAGTCCAGATACACTATATCAACTGACTCACCTTTGTCTACCTGTTTATTCACACCTTCAAAAAAACATATCAGATTAGTAAGACCTTCCTTGTCTAAAGCCATGTTGGCTGTCTCCCATTAGGCCATGACTATCTACATGCTGTGTAATTTTAAACATAGAAACATAGAAACATGATGACAGAAAAAGACCACATGGCCTATCTAGTCTGTCCTTCCATAACAACAACTACAACAGTCCACATTTTACCTTTAGAGATCCTCTGTGTTGGTCCCATGCTTTTTTGAATTCAGTTTCTGTCCTCATCTCTACCACCTCCACTGGGAGACTATTCCATGGATCCACTACTCTTTCTGTAAAGAAATATTTCCGCATATCACTCCTGAATCTATCTCCCTTCACCCTCATCCCATGTCCCCTCATAGCAGAACTTGCTTTCAATTGAAAGAGGCTCTCTCCCTGAACATTTATGCCACGGAGGTATTTAAACATCTCAATCATATCACCTCTATCCCGCCTTTCCTCTAAGGTGTACATATTAAGATCCTTAAGTCTGTCCTCATATGCTTTATAATGAAGCCCATTAATCATTTTAGTAGCAACCCTCTGCACCGACTCCATCCTGTTCACATCCTTTTGAAGGTGCGGTCTCCAGAATTGCGCACCATACTCCAAATGAGGTCGCACCAAAGACTTATACAGAGGCATTATCACCTCCTTTTTTCTGCTAGCCATTCCTCTCCGTATGCACCCAAGCATCCTTCTAGCTTTTGCCGTCGCCTTTTCTACCTGTTTAGCTACTTTAAGATCATCAGACACAACCACGCCTAGGTCCCGCTCTTCTTTAGTGGACAAAAGTACTTCACCTCCTATACTGTATTGCTCCCTTGGATTGCTGCAGCCCAAATGCATGACCTTACATTTTTTAACATTAAATCCCAGCTGCCAAATTCTAGACCATTCTTCAAGCTTAGCTAGATCCCTCCTCATGTTATCTACACCTTCCTGGGTGTCTACTCTATTGCAGATTTTGGTATCATCTGCAAAGAGGCAAACCTTACCCGACAGCCCTTCCGCTATATCACTAACAAAGATGTTAAAAAGAATCGGACCAAGGACAGATCCCTGGGGCACACCACTGGTAACATCCTTCTCCTCAGAGTGAGCTCCATTTACTTGTACTCTTTGTCGCCTCCCACCCAACCAATTTCTAACCCAAGCAGTAACTTTAGGGTCCATCCCTAGGGTGCTCAGTTTGTTTATAAGTCGCCTGTGAGGAACAGTGTCAAAGGCTTTACTGAAATCTAAATACACCACATCTAGAGCTCTCCCTCGGTCCAACTCCCTGGTCACCCAGTCAAAGAAATCAATCAGATTTGTCTGACAAGACCTGCCTCTGGTGAATCCATGCTGCCTCGGATCCTGTAATCCGCTGGACTCCAGAAACCTCACTATTTTCTCTTTCAGCAGCGTTTCCAATAATTTACTCACCACCGAAGTTAAACTAACCGGCCTGTAGTTTTCAACCACATCCTTACTTCCGCTTTTGTGTAAAGGCACCACATGAGCCTCTCTCCAGTCCTTTGGCACCATTCCCGACTCCAACGAGGCATTGAAAAGGTCAGTCAGTGGAGCTGCTAGAACGTCCCCAAGTTCCCTCAGTATTCTAGGGTGTATCCCATCCAGTCCCATCGCTTTGTCTACTTTAAGTTTAGCTAGTTTCTCACGAACACAGTCTTCTGAAAATTGTTCAAGATGTCCCTCACTTCTGTTCTTATTTGTGGGTGTTTTCTGAGGTCCTGCTCCTGGTTCTTCATCTGTGAACACAGAACAAAAATATTTGTTAAGCAATTCTGCTTTATCCTTATCAGCTTCTACATATTCCCCCCCTGTACCCTTGAGTCTGACAATACCACTTCACTACCACTTCAGTACCACTTTTGTTCTTTATGATGGTTTCTACCATCTTCCCCGGTACTGATGTCAGGTCACCGGTCTGTAATTTCCCGGATCACCCCTGGAACCCTTTTTAAAAATTGGCGATACATTGGCGACCCTCCAATCTTCAGGTATCACAGATGATTTTAATGAAAGTTCACAGATTACTAATAGCAAGTCTGCAATCTCATATTTCAGTTCTTTCAACACTCTTGGATGTATGCCATCCGGTCCAGGTGATTTGCTACTATTCAGTTTATCAAATAGTTGTAATACATCTTCCCCATGTAGCGATATTTCTCTCAATTCCTCTGCAGTATCACCTTTAAATACCACTTCAGTCTTGGGTAACATCCCTACATCTTCCTCAGTAAAGACCGAAGCAAAGAATTCATTCAGTCTCTCCGCTATCGCCTTGTCTCCTCTTACTGCCCCTTTTACCCCTCTATCATCTAATGGTCCAATTGACTCTCTCACAGGCCTTTTGCTACGAATGTACTTGAAAAAGTCTTTATTTTGTGTTTTTGCTTCGGTAGCAAGTTCCTTCTCAAATTTTCGCTTTGCCTGCCTTATCAATGCTTTGCATTTATCTTGCCAGTGCTTGTGCTGTTTCCAGTTTTCGTCGTTTGGCTCTTTTTTCCATTTCCTGAAATATGCGTTTTTGGCAGCAACAGCCTCTCTGACCTCACCTTTAAACCATGCTGGCAGTTTTTTGGACTTTCTTCCACCTTTCTTAATGAGTGGAATACAGCTGGTCTGGGCTTCCAGGATAGTATTTTTAAACAACACCCAAGCTTGATGTAAGTCTTTAACCTTTGTAACCGCTCCTTTTAGTTTAGTTTTTTCTTAACTATATTCCTTGCATACTTCACTTTATAAACTAGGCCTCAAATATGCACATACTAATGTGTGTGGGAGTTTATAAAATTACCTGCATAGTGAGCACATGGATAAGTCCTTTTGAATTTTGCCAACTATCTATAGTTAGGCGGAACACTCATACTCTACCCTGGCACTATTTGTATAATGCTTGGACTGTCTGTAAAATTTTCAGTGGCACTGTATGTATAGGGGATATTATGGTCCAAAGCAGAGCAAAAAAACACCCACAAGGGAGTGAACACACAAAAACAAGCAGGTGCAAAGGCAGGTGGCAGTCTAAAATTCTTTATTGCAAGTCAACCCCTACGTGTTTCGACTCAGAGGCCTTCTTCAGGGGGAACACCTCTAAAAAACAAATACAAACAATAACTGGAGCAGGTCGGACTCAATGCTCCATCCAGACCTTACCCTTTAACTTACCCATAGCCCTTCCCCCCCTTTCCATAAACACTCGAACACCAAATTTGGTAAAACATTTGGTCGCAGCTTTATTAAACCAATACAATGCATAACAGTAAACAGCCAATAACCATCATTTTCAGCCCCAGCGGAATGAGGCCTCACCAACCATGTCCATAGCAAGGTGGGCCCGCCTCCGCTTTCCCAACTTCTTTCCCCCTCCGGGCACCCGACTTCGACATATCATTAGCAAAGGTCCGCTCAGGGGTTCTCCGGGTCGGGGGTACCCCACCCCCATCCCAAGTTTATCCAAGGCTCTGGACCCCGGAAACCTCCAGGATCCCGCTCACCCCCCAACTGCGACACCCCTAATCCCGTCCTCATGACCTTGGGGCGGGAGGGTGGGCCGCCGTTCGCCGAAGCCTCGCAGACTGGCCCCCGATTCCGGCTCCTCTCCTCCACTGCCCTCGGACCTCCTATTTCATTGGCTCTCCCACATGCACCAAACACTGGGAGAGCCAATGAATTTAAAGGTACACCCCTGCGTCACCTAGCCTCCCCCCCCTCCCGCGAAGACGTCCCCGCATCTTGCCGCGCCGCCCAGTTACAGGCAGCCGGCTTGGGACACTGCCCTTCGCGGCCTTTATTAAATATAAAAGTGTAAACATGAAACCATAATATAACCAATATTAAAAACAAAACCTATCAATTAAAACACTTAAGAACAGTTATTTTAAAACAATAAATAAATAAACCAGTGTCTGCAAGTCAAAGAGAAAAAAAGGGAAAAAGAAACAGAGCAGCAAGGCTGAGTAATAAAAGATACAATCAAAAGATTAATAACCAAAGCCAAAAAGCATAAAAAATAAAATGCATATAAAATGAAATTGGTGAAAGAAGGGACAGACAGTCTGTTGGGAAATCAAAGCCAAAAAGCATTGCTGAAACAACAGCAGCATCTCAGTATACTAAGAAGCAAAGAAGGGATGAGGAAGACACACTAACAAGTGCAACATGGAAACCATTCGCTTGTTTTGTTGCTTGGGTGCAAATACCAGAATACTTAGTAATAACCTATTTGGTAGAAAACAATGTAAGTATTGCGCAACAATCAATGTAATAAGAGGCTATACAGAGCACCAGTTGTGGAGGCAATCTTAAAGTTTTACAGTGAGGAATGTGAAAAATAACGCCACAAAATCCAAATCATTGTGCCAAGCAGCTCCTACAGTGTGTGATCTGCAGGAACGGTTCATACATACTTGAAATGATCAGATGATACAGATCTTTTGAGCAGCTTGGCAGCAGGTGCGTGCTGTAATTATAAATCTTACACATCAGACTTAATGTCGGTTTCCAAGGCCTGATGTGAAGGGAACCCCCAGAACGTCCTACTGAGGAAAAAAGAACAACTAGGAGTCGCTATCAAGGTAGCAATAGCACCTCCGGTGTTGATGCTGAATAGGAATATAATCCCCCCAAAATGAAGACACAAACAAACTTTCAAAGGTAAGAAAAAAATGCCATACAGAATCCCAGTGCTACAGAGTCAATCAAAATCCTTTATACAAAAAAATTCTACATGAAATTAACCTTTGTGGTACTGAACTCGGCAAGTACTGAGAAAAACACTAGAAGTATTTGTTCACACACATGGCTATAAGTATTGCTGTACAATGGGAAATAAAATGAAAACTGCCTTAACCTGAGTGCTTACAAAAGGGCATTAGGTTATATAACAAGCACAAAGAAATATATAGAAAAGACAGAGTAATATCCTGTATGGAAAGAGAGAACTTGATACCTATTAGCGGAGCGCATGGTTTTAAACTGCCAAGAGATAAAGGAGTGTGCTGTGAAGCTGGCACGGATTTTAAAGCCGGCAGGGCACTTGCGTTCAGAAGCAGGGTCTTAATGCTAGTCATGTTATATGCAACACATCTTGTTCACCCAATTGTTATACTGTAAAAGACACAAAGTGCTTAATGTGTCACTAATAAAAGGGTCAATACCTGCAATAATGTTAAAATGAAACTATGAAAGAAAGGAAGAGAATGACACACTGCCCACGATTAATTGGACAGCCTGAAGGGAACAAGGAGCCAGCCCTGTATAAAGTTGCTTGTGTGGTTTATGAAAAATTACAGGCATTTAAGGGCAGGATAAAAGTATAAAAATATAGAATGAAGGGAAACACTAATAAAACAGAACATTGGAACCTAAAATCATAAAATGCTAACAGGCTAAAAATCGTGCAAACAGCCAAGTGCCGGCCATTGGATAATAAAAAGGATCCACCCTAGATGCAGATAATTGCTGATCATAACAGAGACCTAAAGTAAAAAATAAATAATAGATGGAGAATAAAAGAGGAGTGAATAAATAATAAAAAATGATCACATAAATAAAAAGCAAGAGGGACAAGCCATAAATCAACTTAAACCATAAAAGGCAAATAGAACCTGGACCAACTAGGAGCATGTTGGAACTGCATGTTCACTGACGACCCAACTAGTCAGCTATGACCCAACTGAAAAGGTGCTAAAACTAAAACTAAAATAAAAACGAACTGTAAAGAAAAATTACAAGGGGAAGGCCATAGGTTTGAAAATGGATATCCAGACATTTTGCACATCCACATGTAGGAAAAATAAATGTGCTAAACAAGCCACCATGCATGTTTAAGTACCGGATTTTACAACTTACACATGTAAGTGCCGACACTTACATGTGTATGGAGGATATTTTGCAAGCCTACATATATAAATGCCACCAATTAATAACAGATGCCACTGTCTCTAATCTAACTTTTGAGGGGAAAATAAACAATGGTGGATTAAGAGGATTATCCCTTAATCCCCCCTGTAAAGGGCTACCTGAACCCAGCACGTTTGTAAAGCCTAAATTTGCCAGGGAGCAAGTGTCAATTCCAATGTGGGCAATTGCAGTCATACACATATATTCCCTATATGAAATGGAGAATATACATGTAGATTTTTGACCCACCTAGGCCACTCCCTAATCATGCCCCTGACAGGTCTTCTCACAATTTCTACATAGTAAGGACATAAACATGTAAATTGATCACTTTCTAAAATCCCGAGGCCGCGGGCAGGGTCCCGGCGGCCGATATTAACCGGGCGCGCGGCCCGGCGCGAAGACCCTGTGCGCGGCTCGGGCGGGGGTGCGTGCGCGCGGCCCTGAGGCGGCGCGCGCGCGTCGTTTAAATTGATTGGCTCCCGTGGGTCGCGGTCCCACGGGAGCCAATTAGCGCCTCGGGGGGTTGGGGAGCGGAGGGGGAATTGAGCCGAGCAGCCTCCGCGTGGTCAGTCGTGCAGAGGCTGCGTTCGGTGGCGGCGTACCTGCGATCTGTTGGAGACTGTCGGGTGCTGCGGGTTGGAGCGGGAGCCTGAGCGGGAGCTGGTGGTGCTCCGCATGTCTCCGGGTGAGTGTGGGGCAGCTTGTCAGGGTCGCGGGTAGTAGTTGGTTGCTGCATGTGGTGGGGCCTAGCGGGTCAGGGTTTTCGTGTGGCAGGTCGCTGCCGGTTTTCAGTTACAAAAAAAAAAAAAAATCGAATAGAAAAGGGTGACAGGAGAGATGCCTGGCAAGGCAAAGGCTAGGGGTTCGGCCCCTGCTACAGCTGCGGCAAAGGGGCGGGGGTCTAGGGCAAGGGGGGGTACTGGGAGAGGTAGGGGGTTGCCTGGGCCTGTCTGTGGGGTTGGGGTGGGGGTTCTGGAGGGGGGTGGGGGGGGGTGAGCGGGGCCGGGGAGGTGCGGTGCGGGGCTGAAAAGGCGGGAGAGGTTCCCACCCTCACGGTGGGTCTCAGGCGGGGGTTGTGGGGGGGGCTGTGGGGGGGGCGGGGGGTGAAGTCGGGGCACCGGGCCAATGGGGGAGGGCTCGGCCCGATGGGGGCACCGTGGGTTGATGGCTGTGGTGGGCCCGCGGGTGGTTCCTGGGCCCCGGTGGCTTTGGCACGCCGGGGGGGGGGGCTTCCCCGTGGGAGCAGTGGATGTTTGGGGGACAGGGTACATCTAGGGCGGGGTGGGGAGGTCCTTGTCCTCCGGCCTGGCCGGTGTCAGTTTCCCCCCCTGTTTTTCCCTTTTTGTCTCCACAGGGGCAGTTTCTGGCGCAGACCTCGTGGCCCGTGGGCGCGGCTGGCGGAGAGAGCTGGATGAGTCCTTCGGCTTTGGCGGAGTCGCAGCGTGGAGCAGCAGCGGAGGCGGCCCAGCGGTGTTCCCGGGATGTGGCGTGCGCCGATGGCGAGGACCTCGCGGTGGCTGGTCAGCGGACAGCTGCTTCGGGTGAGTTGAAGGGGAAAGGGGGTGAGTCAAAAAAAAAAAAAAAAAGGGGGGCTTCGCGCAAAAAGCACCGGCGGTCGTGTCGGCGGTGGCGCGGCTCGGACTCGTCCTCGTCTTCTTCCTCCTCGAGTGGTTCGTCCGGGGGGTCGGTCAGGGGGGGTTTGGCAGCTTCCGGAGTGCGGGGGGGGCTTAGGTGTGGGTGGGGGGGCCTCTTCGGTGGTGTCTTTGCCGGAATTGTGGGGGGGGGTTGCCACGTAAGCTGCGGCTTAAAATCCGAATGCGGCGCTACATTGATATCTTCCGTTTGTTAGAGGGGAGGAAGCGCTCGGGTGAACGTCGGAAAAAGAGGAAGGACGACGAGAAGGCCGGCCAGGTTAGGAAGGTGGCGCGTAATGTGGTTAACTGGACTTGTTCCTTTTTGCGGTTGGCCAGTGTTTTGGGCCAGCGAGATCCGGCGCAGTATGGGATGCTGCTGGCATATGCTGATTCCATCCTCGAGGCGTCTCAGGCGCACGATGGCTGGTCTTGGCTGAATTCCGATGAAAAGTTCAGGGACCGGATGGAGGAAAGCCGCTCGCTATCGTGGGGCACGCAGGACATTACCCTGTGGTTGACCCAGATGTCGGCGAGGTCCGGTGCGGGTGCTGGGGGCGGGGGTAAGAGTGGTGTCGGGGCGGTTGAGGGGGTGGCGCGGCCCTTTCGAGGGGGGGCAGCCGGGGCGCCCTCAAAGGCAGTCTCGGCCGGGAGCGGTGACGTGTGCTGGCGTTTCAACCACTCCACCTGTCCTTTTCCCGATTGCAAGTTCCAGCATGCCTGTTCCTTGTGCGGGGGTCCCCATTCCGCAGTCAAGTGCATTGAGAAGGGCACCTCTGGCATGGCCGGTCCTGCCCCAAAAGGGCAGTGTGTGGCGCGGACGCGCCCCCTCGCCGGTGCGGGTGGAGGCCTTTTTAGGGTGGCTAAGTCGTTATCCCCGGAGGCATGAGGCGGCGATTCTGGGTTTTGGGTTTAGGAACGGTTTCGTTATCCCGGTGAGGGGGTGGTGTCGGCGCTGTCTGCTTGGAACTCCCCCTCGGTACGTTGTTGGGCGGAGGTGGTGCAGGGCAAATTGCTGAGCGAATTGCAATTGGGGAGGGTGGCGGGCCCCCGTTCTCGGAGCCTCCGTTTTCTCACATAGTGATTTCGCCTTTGGGTGTTGTGCCCAGGAAGGAGCCGGGCAAATTCCGGTTGATTCACAATGTGTCTTGTCCAATCGGGGCTTCCGTGAACGACTCTATCCCGCGTCCATTGTGTACAGTTCGCTACGCTTCCTTCGATAAGGCGGCTTTGCTGGTGTGCGGAGCCGGTCGGTCGGCGGTACTGGAAAAGGGGACATTGAATCGGTTTCGTTTGTTGCCCGTTCACCCGTCTTCCTTCCCCTTGCTGGGATTTTGCTTTCCAGGTGGGTATTATTTTGACAAGTGTATGCCGATGGGCTGTTCTATATCTTGCGCTTGCTTTGAGATGTTTAGCCCTTGGCGGACGGGAAGACCGAGGGTCCGACTACGCGGTTGACCTTTTGGGTGTGGAATTGGATTCGGAGGACATGGTGGCGCGTTTGCCTCACGACAAAGTTGCTCGATTGCGGATTTCGGTGGCCAATGTGTTGTCGGCTCGCAAGGTTTCTTTGCGGGAGTTGCAGTCCCTGTCGGACGATTCCGATGGGGCGAGTGTTTTTCCAGGAGGTTGGCCTGTGCGACGGTTGGGGTGCGGAAACCTCATCATCGGATTCGGGTGTCGGCCGCAATGCGGGCAGATTTGCGGGTGTGGGATCGTTTTTTGCGGGACTTCGGGGACTTCTGTTCTGCTGGAGCCCGAGGTATCCAGTGACGATTTACAGTTGTACACTGATGCGGCGGGGGTGACGGGCTTGGGCGTGTATTTCGGAGGGGCCTGGTGCGCGGATCGGTGGCCGGAGTCCTGGCGTGCGGCGGGCCTGACCAGGACTATCACAATTTTGGAGCTCTTTCCGATTCGGGTAGTTTTGGCGCTCTGACCGGAGCGCCTTCGGAACAGGAGGGTGCTTTGGTGGTGTGATAACGCGGCGGTCGTAAGTGTGATTAACTGATACACTCCAAGTTGCGTGAGGGTAGCTGGCTTGATGCGGGAAGTCGTCTTAGCGTGTTTACAGTTGAATGTGGCGGTGCGGGCTCGGCATATTCCGGGTCCACTAATGGGATTGCTGATGCTCTTTCTCGTTTTCCGTGGGAGCGGTTCAGGGTGCTGGCCTCCGAAGCGGACCAGGACGGAGCGGTGGTCCCAGAGAAATTGTGGAGCATTGGCCTCGAGAGATGCTAGACCTGCTGAGGAATTTGGTGTCTGCTGGGACCTGGTCGGCGTACCGGCGGGTGTGCGACCGGGTGGTCGCTTTTTTGTTCTCTTGCGGGTGGCAGGTGGGGGGGGGGGTCCCGGAGGGTTTGCTGGCTCAATGTATTGTGGCGGCCAAGGGCGCCGGTTTATCGCGGTCGGCGGTGCGCTCGCATTTAGCGGGGTTTAGCTTTTTGCGAGCGCGGTGGGTTGGGGTTCCCTGGCTGGGAGGGTCTTCACGCGTCGGCTGCTGCAGGGTTGGGAGCGGGTGCAGCCGACGCCGCGCGATTTGCGGTTGCCAATCACGCATGGGCTACTGGTGCGCGTTTGCGGGGCCTTAGGGCAGGTGGCTTCGTCTGAGTATGCGGCTTCCTTCTTTCGGGCATTTTTTGTCTTGCCTTTTTTGGGGCGTTTCGTATCGGGGAGCTGGTTGCGGGCTCTGGCCGGGGGGGGGGGGTTGGGGGGCTGTTGGCACGTCACGTCCGGGTGGTAGAAAGGGGGATGCGGATCCTGTTAGCTAAGTCCAAAACAGTTCCGCTTGGAAGAGGTTTGTGGGTGTGCCTGGGCGTGGGCGCGGAGCCTCGGACTTGCCCGGTTCGGGCGTTGCGCCAGTATCTTGCGGTGCGGCCGGCGGGCGCAGTTGGGTTTTTCGTACACATGGATTCTCAGGTTTTAACCCGCTTCCAGGTTTCTGCGGTGTTGCGGATGGTGTTGTCCGCGGTGGGGGAAGGTCCACTTCGATTTGCTCCCCACTCTTTTCGGATTGGGGCTGCCACTAGTGCGGCGGCTGCGGGGTTACCGGCTCAGGTCATTCCGGGCATTGGGAGGTGGCGTTCTTCGGTTTTAAGGGGTATGTTCGGCTATAGGTGCCGGGGGGTTGTTGGGTGGGGGCTTTAACTTTCTCTTTCTCTTTCAGATGGGGGTGTCGGACCTGGTGGATGTTGGGTTGCTGGCCACTCTTTCGTCCATTGGGCGGGTCAGCGTGCGGCGGACCGCCCTATCGGCGTCAATTTGGGATTGAACCCATCGCCGGTGGCTGTCCAATGGCTGGACGTGCGAGGCATGCGGTGGCCGCGGTTGCTGCCTTGGCTACGATGCCACGGGAGGACGTCGCGGTGGACGGCCGCCCTGTTGGTTCCTTTGGGTGGCAATGACCTGGTGTCCTGGTCCTGCCTGCAGCTGATCCGGGCGGTTCAAGATGATCTGGGACTGGTGTTGCGGATGTTTCCCGGTGTTATTGTTCTTTGGTCAGACATCATTCCCAGGCCGGCCTGCCGGGATCAGTGTCATTGGTCCCGGGGGTTGACCAAGGTCAATCGCCAGATTGGTCGTTGGGTCTGTGAGAGGGGCGGGTATCAGATCCTCCACGCCTGGGTGGACGTGGGGTGTTTGGGCCTCTATCGGGCTGATGGGGTTCATTTGTCGCCAGTTGGCATGGACCTACTCCTTAAGGACTGGCAGGAGGCCTTGGAATATATGTCTGGCCATGATACACGCTGGTCGCAGCTTGGGGCCTGGGGGGGCGGCACATGAGCAGGGCTATGTGCCGGTGGCGGGATCCCGGAGGTTTCCGGGGTCCGGAGCAGCAGGCTACATTGGGCGGGGGCGGGGTGCCCCTGACCCAGTCAAACCCTCGGCCGACTTTTGCTTAGCATGGCGAGGTTGGGGAGAGGGGTATGGTAACTTGCCGGGTGGCGAGTTATGGCATTAGCGGTGGCAGGCACTTTGCTGAGGTAGGGCTGGTGCAGCTGGGTGCCGCTAATTGAGGGGTTTGGAAGTTCATGGTTGTTTTGTTAAATTGTTATGGCTAATAAAAGCTGCGACCAGTTGTGTTCCATAAAATTTTGGTGTGATGTTTTTTGTGGGGGGGGGGGGGCGGGGTTGTGGTGGAGCGGGTGGAGGGGGGGTGCGAGAGGTAGGGCCCTGGAGCGCCGGGTCCGCCTGCCTCGGTTATCCCAAGGCCGCGGGCAGGGTCCCGGCGGCTGATATTAACCGGGTGCGTGGCCCGGCGCGGGGACCCTGTGCGCGGCTCGGGCAGGGGTGCGTGCGCGCGGCCCTGAGGCGGCGCGTGCGTGCGTCGTTTAAATTGATTGGCTCCCGTGGGTTGCGGTCCCATGGGAGCCAATTAGCGCCTCGGGGGGTTGGGGAGCGGAGTGGGAGTTGAGCCGAGCAGCCTCCGCGTGGTCAGTCGTGCGGAGGCTGCGTTCGGTGGCGGCGTCCCTCCCACCCACCCAAACCGTAGGCGGTGGGTGTTTGGGGGGTTGCAGCGGGGGGGGGGGGCGGGATCCCGGAGGTTTCCGGGGTCCAGAGCAGCAGGCTACATTGGGCGGGGGCTGGGTGCCCCTGACCCGGTCAAACCCTCGGCCGACTTTTGCTTAGCATGGCGAGGTCGGGGAGAGGGGTATGGTAACTTGCCGGGTGGCGAGTTATGGCATTAGCGGTGGCAGGCACTTTGCTGAGGTAGGGCTGGTGCAGCCGGGTGCCGCTAATTGAGGGGTTTGGAAGTTCATGGTTGTTTTGTTAAATTGTTATGGCTAATAAAAGCTGCGACCAGTTGTGTTCCATAAAATTTTGCTGTGATGTTTTTTGTGGGGGGGGGGGGGGCGGGGTTGTGGTGGAGCGGGTGGAGGGGGGGGGGTGCGAGAGGTAGGGGCCTGGAGCGCCGGGTCCGCCTGCCTCGGTTATCACCATTTCCATGTGTAAATGCCCAATTTTATACATGGAAAGCACAAATATGTCTTTTAAAATAGTCTCCATATTAGGTGCCACTATCTGGACAAGTTCTTTTGAATATCTGGCCCTTGTGTGCATATATGCCTGATCACCAATTTTCAAAAGGAAACTCTGCAAGAAGCCCACAATTACAGAGCTTTGCTGAGAGGCTGAAAGCTGGCCTCCTCATGTATCAGGGAGTTTTCTAATGACATTTATCCATGAGCTCAGTGGGTAGGCTGGAGCTGAAAGTCAGCACACATGTACATGTGATCAGACATTTGATCCATAATCCACTTGACAATTGGGTTGTGATCTAATGTTTCTAAGCTTTCATGAGACCACACATCCTTTTTTGTACATAATCTCATATATTGCTATTATGTAGAATGCTGAAGAAGACAGAAAACATGGCAACATAATTGGTTCCAGCCATGAGGTAGACGAAGATTTGCTGAAAACCACAACAAAAGACTATGCAAGTTAATTTATCTGCTTTACAATCTTTATTTATTTAACGTGATTCAGAACACAATGTTTAATAGCATTTGGCAGATATTAACAGTGCAGCAGGAGATGCCAATATTTTTTGTTTGCATATAAAGTTATTGTCGATATGAGAAATGTTGCTCTTCTTGGCAAGGGGGAAATGGTGATATTGCTGTAGTGGTTTTAGCACCTCAATAATTGTTTCTAAGAGAAACATTTGATGTGTGACCATCAGCCAAAAAGCATGAAAAACTCAGTTTAAAATAGGAAATAGATAAATATTGATACAGAAGGGAGACATGCAATCAGAATATTCAGTAACAAGTAATCTTGCTGCATGTTTCATGTTTAGAATTACATTTTTGCTCCAGTGCTTCAGTACAAAAATTGACCCTATTTTGCACCAGTGTTTCCCCCCACTTAAAACACTGAAAGATTCAATATTTAACTTCTCCAATACTTTAACAGATTACTAATTCACAGCAGCATTGATCACATCAATATAGGACAAAAAGGATGGGAACAGTGGAAAATGGAGCCTCATCTTCCCCACATAAGGGCTCCATCTTAACAATATCTTGCTTTAAGGATTCTTTAAAGGGATTACACTACCCTAACTGGTAGAAAAATGGTATATAAGCCTAGTTAATTAACTAATTAACTAACTAACTAACTAACTAACTAACTAAATAATACACATTATGGGGGTCATTTTAAAACTTTTAGTTATGATTTGGATGTCCAATTCACGGAGAAGTCCCCAAAGCCATTTTACAAATGGCTTTTAAAGACGTCCCTGCACTGGGGGCATTCAAGTAGTCAGGGGGTGTAGTGGAGGTGTGTCTGGAGAGGTGCAATGGACTTAGATGTCCCCATTCGATTTCAGAAATGTCAGGGATGTATGTAGGCTTGTCCATGTTTTGACCTGCTCCAGGCAAGAATAGGCATCAGGAAAGTGCTTGTTTTGGCCTTAAAACATCCAGAGAATGCAGAGAAGATGGAGTGTTAAGTGACTAGCCTAAGATCACAAAGGCTCACACTGGGATTTGAATCCTGGATATCAGGGGCAGTGGAATGGCTATATGATTGGGTGGTGGGGGGGGGGGGGGGCAAGCTGCACCCTGACTCCACCCCAAGCTCTGCCTTAACTCTACCCCTAGCCCTCGTGGCCTTCCCTTCCTGTTCTGTCCTCTGAGATTCCACCTTCCGCGGGCAGAAGAGAAAGGAATGGCTGCAATCGTGGCAAAGACTCCTTCTTTCTGCCCACAATTGATTGGATCCCCCGTAGGCAGACGACCTGTGTGGAGGCCACGATCACTGCTTTCCCCTCCTCTTCTGCCCACGGGGATCCAATCTCCAGAAGGCAGACAGAAGGAGTCTTTGCTGTGATCATGGTTGCTCTCTTCTCTGCTGCATTCTGATGCCTATGCTGACAACCCTGCTCCTAACCCACTACTTTAGCCATTAGGCTGTTAGGTGTCACTGTTCTGAAATGCTATTCTGGGAATGTCTATGTAGACATTTCCATAGACTTCCATATCAGGCACATCCACGTTTGTGAAATCATGCCCAAACTTGCAAGTGTCTACTTTTTCCTCAGACTTTCTAGCTTGGACGTCATAGATTGCACTTGCATGTCCTTTATAAATTGTGCCTTCACACCTCTGCTTAGAAACATGACGACAGAAAAAGACCACATGGCCTATCTAGTCTGCCCTTCCATATCAACTACAGAAGTCCCCTTATGCAGAGGGATCTTCCTTCATGTATGCCATTCATGGCAAAACCCAAGACTCTTGGCTACCACATCCTGGAAACTGCACAAGGATTTGACATATCAAAAGCCAGAATTGTGACCATTGTCACTAACTCATGCTATCATTTTCATAAAGGCTTTTCTTACTTGTGAGAAGATATATGATATCTTTCAGTGGCGCTAAGTGAGCATGAAAAGATGTCTTCTTTAAAGTAAACCAGTCGCACTGCCCCTGTGGTAGCACAACTCATTACAAAATTGCAGGGATCACGGGCTGTACTTGTTGCCTGACTAAACACATGTCCACAACAGTAGTGCCACTGTTGCTGCTGTCATTGTCACTACACGCATTTCGTCAATCAATTGGTCCTCCCAGATCAAAAACATCACGGATGTATTCTGGTGCTCGGGGACATCCATGGCACTTGCACAGGGATGTCTGCACATGTCCAGGAGGGGCAAAACGGGCATGTGGTTTGCGTGGAGCCATATATATCGTATTTCAGAAAGGCCTATGTATGTTTTTGGACTTCCCCATGGACGTGCCTGTTATTCCTGCCAGAGAGGGGTTCACAAGGCCAGTACTTAGTAAATTTTCTGCTGTGTGCTACAATCTGTCCCTGCAAGTGAGTGTGTGTGTGTGTGTATGGTTTAAGGTTGCATGGGAGGATCTGGTGTGCTGATCTGCACTTTAGGAAGGACATGAATGCCTGGCCAGTACCTGGACCTTACAGATGACTGCAGTGTCACCAGATTCCTCTGTGATAGGGAAGGCATACTATGGCAGGCGCTGACTGATGTTGTGCCAATATTCCCCAGATTGTGCCATGAGGCCTACATCCTTACGCAAGCTTCGAGAGTGGTTCTATATCTGGAGGCTGGCTACTTGGAATGATGACATAGGGATCCCCCCCTCTGATGCCCACACAGGCCTGACCAGGGAAGCATTGCCACAAAGCAAACTGTGGGAAGACAGGTAGGGTTGCCCCACAGATAGCAGATGTGTACTGACCAAAATAAGCCAGGACAGAGAGTGGACATTGTATGGGACAGATGTAGCCACATGTAGAGAACTGCTGTGAGAACTGTCAGTACCCAGATATGTAGGAAACAAATGCCATAGCCAAAAAGCCATTTGTAGCTCAGCAATATTATGCATCCTTTGGGGAATTGCAAAGTTAGTTTAGTTTTTTGTGAACTTGGTAAAAGTTCATAGTTAGCATTTTATGTGGAGCCTGATTCAGAAAGGGGCACATCCAGGCCAAGTGCACGTTTCCAGGGAAGATGTGCATGCAGAGCACCAATCCACAACCCTGCATATACACACACATGGGGATGTAGAATCAGCATGTGGCCGTTCCTGATGAAGTACACCTAATTGGCGGCCTATTGCACCATCCTGAGCAATGCACAAGTGTAGGCCATACGCACACTGCACATGTTGCCCCAGCCGCCCCATGCACCTACAACCCCAAATATTTCCTCAACTCCATGTCCTGAAGACCACGTGCGACTGGAACCCCATCATAACCACACATCAACATGGCTTCCAAGCAGCCCAATTTCAGCAAGGCGGAGATAAGGCTGCTGGTGACCATGGTGCAATGGAGCAGGGGGAGACTCTCCTCCTCACCGGACAGAGGCAGCCAAACCACATAGCAACACGCAGGGGCTGGGAACACATCAGGACCATTCTCGCCCAGTAAGTACATCACAAAACAGACAAACCTAGAAACACAGAGAAGTGGGCAGGCTAGAGCAGCACAGAAGATGGCACAGAGACAGGCATGCACCAAGGTGGAGAGGAAGGGCAGGGGAAGTCAGGATCTGCCCCTGGCAGAAAGCAGTCAGGCTGCACAGTGACAGCACAGACAGGGCAGCCCCACAGCAGGGGCCTAGGAAACAAGGGAGAACAGGATGCAAGCAGGCCCACAGTGAAGACACAGGGGAACACAGAGACAGATGAAGGAACGCGCATTGCAGAGAGCAGTCTCAGAATGTCAGCTCACTGAACTCGAACAGCACATCTTTGCTACAATACAGCGTATCCTTGCTACAATTGACCTGCCCCCTCAAGGGGTATAGGCCCTCTCGACACATCTCAGTCATCCCAGGAGCAAGGTACATGTGTGCTGTGTGTGTCCCTGCCCTTTACCCCGTGTGCAACTGCCCCCCCCCCCACTATGTGCATGCACACATGTGCACACAGCCACCACCAGTGGCTGCCATGTTGTCCCAACCGTGCTGCTGCTGCCAGCCACACTCACATTGCGTGTGGCTGCTCTGATATTGGCCTATGTGTTGGGGCATTGGCAACATGACTGCTAGCTGGTGGTGGCAGGGCTGACTGCACAGGGCTCCAGGGAGGTTGTCTGTGCACAGGCCTATGTGCCCATCTGGCTCCACAAATGGTGACAGGGTGTGTGGCCAACCATGCCAGCAGCTCCTCTGTGCTTGTGCAGCCTACTGGCTCATCTGCATGGCTGCAACACTACCACTCCATCGTTGTCTGTTTTGGCGGTTGCAGATCTGACCCATCAATGTTGTCTGTGTCTTCACAGGTGCCCATGCTGTAGCTCCAAAGACAGTGGTGCCTGCTCTGCTGACAGTGTCCATGGAAGATATCATAGGATTGGGGGGGGGGCCCTCTGATGCCCCACTGCCATGCACTGCTGATCCCACCACACTGCAGCAGCTACCTGATGGCCCTAGCCTGGATGATCTGGAGCTCTATGTCCCTTCACCATCAACTCCACCAGCCTATTGATGACGGCGATGTCCAGGGTGGGGCACACCCACAGTAGTGTACAGCAACACCTGTGGGTAAGTGCTGAGCATCTGCTTGCTCACAGTGCCACCCAGCAGGCATAGTCTGAGAAACAGCTGGAACTGCTGTGCCAATCCATGGCATTGCAGGAGATGCATGTCATGACCACAGAGCAGCTGACCGTGGCTACCAGCACCCTCCAGGCTACCATGGTAGAGATCCTGATGGAGCTGCATCATGTCTCTGGGTGGTCTGTCTCTACAAAGCTACATGCACACTCCAGTGTGCCTCCCAGGGGGTCTGGGCAGGGGTGTGGTGGGGCAGCTCCCACAGCTGCAGCATCCTCAGCAGCATGTGCACCTGTGCCTCCACACCTGGGTCCTAGTGGTGTGACAATGCGGACCTCTACGCGTACCCACACCATTGTTGGTCAGCCCACCACATAGGTACCCCCTCTCCTTGGACCAGTTCCATGGGGCAGTGGCACATGGATGGTGTTTCCCCCATTCTATGAGGGTATAATTGAGTCAGGCAACATGAGCTCTGACACCTCTGGGTCCAAGGACTCACCACCTGTGACCATGGTGACCGAGGCATAGGTGCATGTGCCCTCAGGGAGGGGGAGGGAAAGGGGCGGGCATGAGGGAGGGGCCTCAGAGGGGTCATCTAGCACCACGGTTGGGGAAAGGCATGCTTGGTGGGTGGGGTTGGGGTCCAAGGGGGTGCACAGGCGGTGTGGGTTTGGCCAGAGGTGTGTGGGGTGGGTGTCAGTCACATTCCAGGGCTGTCTGTGCGACATTGTGGCATGTAGGTGGGCATGGGTGGTTGGGGAGTGGGTGAGTCCACAGGATAACATTGCCTCATAAGTCTGGTCTTGGGTGGGTGCAGGGGACACACTGTTCTGCGGGAAATGGACACATATGGTCATATATTGCTGCAGGACTTGCATATTGATATGTCTATGCCAGCCATGCACTGTCCAGCCCTGGTTCTGGTGTGTGTGGCATCAGTCTGATGGTCAGTGCCCCTCTGTTCCACCTCTGGGGGTCACTGTTGGGGGCATTTGCCAGCATTACCGCATACATGGGGCACCAGTCCATGCTGTGGCCATTGGCACATTTGTCATAGCCTCCTCCCATGTGGGTCTGCTTGGACAGACATCCACTGCCATAAAATTTGGTGCTTGCCCTGGGTATCACACCTCATGGACAGGTATGTGGGTGTTGTGGTGCTTTGTCTGGCATCCAGTCCCATACCTCTAGCCATTGGTGTTTCCATGGGCCAACAGTGTTGAGTCTGGTCAGGCATGTGCTGTGTCAGGCCAGCCCCTGTGTTAGCTCTCTGCATCCACAGCTCTCATTCACCCTGGCTTGCATTGGTTACACACAGGGGGCCATTGTTGTGTTCAGGACACATACAATACATATCTTACAACTGCAAATCTGTTTGACCACAATGAAAAGATCTGGATAATGCATGGGTGGGGTTTGCTCCTACTAACCTCTAATGTGGCTCTACATATGGCAGCTGGATACTGCCACTCTACACCTGGCTTGCACCTTGGACATCTCTCCAGTGGTTCCACTTATCCATACCACAGCTCTGGACTGCATCGTTCTCTGGCAACATGGCTGGGATATTAAACATTGGGCGTCCTTCCACCACTGCCAGTGATGTCCCCATATTTCATGCCTTTCCTAAAGTGGCCTGAGTAACTTTACATCTGGGGGACACTTTTGCTTTAGATAATAACATATCTCATCTGGGGGAACAACAGACATTAGGTTCCCTTTCATTCTGTGGCAGATGATTCTACTGTAGCCTTTGGGTGACCTATCCATTAGATACCTGTCTCTGCCATTGGCACACATATTCAGTGGCCTACTCCTAGGGAATAATTTACTTGGTACCGTGATTATGTGGGGCTTCATTATAAAGCATATGAGGACAGACTTAAGGATCTTAATATGTACACCTTAGAGGAAAGGCGGGATAGAGGTGATATGATTGAGATGTTTAAATACCTCCGTGGCATAAATGTTCAGGGAGAGAGCCTCTTTCAATTGAAAGCAAGTTCTGCTACAAGGGGACATGGGATGAGGGTGAAGGGAGATAGATTCAGGAGTGATATGCGGAAATATTTCTTTACGGAAAGAGTAATGGATCCATGGAATAGTCTCCCAGTGGAGGTGGTAGAGATGAGGACAGTAACTGAATTCAAAAAAGCATGGGACCAACACAGAGGATCTCTAAAGGTAAAAAGTGGACTATTGTAGTTGTTGATATGTAAGGACAGACTAGATAGGCCATGTGGTCTTTTTCTGTCATCATGTTTCTATGTTTCTATGGTGGCAACATTCATGGTTATGGGTCACACCTCAATCTCTGTGCATCCTCTTTATCCATGTATTTGTTACATAGTCATATATGGTTGGTAGCACATATCTTTGTTGACAAATTTGGAGGGTTGTTTCAGAGGTATTGCCACATCACAACAGCAGCAGTAACATGTGTGGACTGCCTTTCACATGGAAATGTCCTCTTAGGAGTCTTGTTGCTGTCAAGAGGCGTACCACTTTAACATTCCCCAGAGGGGTTGTGTGGGCACTCCGAGGGGGGTTCTTGGGCAGGACCATGGTGTAGATATGGGTTCCCCTAGTCACATATCATGCTATGATTGCATTATGTACCCTACCAAAAATCCCCTAAATAATCCCCCCCCGTGAACCAAAAATATATCTTTTTGTCGGACCGCAATGAGGGAGGTTCAGATAGACTTCAAAACCACACCCGTCAATTGGGGTCCATTTTAATCACAAACACAGTTCTTTAGTGAATATTGTAAAAAACCTATCTTGAAATGTTGGGAGAAGAAGCGCAAATCGTTGTGTAAAACGTCCCAGATTCATAGAACACGACGTGCACGTTTCGGGACAAGCAGTCCCTGTATCAAGTGCTCTCACGTAAGTCACATCAGTTTGATTCTTCTATATGATAAGAGAAGAATCAAACTGATGTGACTTGCGTGAGAGCACTTGATACAGGGACTGCTTGTCCCGAAACGTGCACGTCGTGTTCTATGAATCTGGGACGTTTTACACAACGATTTGCGCTTCTTCTCCCAACATTTCAAGATAGTTTTTTTACAATATTCACTAAAGAACTGTGTTTGTGATTAAAATGGATCCCAATTGACAGGTGTGGTTTTGAAGTCTATCTGAACCTCCCTCATTGCGGTCCGACAAAAAGATATATTTTTGGTTCACGGGGGGGGGGATTATTTAGGGGATTTTTGGTAGGGTACTTTCATGCATCTCTGGTAGCGGGATTTTTTTGAGTGATGATTGCATTATGATTGGAGTGGAGGAGTGGCCTAGTGGTTGTGGCAAGGTACTTCAGGGCGGAAGGTCGGGGGTTCAAATCCCACTAGAGGACAGCAACCTTGGGCCGGAAGGATTGGGGTTTCTAGTCCCACAGGTGCTCCTTGTGGTCTTGGGCAAGCCACTTAACCCTCCATAGCCCATGTTCCCTGTAAAATAGTTATCTCCAAGTTATAATGCCCTGTTCAATGTAATTTCAGTTTGTTCAATGTAAACCGCACTGATGCAGAATAGCGTGGTATATAAGAGAATGTAAATAAATAAAAAATAAATAAATTATGTGCATGTCTGTCCCACAGACATGTCTATATTGGACATGGGCACCGTTTGCACCTGATTCCGCATCCATGGGTCTGCATGTGCCTGCGGGACCGTAGACTGTGTTTTGCGGGACTCGTGCAGACACTATTCAGCCAACCCCCTGCCTCGGACATGGGGAATGGTTTCAGACGTTCCCACACACACCGTATACTGGGATGTTAGATGTGTCCAATCCTGCCCGTCCCCACACTGTACCCGCTGACACCACGCCCCTCTTGTAGAATGTGCATCTCCTGGGCTGCCCGTCATAGACAGCAGTGTGTTAATGCACAGTAGACATTACTACCAATGTGATATTACAGCTGCAGCAGCTTGGACCATACCTCAGTCCCCCTCATGCACTGTGGGGCACTAACTAGGCCCAATGCAAACCTATATGGAGTTCCAGAATGTAAATGTCAACATGTATGTCAGGACATACCTTGCATCTACTACTACTATTTAGCACTTATAGAGCACCACGCACGCAGCGCTGTACAGCTAACCTACAAGAGGCAGCCCACATACAAAGACAGTCCCTGCCCATCAGAGTCATGCTCATCGGAGCTTACAATATAGTCAGAATAATACAGAGCAAAGGTCAGTTCAGTGCAAGGCATAAGATAAGGATATAGGTCAGGATCTGAAAGCAATGGTGAAGAGGTGGGTTTTCAATCTGGATTTGAAGAGGGCGAGGGAGGGTGCTTGGCGCACAGACACAGGTAGGCTGTTCCAGGCGTAAGGTGCAGCGAGGTGGAAGGAGCGATGTCATGAGTTGGCGGTGCGGGTGAAGGGCATAGATAGAAGTAATTTGCCATCGGAGCGCAGGTTCCGAGAGGGGATTTAGGGAGAGATAAGAGATAAGAGGTATTGAGGGACTGTGGAGTGAATACATTTATAGGTCAGTAGGAGAAGCTTGAATTGGATACGGAATTGGACAGGGAGCCAGTGAAGCGACTTGAGGAGTGGAGTAATGTGGGCATGGCGAGGCTGGCGGAAGATTAGTCGAGCAGCTTGATTTTGTATAGATTGAAGGGGAAGGAGGTGGCTCACGGGGAGACCCGCAAGCAGTACGTTGCAGTAGTCGAGGTGAGAGGAGATTAAGGAGTGGATAAGGGTTTTGTTAGTGTGTTCAGAGAGGAAGGGGTGGATTTTGCTAATGTTGTAGAGAAAGAGGCGGCAGGTCTTAGCTACAAGTTGAATATGTGCGGAGAAGGAGAGAGAGGTATCAAAGATAACCCCTAGATTGCAGGCTGAGGGAACAGGAAGGATAGTGGAACCGTCCACATAGACCAGTGGTTCTCAACATTTTTTGTACCGTGACCCCGTTTTACCATTGGTCAACTTGTGGTGACCTCCAATGTTAAAATCAAATGCGTCTCTCTTCCTTTACCGTTAACGCATTGTCGCTGTAATCATTTGTTGAATTCTTAATATATTATAGGCCTTTGCAATATGTTTTTATTTAAAAGATTTACTTATTTAAACCACAATAATTAATCACAATAACAAGTAACAATATTTGATTTCAAAATTATGATGATTTTGTAGTCATATCACTAATATGAAATAAAATTATTTTTTCTACCTTTGTTGTCTGACCAATTTATTCTCTGATCATGCTGGTCCCGATCTGAGGCTTCTGCTTTCCTGTCTTCTCTTAGCTCTCTTTCTGTGGTCTATGGTCCATCTGCCATTTCTTATCTCTTCTTTCGTTTTCTTCATGTCTTTCCATCAGCCTGTTTCTAGTCCCAGTAACCCTCCCCAGTATCAGCCCCTTTCCAGTCCTCACTCTCAGTACCTTCCAATGTCAACTTGCATTCCCATGACTGCCACTGGTGCCCATTCCCTTCCAGTCCTCCTCCTTCCCCACTGACCAGTCCCTTCTAGTACAAATACCATGGCAGCTCCTCTCAGATCCACTCCCTTCCAGTTCCATTCTCCCATCCCCTTGTATCAGCCCATTTGTAGCCTTAGCCCCCAGTTTTCTTCCAGGGCCAGCAGCTCTATCCTCCCATCCCAACAATCAGCCCATTCCCTGTCGAAGTCCCCCAATCAGCTCGCTTCCAGTGCTAGTCCCCCCTCAACCCCATTACCAGTGCTAGCCTCCCCTAATCAGCTCAATACCAATCCTACCCCCCCCATCAGCTCATTACCAGTCCTAGCCTCCTCTAATCAGCCCATTTCCAGTCCTAATCTCCCCGATCAGCTCATTTCCAATGCTAGCCCCCCATCAGTCCATTACCGGTCCTACCCCCCTATCAGCACATTACCAGTCCCAACCCCCCCTTGATCAGTCCATTCCCAGTCCTAGCCTTCCCTAATCAACCTATTACCAGTCCTAGCCCACCCCCCATCTGCCTATTATAATCCTAACCCGCACTGTCTCTCCCCTCTGTCCAGCATTTATCCCCCGTCTGTCCAGTATGTCCCCCTGTATCTTCCCTTTGTCCATGCCAGCCACCCCTCCCTCCCTCTCTCCATGTCAGCCCTCCCCTCCCTCCCTCTCTCTCCATGTCAGCCCCCCTCTGTCCATGTCAGCCCTCCCTCCCTCCATGTCAGCCCCCCTGTCCATGTCAGCCTCACTCCCTCCCTCCATACATCCCTCCATGTCAGTCCCCCCTCTGTCCATGTCAGCCCTCCCTCCCTCCCTCCATGTCAGCCCCCCTCTGTCCATGTCAGCCCCCTCCCTCCCTCCCTCCCTCCATCCATCCATCCATCCATCCATCAATGTCAGCCTCCCCTCCCTCCCTCTATGTCAGCCCTCCCTCTGTCCATGTCATCCCCCTCTCCCTCCCTCCATCCATCCATCCATCCATCCATCCATCAGTGTCAGCCACCCCTCCCTCCATCTCTCCATGTTAGACCTCCCCTCCCTCCCTCCCTCTATGCCAGCCCTCCCTCCCTTTATCCATGTCAGCCCCCTCCCTCCTTCCCTCCATCCATCCATCCATCAATACCAGCCACCCCTCCCTCCCGCACTCAATGTCAGCCCTCCCCTCCCTCCCTCTCTCTCTCCATGTCAGCCCCCCTCTGTCCATGTCAGCCCTCCCTCCCTCCATGTCAGCCCCCTTGTCCATGTCAGCCCCACTCCCTCCCTCCATACATCCCTCCATGTCAGTCCCCCCTCTGTCCATGTCAGCCCTCCCTCTCTCCATGTCAGCCCCCCTCTGTCCATGTCAGCCCCCTCCCTCCCTCCCTCCATCCATCCATCCATCAATGTCAGCCTCCCCTCCCTCCCTCCCTCTATGTCAGCCCCCCTCTGTCCATGTCAGCCCCCTCCCTCCCTCCATCCATCCATCCATCAAAGTCAGCCACCCCTCCCTCCATCTCTCCATGTTAGACCTCCCCTCCCTCCCTCCCTCTATGTCAGCCCTCCCTCCCTCTGTCCATGTCAGCCCCCCCTCCTTCCTTCCCTCCATACATCCATCCATCAATACCAGCCACCCCTCCCTCCATCTCTTCATGTCAGCCCTCCCCTCCCACCCTCCCTCTCTCCATGTCAGCCCCCTTGTCCATGTCAGGCCCCCTGTCCATGTCAGCCCCCTCCCTCCCTCCCTCCATCCATCCCTCCATGTCAGTCCCCCCTCTTTCCATGTCAGCCCTCCCTCCCTCCATGCCAGCCCCCCTCTGTGCATGTCAGCCCCCCTCCCTCCCTCCATCCATCCATCAATGTCAGCCCTCCCCTCCCTCCATCCATGTCAGCCCCACCTCTCTCCATGTCAGCCCCCCTGTCCATGTCGGCCCCCTCCCTCCCTCCATGTCAGCCCCCTCTGTCCATGTCAGCCCCCTCCCTCCATCCATCCATCCATCCATCCATCAATGTCAGCCTCCCCTCCCTCCCTCCATCCATGTCAGCCCCCCTCTCTCCATGTCAGACCCCGTCCATGTCAGCCCCCCTCCATTAATGTCAGCCCCCCTGTTCATGTCAGCCCCCACCTCCCTCCCTCCCTCCCTCATGTCAGCCCCATTGCAGGTTCCCTGCCCCCTCCTCCCCTCTCCCTCTCTGCCTGCTGCTGCCCTGCTGTTCTCTTGCAGCCATGGCTCCCTGTCTCTTAGGGAACCGTGGCTATGCCTGTAAAACCATTGCGGAGCCTTCCTGTCTCTCGATGGGCTTCGTGCAGCATTGTCCCGCCTCCAAAGGAAGTGGTAAACAACTTTCTTTGTAGGCGGGACAATGCTGCACGGAGCCCGTCAAGAGACAGGAAGGCTCTGCAACGGTTTTACTGGCATGGCCGCGGTTCCCTAAGAGGCAGGGAACCGCGGCTGCATTAGAAGGGACTGGGAGGCAGTGAGTTTGCCGCTGCCAAGAAGCGGACTCGGCAGAGGCAGCAACTTGTGCACTTTTTTTTTTTTAGCGGCGGAGTGAGGAGACCCCTGCTAAATCCTGTGGCACCCCTGTGGGGGTCGCGACCCACAGGTTGAGAACCGCTGACATAGACTGAGAAGGGGGGAAGAGGAGGGGAGGAATTTGGGGGAAAGACAAGGAGTTCAGTCTTTGCCATATTCAGTTTCAGTCGGCGATGAGACAGCCAGGCGGCGATGTCGGAAAGGCAGGAAGAGATCTTGGACTGGGCTGCCGGAGAAATATCAGGTGTAGAGAGGTAGATCTGGGAGTCATCGGCATAGAGATGATACTGGAAGCCATGGGAGGAGATAAGCGCGCCAAGGCCCTGGGTATAAAGAGAGAAAAGGAGGGGGCCCAAGACGGATCCCTGGGGTACACCTACATGGAGCAGGGTAGGGGAGGAGGAGGAGCCACCAGAACATACACTGAATGAGCGATGGGAGAGGTAGGAGGAGAACCAGGATAGTACTGAGTCCTTGAAGCCAAGCGAGGGGAGGGTGGTGAGGAGAAGATTGTGGTCAATGGTTTCAAAGGCAGCGGAGAGGTCAAGAAGGATGAGGATAGAGTAGAGGCCAATAGATTTAGCCAGAAACAGGTCATTGGAGACTTTTGTGAGAGCCGTTTCAGTGGAGTGTAGGGGACGGAATCCTGATTGTAGTGGGTCCAGGAGGGCCTGGGAGGTGAGGAAGTCGAGGCAGTGATGGTGGACTGCTCGTTCAAGTAGTTTAGATATGAAGGGAAGGAGGGAGATGGGTCGATAGTTAGAAGGACATGTGGGGTCGAGTGAGGGTTTCTTGAGGAGGGGTGTGACAACAGCATGCTTGAAGTCAATTGGGACAGTTACAGTGGAGAGCGAAAGGTTGAGGATATGAGAGATGGGGGGACAATGGTGGGGGAGATGGGGTGTAGGAGATGGGTGTGGATAGGGTCGGATGAACAGGTGGTGGGTTTGGAGGAGGTAAGAAGGAGTGCATCACATGGTATGTTGCATTCAGTGATTCCCATCCTGGTCAGGTCATCTTTACAAACATGCCTTAGATGACTTGGGATTGGCCTTCACCAGGTCCACACACCCCAAGAGATGCAGGTCCACGAAGACTGCCTATTATTGCTGGGCAACACCTGTATGCTCCTACCGTGCCTCTGGCCTACAGTATATGTGAACACATTCTGCTGCTCTGACCTCCCATACCCATCATATCTTTCCCTACACCCCTTCTCATGAACACTGCTCTTCTGCTAGTTTGCCTCTATCTGTGCCCTTTTACAGCCATATCTGGACATTGCTGACCTCACCCTGCTGCTCCATATTCCTGGGACATAGTATCTGAGTCTGTCAGGCATGCTTTGTCCCTGGACCCTCTCAGGTCCTGGCTGGGAACCTACTGCAGTGGTGCCACTTTGGGGTCTGATCCGCATAGGCTGCCTTGTATTTCAAGGCTATTCCCCCTGCACATATCCTGCTCACAACTGCTGTGCTGTCTGTGACAAATAGATTGTACACCCTGCTGGGCAGGAGCCATCTGTTACATGTGTCAGTGCAGCGCTGCATACACCCTGTGGTACTATAGAAGTGATGAGTGGTGGTTGCTATGGCTGTCATGGGGCCTTCTGGCTATGGCATCTGAGGCATACCTATCTGGGTACTGGCATTCTTTACAGCAGCTACACCTGTCCCATCTGGGGTGTGTCGATCTGTCTATATCCACAATCTGTGGGGAGACCCTGTCTGCCTCCAACATCCAGCTTTGTGGCACTGCTTTCCCAGTTAGAGCTGTGTGGGCATGAAGGGGTGAGCCCTGTGCCATCACACCAGGTAGCCGACCCCAGATATGTCGCCACTCTCTCAGCTCTCTGCATCCTGGCCTGGGCAGAGGTATGCGCTGCATGGGATAGTCCGGGGAATGTTGGCACTACATCAGTCATGTCTCCCAGTGGCAGACATCGCAGATGTGTGGCTGCCCTATCACACTGCCAACACTATCTCCTGTACATGGAGTACCCTCTGTATAATATTCTAGATGGTACCAGCATAGGTCCCATGTGGTTACCTATACAGAAATATCACTATCATTACAAGTGACCCTCAGATTAAGGGCATTCAGGTGTGCATACAGCACTATTACATGCTCAACAGCACACTGTACATCATAGGCATGCATTAGTGCTGTTTGCACTGTTGGGTACCCCTATTATGGAGGTTCCTTATCTTTGCCGGCCATTTGTTTGAACATTTGGCTATAGTGGGCCCTCTCTGTCTTTGCCTGCCTCATCACACTGGCACCTGGTAACACTGTGATCATCCATATGGTCCAGGTACTGACCAGGCTTTCTTCTCCCCCTGTACTGCTGCTGCCCACACCGGCTCCCCCCCCCCCCCCCGTGCACCCCTCAAACCACACACACACACGCTGTCACTTTCTGTGACAGCAACATGATTCTGCCAGAGGGCTGCTCTGCATCTGTACATATCGGCTATGACATAACATAAACATATGGGGTATCAGGGCTACATATCTGATCTCTCGTTCGCACCCCACATGGTATCCTTTCCATGCTCACATCCATACTCTCCCTGCATCAGTAATCCCATCTTTATGTGCATAGTTTTGTTGTGGTCCCATAGATTGTCTCCGTTGGCACATAAAACACAAAGGTGCATGGCCACACTGTTGCTCCTCTTAATATTGCTGCAGGTGTGTTTAGATATGTTTCTTTACCCTATAACATTCCCTCAGTTCTGCTCCCTGTACCTTATGACTGCATCTTGTATTTGTCCTGACTGCAGTGGTGCCATTTCAAAACCTACTTGTCACATCCATTCACCTATATAGGATGCATTGCGGGGAAGAGCTGGATTTTTTCTAAGTCTGAGCCTTATGTTCAAATGTTCAAATCTCTTTTATTAGTTTCACACATTATACTCGGTGCACACAAACAAACTCTTCTTACGTTAATAATAGTATAAGTCTACTTACATTAAGAGTAAAAGCCTTCTTACACTGAGAGTAGAAGAACCTCCCCCCTCTCCCTTAGCAAACAGATACTATATTAAAGGTTCCACCCATCATGATACATGACCCAGTCCAACCATTATAAATATTTATAAACAGTATAAACATTAGAGACATTATAAACATTCTGAAGATTATGAACATTTCCCCCCAATCCGCCCTCCACTTGCCCCATTTATCCCTTCCACCCCCTCCTCTCCCCCCTATGTCTATGCCCTCCCCCCCCACAACCCCCCTCCCCACCCTATTCCCTCCCTTCTGTCCCTGGTACGTTCCATCCCCCTCACACTTTTTCCTCAGCCCACTTCACTTCCCTGTTCCCTGGGGAGATGTGAAGGAAGCTCCATCACATTGTATTTTACACATTTAATAGTGCACTTCGCTCCTGTGGGGTTAAGGTATATAGGACAGGCATCCACAGCTCTGTGAAACTTTCCCAGTGTTTTCCCCCAAGCTGCTTTGCCGTTAGCCGTTCCATCTGCAACAACTCCAGAAGAGCCTGTTCCCAAATGTCTACCACTGGGGTGGGCCCCTCAAGCCAGCGGCCCAGCAACACCTTCTTCACCATCAGGAAGCCTCGTTCCATCAGGGCCCGTTGTTGCGGATCCACCCACTGTCCTAATGCTTCCCAGCTATGGAATAAGCAAATTTCCACTCTCTGTGGGACCGATGTCCCCAGCATAGCAGTCATCCTGGTGCAAGCCTGTGACCACAAAACCTGTACTTTGGGGCATTGCCAGAATTTGTGTAAGAGAATTCCCCTCTCCAGCCCACACCACCTACAATTGTCATCTTCCAGCAAGCCTGCCTTGAAAGCCCATCTATCACTTATGTATGCTCTCCACAAAAACTTATATTGCATTTCCTGCAGGTAGACCCATTTCCCACCCGAGGGAATTTTTTTAAAGGCATTCTGCATGCATTCTAGGGTGACCCCCTCCGCCCCTTCCCCCACCTACCACTCCATCAATCGATATAGATAGCACTAGTCTCCTATAGGGCGTGCCATGTGCCTCCCTTCCTCAGTGCGGGTCCCCCCTCCCATCACTTTCAGCAGCAAGTCCTTGGGGTCCCGCTGACCAGTTAGACCAGGGTCCCTTTTCAGCAGCTCATTGACATAGTGTTGTGCCTGTAAATAGCAATAGAACTCATGTTTGTGTAGGGAGTATGTCTCTGCTAGAGTCTGAAAGCTTTCAACCCCCATTCCACCCTCTCCGCACAGGTCCCCAATACACAAGAGGCCCTTCTGAGCCTATTCCATAAAGATTTTGGATGTTAAGCCCGGTTGGAACTCTGGGTTCCCCACTAACGGGAGCAGCTGTGAGCATTTCCAATCCCACCCATATCTCCTACAGAGGGCCTGCCATGTCGCTCTCAATGCTCCCAGGTAGGTCTTACCGTGCAGATTCACTGGTAAGTCTCTCCTATGTGCGTGTAGCATGTATAAACCATGACACGGTGTAATTACCCAGTTCAGTTGTTGTATTGGCGCACAGCCCCCCTCCGATGTCACCAACCCCACTAGATGTCATGTCATATATCTAAGGTTGTAGTTGCGTATTGAGAGGAGCTCCAGTCCACCCTCATTCCGACGCCCCATGAGTGCTTTCAGGGGGATACGAGCACGTCTACTCCTCCATAGGAAATGACCCAGATACCGCTCAAAACACTGTTAGTCTTTACTCAAAACACAGATGGGCAGCATGCGGAGTACATAAAGCCACCTTGGCAATTCCACCATTGTGAATAAGACTATCCGGCCTCTTAGGGATAACGGCAGGGTGGTCCATCTCTGAAACGTCTGCCGAGCTCTCTCCAGCATTCCTGGTATGTTACACTTATACAATTTCTCAGGAGCATCTGGCATTTGGATCCCCAGATACCTAAAAGAGCCTGATGCCCAGGTCAAGGGGAAGGAGCCCATCCAGGACTGCCTAATTCGTCCACCCACATCTAGTGCCATTGACTTAGCTGTGTTAATTTTAAGTTCCGAGAAGCTACCAAACTGAGCAATTATCTGCAGCGCCCGAGCTAGCGATTTCTGTGGATCTCTCAAGCATAGGAGCATGTCATCCGCAAATGCACTTAATTTAATCTCCTCTCCCTTGCCCATTCGCACCCCCACTACCTGAGGGTCATTCTGAAGAGCCTGTAGAAGAGGCTCTAATGAGAGCACAAACAAGAGGGGTGACAGGGGACATCCCTGTCTTGTACCCCTTCCCAGCGTAAAAGGCTCGGAGAAAACTCCATTGACCCCCACCCTTGCCTGGGGTGCTGTGTACAGGATCTGGACCCACTGTAGGAAAGCACCCCCAAAGCCAAACCCCTGCAGAGCCTCCCACAAGTACTGCCAGGCCACCCTATCGAATGCTTTTTCGGCGTCTAAGCTTACTAACAACAGAGGTGCTCCCTCCTTGATGCAATACTCCATCCCCACTAGCAATTTTGCTATATTCTTTGTGGCCTCCCTACCTTGTACAAAGCCCAACTGCCGTGGGTCAATTAATGCAGGGAGAATGGGGTTCAGTCTTCCCGCCAGGATCGAGGCCAGAATCTTTATGTCAAAGTTGATCAGTGATATGGGCCTATAAGAGGCTGGGTTCTGAGGATCCTTCCCCTCCTTCGGTATTACCGTGATATCTGCACATTTCATGTCCCTGGGGAAACATCCCTTCTGGAATACCATTTCATACATTGCCAGGAGGGTGGGAGTGATCTTGTGCTCTAGTATCTTATAATATTCCAACCTGAACCCATTGAGGCCTGGGGTCTTATGGGGTTTCCCCCCCCCCCCCCCCCGGATTTCTTTCTGCATTTCCTTCCCCGAGGTAGGAGTATTCAGGGCCCGCAACTCCTCTTCTCCTAGCTTGGGGAGATTTAGCCGAGCAAGGAACCTCTGATCCTGCTCGGGGTCTCTATCTTCTTCTGTATACAGTTTGGCATAAAGGTTTCTAAAAATGGCCGCAATCTGTTGAGGTTGATGTATGTTTCCTTCCTCACTCCTTAGAATGGGAACAAATTGCGTGCCCCCCGGGTCTCTAATCACTTTAGCTAATAGTCTCCCCAATCTATTACCAAATTTGTATAACTGGTGCTTATAATACTGCATAGCCCGCCTCTGCAGCAGCTCACTGAGAGCCGCTTGGACTCTCGAATACTCCTGCTGTGAGGCTCTATTCCGTGTTACACTCTGTCTCCTCTATAACGCATGCAGGGTACGTTCCAACACTAATAAACTATGATCTAGGTGCTTATGCCATCGTATAGTATACGTAATGATGGCCCCTCTCATTACTGCTTTGTTTGCTTCCCAGAACAGAAGTGGTGAGCACTGGGGGGTATCGTTAAACTCCATATAGTCCTCCCACTGTTTCTCGAGGTATGCTCTGAAGTCCTTATCCTCCCACAAATATGTGGGGAAATGCCAACCCATCTTTCCCGGGCTTTGAGTATCCCAGTTTACCCAAACCATACCATGAGCGGAGATCCTTACTGGCTCAATTTCAGCTTGCGATATTTGTGTGAAGCCTCCTATGCTTACCAAAATGTAATCGATTCGAGACCAAGTCAGATGTGCTCTAGACTGGTGAGTGTATTCCCTAGTCCCTGGATGCAGGGCACACCACACATCAACCATGTCCCCCATCCTGCACAGGTAGCCAATCCCTTTTTTGGTCCATGCCTCTTTTTCACATCGTCCTGATTTGACCAATCTCGGATCATGTGGGCAATTGAAGTCCCCTGCTAGAATCAACTTCTTCCCCCCTGCTCTCGTGATAAACTTCAGCAGATCCTTAAAGAAACCATGGTCATAGACATTGGGGGCATAGACGTTCCCTATCCAAAGGTCCTCTGTGTACAGCTTTGCCTGCAAGAATATATATCTCCCAAGGGGGTCAGCCTCACACTTTACCACTTCCAATGGGAGGCCCTTCTTTACCAGAATCACCACCCCCACCTTCCTGGATCCCGACGCTGCCTCATAGGTCTTTGCCACCCACTCTCTTGCCAGCTTCCCGTGTTCCACCACACTCAAATGGGTCTCCTGCAGCAATGCAATCTGCGCTCCTTTTCTCTTAAGCGCCTGCAGTATTTTGGTTCGTTTTACTGGCGAGCCAATACCCCCTACATTCCATGACACAATCTTTACATTACTCATCACATCTTATCCATAGTTTTATCATAAGTGTGTTATTCTGCCCTCCCGGCTCTGGGAGCAGCCCAGCCTTGGCTCCACGTGAGCATTCAAAACCCCCCCAGGTACCTTCCCTCCTATTCTGCTGTCCTTCCCCTCCCTTATAGTTCCTGATTCCTCCTGGTTCTGCATCCCTCATCCTCCCCCTTCCCTTCTTCCCCACTCCCTCCCTCCCCCAGCCTTGGTCTCCGACCCCCTCACACTGCAAACTACACACCCCAACCAAATCACACCACATCCCCCCAACCCCCCTCCCAGACCAACCCCCCTCCACCTCCCCCCTCCCCCCCTAAGAACCTGGTAGCCATCGCTAATATCCCTATTAGGATGGATCACTGTCCATACTTCCGGGCCACCCCTTTCGCCCCAGGAGGTGAAAAGGGGGACATCAGTCCAAGAACGCTCTCATGTCCTTCAATGGGGCTGCCAAAGAGAACTAATGCTTGATGTCAGTCATTGCTGATTCTTGTTGCAACTTCTATCAGTCTTGTGCGGCATCAGTCTCCGCTGCTCATCACTGCTCCTTGTCCTTCCTCGGTGACTTGTCTTGTTGCAGGGTAGCCAGAAACGTCTTTGCAGCCGGAGCTTGATCAAAGGTGTGCGCTGCCCCTTTATGGAATACTCTCAAAAGAGCTGGATAGCTTAGCGCAAAGCGGACACCACATCTAGCCAACTCACTACACAGTGGCAAAAATTCTTTCCGCTTTGCGGCCAGCACCGCCGAGTAGTCCTGGAACATAAGAACACTGCTATTGTCCAATTTTAAGGTTCTTTGCTTCCAGTATGCTTGCAATAGCGCTGCTTTGTGCTGAAAGTTTAGTATCCGAGCCAGCACCGGTCGCGGCCGCTCGTTTGCTTCCCTTCTCTGGCCCAACCGGTGTGCTCTTTCCACTTTTATTTGCCCCTGTAAATCCATGAGGACCAACTCTTTTGGCAGCCACACCTCAAATAGGCCAGGGAGCTGTTGGTCTGTCCATGACTCTGGTATTCCCACCAGCCACAGGTTATTCCTTCTGGACCTGTTCTCGAGGTCATCCACCTTTACTAGCAGCACATTGATTTGCTTTTGGTGCCTTTGAGTGTCCCGCTCTAACAAGAGTTCACTATCTTCCAACACAGTTACTCTTTGTTCTACCTCCTCTACTCTCCGAGTGATTTCGATGAAAGTCTCTCCCATCTCCTCCAGCTTTTTCAACACCGTGTTGAATTTGGGCTCCAATAGCTTAGCCACCTCTTGTGCCAGTTCCTCAGAGCCCGACTCCACTCTTCCATACCCCGGCGATTCCGGCTGCTCACAGGCTCACGGTTTTGGTCTCACGAGGCTGATGCGGTTTCTCCCTTTTTGTCGCTGACCACATGCCACTTCTTCACCCTCCCAACGTTCCTATAGCACACTGAGATTCTTTTCTCTTTGGCCCTCCGTCCCTCTCAGTCTAAGGTTGTTTTCGCCTCTTTTTTTCTGCCGGTTCAGGGATGCGGCCTGGGAGCGCGATGAGGAATGTCCTCACCCGCTCATGTGATCACGTGATCCCCTAAGTCTGAGCCTTATACTTGCAGCAGGTATAACATGGATGTTTCCAGATAACACCTCATACGTACACATCCCTTTCGGAAATAAACTTTCTATGACTTTGCAGCTGACCATGCCCCTGTTCCGTCCTCTCCTGCCCACATTCTTAACTCCTCGTGCTACCACCCTGGGCATGCATGCCAGAGGTGTTTCAGAATATGGTTGGGGAACTTTTCGCCACTTCCATGTACCTGGCCGCACGTGGTCATCCCTTATTTGTGTTCTAGAATGACCGCCGTAGTGTTTTTAGAGAAGATCAAAGAAAGAATAACTGAATCATTTTTCTACTGCCAAGTAATATTTGATGGAAGGTATATCATGAACAACATGTTAATTTTTACTTTATCTTATTGTATATTAGAGTGCACTTTTCTGGGTATATATAGTCTAGTTTGCATCAGCATATATTTGTCATCAGTATTTATGTCTAGTAGCATCAGCAAAATACTGTCAATGAGAACAGAAGCTTAGGAGATGCACGTGTAAACTGAGGAGGCGTGGAATAATTCTCCCTGGATGTCAGGGGACGGCGGCAGACTGTGGAGACAGACAGGTGAGAGGTTTAGGGGGGTCCCCGTTGCCAAATCCTGGCCATGGGAGGCCAGATCAGGGGTCAGGCTGTGAGGAAAGGACAATTTTGGTCAACGGCCAGGGATTGTGGCTTCATAATGGAGCTGTGGTGCCATGGCAATGAGATGCTATGGCACTGCGGCTCCATTTCAGAGCCAGGCTGAGATAGCCAGGAATGTGGCTAGTCATGCGGCCAGTCAGAATCGGGTCTACCTTTGTACGCCCCAATTCAGATCGGCCGTACAGGGGCTGGATGGCCAGTACAGAATTGGCCTCAGAGTGTATTTCTGATATGGTTACAGTCTTCACTGACTTTTGTTACATTATCTTTCTTTTTTGGAAGATTCTAGCTTTTCATATGTGAAACTGCTTTCAGTTGTCTAGTTTTATTGTGTTATTCTCTTGCTCTATAATGTCTTTTGTGGAATGTCTATATATCATGCAGCTAACTTTCCAAAGAGCTTGACCCTTTCTTTCTAGGTTCTCCATTAGGGGTCCAACCTCAAAGCAAAACAACACTCGCACTCTCAAACAGCGACCATTTCAAAGTGAGGTGTTTTGGCTGGGAGAATCTCTAGAAGCCACTAACCTGACACAGCCATGTTTTGGCACCGCCTTCGTCAGGGGTTTGGCCAGATGATTCATGCTAACGTTTTCACTGGATGAGTCAGGAAAGTGAATTTCACTATGTCTCTCTAGAAACAGTGATGTCAAAATTGTATTGAGTGGAAACACAGTGAAAACGGTAGCGTGAATCATCTGGTCAATCCCCTAATGAAGGTGGTGCTGAAACACGGCCGTGTCAGGTTAATAGCTTCTAGAGATTTTCCCCGCCAGAACTTTAATAAACAACACTTGTTTAACACTTTACTTTGGACTGGTTAGGTTTTCCATCAGCACATACATGGATGTATAGCCTTTGGCCTATACTTAAGGGTAAGATTGCTCCAAGATTGCACACAAAAGAATTTATAATGTGGTACCTCTCTCTTCAAATCAGGAGAAAATAACAAAAAAAGAGCACCCAAAAACACATAGGGCCTGATATTTAGCACCTGTGGCTAGGCACGAGTATAGCACCTAGCCATCAGTGCTCAGCTATAATACCGAATATTCAATGCAGGATCCATATGCGGTCCCAGCATTGAATATCTGGGGTTGCTGCACAGCCTCTTCAGCCACAGAAGCTAACCGGGTAGCAGCAGTGTTGCACTGCTACCCGGTTAGATCCTACAGGTAAAGTTAGGCCAGCTTTTGCTGCGCCTAGCTTTACCCGCAGGTCGCTGACCAGGTAGAAATGCAATATCACTGCTATCCAGTTAGCGACTGTCGCCACTCATGATAATGCCTCGGAACGCCCACGAGATGCCACAGTGCTAAGTGGTTAGCACCAGGGCATATAGCGGCGTTAGTTGGGGATATTCAGTGGCGCTGTGTTAGTGGCATTGAATATCCCGTTCAGTGGCATTTACACAGTTTACAGGTTTGTAAACCGTGTAAATGCCTTTCAATATTGGGCCCTATAGGAGTAGCAAAAGCTCAAGACCAGTGATGTAAATTCTTCCCAAGCACCCCTGCAATGCAGGGGGCCCAGGCAAGAAGAGGGCTTACGCATCACTGAGACCCACACTACAGTGGCCACACAGAGCGCAGCAAAACCTTACTTTTAAATGAAGCCTGCTGTGCTACCTCCCCTCCCTGTAGTGCTTCATGCTGCCAGGCCGAAGTCTCACGATAACAACCATGTGATTTTGTGACATTCTAAAAGCATATGATTTTAAAATATTGGTGCAATTATTGACATACCTCACTTTGATTATTGTAATGTGGTTTATATTGAACTTCCTGGTTATGTATTACATTTATTAGAGAATGCAGCAACCAGAAGGATTACTATAGTAGGACAAGCTGAACATATTACACCAAGTCTCATTTCTCTTAATTAGTTGCCGATTAGGTAGCGGATTCAAATTAAATTACTATTTGTTTTTTAAGATTCTGCATGGAATGTTAGCTCTGCCTTTGGAGTTTCCTTTACAGGGATATTTGCCTGCTTGAACATTGCGTTCAGGCAGACAGAGTCTGTTGGCCTTACCACTAGCCATTTTATTTAAAAAATAATTAGGGTTGTGTAGACAAACATAATTCATTTAATTTAATTTTCTGCTTTGTTTGCAGTGTTTTTTCATTTCATTTTGTTTTGTATTAATACATTTCATTTTGTTTCATTTCATTTTCATAAATTTTCACTTAAGTACATTTTTTAAATTAAAGAGCTAGCTATGGTTGCTGCCTAAACAGAAAACATATCTGAAAGGTTACTAGAGGTTTACGGCAAATAAAAAAAACCTATTGTTTTTATTTTTTGTCACCATCAAAACCTGATCTCAGACCAGTGACACTTGAGTTGCTAGTTGAGCCATCGTCTCCATGGGGAACTAGATCTAGCTAAATTGCTCTTACTCTGATAATGATCATCTTTTCTGTTTTCTGGCCCAAAGTTTGTCTAGCCTGCACTGCAGCTCTATGGAAAATACTAATTGGATTTTCACTTTTTGAAGCCACTGATTCCTGCTGTAAAGATTTACTCCAAAGATTTATTTGCCATGTTCTTGTGCCAGAAATTCTGTGAAACCATATCTAAGTATACTATCAAAGATGTTTATTAAGCCTTTTAAAATTTTTTATATTTATAAGAAGTTTCAAATATATATATCACTCAAATGATATATAGGAAATAAATGTAGTAAGCCAAAACAGGAAAGAGACTACAATAACAAAGAAAATCACAAATGTTTGATAGTCCACCATATAAGGGGGCAAATTAGGAAAAAGAAAAACTAGGAAAACAAATATTTACACAAAAGGTGGTGGAATTGAACTAAACAGGGGCAGCTAGAACATGCATTTCAGTGATGCCTCCTACAGTAACTTGTAGTTCCTTTCTAACTACAAGAAAGTCAGCTGAATGGGTTATACATTTTTCCTCCAAAGGACACAACACACTTTCATGGAAATTTCAGGGCAAATCCAGCTCCAAGAGCTAAAACTCTCAGTCAAAGAGCAAAAAGGCACATCAACAGGTTTGCCTACTATGTGAAAAGGCAGGAGAAAACCTCACATTTGAACCCAGAAAGACAGAATTAATATGACGGAAAAAGATGTTTACTAAGCCTTATGCATATCCTTGTTGATGATCACTAAGTGGACAAACAGGATCTGGATTAGGCTTGGTAAAGGTCTCTGATAACATATTTATAAATGGTTTCACAGAAGTTCTGTCTTTGGCATATTCATCTAGTTAAGACGCTACCTACCCTGGATGATATCAAGCTTCTGTTTTTCATCTTCGTAATCTCATAGTTTGACTACTATAATTCTGTCTATTCTGGACTCCCTCAAGTTACTCTTAAAGTGTCTTCAATTAGTACAATCTGCAGCCGTTAAACTTCTTATAGAGGCCCGTCAGTCAGACCATGTCACTCCCTTGTTCATCTCTTTTCATTGGCTTCCCATTATTACTTCCATAAAGTTCAAGGTTCTTTCTTTGATTCACTGTGCTTTCTATCTTGAACAGCCTCTCTAATTTCATCTTATGTCCCACTTGTGCTCTCTGTTCATCAATGACTCTTCTCTTGGCTGTTCCTCTTCCTTCCCATATTCGCCTGGAGATGTCTCATCAGTCTACCTTTTCTTATTTAGGGTCATCACTATGGAATGCCCTCCCATTATATTTTTGACAGGAATCATCATATGCTAAATATACACATTCCCTCAAAGCCTAGCTGTTTTAATTAGCCTTTGTGGAGCACCTTGGTGACCAGGAACAGTGATGAATCCTCTTTTTCTAAATTCCTTTGATCTTCTCTCTCTGATTGCCTTCTCTTTCTTATTTTGCCATTTTTTTTAAAATTGCAAATGGCCTTGATGGCTTATCTGTTCTGAAAGGCAATATTGTAAATTTAATAAATAAATAAATATGCACATAAATGGCCACAAATGCACTGGAATGATTTTATAAAATCACTTCCTATATGTGTGTGCACTTCATTGAATACCTGCATTACTTAAATGTTCCTGAAAAATATTTTGAAACAGTCTTTCTATGTTCTGAAACATCTGTATGAAATATTGTTATGTACATTGGGCAAACCAAATTTAACTCAGACATTACAGACTGACTGCTTGCTGACAGATTAGCAGCTGAATGTCACTTCTGTTTCTGAAAACAGGAATCCCTTAGCCAGAGCATGAAGGGGTGGGAGATGGCAAGGGATTCAGAACATATCAGATAACAAACAGTAAACTCTACAGAGCTTCAGGTCTCAGTTTCAAGTAGGAGAAAATAGAATGTGTCAACTCAGAAATCAATCCTTTGCTGATTCGTCTGCATGTACTGTATGGTTCAAGTCCAAGGCATCACCATCTGCTCATGACACACAGGTTCAAGTTCTGACATAGTCAACTTATGTGTTCCTCTTCCTGAGGCAGGTAAAATGAACACCAACTGCAGTTAGGTGCTAACGGTACTGTCTGCTTGCAATGTACTCTGAATAAAAGGTCCATATAAAATTATAAATATGGAAATGAAATCAGGGAGTATATTAAGTGGAAGCTGTTATCCTGAATAGTAACGTTGACTATAGAAATTACATTTACTCATGCATTTTTCAGACATTCAAGGCTAGTTACATTCACGTACAGTAAGTATTTTCCTTCCCCAGAGAGTGTACAATCTAAGATTGTAATTGAGGTAATGACAGATTAAGTGACTTGCTCCAGATTACAGGGAATAGCAGTGGGGATTCAAACGAGGCTTCCCTGGTTCTTAATCCACTGCACTAGCAATTAGGCTACTATTCCAATTACTTATTTAGAATAGTCTCTGTAATTTGGAGGTGGTGCAAAACTGTCCCCTTGAGATTTGCCCTGTCCAGTTGCATCAGAGTACTTTGAGGACCAAAAATTTTAAGTCAGAGTTTATGCTTCTTTTCTTGCCAATGAGTGACCAAAGGCTTCTGTTCAAGACTATGCCTCAGGCAATTTCTGTGTCCAATGATCCTAATGTGAGTACTGCGATTTTTTTTCCCCAATGTAGATCAGTTGTCATGGGCAAATAATTGCATAAATAACATGGTCCATGTCACAATTCAAGAAGCTTGTAAGGGGGAATTTTTCTTGTATCTGAGTGTGGCAGAAAAAAGTCTTTGTGACCCATGTGTGTATGCAGAGAGAACAATGGCAGTATTTAAAATGCCTGGCCACTTGAGATGGCGGCAGGTATCTGACCTCAGACTGCTGAGCTGCGGAGCGCTCGAGGTGATCATGCTGGTGGCGAACTCCTGCTCTGTCGAGTATGGGGCGGAGGAAAAGGAAACAGGTGGGTTTCCCCATTGCTCCACAGCAGGCTTCCCTTTTGGGCCAGCGGACCCTTGAGTGATGTGGTTTTGCGGCAGCGGGATCTATGGTAGCAGCGTCCTCGACAGCGCCGACTGAAGATTCTGAGTCGGTGCTGGGTGCATCAGGAGTAAGTTTGTCTCCTGATTCGCGGGCACCTCCGATACAACCCGGAAACGTTACCTCTCCGGATGGAGCTTGTTCCTCTGTGCTGCCGGGTGGTTGGGAGAGTACTCCACTGCCCAATGGAGAGGGCCAGGCTTCTCAATGGCTGGCTTTAGACTCCGGTGGGGAGAGGCTGCTTGTCGGTTCCCCATGGCAGTTGGAGCCTGGAGGAAAGTTGAAGCCAGTGAATTTGATGTTGGAAAAGCCTGCAATTATTACTTTAGAAGCGCTGTGGGATGCCATCTCAGCTTTAACCACTGCCCTTTCAACCGTTGTGGGATCAGTAAGTACTGAAATGTTTAATATGAAATTGGAAGCAGCTAAATTCCAGGAGCTGCAAGCTGGATCTCTGTTACAAGTTAAGGAGGAGATTTCTTGCCTTAAGGAGGAGCATGTTGCTCTGATGAAAGAAAAGACTGTGTTAACACGGAAAACTGAACATCTAGAGAATTTTGCCCGATGGAATAATCTCTGTCTGCTGAACTTTCCGAGGTCTCCTCTTATGTCTCTGTTGGAGATGGTGCAGAAATATCTAATGGAGGTGCTTAAAATTCCAATGGAGCACCTACCTCCACTCACTAGGGCACAATATTTGTCGATTAACAGCATGGAAGCAAGAGGAAGGAATGTGGAGGCTTCTGTGAGTGGAGTGGGGGACCTAACAGGATTTCTGGAAAGTTCTTTGGACGTGGTCACAGAAAGAACTACTATGTTTGTGACTGGCTTTAGAGGCTGAGAAAGCTTTAATTCTTCGATCTTTTTTCAAAAATATTAATGAGCAGTTTTTGGGTTCAAATGTGTGCATATTTCCTGATTTGTCACGTGTAACCCAATTAAGGAGGAAGGAATTCTTGGCTTATCGTGCCAGGACCATCTCCTTGGGGGCTTCTTTTGTGTTAAAAATATCCGTCTAGATGTTACATTTCCTACCAGGGGAAGAAATTTCTTTTCTTTGACCCCAAGCAGCTCTTAGAATTTTTATGTGCAAGGGAAGAGATTGGGATAGAGGTGGGCCCCATTACGGTTGACGCATAAGTCTTAGCCTGCTAGTAATATTGTTTTCTTTTGGAACCTTACTTTTCCTCTTGCAAAAGAGTGTAAATATTGGTAATGTTATTTCTTGTAGCCCCTTAATAGTTAGCGTGGACTAAAAGTTGGGGAATTTATTTCTTGATTATTGTGAGCTATAATGCATGTAAATAATGCTTAATTTCCCATATTTTCCATTCTCATTTATGTAATTACTTGAGTGTTACTATAAATGCCAATAAACTGTTTGAACATAAAATGCCTGGCCACTCTTGGTTTGGGCTGGCGTATAGGGCGAGCAGAAGGGGCCAACAGGTTGGCCAGACTAGCATTCTTCTTGTGTGCTATGGTGACCTGTTGCACAGCAAAAACCTCAATAGTCTGTAAGATGGGTCACTCTTCTCTGATGATTTCTGAAATGTTTTTTGATAAATTGGAAAAGAAAAGTGGACAGATGACTCAGTTATTACTTTTCTTAGCAGATTTGTTCAGCAGAGTGGTACAGTTGGTGGTAACATCCCTGTGGTAAGCTTTTCAGATACATCCAAGGGGATACCCCCTATTCCTGAATCTGTCCTGTAGGTCATGAACATTCCACTCAAAATTATAAGGCTGTGAGCAAATTCTGTTAATTCTTAAAAACTGACTGACAGGGAGGTTGTTTTTAAGTGAGGGTAGTGGAAACTTGTGTAGTGAAGGAGCTGATTCCGATGGTTATGTTTATGTTTATTTGTATTTGCAGATCAGTTGGTTTTCTGTATAACACCGGTATCCTTCTTGATTAAAATATCTAAATACGGGATCGCTTTTGTTCTGGAATGTGTTTGGAATTATAAATTGTTATCCCGAGAGTTAAGCCAGTTCAAGAAATGGTGAAGTAAATCATGCTCTCCTTCCCAAATGAGCAATACAATGTCGATGTATCGTCTTCTTCCCTCTTTCCCCCTTCCCTGCTTCTCCTTCCCCCTTACTTCTTCCCTTTCTCTCCCCCTCCTCCCCTTTGTTCCCATTCCCCTGCTCCTTCCCTCCCTCCCCCTCTACCACTTCTCCCCCTTCTCGCTTCCCCTTCTCCCTCTCCCTCCCCTTCCTTCCCCCCTTTTTTTCACCTTTTCCATTTCCTTCCCCTTTCCCCAGTCCCCCTTCCCCTCATTCCCCTCTTCTTTTCCTCCCCTCCTGGGCATAAGATCTCAAGCAGTATAATTACCTCCTCCAGCCTTGTGTGCATTTTTGGCTTTTTATGTTGTTTACCTATGTTTTTATTTACTTTTTTTTCTGAATTATGCTTTTTAATTATGTTTTACAACTTTGCTTTTTATCCACTTACCATTTTACTTTTTACATTTAGATTAATTGCCCTTTTATTTCTCCTTTATTTCAGTTTTTGTATAGAGTGTCTCATGATTACTGAGTAGCCCTGTTTATATGAGGTTCTGCCATTATATCTTTTTTTTTCTGTTATTTAAAATTTTATTGTCAACATTTCCTTGAAATAACCAAATACATATAACAGTCGCCGTCCCCCTTCTATACATTGGGTTACTAGAATCCTAAGTTCTTTTCAACAATGCACTCCCTATAATATGTTAATCTTTATTCCCTATTTTAACCTTGTACCACCACTCATATCTGGATCCATTAGAACCAATACATCTATACCATATCTCCCTTCCTTTGTGTTTTCTTCCCTCTCCCCTCCCCTCCCCCATCCCTCCCCTCCTCATCTTCTCCCCCTCCCCCACCCCCTTCCCCTCCCCTCCCCTCCCCCCATTTACCTTTCTCCTAAAACCCTACACAGCTGTCCCCACACCTCAAACCGAGCCACCTTCTGCCGCCTAGCTGCAGTTAGCTTTTCCATAAGGACAACATTCCTGAGCCTCCTCTCATACTGCTCAACCGAGGGCATCTCCTTTTGCTTCCAAGCCATGGCCACCTCATATAGCAAAAAGATACCCGGTGACAAATCCACCCCCACCCCTAATTTCAGCTGAATCTACTTCTGAATCTATTCCCAATACCCCTGGGTCTTTATGCACCCCCACCAAGTATGCCAGAATGTCCCTACCTCCCCACACTCCCGCCAACAAAGGGAAGAAACCTCTGGGTAAAACCGATGCATTCTCTCTGGCATATAATACCAGTGCAGCATTACTTTATAACTATTTCCTTTAATCTTACTCAAACAGGGCCCCGTTTTATCTGGTCCTACACCCTCTTCCATACCTTGATTGTCATCGTCTGCCCCAAATCCCCCTCCCACTCTAACATATACCTAAATTTCCCTTCCCCCTGTCCTTTCACCTCTTTATATAATCCCGAAATCATTCCCCTCAAACCTCTCTTCCCATACCATATGGCCTCCATATCCGATACCTTTCTACCCATCCCCTCCCTCCCCAATACCCTCCGTAGAAAGGAGCTCACCTGCAAGTACGCCAACCTATCTCCCTCTTCTAATCCATACTCCTCCTTCACCTCTTCAAAACTCTTTAACTCACCTTCTTCCAACAGCTGAAATCCGCACTCTAACCCTTTCCTCTCCAACTATCAAAACGTCCACCCTCCCATCCTGGTTTGAAAGCTCTCCACCCTCTCCAGGGGGTCATTACTGAGAACCTGGTCCCTCTGCTTTTGACATCCGGTCCTCTGACCTTGTCCCAAACCCTCACCACCTGCCTCATCGCCAGAGTGCCCCCCCCCAACTCCTCTCTTTCCCCCTTCGGAGCCCATAGCCAAGCATCCAACCGCCCCCCTGCACCTTCGTTTTATCCAGGCCCACCTGGGCTTCACTCCTCCCCCCCTCTCTCCAATCCATTATGTGTTTTAACTGTGCAGCTCTATAATAATCAAGCAGATTTGGTACCCCTAGCCCGCCCTCCTCCTTAGCTGCATACATAACCATCCTAGAAATTCTTGGGGGCTTCCTTTTCCAAATATAGCCAAACACTCGTCTTTGCAAGGCTCTCATCGCCCCCTCTGGTATCTCTACTGGAAGAGCGTGGAACAAATATAGCAAGCGGGGCAGGATATTCATTTTAATGGCAGCTATCCTACCTAACCAGGATATCTCCAGCCTCATCCACCCCTCTAAATCCTTACCAATGTCCCCAATAAGTCTCGGGTAATTAGTCTTATATAAATCGGCATATCTGTCTGTAATGTTTACCCCAAGGTACCCCAGGGACTTACTAACCATCGTAGAGGACATAACCACCTCAAACTCTCTTCTGTCTCTCTATTCATTTGCACCTTCATTACTTCCGTCTTATCTATATTCATTTTAAACTCTGACACTGCTCCGTACCTTTCCACCTCCCGCATCACCTCTGGCAACGTTTGCTGGGGCTTACTGATATAAAGAAGCATGTCATCAGCATACAATGAGATCTTATGGGATCGCCCCCCTTTTTCTAATCCCACTATCCTCTCATTCGCTCTTATCCTTTCTGCCAATGGTTCCACCACCATTGCAAATAGCAGCGGGGACATTGGACACCCCTGTACACAATATCGCCCCATCCTTCCTCACCACACATCAATACACAATCACCTAATAGAAACAGACGAAGGCATAATCTAAATATGCTGCAAACTCCAATTTCTATACGCAAGGTAAAAATAAACACTAGCAATAGAGCATTCACTTACATAGCCCCCTCACAATGGAACAAGCTCCCAGAGTCACTAAGAGCTAACAAGGACCTCCAATCATTCCGCAAAAACCTTAAAACACATCTATTCCACGAATACTACAATTCGAACGAAATAACCTAATTCCCAATTTAAACCATAGCCTGATAGATACCTAACAACCTAACCATAATTCACTCCATACATATCACGAGTATATTATAAACCCACCAGACACAAGATATCTCATCCTATCTGACAATGTAATTAGTTTTGAGTCCTCGCGTTTTGATCAACTTTTATTCCTTTTGATGTACATAGTTTAACTATTGATACCACTGTTAATTGTACATAGTTCATTTTTATTGCCACTGCTGTTATATGTAACTGCTATTGTTGCAGAACCAATTTGTTAAAATGTAAACCGCGACTGATCACTGGAAGGAGCGGTATAGAAATATATACAAATAAATAAATAAAATCTTAGCCAAAATTTTAACATCCGCGTTAAGGAGAGAGATAGGTCTTTATGACCAACATCTTAATGGATCTTTCCCCGGTTTCAATAAAACAGTAATCCCCGCTGTTAGCATTTCCTGCGTCAGCTCCCCTCCCTTATTCAGTATCCCATTAAATACCCTCCCTAAGATACCCTCTATCTCCCCCAAAAAGACCTTATAAAAACTTCCCGGTAACTCGTCCAATCCCGGGGCCTTCCCTCCCACCATCCCCTTCACTACCCTCCCTATTTCTTCCTTCATGATACCAGCCTCTAAATCAGTATGGGCCCCCTCTGGCAGCTCTGCTAACTGTATCCCATCTAAATACTCTGAGATCTCCTTCCCCCCCACCCCCTCCATCCCAGTATATAAATCATGGTAAAATTCCTTAAATCGCTCCCTTATCTCTTCATCCCCCTACAAATCCTCCCATCTTCCCCCTTAATCTGATATATTATTGAAGCCCCTTTTTGCTGCCTTAGTCGTCGGGCCAGCAGCTTGCCTGATTTATCCCTGAACTCATAGTACACCTGCTTCACCCTTCGCAGGCCAAAATCCATCTGCAGGGCCTGTAACTCCTTTCACTCTCTCCACCTCCCCCCATCCCTCTTTGCCCCTGTCCGTCGAAATCTCTCCTCCGCCTCCTTCAGCTCCTTTACTAACCCCCCTCCTTCTTCTCTCTATCCCGTTTCTTCCTAGCCCCCCACATGATAACTGTTTTCAATCCCTCCCAGACCATCACCTCCCCCACTTCCCCCTTGTCATTAAAACTCAAATATTCCCTTATGGTCTTCCTAACATCCTCTACCACCTCCCCCTTCTTAAATAAACTTTCATTCAGCCTCCAGAATACCACCCCTCCCTGCTTTGGTCGCCTAAATACCCCTCCACCTCCAACATCCATTCCCTATGTAATAGGATCATGTCTATCCTACTCCAGCTGTTATGTGGCGAGGAGTAATAAGTCTACTCCCGCCCCTTGGGGTTGAGCACCCTCCACGCGTCTACCAAATTCTGTTGTTTCATCAAGTTTCCTAACCCTTGTCTGTTCCTACTCCCCCCATCCCCCCCTTTCGGCTCTCTATCTACCCCCGGATCCAATACCAAATTAAAGTCCCCTCCCACCACCAATTTCCCCCCTCCTTCCCCCTGTATTAGCTTCCCTACCTCTTTCCAAAATACCCCCTGGTTCCCATTTGGCCCATACACCGACACTATTACGATGTCCTCGGTCCCAAGCTTCCCTTTAATCCCCACTACCCTCCCCTCCAAATCCTTAAAATATCCCCCTACTTGGATCCCACTCCCAATCCTCACCAAAAGAGCTCCCCCCCCCCTTCTTTGCCCCCTCTTTGTTACAGGAATAAAACTGCTCTGGATAATACCTGTTCCGCATCCTCCCTACATCCCCTCTCCGCAAATGAGTCTCTTGAATCAACACCACATCCCACTGATTCTTCTGTGCCTCCCTGTACAGCAGACTATGCTTAGCCAGGGAGTTCAGCCCCTTCACATTTACTGTCCCTATCCGCAGCATTCCCCTTCAATCTCCTTCGCCCCCTTTCATTGTGCTGTGTCGTTATCCCCTTTCCCCTCCCCTCCTACCCCCCTCCCGCCCCAAATCCCCTCCCTCTCCTCCCCCTTCCCCCTTCCCCCCTCCCCCTTCCCCCTGTCCCATTCTTTTACCTCCCTCCTTCCCTTCCGTGAACATCTTATCCTACCCCTTTGCTTATCCCCCTCCCCATTTGTCCGCCTTAAACCTCGGCAAACACCCCCTCCCTCCTTCTACCTCCCCCTCCCCTCCAACCATTTACCCCACATTATACCACCCCCTCCCCCCTCCCCCCTTTGCAGCCCTATAAGTCCAGTGTCCATTATTCATGAGTAATAGAGCTCTACCGCCCCATACTCACTACCTCTGTACAAACTCTGCTTCACCCCACCGTCACTTCAGGGATCTTCCACCGCTGCCGCTGCTGCACTCTTCCGATCCTGGGGCATCCGCTTCAGTCTCTTGCCCTATTCTCCCACTCTCTGCCATTGCAAGTTCGAGTGCTGTTTACCGTTCCCCACTTTATTTTGCACCCTCTTCACGCTCTCAGCTGTTTGGGGCAAATTCTCACACCCCAGCTTTTCCAGCATCGACCAAGCTTCCTCTGTTGTTTTAACTCTCCTGGTCACCCCATTCACCGACAGCAGGATGCAGAATGGAAACATTCATCTGTAGCGGAGACCTTTCCCCTGCATATAGGCAGTGACTTCCTTCATATTTCTCCTCCGTTCCAGCGTTCCTCTTGACAAATCATTGAACACTTCCGAGCCGCCTGTAATACTTGTTCTTTAATGGGGAAACTGCTCATGCAGGCAATAATATCTCTCGCCTGCTTCTCCCGCCTCGGGCCCAAGCTCCTGTGCGCCCTTTCCACACCAATTAATTCTGATCGTGCGGCTCCTTCCTCCCCAATCTCAATATATGGTTGCATAGGCGTTGCACTATCTGCACACAGTCTTTAGACGCCTCCACTTCTGGCATCCCCCCTTATCCACAGGTTATTCCGGCGCGCTCTGTCCTCATCTCCTCAAGTTTCTCCTGCATCTCCTCCTGCTGGGCCTTGATTTTACCCTACACCCATGCCATTTCTCTTATCTCTTCTTCATACTGCTCCACGTGGCTTTTCAGGTCTTCAACCCGCTGCTCCAGACAGCCCACCTCCTTCTGTATCGCCACCAAATTCTCTTTCAAATCCTTTCTCATCGCCTTGATCTCTCCTTGCATTTCCGCTTTAAAGGCTTTCAGCCAAGCTTTCAGCGGTAGCTCCTCCGGCCCCTCAATGTTCACTACCTCTTCGCTTTCTTAGCTCCCTGCCTCGGCCCCTTCTTCAGATCCTGCTGACTCTGCCACAGCCATCAGTTCCCGCGGCACATACAGGGATTGGAAACTCGCCAGTTTCTTCTGTGCTGCCATCGCAGAAGTAGATGCTCGCCTCCCTTCCACTTTTTATCTGGGGGGGGGGGGCACTTTAAAACCACTCCAACTCGGGGTTCGGACAGGAACTAGGCAACTAGGCTGCCATTAGCTCTGTGATGTCACCGGAATTTCTGCCATTATATCTTTTATGTCTCTTGGAATTGTCTTTTTGGGTTCACATATTTGTTATTTCCCTGCTTAATATTCACATGGTAGCTATATTCAATTCTTTTATCAATATGACATGTCATTTTTTTTTAATTTCATTTGAACTTTCCACATTTATTTTATTTTAAAGTATTTTATATCATGTATTTTATCTCCACAATTATGATTAGCATTTATCCTTTCTGCTTATATATATATATATATATATATATATTGTCATGCAGCAGGGGCTGATGAAAGCAAAAATGCAGGAGAAGAAGCTGTTTTTCTTGAGGAAAAAGATGTGCACAAGATGCAATATCCACACAGAACAGCTAGAGGGAGCAGGCGTGCACTCACAGAGCCTGAGTGGACACACTTAGCTAATCGAGAGCACCTGACAGTCAGCCCGGAAAGCTCAAACACAGGAGAGCTTTATAAACGGAAGACTGGAGACTGGAGGGGGCAGAGAAGTACTTGCAGGTGTGGAGCTGAAGGTAAAGCTGAAGGTTTACGAGAGAGAAGCACCACAAGCAAGGACCAAGCAGAAAGAAGCACTTGGAAAACTAGTGCTGGGCAAAGGAACAATCACCTTTGGAGGCAAAGCAGAGTGAAAGAAAGAAGCCTGCTTGTACCAGAGGAACCTGGGGCTAAACCGAAAGGTAACAGAAGCTTTCAGAGAGGAGACTGGCACAGGGATTGTGTTCCTGAAGAACTGCAGGAAGGAGGAAATCCCAGTTCTATATGCTGCTGGAAGCCAAGGTATGCTGACTCTGTTTCTATGAAGAAAACCTTACCTTATAAAAAGCCTTTTGAAAGTAATGCTAAACCTGTGAGAAAGGAAAGCAAAGCTACCTCTCATAAGCCAAGTAGCCAACGCCCGAGGGTAGGCCATACTCATTGGCAAACACTAGAGGAACTCTTTAAACATCCAGAGAACAGGACTAGGGCCTGGCCAGAAATTATAGCCAGTGAAACCACTGACACTGACAGAGATAATACTGAGCCAATGCAAGTGGAACTTGTAGAGCCAAGCCTTGTATCTCAGGAAGAGATGGACTGTTCTTTGTGTATTTCACGCAGTGCAGAGTCACTGTTAAACCTGTGAATGATATATGTTATCTTCAGAATGTTATTCATTTGCTAAATGGAAGAAGAGTGCTGAAACATTTGCTTTACTCTGGAAAGCTTAACTAAGCATTGTTACAACTGTGAAGCATAACAGTTTTCCGTTAACCTGAGTTGATTTCATTCCTGAAGTTAAGGACTTTTTCTTTAGGTTGTAACCCAGCTGAATCTTATGCGTAAAGGGAAATAAATGCCTTGTTAACCCTCTACTCTACATTCACAATTTTTCTTAGTTAGGAGCTGAACTGCTAAGACCAGGTTACACCTGGCTCTTAAAAGACCCTCCTCTCATAATAAAATAATTTTGTGTCCCACCTACCCTTATGACCACTGGCCACCAGGGCGGTGCACGACTATATATATATATATATATATATATATATATATATATATGTTTTCTCTGCAGCACACCATTTGCATGTCTTCTCCCTTTCCCTTTTCTGATGTTTTATTGTTTCTTATTGTTTTTAATATTGATTTTTATTTATTTATTTATTTATTACCTTTTTCTATTCCACCCCTTCCAGAGATCAGGGGAGGTTTACATAGAACCAAAACATGTTACATAGAACAGGAGCAAAAATGATTTGGTATGAGAACATAAGAACATAAGATATGCCATACTGGGTCAGACCAAGGTTCATCAAACCCAGTATCCTGTTTCCAACAGTGGTCAATCTAGGTCACAAGTACCTAGCAGTTTCCCTAAAAGATATAGGTTCCACAATGCTTGTATTGGGGCAATTATTTTATTTATTTATTTATTTACAATTTCTTATATACCGCACTATTCGGCATCAGCGTGGTTTACATGGAACAGAGAAATCAGAACATGAAACATAGTTCTGAGTTTACATTTAACAGGACAGTAAACTTGGATAAACAGGGGAAACTATTTACACACTGGAGTCATAGAATAAATATCATGAAAATTATGGACAAGACACCTGGTTAGGAGTGTTCCCTGGCTGAATAGGCGTGTTGGTGTAGCTACAAGTATTCAGTGTATGTGATTCAATGTTCTCTGGGACGTATTTGAGGAACAGGTAGTGTTTGAGGGCTTTTCTGAACTGTATTAGGTTAGAGATCGATCTGATGTTTAAAGGTAAAGTGTTCCAGAGTCTTGGGGCACAGAATCTGAAAGCCCTATTTGATGTTGTCGCTGTGCATCTCGTTGATTCTCTCGGAATTGTTAATATGTTTATTGCTGCAGATCTTCTTAATCTATTAGGGGTTATGGCTTGGATGAGGTCGGTTAGTGATGAGGAGGAGAGGTTATTTACCGCTTTGAATGTCAGTAATACTGTCTTGAAGATGATCCTGGCCTGTATAGGAAGCCAGTGTAACTGCTTCAAAAGGGGCATCACATGGTCTCTCCTAGATGCTCCATTTAGAACCCTCGCTGCACTATTCATTGTGAGCTGTAAGGGGTTCAGCGTGGATTGTGGAAGTCCTTGTACAATGGCGTTGGCGTAATCAAAATGTGGTATTATAAGAGCCTGGTAAATTGTGCGAAAGTCCTCTGGTTCAAGCAAAGGGCGAAGATGTCTGAGGGAACGGATCTTGAAATAAACAGCTCTGATAGTGTTGGCTATGTGTGCCTTCATGTTAAGGTTTTGATCCAATATAACACCCAGGTACCGAATTGTGGGTTTTGTTTGTAGATCAGCTTCTTTTACCTTCAAGTATTGTGGAGGGTTGAAATTAGTAGTGGATATCCCAGGTACCCTTTAATAATGGTTTATGGACCTTTCCTCCAGGAACTTGTCCAAACCTTTTTTTTTTGCAAATTTTTATTTATATAAAGAAACATACAGCAAACAAAAGGAAACAACAACAAATGAGTAACTTCTCATCTGAAACCAAAAAAAAGTAAACATATCATAATAATAGCCCACATCCAGGAAAAGCTCTATACGAATACTAAACAAAATACAAATCTGATCAAAACCTGGTAAAGATCCCCCAAACCAACAAGAGAAAATCAGTAATAAACTAGCTTGAAATAAAGCTATATCTAAACAAGAGCTATAACTAAACTTTCTCCTTCAAAAATTCCAATAGTTGATCTATCTCCCCAAACACATATCATTTATCCTGAAAGATTATATGGCATTTGCATGGAAATTTCAGATAAAACGAAGCTCCCATGGCCAAAACGCGTGGTTGGATCTCTAAAAAAGCCTTCCGACGCCGCTGAGTGGCCCTGGAAACGTCGGGGAAAATTTGAACACATTGACCACAGAATTTCTCGAGTTTCTTCCTAAAATATGCCCGAAAAATCCTTTGTCTATCTAGATCTGAAGCTAGCGTAACCAGTAGAGTAGCTCTCAAAGATATCTCGTCCTGAGAAGACTCTAAAAATTCGGAAATATTCAATGAAGGCAAAGCCTTGGGGTCACCCTGAGAACCTTTCTCCTGAGAAACAGCTGCTGAAATTAAATCTCTAGTGGGGAGGTAATAAATGTTTAACAAAACAATTGATTCCACATCAGATATCAACAGCACATCCTTCAAGTATTTATGAAAAAGAATAACAGGTGTGAGATAATGTGTTTTAGGAAAATTTAAGAGACGGAGATTCCTCGCACGCAGGGAGTTCTCTAATAATTCATCTTGACGATGCAATGAAGTAACATCTTGAACCAAAGCATCAAGAACTCCCTGCTGCGAGGTAAACCTCTCATCTTGTGATTCAACAAACTTTTCCACAGTCAACAATCTAGAATCTTGATTAGACAACTTTTCCACCGTTTCTTTCGTAAAAACAGAAATTTTTTGCAGGGACGAATCCAAGGCTGACTCCATCTTTGATAACATAGCCCAGAGATCTTTTAAAGAAACATTTTCTGGAGGGGCATGAGGCTCCCCAGGAACAGGAAAAACAACAACCGAAGGAAGTGGAGGAGGCAGAGTCTCAAGTTTAGGCTCAATCCGCAAGAAGGAGGAAGAAAGTATAGGCTCCCCAATCTCAGAATGAACAAGACTAGCTTTAAAGGAAACTCCAGTAATAGATTTTTGCTCTTGCATAGTTGGGGTTGAGTCCTTCAATTGCGGGGAAGTATCAGAAGATACAGTACTCACGGTTGACTTTTCCTCAGAACCAATATCCAACACTTGAGTATCAGGCAACAGTCTCCCGACTTGTACATGGGCGTCCATTGGACCGACTACCCTACCCGCTTTTGGTACTGCAGCCGGCAAAGGACGTTTCTTCCTTTTCCCCATCAATGAGGACTCCACTCGCCGAAAGCGCGCCGAAGGGGCTCCAAAGGGGCGTAATCTGCCCCTTTGGTCACGCCCCTTCGGACACGCACCACGGGCACGCGCCTGCTACGCGTCCCACGTTGGGGGCAGGATATTATAGCCCGTTTAATCAAGCGGCCCCAATGAGAGGAGCAGCCGCGGTTCACCAAGCCAATCAGATAGCAAGTTCAGCAGGTAGGAAACAAAGAGACTCCTCGGCGTCCCGTGTTGGGGGCAGGATATTATAGCCCGTTCAATCAAGCGGCCCCAATGAGAGGAGCAGCCGCGGTTCACCAAGCCAATCAGATAGCAAGTTCAGCAGGTAGGAAACAAAGAGACTCCTCGTCCAAACCTTTTTTAAACCCGGCTACACTAACAGCTTTTACTAGATCCTCCAGAAACGAATTCCAGAGTTTGATTACACATTGAGTGAAAAAATATTTTCTCTTATTAGCCTTAAATAGATTACCCTGTAGCTTCATTGCATGTCCCCTAGTCTTTCTATATTTTGATGGCGTAAACAATCAATCTACGTTTACCCGTTACACTCCATTCATTAATTTATAGACCTCTATCATATCTCCCCTCAGCCGTCTCTTTTCCAAGTTGAAGAACCATAACCTTTTAGCCTCTCTTCATAGGAGTATCCTTCCATCCCCTTTACCATTTTGGTGTCTCTTCTCTGTACCTTTTTCTAATAACGCTATATCCTTTTTAAGATACGATAACCAGAATTGCACACAATATTCAAGGTGCGGTCGCACCATGGAAGGATACAGAGACATTATAATATCCTTTGTTTTATTCTCCATTTCTTTCCTTGTGATACCTAGCACTCTATTTGCTCTCTTTGCCGCTGCTGCACATTGGGCAGAGGGTTTCAACATGTTATCCACTATAATGCCTAAATCCTTTTCCTGGGAGGTGGGTTCCTAATGTGGAACTTAGCATCGTGTAACCATAGTTTGGGTTGTTCTTTCCTAGGTGCATAACTTTGCACTTGTCCACATTAAATTTCATCTGCCCTTTGGATGCCCAGTCTTCCAATTTATCAAGGTCCTCTTGCAATTTTTCACAATCCTCATGGGCTTTAACAACTTTGAATATTTTTGTGTCATCTGAAAATTTGATTACCTCACTTGTTATTGCCATTTCCAGGTAATTTAGGAATATATTAAAAAGCAGCGGACTCAGCACAGATCCCTGGAGTACTCCACTATTCACCTTTCTCCATTGGGAAAATTGGCCATTTAGCCCTACCCTCTGCTTTATTTTATGGTTTTATGGTATGGTTTTATGTTTTTTATTTGAGGTCCATAGCCCCTGCCAAAGGACCTCTAAGACAGTCCAATAAAGTTTCATATAAGTACTCGACAGTATGGTATGTTTCCTGTCCCTTTGGCTCCTGTACTGTTTTGCAATCACTAAGGAGTCTTTTACTAAAGGGTGCTAGCTGTCAGCGCATGTTCTGGCACATGCTGAAGGCGTGCTGAGACATGATTGACAGTGGAGTGCCTTGACAGTGCGGGTAGATTTCTACGCTGTGAATGGCATGTTGGGGTGATAAGGGGATGGGTTAGTGGTGAGAGTGGGCTTGCTGATTATTGCACAGTTAGTGCAAGGTAAACCCTGTGATGCTTGCAATTAGCACAGTGTCACCTAATGCCACCTCAATATATGGAGTTAAGTGCACCTGCGCTATTTGTATGCTGTGTTAGGGCACAGGGCTCTGTGTTAAGTGCTAGAAACATGCTTTCCGTACACCTGGTTGTTAATGCGGTAGTGTTGCACTTAATGCGCCATGATTTTGTAGCTAGTGGCATGTTTGGTGCAACACCTTAGTGCCCTCTAGTAAAACCCCCCCCCCCCCCCCCCCCCAGTTTGCAAAGGGCCTTTTGAGGAAGTCCATTCCAATGTTTCTCACTCTTCATATTTTGTCCAAGATACCTTTAAGTTTTACCAAAAGCAACTCCAGTTCTATCCTATTACCTACTTTGCTTTTATTAAGTTATCAAGAGAAGCCATTCTTTATTTTTCAATTAACTGAAGGACCCTATGGCCAGCAAAGAATTTCAATATGATGCTATCTGTTCTACCATACACATCATAGTGGGAAGAAACTAAAAAATCAAAAATTCTGAAATCCAGCAGTTTTACCCCCGTTATCTTATTAATAAACACTATGAGCTGGACTTTCAGCTGGGTGGCGACCATAATAATTTAAACACTGGCACTGGCATTTAATTTATTACATATATTCTCTGTGGACAAGCACGAATGAGTCCTCACGTATGGCTGACATCCCCGACAGAGCATCACGTGGGAATGCTCCCCAGCTTCTATTGGAAGCTTTTGGGAGGCTCCATCATACCTGCGTGCCTCCTTCCCCCCTGCCACCATGGCACCATTTTGAATCAGTCTTTTGTATTCCATGGAGCCTCACGGACCCGTTCCGGTTATCCTCTACATGGTAAACTTTCTTTCTCCTCTGCAGTGTTTTTTTTGTACTTTGTGGTTTTTCATCTAGTTGCCTGCCATCATGATTTTTCTCCCTTGCTCATCAGTTTTATTCTTTGCCGGGGCACCTCTACCTGGTTGGCGCGTGTGGTCCGGTTCGGCCTTACCCTTCAACATCGAGTGTTTGTCTTCACTGTGGCTATTTACTTGGATGACATGTCCCAGAAACCTGCCAGTGGGTTCAAAAAATGTTCCCAGTGTGCTAGGAACATATCCACTATGGATATGCACAGCTGGTGCCTACAGTGCCTGGGATCCAATAATCAGAACTTTTCTTGTAATTTTTGTTTGCAAATCACAAAAAAAGGACTCAAAGGTTGGGAGAAGCAGTGCAAATCACTTTTTGGTCCTCATAAGTGATCCATTGCCTTCGGCATCAACAATATAGGTCTCTAAGGCTTCTAAGGCTGCATCGGATGCTGGCGGTGTATCGACATCGAGGAGCTCTCTGACTCAATCAGAGCCAAGCATCTGTAGTGTCCTATAGCATCGGCCATTGTTCAATTTCCAGCAAAAATATGAGGAAGGATTTGGCCTCGTCATCTTTGACGTCGAGGGATAATCGTTCCAAGCACTGAGTGAAGGCTCTGGTGCATCAGTGTTGAAGTCCATTGAGGCATGGCATCAAGAGTGATGGTGGTCCACATGAGCACTCCTCAAAAGTGCCCCAAAAAGAGGAGAGCTTATCCTACTGGAGGATCCAAGATGGTGCTTTGAGGGCGCAGCTGGAGGATGCGCTAACTCTCCTTTCTTGCTGGAAGAGATTCTGCCATCAGAGCTCTGGCACTTTTGCAACCAGAGGAGGTAGCACGTTCGGCCCAGCAAGGAGGTGTGATTGCAGTAATGCTTCCTCTCCTAGAGGCTGGAGTTCAGGAGATGAAGAAGGTTGTGCAACAAACTTTGAAAGATATTGCCCAGGAGTGGAGTGTGTGTTTTTTTGGTCAATAAGGTGAGGTGCAGATTCTACAGGCTGTGACATTGGAGTCACTGTGGACTGTTATCCAGGGGATAAATTCTTCTCTTTAAGTTGTTTCAGAATGCTTTGGGGGTGACTTATCTGTGGTGACCCAGGCTGTGGTTGAGCAATCCAAGGCAGTGGAATTGAACACATTGAGAATGAATGACCTCAAGTCTAAAATTAATGCTTTTCATCTGGTGAAGGGCGCTCTGGTGAAGGACAGTTCTATCCTAACCAGGCGAATGGAGTTTTTGAAGAACCTGGCAAGGCATAATAATTTGTGCCTATTAGGTTTTCCTAGGTCTCTGCTGATTTCACCGATTGAGATGGTGAGGAAATATCTGACCAAGGTTTTGGAGATGGACCAGGGTAATCGTCCTTCGGTAGTGAGGTTCCAATATCTTTCCCCTGGACCAGTTTCATCAGCTATTGGCCAGGAAGTAGATGTTGGAGATAACCTAACAGAATTTTTGGAGTCCTCTCTCGAGGTTGTGATCCAGAGGTCTACCCTATTAGTGACTTTTGCCTTGGAAGTGGACCATAACCTGGTGTTTAAACTTTATTTCCATTATATGCATAAATTGTTTTTTGGCTGTCCTAGCCATATATTTCCTGATTTTGCTAGAAGTACACAGAAGCGCCATCAGGGGTTTTTGGCCCTGCGTCCTAGGATCTTGGCCCTTGGCCCTTGGGTTGCAATATGTGTTACGGTTCCCTTGTGTCTGTCTTGTAAATTGTGAAGGTAAAACTTTTTCCTTTTTTGAGCCAAAAATGCTATTAGAATTTTTGGTAGCTAGGGTATGTTTGTCAAGCCCTGAAAACAACCCGCAGACGCCACTGTAGTGGTCATTAGAGCATTGGCCTTGAAGTGCTTCCTCTTCTGTTGTTTTTCCTTGTGATAGTTCCCTTTCCTTGGGGTAATTCCCTTCTTTTTTTCTTTTTCCTTATATTTTGATGTTTAATTTTGTATTTTGCCTTATCTGCTCATTTATGTGGTAATTTTGCTAATTACTTTGTCTCACTTGTTTGTGATGATATATTGAAAATTTATAAATAAAAAGGAAAAAAAAAGGAGAGCTCAACCTCCAAGACATTGGAGGGGCACCGAAAGCCATACAATAGCCAAGACCTAGCCGCCGATACCCCTGTTTAGATACCAGATACCTTGATCAAAGTTGCTCAAGTCTCACAGCCTTCGGAATCGGCAGCCACGCCGAAGCACCTTCTTCAAGCACTCTAGAAATGTATTGTGGCACTATTGGTGGTGTAGCATGCCAGGACTCAATGTTGGTTGCATCAACATCAGCCACTGTACAGCTGATCCTCAAGATGCATGCCCTGCCTGTGGGAGAGGCATCGATATCGGGGCATTGAAGGGCCCCGACATGAGTGTCTGCCCGGCTGATATCCCTGTCTAGTGTTTCTGGGTCCAATGCGTCCTCAAAGTCTAGATGGGTATCGGTGCATCCATTGCTCTTAACGGAGCTCTAGGCAGAGACTCTGAAGTACTTCAATTTCTTCTCTGAGTCTGACTCAGAAGGCTGGGTCACCATGTGGAATCGGAGGACTTGTCGGAGGGTAGGTCCCCTGAGTTCCCATTGGACCCTTCTCTACCTCATCAGTGGCATAAGTCCCCTCCTGAAAACATGACCTTCTAGAAGTTTGTCTGGGACATGACCAAAGCCATACCATTTTCATTGGAAACTGAGGATGAGCCCAGGGCAGAAGAGTTGGAGATTTACAGTACTCCTTGGCTCCTAAAGAGGCAGTGACAGTGCCTGTGCATCACAACCTGCAGAGAGTACAGATGAGAATGTGGGAGATCTCCCTTACTGTACCTCTGGTTAGTAGAAGGCTTAATTCCGTGTACAGAGTTCAGAAGGCTCCCGGATTCGAGAAGCCCCAGGTTCCACACCATTCCTTAGTGGTCAAATCTGCCCTAAAGAGAATCAAGAGTACCAAGGCTTATTCCTTGGCACGCCCAGGGAGGGAGGCTCAGATATTGGACTCTTTAGGGAGAAGACGTTTTCAGAGTTCCATGCTTGTAGCCTGCATGGCCTCTTATTAGCTCAACATGGGCATGTTCTTGAAGAACATCATGTGTGACCTGGCTGACCTAACCAAGTGTCTTCTTCCAGAGGAAATGGATCAGTATCACTCCCTAGTGGCCCATGGCAAGGACTGCTGGAAGTTCATGGTCGAGGCATCCTATGACACCTTTGAAATGGCACCATAGGAATTGGTGCCCAGAGACTCTCCTGGTTCCATTCATCAGACATGGAACAATCAGTGCAGAACAAGCTGGCAGACATCCCATGCTATGGAGAGAATATCTTTGGTGAACAAATCACCAAAAGTGGCCCCTCATAACCTTGGACTCATGGGTCCTACAGATCATCCAAAGTGATTACAAGCTTCATTTATTGGAACTGCTACAAAATTTCCCCCCAATGGAGCATCATCTTGACCCTCTGCATCAGGAACTGCTTCAGAGAGAAATCATTGCCTTCTTGTCAGATCTCGCAATCGAGCTTCTGCTACCAGAGTCAGGGCCGGCGCTATCTGGTAAGCCAGGTAAGTGGGGCAGGGGGTGCCATCACTAGAGGGAGCCGGTGAGGCCCAAAGCCTGGCTCACCTACTTACCTCTGTACAGCCACAGGAGGAGCATTTTTCTTTACTCCCATGGCTGTGCTACTGTAAGTTGCTGCCATCACTTCTGAGTTCCTGGAGGTTAAGCAGGGGGGACTTCCTGGACAGAGATAAGTGGCAGTACAGAGGTAAGTAGGGGAGCCAAGCTTCAGGACTCACCAGCTCCCTCTGAAGCTGGTCAGGCATGTACAGGGCCCCTTGTGGTGTGGGGTCATATGTGTATGTGGGGGAGGGGAGCTACTGGCACTGTAAGAGGACTGGGATCTAGAATAGGAAATGGGCTAATGATGGGGATGGGGAAACTGCTATTGAAAGGGAGATAATGCTGTGAGGGACTGGGAGGGGTTAGGGCTGGAGGGGGGCTGATGCTGGGGGATGGAGGGACTGGATGGGAGCTGACATTGAGGGGGGGGGGAATAGAACTTGAGGAAGATTGATACTGGGGGGTTAGGACTTGAAATGGGGGATGGGGAGCCCAGGACTGGAAGGGAGATGGTTCTAGAAGGGACTGGGACTGGAGGGGGACTAATACTGAAGGAGCTAAGACTGTAAATGGGTTGATGCTGGGGGATGGGGGACTGGGATTGGAAGGGGGATGATGCTGGGAGGGAATGGGACTGGAGGAGAACTGATAGTGGCTAGGACTGAAAATGGGCTGATGCTGGGGGATGGAGGGACTGGGACTGGAAGGGAGATGATGCTGGGAGGGGCTGCAACTAGAAGGGAGCTGATGCTTGGGGAGGACTGGAAGGTGGCGGGGATGCGGCTGCGGCTGCGGCTGGGGCTGGGGAGAGAAAAAAAGAAGATGATGGAGTGAGAATGGAGAGGGGACAGATATTTTGTGTAGGAGGGAAGAAAAAAGGTTATACAGATGGAACAGTTGAGGGGGGGGCAAAAAATAAATGCTGGGGTAAGAAGGAGGAAAGACAGGGTTAATGAATATCAGAAAAGGAAGTAGCTGGGTGGGTGTTGCCACCACCTTACTACCTGGGCCTTGAGGGTTTCCAGGTAGGAGGGGCCTTTGATGCCCTTCAGGGGTAGAGCACTAACATTTGTCCCCCAGGGATTCTGGGAAATGTAGTTACTGGGCCTCCTGAAGGATTGAGGTTGTAGTTGTAGCTCGAGCAGACAAAGGCAGGCAAAGAAAATTTCTTTTAAGAGGGTTTATTTCCAACGCATTGAAGCTCAGTGCTTTCAGACGCAAAAGAAGAATAATTAATGCACATTCAACAAAAGATGGGAAAACCAAATATACAGAAGTTGCAGTGCTGAGGCAGCTTTCATTCAGCTTATTCACAGTTCCTTCTCGGACTCACATTTAGGCAATCATGTGACTCTTCAATGAACAGAAAGCAATGTCCTTTCAACTGCACGGCTTCTCAGCTCCAGCATGTGATTACACTTATTACCTTCATAAGCTTTTCACAAGAGAAACAGGTAAAGTAATCTTTCTATTATATTCTTTTCATGTAGTTTCAAAGCTCTTTGTCATGGCTATCTTCAATAATACATGTAGAGCAATCCATAGCTAGGTCCTGTTCTGTTGAAGGCAAATAATTATCTAATTGCATTTCTTCCTCACAGCTATTGGCATGCTGTATAGGATTAATAGCAGATGCTGCCGTTTTCTCTAAGAACTCCTTAAACTGTGCCAGAAGTAATTCAGCCTGCTTATGCTCTTCCCCAAGCTGATATCTTTCTTCCTCTTCAGGCAAACGTTTGTTTAAGGCTCCCAGCTCCTGGTAATTAGCTATGCTGTTCTTATCAAAGCAACCGTTCTCTGTGTGGGTAAAACCCCTCCCCCACTTATCCTTAAGAGCAAGTGTTGGGTTTGTCTTTAGAAGTTTAACACATTCTGGAGACTTTCTGAACAAGCAATCATAATAAGAAAAGTCAGCTTTACCTTGGCTCAAGTCCTCTGAATAAGCATTAGCACTTTTCCTTCTACTGGCTTTCAGGATTTGTGCTCCAGCTGGCTTATCATTAGTCCTTGTGCTTTGCAAGTGAATATGAGGCTGAACAATTCCTCCGTACTTCTGTCTGTTGTTGCTTTGAGTTTTAGTGCTGTGTTTCCAGCTCTCTTTGGTCCAGGTATCAAACCTGCTAGCTCCTTTAACCCCAGGATGTACCTTATAATGAGAGTGTCTCCAGGGTGGATCCTTAGACCACTGATTACTGCTCAAAGGTCCTGCTTGGTTCTCAGGTAGCTCTTCCTGTAGTTCCAGGTCTCTCTGTGCTTCTGAGTCTCTCCATCCTTTGGAGTCTCTCTGTGCTTCTGAGTCTCTCAGTAACTCTCCAAGTTCTCCTAATTCTTCTAGGTCTTCTGATTCTAAATCTAACCGTGTTCTAACTGCTTGTGTATTTAACAAGCTCTCACTACGTTGCACTGCCCGCCTCCTGCTTGGGCGTGCCCAATCAGTGACCAGACCTGTCTCCTCCCCTAAGGTGAGGTGTGGTTTTAGATCAGCTGAGTGTTTTTTTCCTTTTGAAGTGAAAATCCTGCTTCTCAGTGCAGTACTACGTTTCTCCACAGGATTTTCAGCTATCTCCATTGCTTCTTGAGGAGCTTCCTCATCACAGTGTGCAGAAGGAATGTAAGAAACAGTACTGGGGAAAGAGAGATGGGAAAGCAGGGACTAGGACTTAGATAGAGACTTAAAATTGGGTCAGAGAAAAGAAGAAGACAGAATTTAAGCTTGGCTGGGTATAGGGAGAGTGAGCGAGGACTCAGATGGTGGGCCCAGGAGCTGGCAGAACTCACTGTGCATGCAGCTCTAGCATCATGCAGCACCAACTCCAGTTTCATCTTTCTTTCTCTGAGTCGGCAACAACAACCAATGCTGTCTGTAGCATTCACTTCCAGTGCGCAGGACCATTCACCGGAAGTGAATGCTACAGGCAGCACTGGCTGCTGCATGATGACGCAGAGAAATAAAGATAAAGCTGGGGATGGTGCTATGAGATCTTCTGCCGATGACTCATAAAAAGAAAGAAGATGCCAAGGATGGTGTCACACGATACTCTTTCCTAGAGGGAAGGACAGAGAGAGGAAGAAAAAGAAAGATGGGATATGCTGGATGGGTGGGTGGGGGAAGGAGGGAGAGTGAATGAGAATATGGAATAATGGACCGGGAAAAAAGAAGTAGGAAATGGGAGGACTGGGGTAAGGGTTGAAAAGTGGTAGGTAGATGGAGTAAAAAAGAGGGAGATTGAGGACTGAATAGTAAAAACAAATAGTGAAGTCTGAGTGTACAGAGAGAAAAATAAATGGAAGAAAGCTGAAGGGAAAAGATCAATATCCAAAATGGAATGAAGTGAAGAAAAAAAGAGGAGACAAGAAATGCAGATAGACTAGAGACCATAAAAAGAGAGCTAAGAGAAGAAAGAGGAAAACAGAAACCTCAGATTGGGACCAGCATGATCAGAGAATAAAATGGTCAGACAACAAAGGTTGAAAAAATAATTTTATTTTCAATCTTTATATTTTATAAAGTACAGGGAAATGCATCTCTCTGTTTCTCTGGTGCTGCATTGTATGCAGAATCTAGCTGCTTGGGGTTGCAGTTTCATTTTTATCTACAGTACATATTTTTATTTTTAGGCAGTGGTCACTTATTCTGTACTTGATGAGGGTCTGTGTTCTGTGTGTGACCAAGGCCAGATGTTCTGTTAACAAGGAGTTTGTACATAGGGATCTGTACTGTAGTAATCTGAATTGTTCAGTTTTCAAATATGTATTTGGATGTTCCAGGACCTGCTGCAGTATTTACAGTGCTGCTTTTTTGGGTAGGCTCCTTATGTGAGTTTTGGAAACTGGTGCAGGTATGGTGTGGTAGATTTGCTCTATAGATCCTTAGTGACTTTTGCAGGATAGATCACAATATGCCTGTTACTGGAGAATGTTTATGTTGTTAGTGAGAATCAGATTTTTCTTTTTAGATGTTGAGTTCTGTGGGTAAATGTCCTATTTCTGCTCGGCACCTATTGTCGAGGGAGTGGGTTCTGTGGATGCAGAATATATGTTCAAAAAGAAAAATCAAGAACCATAACACAGTTCATTTCCTTGGTATGTGAACATCTTACATTTCCTTTGTTTTTTTGAGGAATATATATTTACATTTAACACTATGCTCCAGTTTGCAGTTTTGAGTTATGTTGGAGATGCCAAGACCCTCATGGTGTTTATGTTGGAGTGGGAAGTGTTGTAATGGAGTCACAAAGACCTTCTTGTTTTTCTGATGATGGGAAGTGCTATGTAGGGGCCACTGAGGCTCTCTTGTTTTTGTGAAGGTGGAAAATGCTGTGTTGGAGCAACCAAGTCGCTCTTCTTGTGGAAGTGGGAGCTGCTGTGTTGGTGCTGTTGAACCCTTCTTGTTGTTTAGCACATTTAGCAGAATGTTTCCTAAGCTCTACAATATACTGGTAACACATGTGCGGGTCGCCTTACTGGGAGAGAGTTACATGCCTCTGCAGTTACCATGTTTCAACATAGCAAAATGGCTACAAGAGCAACTAAGACCACCCACTGAGATGGCATTAGTTGCACCCACGCTACTTGCGCAGAGTCATTATGTTAGTTTCTATCGGCAATGCAGATGCCTGTGTGTGAGAGTTCTTTCTCACTCTGGAGGAAAGTATAATTTTGGGAAAGAAATCCTGAAAACCTATGAGTAATGGATGTAGGAAAAGCTGTTAGTGTAGCTGGGTTTAAAAAAGGGTTGGACAAGTTCCTGGAGGAAAGGTCCATAAATCATTATTAAAGAGGACCAGAGGAATCTACTGCTTGCCCCAGGACAAGCATTGTGGAACCTGTGTGCCTTTTTGGGAACCTGCTAGGTACTTGTGACCTACTGTTGGAAACAGGATACTGGGCTTGATGGACCTTGGTCTGATCCAGTATGGCATATGCTATGTTCTTATGTAAGCATGGAACTTGTTCCCTGGTCCAGTCGGAAAGTGGCCATATTATTTTTGCTTTTCTGTCACTCCAGCTTCACTTCTTACTGCCAATACTTCATCTGCATGAATGCTAGTAGGAAGTGAAGCTAGAGTGAGAGAAAGTTAGAATAACACCTACTTGATCAAGAAATGAAAATATATCCTGTGATCCCACAAGGGGAAAGCATTGATTTATTGGTTTGTCATTGAAACCTGCTTAACACATGTGGTCTAAATCAGCAATATATTAATGTTGTCATGTCTTCCTATATTGTGACTATTCTTTGCATCAACATTATATCAATTTTGCTTATGGTTTCTAGATGTACATTGTATGGTTATCATGTTTTTGATTTATACATTCTGTACAAAATCTTTCTCCTACATATTTTTTTCAGTGATTAAAATATTTCCTGAACTGTCTGTACAGTTTTTCTTTTGATCCATATCTAAAATTTAGCATGCTCTTGGACTATCACAGCCTGTTGATATGATGCTAAGTATTTACTACTCAGTAGTTATTTTTATTTTGGCTATGCATTTGCCCCTTCAGAGTAATTTTCTTTCAACACTGGACTTGAAGGAGAAATACTAGCATCATGTGAAGAGCTCACAAAGCAGTTTTGGGAAAAAGGGAGATGGGGTGTAGCCAGTATTAATAATAATGATGGAGAGGGATGCCGATCTATAGGTTGCATGAGGGAGCCAGAAACCCAAGCACCAATCCTGACTACAGCAAAGTGGTCAGTGTTTTTTATTCCAGGTACTTCCTGATCCCCAAGAAAATGGGGGGATACCATCCCATCCTAAACCTAAGAGACTTGAACATGTACTTGGTAAGAGAAAAGTTCTGAATGATTTCTGTAGGCACCCTACTTCCTTACCTTCAAAAAGGAGATTGGCTATACTCCCTGGATCTGAAGGATGCATATACCCACATACAGATATATCCTGCTCACAGTAAGCATCTCAGTTTCATCCTGGGGGGGGGGGACAACATTTTCGGTACCGAGTGCTGCCTTTTGGCCTAGCCTCAGCACCTCGCGTTTTCACAAAATGCCTCACAGTAGTAGCTGCTTACCTCCGGATGCTGGGAGTGTTTGTCTTTCCATATCTGGATGATTGGTTGATCAAGAATACCTCTCTGGAATGGGTTCAAGAATCAACACGATTAACCATTTAGGTGTTGGAACTACTAGGGTTCGTTGTAAATTACCCAAAGTGTCATCTTCAAACCACCCAGCAGTTGGAATTCATTGGAGTCCTGCTCGACATGACTCAGGCGAGAGCCTTTCTTCCGCATTACCGTCTGCACAGGCTGACAGCACTGTTGTGGGAGATTCAGTTGAGTCAGCAGGTGACAGCTCACAAAATGTTGACTGTGCTTGGCCACGTGGCCTCTACAGTACATGTCACACCCTTGGCATGCCTCTAGATGAGGCAGGCTCAGTGGACTCTGAGGACTCAGTGGATCTAGGTCACAAGTCGACTCAGGGATTATGTGTATGTCACTGCCCCTCTCATTCAGTCATTGCTCTGGTGAGCAGTCCATCAAAATCTGCTCAAAAGTCTTCCTTTCCAAATTTCTCCACCCCAAAGAGTTCTGATGACAGACGCATCCAAGCTAGGGTGGAGAACTCATCTTAATGGGTTGCACACCTAGGGCAATTGGTCCATCCAAGAAAGTCTCTATCAGATCAACTTCTTGGAACTAAGATCAGTGGCAAACACTGAAAGCTTTCTGAGATCGACTGGCCAACCAAATTGTTCTGATTCAGACTGACAATCAGGTTGCCATGCTCTACAGTCTACATCAACAAACAGGGAGGAGGAACCTCCTGTGTTGGGAAGAAGTCAGGTTGTGGAAGTTCACCATTGTGTACAGGATGGAATTGAGAGCCACATACCTTCCAGGCAAGGAAAACACTTTGGCAGATGGACTGAGTCAAGTTCTCCAGCCGCACGAGTGGATGCGGGGTAGGGAGGTTTCGACTCACATCTTTTGAGAGTGGGGCACCCCCTTGATAGATCTGTTTGCCATCCTGCAGAATGCCCAGATGGATCAGTTCTTCTCTAGAGTAAGATCATATAGCAGACTAGCATTGGATGCTTTCCTCCTGCATTGGGGGGAAGCTCTTCTGTACGTTTATCCTCCAGTTCCTCTCATTGCGAAAACCCTCCTGAAGCTCAAAACGGATGGCAGCACAATGATTCTCATCACTTCCTACTGGCCCAAACAGCCTTGGTTTCCCCTCCTGCTGCAACTCTCCAGTCTGGAGCTGCTATGGCTCATCCATGTACCAGATCTCATATTGCAAGAGGGTGGGATGATGTTGCACCCCAACATCTGATCCTTGACCCTCAAAGCATGGATGTTGAGAAGCTAATGTTGTCTCAGCTCTACCTGCTGGACTGTGTAACCAAAGTCCTTTTGGCCTCCAGGAGGGCCTCTATGAGAAAGAGGTTTGTTGTCTGGTGTGATGGCCAGGCCCTAGATCCTTTTGCCTGTTCCACTCAAAAACTGCTTGAATATCTTCTATACCTCTCCAAGTCTGGACTTCACCTCAGTGCGATTGGAGCATACCATTAAAGTGTGGAAGGCAAGTCCATTCGGTATAACCTTTAGTTGTTCGCTTTATGTGGGGGTTGCTTCTCTTGAAGCCTCTCTACAGGCCTCCCGCAGTGTCTTGGGACCTCAGTGTGGTTTTTGTGCAGCTCATGAAAGCTCCCTTTGAGCCGCTCACTTCCTGTCCTCTGAAGTTCTTGACTTGGAAGGTATTATTTCTGGTGGTGGTCACTTCAGCACTCAGGTGAGCAGGCTTCAGGCCTAGTGGTTCATTGCCTTATACCAAATTCCGCCATAATAGAACGGTCCTTTGTACTCATCCTAAATTCCTTCCAAAAGTGGTATTGGATTTCCACTTTAATCAGTCAGTTGCTCTTCCAACATTTTTCTTGAGACCTCATTTATTTATTTATATTCTCTTATATACCATGCTATTCTGCATCAGTGCGGTTTACATTGAACAAACTGAAATTACATTGAACAGGGCATTATAACTTGGAGATAACTATTTTACAGGGAACATGGGCTATGGAGGGTTAAGTGGCTTGCCCAAGACCACAAGGAGCACCTGTGGGACTAGAAACCCCAGTCCTTCAGGCCCAAGGTTGCTGTCCTCTAGTGGGATTTGAACCCCCGACCTTCCAACCTGAAGTACCTTGCCCCAACCACTAGGCCACTCCTCCATGTCCACAAAGGGGAAGCTGCGTTGTGTATGTTGGACTGCAAGTGAGTCTTAGCCTTCTACTTGGAGTGGACAATAGCCCATAGAAAGTCCATCCAGCTTTTTGTTTCTTTTGACCCCAATAAGCTAAGGACTGCCATTTCCAAATGCTCTCTTTCAATTTGACTGGCAGACTGCATCTCTTTTGCTTATGCCCAGGCAGGCCTGAGACTTGATGGTCATGTCACAGCTCACAATGTCAGAGCTATGGCTGTGTCAGTGGTTAACTTATGCTCGGTCTCAATGGAAGAGATCTGCAGGGCTGCAATGTGATCTTCAGTCCACACATTCACATCTCATTACTGTCTAGATGGGGATTCCCAACATGACAGTAAGTTTGACCAATTTGTACTCTGGAATCTGTTTGGGAATTAGAATCCAACTCCATCCCCCTAGGCCCATTTTATTCTATCCAGGCTACCAGAAAAAAAAAAGGGAAGAGAGAATCACTGCTATTGTACATAGTTGGTCTCTTGACCATTAAGGCCTGTTGTCATGCTGCAGTTGAGTTTTGCCCCTGTTGGGCTTCTCGGTGACTTTCTCAGTTTTAAGTAGCCTGTAGCTTGGGAGTTCCATATGTGAGGACTCATTCCTGCTTGTCCACGGAGAAAAGGTAGTTACTCACCTGTAGCAGGTGTTCTCCGTGGACAGCAGGAATTAGTCCTCACAACCCTCCCACCTCCCCGAAGAACTGTCTTTGGCTACAGCTATGTTATCAAACATATTCAAGATGGTGTTGGGGCAGCTTGTGGGAAGGAAACGTGTAGGCACAGTGGGGCCTCCCATAAGATTCTAATAGAAGCTAGGGAGAGTTCCCACATGGGCCTCCATCAGGAACATCACCCATGCGTGAGGACTAATTCATGTAGAACACCTTTTACAGATGAGTAACTACATTTTCAGCACCACTCTATATATAAAGGCACATTTTAGAAAGACTGTGTAGGTGAAATCTGGGATGTCTAAGTTAAAATGTTTGAAAATCAGTGGGAGGGGTTGCAGAGAAGGTGGGTCTGTGTAAATGCCCTGTGAAATCGACTGTTCCCCACCTTGAAAGATACCCATATCCTTGAGATAAAAGGCAAAACAGGGGCATGAAGAGTGATGGCTCCAACATGAGCATCGTTTTTATCTGATTTTAGAAACCTACACATGTCAGATAGCCATTATTTATTTAGCTAGGCTTATATACTGCGTTTCTACCAGTCAAAGCAGTGCACTTTTAGGTACTGTATACATATTTTTCCCTTGTCTCTGAAGGGCTCACAATCTATGTTTTTGTACTTGAGGGTTAAGTGTCTTGCCCAAGGCCACAAGGAGCACCTGTGGGACTAGAAACCCCAGTTCTTCCAGTCCAAGGTTGCTATTCTTAAGTGGGATTTGAACCCCTGGCTCTCTGGCCCAAGGTAACTTCCCATCAACCACTAGGCCACTCCTTCATATCTGCCATTCTGGAAACATAGACATGCCCAAGGCCCTATTTCAGCATGCACCTGTGTATCTCTCACCACATGCACAACCCAGCTTGCCATCATGAAAATGGGGTGTGCAGCAGGACTTTTTAACTTACTGCCATGATTTTTTGAAGGTGTGAAAAATATTGGGGGGGGGGGGGAGGGGGTAAAGGGACATTCATCTCTTCTTCTTACAGTTGTTGAATTGCTGAAATGAGCACTTTTCTGAGTCCTATTCATGCCCTGAAGCAGGTATAGCCATGGACATCTCCAACTGTAACTTGTTACGTGCAGTGCTGATCTAAAATCAGATGCACATATGTATAATTTTTGACTCACCTGGACATGACCCCAGCAAGCTCCCTTGTTACTTGGAGGTGATTGCACTGGACACATTGGGGGTCATTCTGAACCACGAATAGCACGGATGGACATCCATTCCCGCTATTCGTGCTGGCTTCAACCCCCGACTAACTTCCCCGCCGGTTGTGCGGGGAAGTTAGTTGGGGGCAGGGAAGGGGCGGCCTGGGGGTGGAGAGTGGGCGGGCAGTGGGTGGAGTAACTCCCCATGACATTTTCTTTTTTTTACATTTGGGGCACGGAAGGGGCTGGGGGGGGGGGGCGGGCCAGGGGACATTTCCCCCAGCCCGACCCTGGCCTTTGGAGGCTGGATCAGGGGTTGGTCTGCAGGAAATGTACCATTTTGGTTAGCAGCCGGCATCGCGGCTTTTAAATGAAGCTGCGGTGCCATGGCGTTGCGGCTCCATTTAAATGCCCTGAGTGAGTTAGCTGGGTGAAGTCCTGCATGTGCAGGCCGGACAGAATCACTGTCCCGCCTGCACATACAGGACTGTTTGCGATTCTGATCCCACGGGGCTAGATGTGCCCCGCAGGATCAGAATCGCGATCCCCTCTGTGCATCCAATTCAGACCAGATACATAGAGGAGATCTACATCTGCATCAGAATTGGGCTCATACAGTATATATTTGGGGCTTTAAATATTGACTCTGGGGCCATCCATATGATTTCCACATTTGAAGGGGAATTATCACACATGGAAACCATGAATAGGGTTTTTAAAATGACCCTCATAGGTAGCAGTGCTGAATATATGTATCATGTAGTCAGTACTCTTGTTGCAATCCATCTAGTTTAGACTTGCTGTCAAGCAGGCCTAAAATAAACCTATAAACGATTCATGTGGAAGATTATTTTACAAGGCGCGGTGAGGTTTACTTGCTTTTTTATGGGCATATTTCATGTCTATTTTATAAAGCCAAGTGCAAGCATACTTTACTTTATAAAACAGGATGCATATAGTCAGAGATGTGTGTAAATTTAAGGCACCGCACACAAGCCAACTGGTGTAAATGCCCGTGCCTTGTTTTTTCCTGGACACAGATAAGTCATACTATTTTCAAACTTATGCATGTAAAATATTACAACCGCTAGTTCTGGAGGGAATTCAATTCTACTTTCCCCTTTAGATTAAGATTCACAGTTGGCCGAGGGTTACCTCGAATTTGTTACCTCACAAAGAGTGGCTCACAGTGAACAAACACTGAGTTCCACTGGAATACCCTTTATTATAAAGAAAGAGAACAACAACTGGAAAAGAAATTTAACTAAGTCTAATAAAGGATTTAGACTAGTAAGATGTTACAGTTATTAGTTTTATTTACACCCCACTTGGATGGTAGATAAATGGTGGTACGGTGAGAGTGATCTTTCACTAGCTTACAGAATAAATGATACAATTAATTTTGTCAAAATGTGCAATTTAACTCTATTCAAAGTTTAATAAAGCTTGTTTCATTTATTAAAAGTGCATTCCATAATCTCTCTTCTGTTTAAACACTATTCTCATAAGGGCAAACAAACTTTGGAGTACAAGGGAATCACTCATTAACTATCTGAAAAATCAAGCTGTTTTCCCTATTGACTTTAAATGTTTTTCAACAGTTAACGATCTCCTGTATATATAACACTCTTTTCTCATCATTTTGAACCCGAAACATGGTTTAAAACTTCAGCCTGAACTGAAGCACAGTACAAACGCTGATTACAGGAGTTGTATTTATATTTGAGCTCAAAATATATTCATTTCAGTCTTCTTAGGTAGGTAGCCCTACTTATCCTCCAGGGTCTTCCTCTGTTGGGGCCCAGGTCAGCTCCATCAGCTTCTTCCGGTCACAGGAACTCTGGGTCTCTTCTTTCTTGTGGTTTTAGGAAACTTTCCTTTCTTTGCCTGACTTTTTATTCATCATCTCTAAATTTAGTTTTACGTTCCCATCTCCCTAGAGTAAGCTATGAAAAAGGGATAACCTTTGCAAGCTTGCTAAGATTAAAAAAAAAAAACATTCTTTCCTGAAAAATCTTCTCTTTTATTCACAGTTAACCTTTTTCAACCCTCAATCAGAACTCATTCAAACCTCCACTCAATCCCATTTAATCTGTTCTTTCTCACACACACTTACAACCTCTTGCATCAGCCCTAAGCTGCAGGCACTGGAAACAAAAACTCCAACTCTGAGCACTGACACCTAACCCAAAGTTCTGCTGCTCTCCTCTCTTACAAAATTCTCTCACTGAGCACAACCACAGCAATGCTAACCCCCCCCCCCCCCTTTATCCACAATCACCACCCTCACAATCCCAGAAATGAATAGGGTTTCTTTAAATTCAACCCTTCCCCCACACAGTCTTTAAATTGAGTTCCACTCGTAAGAAAATTGATGGAAATAAAAAAAAGACTTGCTCTATTAACAGCAACTTTTAACCAAAAGAAATTAATTCTCCACAATCTACAGACTTTCAGACTGGCACAGAGCCCGATTCTGGGAGCGGGACATCCGGGCCATCCGGACGTCCCCACTGAAGACGGACCCGAGTCTGATCCGTGGGAAGAAAACGTTCCCACGGGAGCCAGAATTGGGCCTGAAGACAGCCCAGCGTGTCCCTGCTTCCTGCAAGGACATCCTCCTCGCAGGCGCCCCAGACATCCACGGCTCTGGACCCCAAAATCCCTGTCACCCAAGTCAAGGTTAGCTTCCAGCAGTCTGGATCAGGTAGCAGAGATCACCCCCCCCCCCCTACATCTGGTCCTGGCCCCGGTGGTGGTTGCCATGCCCCGATTCTCCTAAAATTTCTGCTTATACCACCTCTGAGGTGGTATAAGCAGTATACCCCAGCAGGCCCGGCAGTAGGTACAGGGCTGTGACCTGAATTGGCCCTGTATATGCTGCCGGGCGGCCCATCTCCACTCCACCCCCGTCTGCCTCCCCCGCCAACTCTTCCCATCCTGAAGCACAGGACTTAAGGGGAGAGCTGGTGGGGGAATAAAGTTCAGGTGGACTGTGAAACCCGCATTCTGGAATGAGGGCCATAGCCTTCCCAGTCTCTCATGCCAGATACCTATTCTGATCCCACTTTAACCAAAAGGGAAAAGGAAAAAAATCAAATTCCCTGCATTTACAGTTTTCAGCTACTCAGGATACATTTTTTTCCTGTGGAACATAGTTCCTCTCCTCCCTTAATTACAAAGGAAACAGTCCCTGCAGCACCTACCGTTCAGCTAAAACCCCCCCTCTAAATCACTCACAAACCTCCAAACCCCATTCACCTTCATCCAAAAACAATCAAAACATCCACATTTTCCAAGCAACCCCACTCTCAGAGGCCTCTGTCAGCACTCTCTTCAACACACAACAACTCAACTCAGCAGTCAAATCCCAACTCACTCAAAACTCAAACTCACCAAGATTCTAAACTTCTAGGGGAAAAAGTGTTCTTACACCTGCTTTAGTCATCAAATTGTCCCAGCACCAGTTAAATTATTATTATTATTAAACATTTACGAAGCGCTACTAGGCATATGCAGCGCTGTACAAGCAAAGAAAAAGACAGTCCCTACTTGTCAGAGCTTAAAATCTAATCAGATGAGAAAGAGGATAGAATAGGGAAGGGTAAAGAGACATAAGGAACAAGGGATCAGGATCCAAAGGCAGCCTTAAAGAAAAAGGGCAAGGATGAAGCCTGACGCACAGACTCAGGAAGTTTATTCCAAGTATAAGGAGTAGCGGGTGAAAGGTAAATAGAAACTTAATTCTCTAATCCCCTGGAAATTACCAAAATAACGTACCTACAGAGGTCATGTAGTAATTTTTAAAACTGTCTCTTTAAGTCTGCAGCCAGAGGGAAGATCAATTACCAAACTGTGTCATTACAAACCCTCCTCCTGTCTGAACCACATTGCTACAAAGTTCCTATGAGAGATCCCTCCCCTCCTCCTATATCCGGGTACTTCCTAAGAGGTTAAAACTTTCATTTTTACTATTAATATAGACACTTCAGAGTCTCTACCCAGCTGAATTTAATAATTTTTTAACATAACCGAGGTTCCAGTGACCCCCCCTCAAAGCCTCAGGAGTTCAGCCCCCCACTTTACAAAACGCTGTGAATCGTGGTCAAAAACAGTTTTTAAAATACATAAAAGTAATTTTTAGGGACTTAGTCCTAAATCACCTCTTTGGGACCTCTGAGACCCCCCCAATGCCACTAGTCCCCCCCCCAATACATGAGGCTGAGTTTGGCCGTTTAGAGGGTGTCTGGCCCCTTTAAGACTGGCTTCGCCCCCTCTACCATGCTGTGACATCCGGTTCCATTCTGGGCACTTTGGGCCAGAACTGAGTGTTCCTGCCCCCAGCCCAGTCTCTGCATACACAGCGCCTAAGCACATGCCTCTTCCTGTGCCAACCAGCCCAAACTCAGGTGCCCCTGCAGCCCCCCCCCATCGCTATGGCCCCCTTTGAGAGGAGCCGCGATGATCGTGGTCATCCCTGATGGTTCTCAGTTGCTCAAAACAAGGATCGGGAGCAGTTACAATTACCTCAGCTGCACCCGATCCAGCCCGTAGACATTCCCTAACAGCCCCCGCCATCAGAAAAAGTGGCCCCCCTCACAGCCATGGAGTCCTTTCCTTTTTTTAAAAAAAATGAAAACAACACTACCACCACTCAGCCATCCCCACAGCCTCGCTCTGTAGCTCTCAAGCTGCTCGCAACTTCCCCCGGTGGCCTCTACCCTCCCCAGAACCCCAGGAATTCTTTTTTTGTTATATATTTCTTAGCATTCGGTTACTATACTCTATCCAACCTCCACCCCTGTATACCCCCACAGTAAAATCACGCATGATCGGCCCAATGTATGTACTTTCAGAATAGAGACCACATCAAATCCATCACCATCTCCATCATTTCCTCACTCATCATAACCACATCCCCCCTCGACCCATGTCCAGTTAGCTGGATGAAAGCAACTACATAGGTTTCAGTCCCATACTCACCAGCCTCACCCAATCCTCCCTGCAAAAAGTGCAGATGCCTGACTGCCTAAAACTATCCTCCGTCCGCCCCACCCTAAAGAAGCCTGACCTCAACCCACTAGACTCTATTTCCTACAGACCCATCACTAGCCTACCATTTGCAGCAAAGATCATAGAACAAGCCATTTAACAACAACTCCAGGACCACATAGACAGAAAGGCCCTCCTTGACCCTCAACAACATGGTTTCCGACCTCTCCACGGAGTAGAAACTCTAATGGTCTCCCTCATGAACACCCTTATAAAGGGGATTCAAGATAAGAAACATGGATACATCCTAATCTTTCTGGACATCTCTGCCGCATTTGACACAGTCTCCCATGATATCCTCTTCCACCGTCTTCAAACCACTGGGATCCAAGGCACTAAGCTGATTCAAATCATACCTAATGGACAGACACCAACAAATAAAAACTGGAGCCAACATATCCATGCCCTACCTCCAAATTCAAGGAGCACCACAAGGATCCACTCTATCCACGTTCTCTTCAACATTTATCTGCAACCACTCTGCACCATTATAAAATCTCACAACATCACTTCCACATGTACGCAAACAATACCATGCTCTATGGATCATTCACCACCAAGCAACCTACTAACACACAGCTCCTACAATGCTTTGACAACGTCTCCAAATGGTTCACTGACAACAACCTCACCATCAACTACAAAAAAACTGAAACCTTATTCATAGCAAAGGAGGACATCTTCACACTCCCAACCCATCTTATGCTAACCAGCACTCAAATAAAAGTACAACCCCAAATAAAATACCTAGGCGTCATCCTAGACCAAACTGTCCCTCAGACCACAAATAGACAAAACTGCCAAAGTGATTTATTACAAAGCCAGAACCCTACAATGACTATGCCTCCTTCTTGATCCACAAGACTTCCGCTCAGCACTACAGGCCATGATTCTCCCCCACCTCGACTACTGCAGCTCCATCTACCAAGGTCTACCTCATTCCTCACTCCTCCCTCTGCGCACAGCCCTCCATATAATAGCACACATCATACGACCACATAACGTTGCAGATCCCTGAGAGGGGTGGTAGCAATGGTGGCAATGGGTGCCACAGTGGGGGAGGGAGCACAAGGGATGAAGTTCAGTTAGGGCATATCATCTCCTTGCACCAGCCCTGGCTGACACACATAGAAGTTGCTGAGTTTCCACTACTGATTTTTCCCACATGTAGATTTGCAAAATAGGTCTTCTGGCTCCACATATTGGCAACTATATGTGCGCTCCTCCACTATTTTAGAACAGGTCCACGTTTAGCAGAGCCTTTTCTAAAGTACTGTTGGAATTGTGTATCTCCAGGAACAAGTAGGAATCAGTCTTCACATATGGGTGACGTCGGCTCCCCAGCATCCAATTGGAAAATCTTTGAGAACCCTCTACTGTGCCCGCATACCTGCCTTCCTGCCTTCCCAACCCCTCTCCTCAGTTCTTCATTTTTCTGTGGAGCCAGCTGGCACGCCATTTCTCTCACCACAGAAAAACTTTTCTTTTTTTGGTATAGCATTGTGCTTCTGCCCTCTCGTTGATGCCGGTTAAGTTGTACCCGATACCGGTCCTGATATAATTTTCTTTTCTTTTCTTTTTCTATTCTTGCCTTTTATTTTTATTCATGGTTTTCACCACCAGACTAGGCCTCAGGGCCCTATTTCAGTCACTGCTAAACATGACTGGTGTTTAAAATGTTTGGGCTCTGACCATCAGCCCAACTCCTGTTCTTTATGTCAGCAAATGACAAAGAGAGGCCTCAAGGACAGAGCCAACAAGTTAGAATTGTTGTTCACCTCAGACTCAATTTCAGAGGCCTCAACTTCATCGAGGGCATCTCGGGTTTCTTCTAAGTCCAAATGTAAGAGTAAATCACAATCTCTGCCTCACCCAAATCCTCAATGATTAGAAAATTACACCCATGAAAATCAACCCCATTGAAGCCAAAGAAATAATTGATTTCCCACAAAAATCCTTCCCCTGGAACTGACCAAATGTCCGAACACACCCCCAAAGGGTCAAACTGTTATCTATTGAAGCTTTTTTTTGTCGGATCGCTCACCATGAGAGGAAACAATCCCTCCCTCGAAGTGAACCCTCCTTTTTTTTCTTAATTTAAAAATGACCGCAAACCGGCCTAACCGGAACACACAACACACGTTGCTGTCCAAATCAATGTCCAGACTAAGTTTCAAGGCTGCAATTCCCCACCACAAACAAATTTTGGAGGAAAAAATTACTTAGCTGAACAGATGCCAAAAGGAGTATCCACAGTCCTCAAATCCCGCATGGGCAGCGTGACCAGCTCAAACGCAGAATCCCCAATCTCGTAAGGGTAATCCTTCAACTCAGTCCACTGCTCTTCCTTAAGCCAAACGGGATAGATAACCCTCTTCAGCCAACAACTTGAGGTCCATGCGCGACACTAATCAGTGTTTCAAGCTGCACACCCGCTTCTCAGCTCTTCCTCAGGCATACACCCAAATCCTCGGCATCAGCATTGGCATCAAGAACTGATACCGAGGCCAGAGAACATAAGCATAGAGGTGCTTCCAATGCAGACCAGCCAGCCAAACAGCCCCGGAGGGAGGTCCTATCCTCCAAAGCACAAGTGGGGCTCCGGGACGCTCCCGAGGCATTGACCTCCAGAGAGCTACCACTGCCATTTTCTGGGACGGTGGCACACAGCCCTGTCGGGGACTCTACCCAGACATCGTTAATTTCTCTGGACCTGTACATGCTGGCCCTCGAGAGGAGTTTGGCAGCACTCCTAGTGGTCTCGATACTGATAACATCGAGAACTTCAGGAGTGCAGGCTTTGGTACCGGCCCTACAGCCAAACCTGCAACCAAGCCTACTGGGGTCGATGCAAGCCCTCGAGATGGCATCATCACAACCCTAGTTGGAGCTGATCGATACCCCTGGTGTCCTATAGACACTCGGTTCCGATACCTCCAAGTACTGGTAACGGCATTGACCTTTGATGTCGATGAAGCATCGAGGTCGAACCAAGGATAGCCTATACTTTGATTTTTTACCTTATTCAGATTCCAGTTCTTTGGAATTTGAAGGGGACTAACTCGGTTCTCGAGGCCTTCAAGACATCCCTTCGGACCCTTCACCCTCTTAAGAGTGGCGTTGATCCCCTTCGGAGGATATATCCTTTCAAGACTTCATCCAGGATATGGCAGCAGCGTTCGCCATTATGGTAGCCTCAGAGAATGAATCAAGAACCAAGGAATTGCAGATACTTCAATACCCTCCAGTGCCCACAGAGGCTGCTACATTATTAGTGCATCGTATCCTGAAGGATCTAATGCTACGCATGTGAGAAATACCGCTCATGGTTCTGCCTGTTAGTAAGCACTTCGATACCATGTACCAAGTACCGTAGTGAAAAACGTGGAAAGCAAAGGAAGGATGTTCTTTATTATCTAGAAAAGCCTATGACCCGACACAGGCCGTGTTTCGTTGCCTTCTTCAGGGGCAGGCTACATAACATACATAAATAGGAAATAGAAAACCAATGTAAATTAAAAATTAAAAATTAAAAACATAAATAATCCCAAAACACCTAAGAATGGATAAAAACAATAAATAATATATAAATTAATTCTCTGCCGATTGTGAACAAATACATATAAACCACTTTTAGATAAATAAGTAAGTAAATAACTAAAATTATATAAAGTACCAATTACAGCAAATTGTTATGACAGGACTATAGCAACAGTATTCATAATTAAATACAAACTGATAGAAAGATAAAAATGATAAAAAGCTAAAACGGAGATAAAAGTACAACATACCTTTGTAAATATTTATGCTTCCAATATCGTCTATTCACTATCAAGGGCAAGAGAGACGAACACAGATAAGTGTATCCATATGCAAGTCAGATCTATATCTCATAGAGATAACGAATTTAGAAAGTGAACCAAATGAGACTCAAATATAATATATTTGCTATGCAGACTGAGGCAAAAGGAGGAATCAATGGAATCAGTTACGCAAAAGACACCCCCTTTCAACTGAAAGGTAATTGTGGATTGCAGAAAAATTACTGAAAAACTACCTGTGATCTTCAATGATTCTCATTGCAAACACTCTGGTAGCATAAACGCTGGTCATATCTAATATTAGTTAGAGACAACCCCGAGTGCTCTATTGAAAAAACGGGATAATATTGATTAGCAGATAACCTATAGCTCTTTATAAACCTCTATTTATCATTATATATTCTATTTGTATTCCTATTTAAGCTCACAAATAAGGTACCCCTAAAGTACATTTTACATAGATATTTTCATAAAGTGTATGTTCTAAAGGTGACTTACACAACAGCATCTCTAAATACAAACGGCATCTCTAAATTCAAAAATCGCAGCAGAGAGGGGTTTCACCAACTCCGGAATAGTAGAAGACGCCGGCATCTGCGCACAGTCCATAAGTTATATCCCGCCAAATGCAAATGTGGTGACATGTAGTTGGGGGCAGAGCATCCTTTGGAAATCCTTCTCCGATGCCGGATTGTGACACGAAAGACGTCAAACCTTGAAACCAAATAGATGGTATCGATCCGAACGGCAGAAACCCTCCTCTGATGCCGTACTATAATAGGTGGACCGTCACCTTTAAAAAACTTGAAATCGAACCGAATGGAAAGGGTACCTTACCTCTGATGTCAACATAAAGGAATTAAAGAATAAATTTATACGATTGCTACTTATTAAAGGAATTACTAACCTCATTTTAGTCACTGTCTCATGTTAAAAATGAAGAATCCCCAAATATAAGCAACCATGGGGTAATACACCAGCTCGGATATTACCCACGAAATCATGTATTCTAAACCATGCATGAAAACACTTGTTACATCTAGGTATATTACATTGGCGAGATTCTTGAGAGCAGGGAACTCCACTGTGAGAAACAAAAAAACAGGAGGGTAAAGTAACCATGAGCACTACTAACCATGAAATAATAAAGTTTAGTAGGGTTACTCCGCTGGAAAAAGAAGAAAAGGAAATTCAGGTTGAGAAATTTAAATCCAGCTGCACTGTCTAAACCAGGAGATAGGGCGAAACATAACCGAAGGGGAGGGAATACCATAATATGTGACCTTCAGTGTCTTTCGTGTCACAATCCGGCATCGGAGGAGGATTTCCAAAGGATGCCCCGCCCCCAACTACATGTCACCACATTTGCATTTGGCGGGATATAACTTATGGACAGTGCGCAGACGCCGGCGTCTTCTACTATTCCGGAGTTGGTGAAACCCCTCTCTGCTGCGATTTTTGAATTTAGAGATGCCGTTTGTATTTAGAGATGCCGTTGTGTAAGTCACCTTTAGAACACTTTATGAAAATATCTATGTAAAATGTACTTTAGGGGTACCTTATTTGCGAGCTTAAATAGAAATACAAATAGAATATATAATGATAAATAGTGGTTTATAAAGAGCTATAGGTTATCTGCTAATCAATATTATCCCGTTTTTTCAATAGAGCACTCGGGGTTGTCTCTAACTAATATAATTAGATATGACCAGCGTTTATGCTACCAGAGTGTTTGCAATGAGAATCATTGAAGATCAAAGGTAGTTTTTCAGTAATTTTTCTGCAATCCACAATTACCTTTCAGTTGAAAGGGGGTGTCTTTTGCGTAACTGATTCCATTGATTCCTCCTTTTGCCTCAGTCTGCATAGCAAATACATTATATTTGATTCTCATTTTGTTCACTTTCTAAATTCGTTCTCTCTATCGTTATCTCGTTATCTGTGTTCGTCTCTCTTGCCCTTGATAGTGAATAGACAATATTGGAAGCATAAATATTTACAAAGGTATGTTGTACTTTTATCTCCGTTTTAGTTTTTTATCATTTTTATCTTTCTATCAGTTTGTATTTAATTATGAATACTGTTGCTATAGTCCTGTCATAACAATTTGCTGTAATTGGTACTTTATGTAATTTTAGTTATTTACTTATTTATCTATAAGTGGTTTATATGTATTTGTTCACAATCGACAGAGAATTAATTTATATATTATTTATTGTTTTTATCCATTCTTAGGTGTTTTGGGATTATTTATGTTTTTAATTTTTAATTTTTAATTTACATTGGTTTTCTATTTCCTATTTATGTATTTTATGTAGCCTGCCCCTGAAGAAGGCAACGAAACACGGCCTGTGTCGGGTCATAGGCTTTTCTAGATAATAAAGAACATCCTTCCTTTGCTTTCCATGTGTTTGACTGGGTTTGTACATAGCGCGTGGATTCGTGCTCTTCTGTTGGTACCAAGTACCGTAGTGCCCAGGTTTTCAAAAACCTCAGCTCCCACATCACTCAATGGTAGTGGAATTGGTGATGCACCGAATTAAGAGCTCTAAGAATCATTCTTCCATGCCACTGGCTAGAGATTGCAGAACACTCAATGCCTTTGGACAAAAATGCTTCCAGGAATGCATGTTAGACTCCAGGATAAATTCTTACATGCTCTAAATGGGCATGTTTCTGAAGGACGTTACCAGGGATCTGGAAATGTTCACTCCTCCCCTTTCTGACTATAAGAGGAGTGCTTTTCAGATACTCACCAAACAAAGCCAGAACACTTTCAAGTTTCTCACCAGGGCCTCCTTTGATGTCTTTGAATCAACAAGCAGAGCTTCAACAGTCTGCATTGGAGCTCGCAGAATGGCCTGGCTGCAAGCATCCAACCTTGAACGGTAGGTACAAGACAAATTGTTCAATATCCCATGTACTGGTGAAAACCTTTTTGGCAAAGAATGGAGGAAAAAGGCAGGGGAGATTGAGACAGACAATTTTACCCCTAAAATGCCTTTCCAGGAAAACGGCTGATCCCTCCAAAACAAAGGTTCTTCCTAAGAAATCTTTCTATGCCAAAAAGAAGAGATACTACTCTTCTTACCCACCATCGTCTGCGTACCAACAACAACTTTCACAGCAGAAACAGCAGGGTCTTTTCCAACCCAGGAAGCCAAAGACTCCTAAGCCTCAACCATCTGCACAGCCACAACCTGCACCTGGTTTTTGACTCTATCATAGAGAACATTGCTAATATGCCTCTGGAAAGGCCCAGCTCCTCCACATAACAGACAGACTTTGATATTATGCCCACAGGTGGCACCTCATAACTTCAGAGTAGTGGACACTCTGTCCAAGGGGATTATCAGCTTTACTTCCACACCTTACCCCCACCAACTTCACAGGGAACCATCCCACACAACCCCTTCAAACCACTCTCTTAAGAGAAGAGATGCTCACCCTGTTGTCCCAGGATGCCATAGAAAGAGTTCCCCCTACTCAAGAAAGGATGGGCTTCTACTCTCCATAGTTTCTCATTCCAAAGAAAACAGGAGATCTTAGATCTTAGAGACTTAAACAAGTTTCTGGTTCGTGAAAAATTAAAAATGATTTCCCTAGGAACTCTTCTACCATACCTCCAGAGACACGATTGGCTATGTTCTCTAGACCTCAAAGAGGCATACACACATATACTAATACATCCTTCCTACAGAGATCATCTGCGCTTCATGTTTCAGGGAAACCATTACCAATATAAGGTTCTCCCCTTCGGTCTAGCCTTCACAAAATGCATCCCACAAATCAAAACCCTATCTACCAGTAATAACAATAAACACCAAATATCCAAAAAATTACCAGAGTGCCTCTTCCCAAAGGACAAACCTAAATGTTAACTTCTTCTTGTCGGATAAGGTCAAGGGAGGCTAGGAAATTACCCTAACCACTCCAGATGGCCACATCCATTTTATTAAATTATTTTATAAATCAATCTTTGATAAAAACTTAGCTCTTTTGTACGATGAAATAATTCTCATAGACCAGCAGAACACAGTCTTCAATGAATAATGCACAACGCGCACGTTTTGGAACACAGTCCTGTATCAAGTGCAATGCTCGTTCATCTGTGTTAACTGCAAAAAACCGCCGAGTATTTAACCCGGATTTCATCAGCAGAAGAGATCTTCCTATTGGCTACAGACTGCTTTCACTCAGAACAGTAAACCAATCAGCTTACAGGGGAAACCCTACAATGTCAGGGGAACCCCCACAGTGTCATGGAAGATAGCATCAAAAGAGACTCGTCCATTCAATTTCCTTATTAAGAACACCAGGGGTCCCAGTCTCAAGTCGAAATATCCACCACTGTTCTCTATGTTGTAGCAGGGCTAAACGATCACCACCCCGAGGATGAAGAGGGACATGATTGATAATTGTCCAAGACAGTTGAGAAAATGCATGTCCTTGTTGGAGACAATGTTCAACAATAGGTGCAGAGAGTACCTGATTGCAAGTCCGAGAGGCATGTTCACCCAACCGGGTACGCATGCTACGAGATGTCCGTCCAACATACAGCAAGGGGCAGGGGCACTGCAAAAGGTATACCACATATGACGATCCACAATCAGTATTCCAACGGTGATAAAAAACTGATTGGTTTACTGTTATGAGTGAAAGCAGTCTGTAGCCAATAGGAAGATCTCTTCTGCTGACGAAATACGGGTTAAATATTTGGCGTTTTTTTGCAGTTAACACAGATGAACGAGCATTGCACTTGATACAGGACTGTGTTCCGAAACGTGTGCGTTGTGCATTATTCATTGAAGACTGTGTTCTGCTGGTCTATGAGAATTATTTCCTCGTACAAAAAAGCTAGGTTTTTATCAAAGATTGATTTATAAAATAACTTAATAAAATGGATGTGGCCATCTGGAGTGGTTAGGGTAATTTCCTAGCCTCCCTTGACCTTATCCGACAAGAAGAAGTTAACATTTAGGTTTGTCATTTGGGAAGAGGCACTCTGGTAATTTTTTGGATATTTGGGGTTCACAAAATGCATGGCAGTAGTTGCTGTCTATCTATGCACCTTGAGCATCTTCATCTTCCCTTACTTAGATGACTGGCTGATCAGGTGAGACTTCCTCAAGAGGTAAGACTCTCCCTTCATCACACCATCATGGTGCTCCAACATCTGGGATTTATCTTAAACTTCCCAAAGTCTTATCTCGCTCCAACCCATCACCTGGAGCTCATCGGAGCTGTCTTAGATACCCAGCAGGCCAGAGCATTCCTTCCACCACATTGAGCTGGCAGAGCATCTGCAAAAACAGACTCACATCACAGCTCGAGAGATGCTACATGTCTTGGGATGCATGGACTCCACAGTCCATTTCGCCCTCTATGCTTGATTGCACATGCATCAAGCCCAATGGACTCTGTCTTCCCAATGGACACAGGCACATGGGTGTCTCAGAGACATCACCCCTCAACTGATCAAGTCCCTTCAGTGGTGGTGTTCCCTTCAAAATTTACTCATCAGGTCACTGTTCAGATGCCTCCACCTCAATGTACCCTGATGATGGATGCTTCCAAGCTAGGTTGGGGAGCGCATCTCAATGACTTAACCACACAGGGAATGTGGACACAGCAAGAATCTGCCATGCCTATCAATTTCTTAGAAGTGCAAGCATTGACAAATGCTCTTCGGGATTTTCAACCCCAACTTTTGGGACAACCTGTTTTAGTCAAAACGGACAATCAAGTAGCCATGTTCTATGTCACAAGCAGGGGGGACGGGGTCCCATCTACTCTGCAAGGAAGTGCTTTGCCTGTGTTTTTTTGCCATCTCACACTGCATTTACCTCAGAGCAGTGTACCTCTCTGATGAACTCAATGTCTTTGCGGACAGGCTCAGCCGTATCCTTCATCCCCATGAATGGACCCTGCATCAGGAGATGGCTACTCCTATCTTTCAGATGTGGGGAACCCCACTCAGATCTTTTTTCCACTCCACAGAACACACAGCTTCCACTCTTCTGCTCCAGGGTTCAGTCCCTACACCATCAGGCCCCAGATGCCGTCCTTCTATACTGGGGACAGGGTATGCTTTATGTATTACCTCCCATCCCCTTGATTCCCAAAATGTTCTTCAAACTGCAGGCCGACAAGGGCTTCATAAAGCCCCCTTTTAGCCCCATCAACCATGGTTCCCTCTGCTTTTTCACCTAGTGCAGGCTCAGTCACTTGACCTGGCATGTGTGCCCAACCTCCTCTCTCAGGACAACGGGACATTCTCCCATCCCAACATCCACTCCCTTTGCCTAACAGCATGGCTGCTGAAGGGCTAGTGCTTGCTAACCTCGACCTGCCACAAGCTATCAAAAATATACTCCTTGCATTATGCAAGGACACCACCAGATGATCATATGCTTTTGAGTGGCATAGGTTTGCACTTTGGTGTTCCCCAAAGGGCATTGACCCCTTTTCTTGTTTGGTGGCATTCCTTTTACAATACCTCTTCCACCTATCCTTAACAGGCCTTTAGACAAACTCAGTCAGAATGCACCTTAGTGCCATTGCGGCTCATCACAAACCACTGCAGGGACAGCCTATCTCCTCACACCCCTTAGTAACATGCTTCATGCGGGTTCTGCTGCTGCCCATTAAGCTGCTGCCGGTAGCCTGGGATCTCAATGTGGTTCTTATGCAACTACTAAAGCCTCCTTTTGAGCCTTTGGCCACCACTTCAGTTTCTGTCATGGAAGGTACTCTTCCTTGTTGCCCTCACGTCAGCTCACTGCATTAGTGAACTACAAGCTCTCATAGTGGACCTGCCCTATACCCGGTTTCACCATGACAAGGTAGTTCTGCGGAGCTATCCGCATTTTCTTCCGAAGATTGTTTCTCCCTTTCATTTGAACCAGTCGGTCATCCTATTTTCTTCCCTAGACCACATGCATCTCGGGCGGAAGCAGCGCTTCATACTTTAGACTGCAAGTGAGCGCTGGCATACCATTTAAGTAGAACTCAGGATCACAGAAGATCCTCTCAATTATTTATCTCTTTTGATCCCAGTCTTCTGGGTTCCCCAGTGACAAAACAAACTCCAGGTGGATAGCAGATTGCATTTCTTTTGTTTATGCAAAGGCAAGACTCTCCCTAGAGGGTCATGTTACAGCTCATAATGTACGAGCTATGGCAACTTCCTTAGCCAATCTCCATTTGTTATCCATTGAGGAGATCTGTCAGGCAGCTACCTGGTCCTCCATCCACACTTTTGCTGCCCACTATTGCCTGGACAGAGACTCCCATCAGGATGCTTCTTTGGCCAAGCTGTACTCCAGCACCTCGTTGGGACTTAATCTCAACTCCTACCCTCCGTCCCAGACTTCTAAAATAAACCAGACTATCTTTAGAGGGGGTTCTCACCTGCTGGAATGGAATCCAAGACCCATAACTATTCCAGGCTATTCGGCCTCAGAGATTGTACTGCTCTACCCCATATGTGAAGACTGCATTCCTGCTTGTTCCATGAAATAGCATAGTTATTTCTTTCTTTCTTTAGCGTCTCTTATATACCACGCTATTTAGAAACAGTGCGGTTTACATATAACTAAAATGTGCGCAGTGCAGGCAGAACCTACACTGGACTTACAATGAGTAGGGGTTTCTAACAAGGCTAACAGGGGTAACTATGTACGGGCAAAGCCAGCTGTCACCGGCTACGTGAGCAGCTCACAACTATTTACAGGTTGGCCTAACTATATACAGATTGGCAGGTTAGTATGGATGCATTGTTACAGTTACTCACCTGTAGCAGGTGCTCTTCGGGAAGAGCAGGAATCAGTCTTCAAACCCACTCTACTCTCCTATAAATTGTAGGGTTCCTCATTTTTCCTCTTCTTCTCAGTTACAAACTCAACTGAGGAGAGGGGTTGGGAAGGTGGGAAGGCAGGCATGCAGGCACAGTGGAGGGCTCCCAAAAACTTTCCTATTGGATGCTGGGGAGTGTTTCTGTGCGGGCTCTGTCGGTGCTGATGTCACCCATATGTGAAGGCTGATTCCTGCTGTTCCCGGAGATCGCCTGTTATAGGTAAATAACTCCACTATATTGCTACCTTGATGTCTCAATTCCAGTCTCCACAAACTATCTAAATGTGCCTTAGAATATTATAAGGTTTATTCGTGGCTCTCAACATGATCCAGTGATCATACAAAGATAAGTTACCCCCAGCTAAGCTGAAATGGAACCACCAGAACTAAGTACCTTACAACAGTTTGCAATTAATGCTGTCCTTCTTGCTCAGCATATTTTGTAACGAAAAATGCAATATCATAGCATCTCCCCCACTGGCAGCCGTGTGGGTGGAGGATTCGCATGCAACTTCATGGGAATGTTGCCAAAAATTACCCAACAAAATAGCAGAAAGAAAAATATTTCTGATATACAGAGTTATATGTAAGTCTCAGGCCTCACTCCCAGAATATTGTTCAAAGATAAAAATCTAATGAATATAGGGAGCAACAAAACCAAAACAAAACGATCAAGCAAATAGCATGTGCACATTTGAAACTGTTGTGTGTGTGCTGTTTTCCCTACGCTGACATAAACATTTCAACAGGAATGCCTCCTTTTAACCTAGCTAAAAGTGCATGCTGTGTGCAAGCCCAGGTGTTCTTTTAGTTGGACAGAGGAAGCTGCTTTTCAGTTAACTCATTTCACGTGAGTAAATCACTTTTTATCCAGTTGCACGACTTTGAAAATTGCTGACACAATCCGAATTAACACAAGGGATAGATTTCAGGGTAGAAGGTCAGTACTGAAGATGCCTGGTATAACAGTTTAAAGTGGGCATCCCTCACCAGTCAGATTTACTTTAATTTGAAATAATGGGCACTGTGGGGCTGAAGTAGTACTTATGCTTGGAGTTACTCCTGCTTCTCACTGTTGTAGATATATTTGGGTCTGAGAGCTCTGGAAGGTAACTACCTATATGTGTAAAGGGCAGATCATTGTGAGCATGTCTGGAGGGTTAGGGGTGCATGGGACAGAAGAGAGTTTGCAGATGTTAATAGAAAGTCTATAGTGACTCTTTCTCCTCCGTGCCCCGAATAAAATTTCATCAAGATGTGATGAATGTTGTGTAGTTTCACTAAAATGTTTTGGTTATCTCAGTTGTTATTTTGTTTTATTCCAATATTGGGATTCCCGATACCAAATTTGTTTTAAACTTGTAGATGGGAATGGATAAAACCATACTTCTTTTAAAAAAGAAGTCCACTGAAATGTGTATTTTAAAATTTCCTGTAGATTTAGGATTATGAGGGAAGACAGTGGTGTTCAATACTTAAGAAATACACGGTTTTATTTCTTTCTTTAAGAGCATTGATAGCTCACCAATCTATAAAATTGCTCATGGCAGATAACAAAATCAACATGGTAGTTTCCCCCTGGTTCTCATTTCTATCCTTCATGATCTTGCTAGATGACCTTGTGGAAGATGATTTTCTAGCTTTAAGAGGGCAAGCATGTGCCAACATAGGCATTCTTTCATAAAGACACATAGGCACCTATGCATCTTTGTAAAATACTTGCACACTTTGTAAAATTTGAGGCTTGAATGCAGTTATGAACATTTATACCTGCTCAAGATCAAGTGTAAATATTGCGCGTAAAATTTGCAAGCGTGCATGTAAGTTAAGATATTTCATAATCTCTAGGCGTACCTGAGAACTCTGCCTGCACTGTGCCCAAACCATGCACCCTACTACACCTACAGGCAACATTTTTGCACCAGTCAGAATTGTATAACAGGCCTCTTGCATGTGTATGTGGCCACATATGTGTAAAAAGGGCTTAATAAAATTACCCCCCCCCCCCAGTGTTCATGGCTTGGGGGCACCTTTTTCAAGCCTGCTCTTCCATTGCTTTCTTTTTGCAAGTAATGAATTTCCCTGCAGCTTACAACCCTTCCCTGTCCACTCTTGGGCCAAATCTATATAAGCTCTGCAATTCCCGATGAAGAGAATTCTTAAATAAGAGCTCATGCATGGCAGCAGGCATTGCTGCAGCCATGTACTCAAGCCAACCTTGACAACCATTTTCTGTCCAATGACCTTTTTTCTAATGGATATTCTACCACTTTCTTTCCTACAATCAGGCTTCACTTTTCTGCAATATTCTAAACCTCATAAGGTCTCTATAAAAAGGGGTTACACTTACCTTGGTGGTCAGGGAGAGAGGAGAGGCAAATTCAGTTTTAAATAACATCTCTTCTAAATTTCTCTCAATATAGCTCTGTCTGCTTATGGTATGTTTTCTGATTATCTTTGTATTTAAAATTGTAATATCACAGCATACAAAGTTTGCCCTTCCTATAGAATAAACAATGGGTGCCTTTTACCAAAGGCCGCTAAATGGTTAGCATGCATTTCAGCGTGCGGTAACTGCCAGTGCTACCGGCTGCTAAAACACATCTTAAGTGGCTATTAAGTAGGTGGACTGGAGCGGAGTGTGGGCATGGAGAACACATTGCCACTAATGAAAGGGCAATTGCTGCGCTCTCAGTGGCAATGTGGCAATTAGCGCAAGTGCACTTAACGATATCTCTATGGGCATTGCTAGGCGCCCCTGCGCTAAATGCGCCATGCATTCTGGTACTCGATTATGCACTCACTGCTGGGAACTTGCTAGGCACGCCCACAACAGGATATGGTGGTTGCACTTATCCCGCATTAGTTTTGCTGCTAATTGCATGGTGAGTGCACACTTAACTATGTTACTTTTAGTAAAAGGCCTCCAAAATAAGCGAACCATCATGTAGTGATGACACTAATTTTATTCTGTGGAAATAAATGTAGAAAAGCTGACTGTAATGTTGTAACTATGCGGCAGTGTACAAGATAGTAGGTGAGTTCAAATATATAGACTCATTTGAATTAAGTACAAAAAAGAAATTACAGATCTGAATACTTGAGTAATGTTGATAAACTACTTCAGAATATACAACAAAGAGTTATCTCTCTAACCTATGACAGCAAGGGATTTGCTGAGGTTTGTTTTATGCGAAAGAGTCAACTTTCCCAGCGGCAAGCACTAGTAAAACAAACATGGTGTGCCCTTGGAACTGAACCCAATCTAGTCACATGTGAATTACTTCCAGGATCAGGCTTTTTCAGTTAGCCTAAATAGGTCTTTTATGTTTATACTATGGCCTCTTAGTAATGTCTTATGGGAATGCATTGGTTGATACATCTTGTTCTCCAAGCCATCTAAAGCCTATTAACTTTTCTTTATTCTCCATATCCTCTTATCTGCCTCAGAAACAATGTCGAAAGACTGAATCTACTTTGCCTCATTTTTATGACAAATAGATTTGTTCATTGATGAGGATGTTGATTGGCTGCTCTTACTCTCTTCTAACACCATACATCAATCTAAACAACTCACAGCACCAGAGAGCAAAGTGTCCCCCGTGCTAGTGCTCCCTTAATGCTCCGAGATACTGTAGTCAGCCCTTGCTGTGTGCCTTAACTAAAAGTCACCAAGAGAATTATTAACAAAATGTAAAGACTTTGAGGAGGAATAAACAATCCTTGGTATTCCTCCATGCATGGGAGGAGTTAAATCCTACACAGCCGCTCACTCTGGCACGAGCCCATTAGTTGAAGTCATTACTGGTGACTTCACCCTCTTGGTGACATCACCCTCTAATCTTGTGAAGGTGAATTCATGTGAGATTACTTCAAAACAATTACTCCCAGAAAATTGCAGCTTGTTTCAGCTGATATATGGACACAGCATTCACTTTCACAGACCGTGGTGTTTGTTATGTAAATGTACCTATTATATCATATTACATCATGGATGCTGTGTCACAAACTGGCATAAGATAAGCTCAATAATTGAAGGTGCTTTCAATAATCTGAAAACATTCATTTTTTTCCATTCATTTTTCCCCAGCATGAAAATATGAATAGTTAGCAAAACCTTTGCTGCTGAGGTTAAAAAATGTTGGTTTTGTGGTTTATTATTATTATTATTTTTTACCGCGTGTAAGATGCTCTCTGATCATTTACTCACCCACCTGTGGGATTTCATTTGAGAAATGATTTTTGCCCTAGGCACAGAATGAGAAAATCTCTTTAAAGGGACTCATAGGACATATGTAAGCTTTTATGCAAATGTACCGGATTGGACAAAAGTTTGGTACATCCACCAGTTTTGCTTCAACGCATCTCTGTGATGAAGTCACATTTTGCCTCGAGTTTCGCTAGTTGTTGCCATTTTTGCTTTACATATTTGTGCAAAGAGAAACTGTAAATATAAAAATTATGATGTGCTGTATTATAACATTTCAAGTCTGCAGATGCAGCTTTTTCAAATGCTTTTGATGGATTTTTTTGCACTTATTCAAAGCAGGTAAAAAACAACAACAATGAATACCTTAAAATGGAAGAGGGAAAAAGAGAAAAGGGCTTTTTATTAGGAATGTTTTTCTCTCTTTTTTAAAATCATAAATAGCCTGTCGTAATAAACAAATATGGAGATTTAATAACTCGGTATCCAGATAATAGCCTGCGCTGAATATACGGATATTGCTGTCCTAACTTTATCCATGAAAGGGGTCATTTTAGAAGCTCTATTTGCAAACTGCATGTCTGAAAACATTCTATTACAGTGGGAGAAGCGCTGGATTTTCACTGCAAACTCTTTGACCGAATGGCCTTAACAGCGTGATTGAATGGGAAGTGTTCCTCTAGTATATTGGTTATATCAGAGAAGACTGCGATTGGTGGATTAAAACCGTGGGAGGTTTAAGTGACGTGTGTGATGTCAGATGCCAATGCTGGAAGTTCAGAATACTGGAAGCCCGGGGTTGTGGTAGGGGCTATGGAGATGCACATCTCTGTACGATTTCAGAAAGGCCCGGGAACGTATGGCCTGGAATGATGATATGTCCATGCTTATACCTGTTCCTCGCCATGAATATGTAGCAGAAAAGTGCTCATTTTGTGGAAGCAACACTTGCAGAGGAAGAGAGAAATGTGCTCTCACCGTCATAGTAATTGTCGCTGAGTCAGTGGAACATGCATGTCAATTAACAAGCTCTTACTTTACCGCCCCACCACTGCACATCTGCACTTCTAAAATGGCAGGGTGAGACGTGCATGTATCATAGCATAGACCCCCCCATCCTGAAATACCTCAGTGGGTATATCTGCAGCCATGCATTTCCAGGATGCTCACGTTTCTAATATGAACTGCAAATGTGCACGTACAAAGCCTCGCCATATGCAGGGGCCTGTCTCCTGAGCTGTTTATCGGGATGTGTATCTTTTGAGCCAGAGTCGGAGATATTTCAGAAGACATTTACACGCTCACCTCTTCACTGCCACCAGTCCCCCAGTATTTTGGAGGTTTTGACCTGGACGACCCTGCTTCTTCCTAGAAGCCCTAAAATACCACTTCAAGCCTATCCGGACAGCAGCTGAATATTGCCACTATCCAAATAAGTTCCAACTCCGCCCAGGGTCTACCCCTCGACTGCCCTGGCAGTATCTGGATAGTGCCAAGGACAGTCTGCAAGAATATTCAGCGGCACTATCCAGAGAGAGGAGTTGCTACTGCTAGGAAAGAATATGTGCTGGTAAGTAATCAACTGCTGGGAACTTTTCAAAATCTCGAGGAAAGGAAATATTTTGGGTTAGCTGATAAAATCTATGGCTATTTAAAATTCTGGTTAACTTTTCAATTAAATTAAAGTCGATTAACTTAAAGACTGCTAGGATATAGTTTAACAAGCAAGCCTTGAGGAAATTAAAAAGTCATGGAGTAGGAGGCCATATACTATTATGGATTGGGAATTGTTTCAGCTCATTTCCAGTCCTATCCTAGCCCCCTATCAGCACATTTCCAGTCCACACCTCCCACCAATCAGCCCATTTCCAGTCCTAGACACCCCCATCAGCCCATTTCCAATCCACACCTCCCCCCAATCAGGCCATTTCTAGTCCAAGCACCTCATTTCTAGTCCAAGCCTCCCCCCCATCAGTCCATTTCCAGTCCAAGCCCCCCCTTCAGCTCATTTCCAGTCTTATCCTAGCCCCCTATCAGCACATTTCCAGTCCACACCTCCCCCAAATCAGTCCATTTCCAGTTCAACCCTCCCTTCAGCCCATTTCCAGTCCTATCCAAGCCCCCTATCAGCCCATTTCCAGTCCACGCCTCCCCCAATCTGCCCATTTCCAGTCCTAGGCCCCCCATCAGCCCATTTCCAGTCCTATCTTAGCCCCCCATCAGTCCATTTCCAATCCACACCTCCCCCCAATCAGGCCATTTCTAGTCCAAGCACCTCATTTCCAGTCCAAGCCTCCCCCCATCAGTCCATTTCCAGTCCAAGCCCCCCCTTCAGCTCATTTCCAGTCCTATCCTAGCCCCCTATCAGCACATTTCCAGTCCACACCTCCCCCCAATCAGCCCATTTCCAGACCTAGACACCCCCATCAGCCCATTTCCAGTCCAAGCCCTGCAAAAGCCCATTTCCAATCCTAGTCCCCACATCAGCATTTCCAGTCCTATCCCAGCCCCCATTTCAATTCCTACCCCCCATCAGCCCATTTCCAGTCCAAGCCCCCCCATCAGTCATTTCCAGTCCTATTCTAGCCCCCCAAATCAGTCCATTTCCAGTCTTAGGTCCCTCAATATCCTATTTCAAGTCCCAGTCCCCCCATCAGCCCACTTCCAGTCCATGCCTCCCCCAGTCAACCCATTTGTAGTCCAAGCCCCCCATCAGCTCAGTTCCAGTCCTATCCTAGCCCTCCATCAGCCCATTTCAAGTCCTCACCCCCATCGGTATTTCCAGTCCTATTCTAGCCCCCCATTTCAAGTTCTAGGCCCCCATCAGCCCATTTCCAGTTCAATCCCCCCAATCAGTCCATTTCTAGTCCTAGGCTCCCCATCAGTCCATTTCCAGTCCTCACCCCCCCCCCATCAGCCATTTCCAGTCCTATCCTAGAGCCCCATCAGCACATTTCCAGTCCAAGCTCCCCCAGCCCATTTCCAATCCTAGCCCCCCGCATCAGCCATTTCCAGTCCTATCCTAGCTCCCCATCAGACCATTTCAAGTCCAAGCCCCCCCCATCAGCCCATTCCAGTCCTATCCTAGCCCCCATCAGCCTATTTCAAGTCCCAGTCTCCCATCAGTCCATTTCCAGTCCTAGCCCCCCCATCATCACATTTCCAGTCCAACCCTCCCTCAGCCCTTTTCCAATCCTAGCCCCCCCATCAGCCATTTCCAGTTATATCCATACCCCCATCAGCCCATTTCCAGTCCTAGGCCCCCCATCAGCCTATTTCAAGTCCAATCCCTCCCAAATCAGTCCATTTCCAGTCCTAGACACCCCATCAGCCATTTCCAGTCCTATCCTAGCCCCCCATCAGCCCATTCCCAGTCCAAGCTCTCCCATCAGCCATTTCCATTCCTATACTAGCCCTTCATCAGCCCATTTCCAGTCCAAGCCCCCCAAAATCAGAGCATTTCCTGTCCTAGGCCCCCCATCAGCCCATTTCCAGTCCACGCCCCCCCAAATCAGTCTATTTCCAGTCCTAGGCCCCCTCATCAGCCTATTTCAAGTCCCAGTCTCTCATCAGCCCATTTCCAGTCCACACTTACCCCCTATTTCCAGTCCTATCCTAGTCCCCCCATCAGCCCATTTCAAGTCATAGCCCCCTATCAGCATTTCCAGTCCTATCCTAGCCCTCCATTTCAAGTTCTAGCCCCCATCAGCCAACTTCCAGTCCAATCCCTCCCCATCAGTCCGTTTCCAGTCCTAGCCCCCCATCAGCCATTTCCAGTCCTATCCTAACCCCTCATCAGCCCATTTCCACTCCAAGCCCCCCTTCAGCCCATTCCAGTCCTATCCTAGCCCCCCCATTTCAAGTTCTATCCTAACCCCTCATCAGCCCATTTCTAATGCAATCCCCCCAATTAGTCCATTTCCAGTCCTAGGCCCCACATCAATCCATTTCCAGTCATGGCCCCCCCATCAGCCATTTCCAGTCCTATCCTAGCCCCTCATCCGCCCATTTTAAGTCCTAGGTCTCCGTCATTTCTAGTCCTATCCTAGTCCCCATTTCAAGTCCTACCCTCAATTAGCTCCAGTCCAAGCTCCCCATCAGTCCATTTCCACTCCTAGCCCCCCATCAGCCATTTCCAGTCCTATCCTAGCCCCCCATCAGCCCATTCCCAGTCCAAGCTCTCCCATCAGCCATTTCCATTCCTATACTAGCCCTTCATCAGCCCATTTCCAGTCCAAGCCCCCCAAAATCAGAGCATTTCCTGTCCTAGGCCCCCCATCAGCCTATTTCCAATCCCAGTCCCCCCATCAGCCCATTTCCTGCCCATGCCTCCCCTCATGTATCCTGAGATGTATCCCATCCGGATCCATGGCCTTGTCCACTTTCAGTTTTGCAAGCTGTTCAAACACATCATCTTCTGTGAATGGTGTGGTATCTACCCCATTCCCATTTGTATATTGTCAATCATACATGGTCCTTCTCCAGGATCTTCTTTCATGAATACAGAACAGAAATATTTGTTTAGCATTTTCACTTTTTTTTTGAAGCGTTAGGAATGATTTTATCTAAACTTTTTATTTTTTAATACAGCCTTTCTACCGTTCAAAGCAGTTTACAGTGAACCAACAAACCTAACAGGACATCATGTTGTACAGTGATTTATGATTTATCACACATCTTTGTATAAAGATCAGTTCTGTAAATAATTTTGATATAGCAGCATTGAGTGAAAAATAGATCACATCCCATTACAAATTGTAACATTTTTATTTATCTTTGAAAAAAAGCATTTTCACTTTTTCAATGTCACTTTCCATGAATCCCTCTTCGGCACTTTTGAGTCCTGCAATTTCACCTCTGATCTTCCTCTTCTCCTGAATATACCTGAAAAAAGTTTTGTCTCTACGCTTCTCAACTTTAGCCATCATTGTTCTGTTTTTGCTTTTGCTATCCTTATTAACTCTTTTTGTCTCTTAGCTTTATCCAGTATTCTTATATATGTTCCTCTTTTTGTGATCTTCTGAAATTTATGAAAGCTGTGTTTTTTGCCTTTATTTGTGCAGCCACTTCTTTGGTGAACCATAAAGGTTTCCTTTTCCTCTTGTTTTTATTTGCTTTCCTTATATATATATCCGTTGCCCTTTTTGTTGCCTCTTTCAGTTTAGCCCTCTGCAATTCCACTTCCCTTATCTCCCCCATCCTGCCAGCTTCTTCAGATACTTTCCCATTTTACTAGTCAGCATTTTTGAAGTCCAGGACTTTGAGTTTGCTGTGATTGGACTTTGCCTTTGGCTTTTTCCTCAAAGCACACTGTGTGATGATCAGTAGTTTGCTCCTTCAAAAAGTAGAAAGACGATGGGACATGCAATGAAGCTACAATGTAGCACATTTAAGACTAATCAGAGAAAATATTGTTTTACTCAACAAATAACCAAACTGGAATTAATTGTCGGAGGACGTAGTCAAAGCTGTTAAGTCCTTATGTCATCATTAAAGTGGACTGGGGAAGTCCACTGCTTACCCCTAGGATAAGCAGCATGGAATTTGTTTTCCTTTCGGGAACCTGACAGGTACTTGTGACCTGGATTGGCCACTGTTGGAAACAAGATACTAGGCTTGAAGAACCTTTGGTTTGACCCAGTGTGGCAAATCTTATATTCTTATCCAGGGTTATCCGGATAAGGGCTTTTGAATATCGGCCTGATTGCTTTTCTGCGATATTCTAAAATTCTCTCTATCGTGTGTTTGATTTTTACCTTCTGTCAGTAAAATTGTTCTTGGTTCGAAAATCTCTGGACTATTTTTTGTGATATGCAAGAGAGTATGATCCTCTAGGCTTTACCTTTTAGCTGCTGCTGGTTTTACCTCAAACACCTGATTATCAGGCACTGCAGTCAGTGGGTTAATTTTGCTGCAGAAATGAATACTACAGAATAATTATCCATTACATTGCATGAAAAATATATTTTCTCCAATTTGTCTTAAATGTACTACTTAATAAAGTCATTGCATGTCCCCTAGTCTTTCTACTTTATGAAGAAATAAGCAACCAGTTTGCATATACTAGTTCCACTCCACTCATTATTTTATAGATCTCTATCATATTTCCCTTCAGCTGTCTCTTCTCCCACCTGAAGAGCCCTAATCTCATTAACCTTTCCTCATAGGAGTATTGTTCCATTGCCCTTATCATTTTTGTTGCCCTTCTCTGTACCTTTACTAATTCCACTATGAGGCTTATTTTAGAAGTCTGGTTCATACTTTACACATCTGAACATGGTCATAGAGATGTCCAAAGCATTGAGACATCCGAAGAGGCATTTTAGAGCCTGGGGTAAGGGCGTCCAAGTATGGATGGGGCCTGGAGTAGGCGTGTCAGGGATGGTCCTAGTATTTGGGCTTTCTTGCCCAATTTCAGAAACATCCTAGGTGTCCTGAGCCACATCCAAGTTTATGCTTGGTCAAGGCATGAATAGGCATTGCTTTGTCAGACAGACATCTGCAGGATGTGGAGAAGGAGGTCCGCTCAGGTCCCCGGTATTTTTCATGGCAATTACAATGCTGACAGGGAATGAAGGTGCATGTTTCTGTTTTGCTACACTGCTGCACGTCCCCTTAGGATAACTTGCATGAGATGGATGTCCCTGTCTTCTGCTTTCCTGAAGGGAACATCTTTGTGGCTGCTGGCATGCATGTCCATGTTGGGGACATCTACATATGTTACTAAAATCAGGCAGAGACATAGATGTCCCTGGCATTTCTCAGCACGCTCTGCCCTGGATGTCCCCAATTTGACTTTGGACATCCTTTCTAAAATGCCACTGCACATTCTCTTTGAGATGCGGTGATCAGAATTTCACACATTATTCCAGGTGCAGTTGCACCATGCAGAGATAGAGGCATTGTGATACTGCTGCAGTGGAGATAAATTGGCTCCTGAGGCCATAATGGCCCAATCTTTGTTCCCTGCTGCAGCAGGGTTGCATTTGCTCCCAGGACCATGATTGGCCTGACTTCTGCTCCACTGCAGTGGAGGTGCACTGGTTTGTGGAGCTCTCTCGGCCTGGCTTTCTCTTCTTCTAAGGTGCAGTGATAGGTGGGCAGCGGAGAAGTGCATTCAGCAGCCTGCAGTTTTTGCCACCATGTGCATCAGCTCCAAAATGGTGTCTGACAGGCAGCCAAAAAGGTTCCAGGTTGGTAAGCTGGCACAAAAACAGCACTGGGCTTATTCATTCCAAAGTGATACCTGAGACTAAGAGAGATGTGAAAGTATTCTATAAATGCTTACTTATTTAATTGTCCTATATCTGAGAAACAAATTACCTTTAAAAAAGAAAAAGAGAATTTGTATCAGACATTGATTGATGTTATTGAGAAGAATTTTAGCATTTCTTAAGGAAGTTGTGCCACTATGTATTAACATGTTTTTTGCTAGGTAACAAAAAAGACATTTAAAAAGAGAAAATAACATTTATTATTCTTTATAATTTGTATGTTTTTTGTATCTGAGAACATATGCTATTTTGGTTGATAAACTAATTTAATTGAAAACTGTGATCTTGACTTCCCTAAGATCAGAGGCACAATATTCAAAAGAGGTTAAGCAGTTAGCAGGATCTGCTAGTCACATAAACCCCCCTGAGCCTGATATTCTGCTCTACTAACCAGCCAGTGCAGCTGAATATCCCCATAGACCACCTTGGCACAATATGGATAGTGCCGTGATGGTCTGTGGGCAAAGGTGGTACTAGCACCTATCTCGTCAGCAATGTTCAGCCTGCTAACTGAACAGGAAACCACATAAAGTTAGGACAGATCAATGGCTGAACAGGAACAAATCAATGACTTTATGCGGTTTTGCTATTTGGTTAGTGATTGAATATCGCCACTGACAAATAGCAAAGGAAGTTGGTGGCAAAACCAGATATTAAGTGCCAGAGGATATCCAGCATCTGGCACTGAATATCCGGTTTCACTTTTGTCCGCAGTAGTCAGGTGCTTTACAAGTGCTGACCGCTATGGGCTGAATATCAGGCCTACTATATTTAACAAACTTGCATCTCATCCCTCCCTCGCTTTCTGTGTGAGAACCTATGATTGGTTGGGTTTGCCCTTTCATAAAATGCAACTTGCAGAATGGTCAGATTGCTGGAGGTTCATAAAGCCCTTTTACTTAAATGCATCATGCACCTAGTGTGGGTTTTTCCGTAAGTAGGCACATGCTAACATTTACTCCAAGGTAAAAATGCCATGGTGGTAAAAATCCTGTAGGCTTGGGTAGGATATGGGTAGAGAGTGGATGTGACAGCCAGTGACAGCTAGCATACTAGCTATCACAACTGTTGATAGCGTGACTAAACACCACCTCAAGAAGTGTCATTAAATGCCGCCATGCTACCAGCAATCTGGTAGCATGGCCATTGCTCAATATATAAATTAAAAACAAAACAAAACAAGACCCATCAGTTGACCCCCCTCCTCAACACCCCCATTCCCCTTCCCAACATCCCCCACTGCACTTCCCCCTCCCAGATCCAATTCCCCTCTTCAACACCCTCCCCACTGGACAGCCAACCCCCCTCCCCAATGAAGGACCTTCCAAGCTAGACTGGCCTCCAGACCATGAACCTTCTGCATGCTGGACCCTCCGACGAGAACTTCTCTGGAGCCCCTAGTTCTTAAGAGAAACACAGAAGAAAAGCCCCACAAAGATCCATGCCCAACTCGCCCCCCCCCAAAATCCCCCCCCAATGGTTTCACTCAGAGGAGCTGGAGTGGACCCCTCTGCTCCTGCTTCAACTGCTATAGGTTTCAAAATGGCAGGAGGAATGCATAGTGGTAGACTTGACGTACTACTGCTAGAGATGAAATTAATTTACTAGAAAACCTGAGAGCAACATGAGGAAGGAGGTTCTTGACCCCTAGACATGCTGCAATAAACAAAACTGGAATAATCTTTATTTAGCTTTAATCAAAATCAGACATTATAATAAATCAAAGGGTACATCTTTTAGAGATTGGGGTCGCTCAATCTAGGACTTAGCCCACAGACCTTGTCTAAAGCCTGGCATGGATTCTCTGATGTGGGAGTGGACTTTCCATTTCAGAGTCCAAGGCATATGACTAATTAGTTGGAGACACTTCAGATACAATTGAGGCGTTCCAAAGTAACAATCTTTACTGGAATACATTTCTTCAAAGCAGAACAGTGCAAATGGGACCAGATGTAAATTGCCGATTCACAGTATATGGTTTCAAAGCAAAATAGATTTATGATCCTTCCTTCAATGCTCTCAAAGAGCAGCTTCCTGTGCTTCCTTTGGACTTTAGGCTATTTTATATTCTTTCTGATCTAATTGATGGAAAGAAATTGTACATAAGGGATCGAGAATGTCTGTCCATCCATCTAAGGCAAAATAACTCTCCAAAAATGTAAGAGAATGGGACCAAATTTAGTGTTGGGGAAAAAAACCCACATCAAAATTGAAAATTGGCCAGATAGGACTGGGAATTCCAGATGAATAAAGTCCCCCCTCCCAAAAAAATGGTTCAGTGAATTTCTATAAAACAAGCAGTTCCAGCTATGTATCATAGAAACAATGATAAACTGACACTGAGCAGATCGGAAATTGTTCCTTACAAAACACCTCTTCTCTTTCCCCAACATAATTGGGTGCCTCCGAATGGACACTTAACACACTCTTCTCAGTACTCCTGCTTAGATCCTCATTCCATCTGGGAACTCACATCAGGGTCTTCTCCCCACTAAAAAACAGACCCAGGGCAACAGATCTACACCCTCAGAACAGGAACACTCTCCACTTCAGTGAAATACCAGAAGCACCACAACAAGAATTTTACTGTGCCCCTCTGGACACTAGAGACAGGAGACAGGAGGCAGACCCCCCCCCCCCTTTCCAGCTCCAGATCAGCGCTAAGTGGAAACAAGAAGCAGTGGGCTGCTGCTCCCTGTTCCACCAGCTACCACTCTCTTCTTAAAGAGATGGGAGGCAGACTTCCTCCTTCTCTGAGTACACTCTTTAACTGACTGCTATCTGTTGACTTTTCAATGTCCTGGATCATACTACAGTATTGTGGTCACTTCTGGAGGAGAATATCATAACAAAATGATTCTGTGCCATCTTCTCTGACAACCTCTTTATGTAATTTGTTGAGAAATGGATAGACCTTAGTTTGATGGTTTAAATACCCCTTTGGGGAAAGAATTGTGGTAATCACTGAATCTCTAAAGGAGGTGCATGCTCAAAGAAGCCTGAGTTTTTGATAGGAATTGAAGATGGCTTTACCATTCTAGGACATCTTCCTCTTTCACCTCTTCTAGTAATAGCTTCTGATAGTGGAGTTTCATCATGTGTACATCAGTGAAAGAAGTTGGTATTGAGGCGTTTGTGCCTGCCTTAGTTAGCGGTCTCTTCATCTATCCCATCAGCTTCTGATGATTCCTCTTGACTGTCTCAGTTGTCCTAATAGCTGAGATAATTAAACTTTTCATATCTATTATCTCTAGCTCTTTTAACTAATTGATTTGTTTCATTTTTTCTTGGAGTCATAAAATACTTCTAACTCTACTGTTTGTGTTACTCGGAATAGCACTCTTTGGTTCAGGATGCTGATCTTTCTAGCCATGGCTTTTTTTTCTCTTGATCTACTGCCAGTATCACTAAGAGAGCTTTTCCTGGTGAGACAATGAGAATATAAAAATCTATTTCTGTATACTGTGGCCAGTATTAACATCTATGCGGCTTCTCATCTTTCTGCAGCTGTCTTTAGTCATGGGGCAGGCAGAGCCATAACTAAGCACTTGAGCACGCAGGACAGGCAAGCTTATTGATGACCTCCCTTTTCTTTGCCCTACCCTGATCTCTGCTCCTCTCTCCCTCCACCTCTTTCACTGATCTCTAGTCATCTTTTTCTCCTTCTCCAACATGGACAGTAAGAGGAGAGGGGTACTTTCCCTGTTTTATTTTAGCTGCTGCTGGCCGACACTTGCTTTTCAGTCATTTGTCATCCTCCAAAGGGCTTTGCATGGTGTGTGGCTGCTCCCCTCACCCACCCCTAGTTATGGACCTGGGAGCAGGCATGGTATAATCTCTTTCACCTTCTTATCTGGAACATCAGATATTTATTCAACCTGCTTGCCCTCCCCTGGAATAAATTCTTGCTGGATTTGATGGGATGACCTGTAGATTTGGGTCACCTTTAGTTTAGGGCTCAATATTACCTGCTGGCTTAGTGGAAGAAATATGGCTAGGGTTCTGCATTCCTAAGAGTGCATTCAGTTAGTTTGGACATCTAAAAGTGTGCACAAATCACTTGTAAGTGTGTAAACCTATGAATTAACATACGTACAATTGATTGCAGGCATTCTTAAGTGCTTGCGTGCATACAATTCACACCTAAAAAATGAGTAGGTCAAATGAACATGAAAAAATGGCCAGAAAGTGAGCATGAGCCAAATGTTGATTAGATGGTGCACACCAGTAGTAGCTGGTTGATTAGGGGTAATCTGTATTCAAAAAGTCAGTTTGACTGGAGTGCTGAGGGCAGTACCTATTTTTGTGGAAGGCCAGTTAGGCTATCGTGGGTCTAATCATATAAATGTAGAATTGAAGGGGTTTTCCATAAAGTCACCAAGGACTGTACAGTAAATAAAAATTAAGTGCTGTCTTTTCCCCAAGTAGACCAGGCAGAATACATATGTAGGATCTATTTTATAGAGATAACATGAGCACATATGTGCCTTTATAAAGTAAGCATCCTGAGCCAGCCACAGCAGCATGTCAATGCCAATGCACACACTGATGCCTCCTCTAGAGCAGGTGTAAAGATGTGTGTGTGTGCACTCTATGCATGTACCTGTGCATTTTATAAAACATTTAGGTACATCACACCTCCCTTCCCTGTTATGCCCAAACTCTACTCTTGGAATGTCTGCACAAGGTGCGTGCTTAAATCCATGCCATCTTGGTGCAGTGTGTACTTATATGTGCCTATACCATGGGCAATTTCATAAAATGCCTTTTCCATGTGCAAAACAGCCTTTATGTGCAGAATGTTTTTTATAAAATGACCCACTGTAATGCCTGGGTACCTGCCTTTCAAAAGATGCACAGTACAGTGTGGGCAAAGGGCAGCAGAGCTCTTTCTTCACCTCGGGGCCATGTGGGATGGGACGAAGAATGTTTCCAAGTCCCTTTTCTTCATGAACATAAGAACTGCCATATTGGGTCAGACGAAAGGTCCATGAAGCCCAGTGTTCTGTTTCTAACAGGGGCCAATCCAGGTCACAAGTACCTGACATTTCTCTGTGGACAAGCACAAATAAAATCCTTGCATATTCATGATGCCATCCAATGGAGCCTTGCACAGGAGTATTCCCAGCTCCTTCTAGAAGCTTGACTGTGCATGCTTATGCCTTCCCACCTGCCATGGTAGTGCCATATTACCCTCAATCCTTTTCTTTCTGTGGAGCCTCACGGGCACATTTTTCTATCTTTCCTGTGGGTATCTCTGCAAATACTTTGTTCAACAAATTTTTCACTATTTTCCCACCTACATTCTCTTCCCATATGCACCTTAGTTCTGGGTTTTTGAGTGTTCTTAAGTTTCCTTTATTTTCTGCAGCCAAGATGCTTGGCATTCTGGCCAGGAATATCTTTCAAAACCAAGTCATTTGATTTTGGTGAGGCTATTTTTCCAGGTGATGTCCCAAAAACTTTATAGGAATGTAGATAGCTGGGTGGCTGGTGGACGTGAGGATCGCCTGGTAACATGCCTGCCTGGTGCGAAGGTAGCAGATCTCACGCACCGCCTAGATAGGATCATAGATAGTGCTGGGGGGGAGTCTGCTGTCTTGGTACATGTTGGTACCAATGACATAGGAAAATGTGGTAGGGAAGTTCTGGAGGCTAAATTTAAGCTTTTAGGTAGGAAGTTGAAATCCAGAACTTCCAGGATAGCGTTCTCCGAAATGCTTCCTGTTCCACGTGCAGGACCCAAAAGACAGGCAGAGCTCCGGAGTCTCAATGCGTGGATGAGACAATGGTGCAAGGATGAGGGTTTTGGATTTGTTAGGAACTGGGGAACATTCTGGGGAAAGGGGGGGCTCTTCCGAAGGGATGGGCTTCACCTTAATCAGGATGGGACCAGACTGCTGGCATTAACCTTTAAAAAAGAGATAGAGAAGCTTTTAAACTAGAAAATAGGGGAAAGCCGACAGTCACCCAGGAGCGCACGGTTCGGACAAAGGTATCCTTGAAGGATACTACCAAAAGCAGTGAGGTTCCAAAAGGGAGTATAGTAGCCCAAATGCCCTTGAGTAAGGAGCAGACAGAGCATAAAGATTCCCAATTACCCATGCCTACCAATAGCCAGATTAATATTAATAAAATACAGTCTCTAAAATGCTTGTATGCCAATGCTAGAAGTCTAAACAAGAAGATGGGAGAATTAGAATATATAGCATTAAATGAGAGGTTAGATATGATTGCACTCTCAGAGACATGGTGGAAGGAGGATAACCAGTGGGACACTGTGATACCTGGATACAAACTATATCGTAATGATAGAGCTGAACAAATTGGTGGAGGGGTTGCGCTCTATGTTAGAGAGGGCATTGAGTCAGAAAGGATTAAAGTTTTGCAGGGAACAAAATATGCTGTAGAATCTCTATGGATTGAAATTCCATTTATGAAGGGGAAGGTGATGGCAGTGGGAGTATACTATCGACCACCTGGCCAGAATGAACAAATGGATGATGAAATGCTCAAAGAAATCAAGGAAGCTAACAAAAGCCACAACAGAGTAGTAATAATGGGTGATTTCAATTACCCCGGTATCGACTGGGACAGTGTCACAGCAGGACAAGCTAAAGAGATAAAGTTTCTAGATGAAATAAATGACTGCTTCTTGGAGCAGCTGGTTCATGAACCGACCAGAGGGGAAGCCATACTGGACCTAGTCCTTAGTGGAACGCCAGATCTGGTGCAAGAAATAAGGGTGTTGGGACCACTTGGCAATAGTGATCATAGTATGATCATGTTTGATTTAATCAGTGGAGGACAGATAGTAAAGGAATCCACAGTACTACCTTTTAACTTTCAAAAGGGTGACTATGATAGAATGAGGAATATAGTTCGGAAAAAACTAAAAGGAGCGGTTCCAAAGGTTAAAGACTTACAGCAAGCTTGGGTGTTATTTAAAAATACTATCCTCGAAGCCCAGACCAGCTGTATTCCACGCATTAAGAAAAGTGGAAGAAAGTCCAAAAAACTGCCAGCATGGTTTAAAGGTGAGGTCAGAGAGGCTGTTGCTGCCAAAAGAGCAACCTTCAGAAAATGGAAAAAAGAGCCAAATGATGAAAACTGGAAACAGCACAAGCACTGGCAAGTTAAATGCAAAGCATTGATAAGGCAGGCAAAGCGGGAATTTGAGAAGAAACTTGCTACGGAAGCAAAAACACGAAATAAAGACTTTTTCAATACATTCGTAGCAAAAGGCCTGTGAGAGAGTCAATTGGACCATTAGATGATAGAGGGGTAAAAGGGGCAGTAAGAGGAGACAAGGCTATAGCAGAGAGACTGAATGAATTCTTTGCTTCGGTCTTTACTGAGGAAGATGTAGGGGTGTTACCCAAGACTGAAGTGGTATTTAAAGGTGATACTGCAGAGGAATTGAGAGAAATATCGCTACACCGGGAAGATATATTACAACTATTTGATAAACTGAATAGTAGCAAATCACCTGGACCGGATGGTATACATCCCAGAGTGTTGAAAGAACTGAAATATGAGATTGCAGACCTGTTATTGGTAATCTGTGAACTTTCATTAAAATCATCTGTAATACCTGAAGATTGGAGGGTCGCCAACGTAACACCAATTTTTAAAAAGGGTTCCAGGGGTGACCCGGGAAATTACAGACCGGTGAGCCTGACGTCAGTACCAGGGAAAATGGTAGAAGCCATCATAAAGAACAAAATTACACAGCATGTAGATAGTCATGGCCTAATGGGAGACAGCCAACATGGCTTTAGACAAGGAAGATCTTGTCTTACTAATCTGATCTGTTTTTTTGAAGGTGTGCATAAACAGGTAGACAAAGGTGAGTCGGTTGATATAGTGTATCTGGACTTTCAGAAAGCTTTTGACAAGGTCCCCCATCAGAGACTTTTGGCGAAGCTAAAAAGTCATGGGATAGGAGGCAGTGTACTATTGTGGATCGGGAACTGGTTAAAAGATAGAAAGCAGAGGGTAGGGCTAAATGGCCAATATTCCCAATGGAAAAAGGTGAATAGTGGAGTACCCCAGGGATCTGTACTGGGTCCGCTACTTTTTGACATATTCATAAATGACCTGGAAAAGGGAATAACTAGTGAGGTAATCAAATTTGCAGATGACACAAAACTGTTTAAAGTTGTTAAAACCCAAGAGGATTGTGGAAAACTGCAGGAGGATCTGGATAAATTGGAAGACTGGGCATCCAAATGGCAGATGAAATTTAATGTGGACAAGTGCAAAGTTATGCACCTAGGAAAGAACAACCCACACTATAGTTACAAGATGCAAGGCTCCACATTAGAAACCACCACCCAGGAAAAAGATTTAGGAGTCATCGTGGATAACATGTTAAAAACCCTCCGCCCAGTGTGCAGCGGCGGCCAAGAAAGCAAATAGAATGCTAGGTATCATAAGGAAAGGGATGGAGAATAAAACAAAGGATATTATAATGCCTCTGTATCGCTCCATGGTACGACCGCACCTTGAATATTGTGTGCAATTCTGGTCACCGTATCTTAAAAAGGACATAGAGTTATTAGAAAAAGTACAGAGAAGAGCCACCAAATTGGTGAAGGGGATGGAAGGCTACTCCTATGAAGAGAAGCTAAAAAGGTTAGGGCTCTTTAGCCTGGAGAAGAGACGGCTGAGGGGAGATATGATAGAGGTGTATAAATTAATGAATGGAGTGGAACGGATAAACGTGGATAAATTGTTTACGCTATCAGAATATAGAAGGACTAGGGGGCATATAATGAAGCTACAGGGTAAACTATTTAAGACAAATAGGAGAAAATATTTCTTCTCTCAACGTGTAATCAAACTCTGGAATCTGTTACCGGAGGATGTAGTAAGGGCTGTTAGTATAGCTGGGTTTAAAAAAGGTTTGGACAAGTTCCTGGAGGAAAGGTCCATAAACCACTATTAAAAAGGGACCCAGGATATCAATGCTTGGCCTAGTACAAGCACTGCAGAACCTGTGTCTTTTGGGGAAACTGCTAGGTACGTATGACCTAGATTGGCCACTGTTGGAAACAGGATACTGGGCTTGATGGACCTCGGTCTGACCCAGTATGGCATTTCTTATGTTCTTATGTTCTTAACTTGCTAGTGGGCTTAAAAAGTGTACTAAGTGCTTGAAGACCATATTCATTATGGATACTTATAAATAATGCCTGTGGTGCTTGGCACCCAATCATTAGCCCTCTTCATGTCATTTGTGTCTGCAGATGACAACACGAGGGCTCAAAAGCTGAGAGAAGCAACACAAAAGGACTTATCCATTGGCAGCGGTATCAGTCTTGATAGCTGTCCAGGTTGCATCAGATGCTGGCAGTGCATCAGCATCGAGGAGTTCTCTTGCCCACTTGTAATTATGCATCCGTAAACCCCATGAACTTTGGTCATCTATTGATTTTCCACCTAGGACCAGAAAGGATTCATTTTCGTCTTCATCAACATCAAAGAGCAAAGACATGAAACACTGGACAGAGGCCCAGGTGCATCAGTGTCGAAGTTCTCCAAGGTATGGTGCCAAGAGCAATAAGGGTTTGCAAGTGCACCCCTCCAAGCTGTCCCAAATGGAAGCTCAATCTCACTCTCTCACTCTCTGTGGAGGGGCAGCAACAGTCTTCCTTTAGCTAAGACCAGCCAGCCCGATACCCCCCTTGTCATATTCTGGGAACATCAGCTGTTTCTGTTGTGCCAGAGAATCATCTTCTGAAAGCTGTGATACTCTTCACCATGCAGCATGTTAGGGCCTCGAATGTTGCCTTGGCGCAACAAAGTATTGAGTCTAACCTCAACAAGCACAATTTGCCTGTGATAGAGGTACTGACATGGGGCATCGAAAGCCTTAACACTGATACCTGACTGGCCAATATCATTCTCCAGCGCATCAGGGACCGATGCACCCGTGTTTAGGAAGGCCATTGGTGCATTGACACTAAAGGAGCTCTGATTCCTTAAAAGGAAGGAAAGTCAGTGAGGCAGAAATACTTTCATTTCCTCTCTGACTTTGGTTCAGAAGGCTGGATCACAGATGAGGAGTCTGATGATCTGCTAAAGGATAGATCGCCAGAGCTCCCCTCTGATCTTTCTCCACCTCATGAGAGATGTAAATCTCATATTGAGGACATGCCTTTCCAAGATTTTGTGAGGGATATGGCTAAGGTCACACCATTTTCTTTGAAGATAGAGGAGGAACCCAGGGCAGAAGAGTTGGAAATCCTCCAATATTCCACAGGTCCCAAGGAAGTGGTGACAGTGCCCATGCACCGTATCCTGGAAAGGCTGCAGATGACAGTGTGGGAGACCCCTCCCCCCTCACAGTGCCTCCAGTAAGTAGAAAGATAGACTTCATGTAAAGAATTCAAAAGGCTTCTGGCTTGGAGACACTCCAGCTTCCGCCCCATTCTCTAGTCATTGTATCCGCCCTGAAAAGGTCCAGAAATTCCAAAACAGACTCTTTGGCACCACCAGGGAGGGAGGACTGGACAATGGATTCTTTTGGGAGGAAAGCTTTTCAGAGTAGCATGCTTGCTTCCCATGTGGCCTCTTACCAGCTTTACATGGGCATGTTCTTATAAAACATCATGTGCAGCCTAGATGATATGTCTGGGTTTCTTCCTCCCAAGAAACTCAAACACTACTGTTCCCTGGTGAGTCATAGCAAAGACTATTCAAAACACATGGTCCGAGCCACCTATGATATTTTTGATATGGTATCCAGTACTGGTGCCTGAAGACTTGCCTGGCTCTGGGTGTCAAACATGCTAACATCTGTGCCAGACAAGCTCGCTAATGTATTGTGCTGGGGAGATAACATCTCTGGAGAGAGTTAAAGTTGAAGAAACTGCAAACCACTTAGAGAAACAGTCTAATACACTTTGAAACTCTCCAGGTGCATGTCTGAGCTGACATTTTATCACAGGAGGTTTCAAAGTGGCAGTCAGAGGAAAACCTTTTCCTCTCGAAGGCATAGGAATATCCCTGGCTCCTTCCTGTTACACCCAGTCCAAGGAGACTCCTCATGCCAGACCACAGCAACCCACATCCCAGTCAAAAACAGGGGCAGGGCATTGACTGGTTCCTGCAGAGTGTAGCCACTCTGCCTGTAGCCTTGGAGGAGGACTCATGAGGGAGAGGGAGGCTCACACTCTGCTCAGAGGTGGCCCGTTGTAACCTCCGACTCTTGGGTTTTGCAAATCATTCAAAAAGGCTTCATCTATTTGAGCTCCCCCCCCCCCCCCAAGAGGGTTCACTTTCTAAAAATGCTCAGCATCAGGAACTGCTTCTTCAGGAAATTTCCACCTTTCAGAATGAATCTGCAATTGAGCCCTTTCCACCAGGGCAGGAAGGGTGGGGATTTTACTCGAAGTACTTCCTGGTCACCAAAATGACAGAAGGATACCACTTCATCCTAGATCTAAGAGATCTGAACAAATATTTGGTCGAAGAAAAGTCCAGAATGATTTCTCTAGGCACCCTATTTCCCTATCTGCAAAAGGGAGGCTGGCTAAGCTCTCTGCATCTCATGGATTCTATAAGGAATACCTCCAGGATATATACGGGGAACCCCAGAGAAAAAGGGTACCAAAGACCTGGGTACCAAAGCGAAAGACAGGGAACACTGGGAAGTGGAAATCCTGTCCTGGGGAGGGCTCTTTAAGACTCTGCAGAACAGAAAAAATGCTAGGAGGGAGGAGTTTGAGAAGGACAAGAAACAGGAAGTACAAAGATTCACAGAGAGGCTAGAGCAGGGTAGGAAAGAGGAACAGGCAGAGGATCCAGTGGAGTCTATGGAGACAGAGCCTTGGGAGCTGGAAACTGAGGGCTCTGCAGAGCCCATGGAAAAAGGGTCTATGGAACAGAACCTACTGGATGATAACAGTTTGTCAGACCTACCGGAGGACAGCAAGATGCAGATGTTAAAGGAAAACTCCCACTTGTTTCTTTGGGGATTTTTTTAATAATTCCTATGTGGAAAAGAAAAGACTGACTGTTGGTTATTTGGAGTTTTTGTTTTATTTGTTCTTGGCACTGCGGGAGGGTCAGTGTGAAATAAAACACTGATAGTCTGTGCTAGCAACTACCCTAAGGGTTATTTGGATACCCAGGCTGGAACTTTTCTTTTTGAGAGTTTGGAGTTATAAATAAACAAGAGACTAAGTTTTGGCATAGGGAGCATCTCGCCCTCTAATTAATCAAGAGGAAAGGGGGACTGGGTGCTGGACAAACTGAATTAATTGACAACGAGCTTTACAATGAAACAAACAAAGGAGTACTGCATAGCACACTCAACAGACTAAGCTTAGGCTGTGTTTGCGTTGTTTTGAAGTTATTTTTTTTGGACCTGGAGAATCATGTTATGTTCTATCTGTGAGTATCTGACCTTCCTCAGGATTCTGCACCTATGGGAGCAGAAGATACCTCGACAATGCTAATACCCACATTCTGATACATTCCAGTCCCATTCATTGTGGGAAACTAGACTTCCAGTCCTATATACTGCCTTTTGACCTTGGATCAGCTCCTTGGGTTTATGCAACAGGAAGTCTACATCGGAGGAAGGCGGAAGCAGCCACTACCATGATGCAGCGGCAGAGCCTATGGTAAGCACTGTTTCACAGTTCCTTTGCCATTGCTGTCACAGCTGTCTCCAGAGAGGGGTGGCAGCGATGCCCCCAGAAGGCCAGCACTCTAGGTGACTGCCTAGTTTGCCTAATGGTAGCACCGACCCTGGTGCACCCTCCTAGGCTGATTTCTTTCTGTTCAGGTTGCCTTAAAAAAATCAGAAAATTGGGTTCAAGGCATCCTGTAGCTAGGAATTCCTATATCTGAGTACTTTTTTTCTGTTTGTCCATGAGGAAAGCATAGTTACTCACCTGTAGCAGGTGTTCCTTATTGAAGGCCCAGTGGCACTGACACTGAATGAACCTGGTCTAAGTTCAGGGAAGGTATTGTGATTAGTGAATAATATTTTCCGTGAGAGTGCCTTGCTGTAAAATTTGTGGAATCTATCCTTCTTTCAGTCAGTGTATCCCAGGGATCTGTCTTGGTTCCTCTCCTTTTTCCTCCCTATACTCTGTCCCTTTATGCACTCATCTCCTCTTCTCATGGTTTCATTGCCATTTCTACGCTGATGACTCTCAGATCTACCTCTGTGCACCTGAAATCTCTCCAGGAATCGAGGCCCGTATCTCTGACTCCTTACACTTCTATCTGACATTAGTGCCTAGATGTCTTATCGCTATCTGAAATTGAACATAGCAAGAAATGAGCTCCTTATCTTTCCCCCTAAGCCCACATCCCCCCTCCATCCTTTCTCTATTTCTGTGGATAACATTTACTCCTCCCTGTTTCCTTGGCTCGCAACCTTGGGGTCATCTTTGACCCCTCCTTATCCTTCTTCATCCACATCTAACACATAGCTAAAAGCTGTCACTTTTTTCTCTTTAACATTTGCAAAATTTGTCCCTTCCTTTCTGAATGCACTACTAAGACCCTTATCCATTCTCTAGTCACCTTCCATCTAGAGACTTTTGCAACCTCCTCTTCGCTGGTCTTCCTCTGAATCATCTCTCTCCACTTCAGTCTATTCAGAACTCAGCTGCACAGCTACTCTCATAGGTGTTGGAAAGGGGTGGGCCACATAGGTCCTGGTGCCACCAAAAATTGTGGCCGGCAGGCAGCAGGCAGCCCATGGGGGTCCCTTCCCCACAAGCAAAAGAAGTGGTGAAGTCATGATCACAGCAAAGACCCTTCCTGGCTGCCCAATGGAGATCGGATCCCCCAGGCTGAGCACGAAGGGTCTCTGCCCATGAGAGCGGAGCTTGGGTCTCTCCCAAAGAAAAAGGCCTTCTATTGCCCTGGCTAATCTTATTTCCAGTAGCACTATGCTCATGTCACCCCTCTTCTCAGGTCACTTCATTTGCTCCCTGTCCATTTCCTCATTCAGTTCAAACTTCTATTTCTGACCTATAAGTGCCTGCATTCGGCCGCTCCTTGCTACCTTTCTTTATCTCTCCCTACAACTCCTCCCCCTCGGGAGCGCCACTCTTCTGGCTGATCCCTTCTATCGTTACCCTTCTCTTCTACTACCAACTCCAAACTTCGATCTTTCTACCTTGCTGCTCCTTATGCCTGGAACAAACTACCTGAGTTGGACCAGGCTTTATCTGTGGCCCTGTTCAAATCCAGGCTAAAAGCGCACTTCTTTGAGACTGCTTTTGGATTCTGATCCCCCTAGTCTTCTATTCACCTCCTTTGTGTTTCCTTACCATTCCTCTAGGTATATTCTAGTCCTAAGTTGTGTTGTCTGTCCTGACTAGACTGAAAGCTCTTATGAGAAAGGATTGTCTTTTACGAGCAGGGATTATCTCTTACATGTCTCTGCGTATGCCTTGTAGCGCTATACAAATAAGTACAGTAGTAGTAGGAAGCCCAAGGAAAAAGGGAACCCACTTGTAGCTGCTCTTGGATCTTCTGAGGTAGACTCCCTCCACTCTGGGGGTCCTTTGCAAAATTGTTTCTTGAGGGTGCAGAATTTGAACTTTTGCCCCTGGCCTTTGGGGAGTTAAAGAGCATAGTGAATACAGACAGAACCCAAAGGCCAAAGATGAGGAAGTGTTTGGAAGAAAGGATGTAATCCCTGTTCTGCTTTTATATACTTATATGCTGTGAATCTGGATAGGAACCGCTTGCACTGACTGCTTTATTATGAAGACATCTATTCAGTAAAGACTTTTATTTTAGAACATCAAATTTTATCTGAAGTTATCTTTTTTTTTAACTAATAGGATTCTCCACTTAAGGATCCAAGGTGTACTACTTTCTCTGCTAGTCTGTAAGATGCAGAGCCAAGCCAACCACCAGACAAACTAGGCAGTCGCCTAAGGTGGCAAAAAGCAGGGCACTCGAAGTTAAATAATAGATTCTGACAGCCATGGGGCTATGAGACTTAAGATGTGCCTAAAGTGCGAACACCTTGAACCAACTCTGGGGCAGGTCCCGGTGAGAAGATCTGGAACTGAGTTCCTAATCAGTGACAAGTAGCCAGAAAAGGAACAACATATTCTTAATAAATTAATTGAGGCTTAGAGGAACATAGGCCAATTTTTGAAAGGTTAAGGGGCCTAACTTTAAGAATTTCCGAAGAAGATACAATTTGAAACCTTCTAATCCCTTAACAATTACAAGGAAATGTAGAAGTGCTCTGGAATGGACACACTGCATCCAGCTGATCCTTGTTCCAGGTCTCCTGAGAACTTGCCACAACCCAAATGGGGCAGGTACATATTCATCTAAGGAGTGCACAATTCATTCATTTTGACATAATAGCAAAAGTGATAAAATCTGCATTCAACAGAGACATCAAATCCACTTGGCATTTATTCCTGTAAAGTTAACAGCTATTTTGTACTGATACATCTTGAGAAATCAATCTTTCTATAAGAGATCCCTCTATCAGGAGGCCACTTACATATCAATACAGAATGAAGGTGGATGGTATTCACAAAAGGATGGGAAGGTATTGAGATGCAAGGAATTATGCTAGCTTCTTAATGTACTAAGAAACTGTCTGGCATATCCATAGAAAAATAGTCCATGTCGCAACAGTAGTCTTGTATTATATTGCTATTTTTGATTAGTACTATTGTTGACCTTGTTTAGGTGTTATGCTGCCACCTACTGGCTATAGAGAAAAATTGCAGAAGTATTTACTGTGTTTCCTAACCTGTGTAATTTTCACTTGTGTAATCTTTACTGTGATTGGGCAAGCTGCTAAGAATGTGGTGAGGCCCTCCATCTTGTAAGTAGCTTAGAGAGACTTGCAGGGCATTCTCATCTGCCTGTTTTTCCAGTGCCTTTGGAAGGCATTGCTTTGTACTCAGTAATTTAGCCAATGTTCTCTGAGAAGGACTCATAACAACTCATAACTGCTCAAAGATTCTGAGACCATTATTATCAATTTTATGTCATTATGCAGTACATTGTCATTATTCAATTTAATGTTCACAATTAATAAATGTTGGAAGTTAAGAAACAAACTTCTCCATATGCTTTTGAAGGTATAGTTATGTCTAGTTGCTTTATTTGTGGTTTATGTTGCATTTTATGTTTTGTTTTTGATTTATTGTAATGTTTCTCTATTTTATTTTTGTTTTTTATATATTGTATATTTTATTTAAAATTTTCTAAACTGCTTTGGCCAGATCCTCGCTAGAGATTCCAGGAATAATGATATAAACACTTTTAAAATAAATATAATGATTGTAGTCTCTTAGTCTTCACTGGGCACTCTTCACTTTGTGAGGAGACCTAGGGGCACATATTTCAGGAGAATCAGCACCCTAAAGTGTAGTACTATCACTGTAGGGAATACAGGGTACAGGGGCAACACCAGCTAAAGATTGGGAGGCTGTTGGCCCCTTCGATCACCACTCTGCCACTTATTTCCACTTCCATAAATAAACAGTCCAGACCAGGGTTTCTTCTAAACCAATAAAGTTCACTTAGGAGCATGTTTACTAAGTTGTGCTAGCTGTTAACATGAGCTTAAGCGCATGCTAATGACCCATGTTAACAGCACGTATGATAAAGAAACAACATTGGGAGCATGTTCACTATAGTGCGGTATGAGGGCAGTGTGGGGTTAGTGTATGATGTTAGCACTGTGCTAAAAAGTAGTACTGGGCACCCATGCTAAAAACCACACTCTACCCTGATAGTGTGTGTCAGAGTGGGGACTGGGTAGAACAAGGGTGCATCTGCACCCCATTCACCATGTTAAAGCGTGGCTTTCCTGAACTAACTGCAGGGGGAGGGATGTATATTCTCCCATGCAGTTAGCTAGAATCCCCATCTTGATAGCATGGCCTGCATGCGAGTTACCGGCAAAGGCAGGGTGGAGATGGAATGTGGATGTGCCTGCACATCGCAGTTAGTGCAAGCGTTGACAGTGTGCATTCATTGTCAATGTTGCAGATGGCATGGGTGCATTTAATGCTGCCTTAATACAGATACACTTAATGCCACTAGTGCACATTGAAGTCTGAATTAGTGTGATATATGCTGAGAACATGCTGTACATGCCCCCAACAGGTAGCACATGACTTGCATGCACCATGTGTTCATATCTACCATGAACCTGCAACACCCTAGTACACTTTAGTAAACATACCCGTCTTTAGTAGTCACGACCAAAAGGATACATATTTTATTTATTGATTTAGTGGAATTTGATATGCCACATTAGATCATGATAATGCAGAGTATAAAACAGTAAGAGTTCACTTTTTCTCATTATCCTCTGCCCTAGGGCAGGGATCCTCTCCTCCTCTTACTAGTATTCTCTTCCTATGGTGAGGAATCTCGTATTCTCCACTCCCCTCTGTGTACGTCTCACCTGGAGGCAGGTCACAGGTGCTTCTTCCCTTGAACTCTGGATACTCCTGAATCACGCTCCTAGCAGATACCTTGTAATTTCTGAAGATGGGACTAGGATAGAGGTGCACAGGCCAAAACATTTTGCTTTCTTTAGTTTATCATGTTTATGGGATTTTTCATTTTATTTTAAATGTTTTTTCATTTAGAAGGCAATGCCATCAATAGTGCCCTTTGTTGCTCAATAGTGCACCTACTGATAAATAGTGCAAATTAGTGACCAATTGGGCACACTATTGCACAACAGTATGCACAATTGATAACACAAGAAAAAGAAATTCTGGATTTTCTCTGTCATTTTGGCTTACAACAATATCAGACAACATGATATGATTCAGACCTTTAAATACTTAGAGTATTAATGAACAAACAAACCTCTTCCAACGACGGGGAAGCTGTAAAACTAGAGGGCACAACATGAAGCTTCAAGGGAGTAAATTGAAAGGCAATGTCCGGAAATACTTTTTCACTGAAAGGGTTGTGGATGCTTGGAATGCCCTCCCGATGGAAGTGGTGGGGGCAAATACAGTGACAGAATTCAAAATGGCATGGGACAGACACTGTGGATCCCTTTATAGCAACAGGATAAAATTAAAATAACCTTAACTATCTAATTTCTCAACAAACAGGGGTGTCCTACACGGAGCTGTGGGGTCACCCCTAAACCAAGACATAAGGAGGGGTGACCTTCATGGAGCGGCAGGTGCACCTACTCTTGCCACCTTGCTGGGCAGACTACATGACCCATACTGGCCTTTATCTGCCGAAATTTACTATGGGAAGTTGACATTTCCCATATTATTGCAAATGAATGCACATTCCTAGACTCAGATGTGAAAGCAGGTCCTGCTCTCCTCTAGAACCCTGACCCTCTTCCTCTCACCTCCTGGACCTGTCCTCTGAGTCCCCTTCTTCGCTTCTACGATCAGTAGAAACCTCTTATTCTCTTTCCTTCAGAGGCCTCCTCTGGCCCTATCCTCAGTGCAGCTAAGCAGGTTAGTATTGGCTTAATTGATGCAGTGACCTAAGCATCCCCTGTTACCACACACGTGCCACCCAAGACGGGAAACTGCCTTTGGGCTTGGTATTTATACCATTCAGTTTTCCCTCCTATATGAGATCTTGCCCTACCACTACCTCACTGGTAAGGAAAACCCTCCTAATTTTTGGAAAGAACTGGGTGCCATAAAAATATCACCTTCAATAATTAATAGGACCACTAAAGGTTTCTAAATGCCACAGCTGTGAAAACTCTAGGGCTCTCTACATAAATATCAGGATTAGCTCTCTGTATAGCTGCATATAACATCAACCAGGGAATGGGATGGGCCACCGGGGTCAGGATCCAACCAATATTTTGCCCAACATAGCATCAGCCAAAAGAGCACTTGGGGCATGGCCAGAGATTGATTTGTTTGGCCTCTTTTAACCAAAAAAGGTGTTTTGATGCCCTTGGTATACAGTGACATGCAGAGAGGATAGACTTTCTAATTATAATACAGTAAAATTGTAAGTCATGTAGTATTTAGGTAGAGGCCTGCAGGGATTATTGCTGTACCCTGGTTCCTAAATGGTATAAGAAGTTCATAGGTAACACTGGATCCATCTTCCCCAACAGGATTCAGATTTCCATTGCTTTGTATGTCTTGAAGAAACCTGTTTGTGCAGTAAAAGTTGTTGCCAAATTTCTAACACACATGTACATTAATTCAGCACCAAAAAGACAATTTATTAGGTAGAAAGTTATCTTTTATTCTGTGAGCCAGAAGGGATTATCGTTTTGATGTCTATATGAAAAGGGATGTAGGAGTTTATTTGCTAACTGGTTTAATTACTGCAAGAGGTTACAATGATATATCATAGACTGAAATGTCAAAACACAGGGGAGTAAAAACAGTACTATCAGCACTAAGAAATGATTACACGTTACAGTGCTTAAGAGGTTTTACTTGAGGCTGGTTCTTTATTAGAGTTTCCAGCAGTGTCAAAACGTTAATGGATGGTGGATGGAGTGGCCTCTCAAAAGGAGGTGAGGGAAGAGAAAACAGTGTCAGAGTTCGAGAAGTTTTGGGACAAGCGCAGAGGTTCTCGGAGCAAGCGCAAGGAATAGTAATTCCGAATGGGAAGAGAAGATGTCCAGTCTGGTCCTCATATCCTGGAATATTCAGTATCTCCATGTTTTCAGATTTTGTTGAGTCATAGCCGTTTCTAAAGACTTCTATCTATGATGTTTAAAACTGACCTTCGCTAGGTTGCTAGGCCTCTTTCTTGAGCAATTTTCTTTTGGGGGGCAATTTCTCCAAATGGGTGAGTTTTGTGCATACTATGACAGTAATGAACTTCACTCCAAAACCAGGGTATGTGGTGTGTGATCTCAGTCTCTCAGATTTACTGCTAATAAAAAGATTATAATCGCCAGGAGCATTCTCATTCCGACCAATAGAAAGCTCGATTCAAGACAACGGGGAAATCATGGTAAAGGAGAAAACCACAACAATAGCACTGTTAATAATAGAGATTTCAGTGCCATGATTATTTTGTACATTGAGTGGAGAAAGAGAAGATCTTCAGCTATCAAGCAATGGAGTCGTAGACTAAGAAAATTTTACAAAACAATAAATAAAAAAAATAAAAATATCTTTGTATTTATTTAACAGTTTTTATATACCACCTTTCATATTATCAAAGCGGTTTACATTGAACTTCAAGAATACATTGAACAGTAACAATAAGAGAACAGGGTAACGAGGGATGATCAGTGTATAACAAGGAAGGTAACTATGTTCAAGGGATTGTTTAGGTGGGAGTAAATCTGCTTAGTGTGTGTGATGGAGTGGAACATTTTGGAGGAAGTAGGGTCTGCTTTGATATACCTTGGAGCAGTGGTGGGATCCAAACTGACTAAAAAATGGTTCGGTCCCAGCCCTCCCACGTGTATGACAACCAGGTTGCTGCACCTTGCGTGGAGGCATTGCAGAGGCTGTTCGCTTGGGCTGCTGCCCTCCACTGAGGTGCAGCAACCCGGCCGGTGCCCTGTGGTCTGATCCCCCCCCCCCCCGCCTGACAATGTTTTGATGGCATCGGGGGCTTCTCCTGATGCTGCAATTCCCTGATGCCATCAAAACATTGTCAAGCGAGGGGATTTGCGCCACTGCAGTGCCAGTGTTTCCATGCCATGTTTGGACCAGTTCAGCAAACGTGGGCCATGGCAGGAACCGTTTTGCTCAAACTGGGCCGAACTGGCCCAATCCCACCACTGCCTTGGAGGATGGAGTTGCAATAATCTAGTTGTGGGTTGATAATGGCCTGACAGAATATTTGAAAGTGGTTTAGATCTAGGAGTGGTCTGAGGTTGTATAGGCTTTCTTTTTAGTGCCATCAAGTCAGTGCTGACGCCTGGTGATCCAGCTGCCTCTGGGTTTTCTTGGCAATGTATCACTGGAAGTAGATTGCCAGGCCTTTTTTTGTTGAGGCAATGGAGGGTAAAGTGACTTGTCCAAGGTCACAAGAAGTGCCAGTGGGAATCAAATCCTTGATCTTCTGGGTAATAGGCACTTGCTCTAACCACTAGGCCACTCCTCCACTCCATAGGCTTTTTATTTCCCATCATATTGAGTTCCACAAGCTTTATTAAGAGAAATTTCCAATCCCAATTTGATAAATTACCTCTCTATGTTACATCTTATGAACTCCAGACAAAGGTCTATTTGACATGATGTATGATGACCTAATGGTGAGCATTGGTAGTCAGTTTCCTTGGGTAGCTTTTGGTGATCATACAACCTTTTTTTTTCCTTTCATTTATTATGGCTTTGGCTGGAATGGAGCCTAGTGGTTAATGCAACAGCCTAGTACCCAAGATATTAGGGTTTGATTTCCACTGGTACTCCTTGTAGCCTTGGGCAAGTCACTTTGCCCTCCATTGCCTGGCAATCCACTTCCAGTTACATCTTGTAAGAAAGCCCAGGAGTTGTTGGGACTGTCAGGAGGCAGTATTGACTTGATAGCAAAATAAAAAAACATTTTTAGCTATCACAAAATCATTAATCTTATTCCAAATTTTCTGTCATTTAGTATCATGCTGAATCACTGTATTTTGGCCCAGATATACTAAATAGCATTACTGGTATTTATGTCTTGGATGAATATGTCTAACTGTGTCCCAGATAGCATAGGCATTATCTTTCTGTCCTCCTCCATGCTAGCTCCACTTTCTTCAGAGGTCATCACTTTTATCACATGCATAAGATGTAACTCAGCAATCCCTCTTCCCAACATGCAAAAGAGAAATCATGTACTATTTTATACTTTCAGCAGAAATAAGTGAGTAAGTGGTACAAAATCTACACAAACCATGGCAAGACACCTTGCTCAACACTCACAAAAATGGAACAAAAAGCATGTGCCTTCTGTACAGCCATGTATGAATTTTAACAGTTCTGTGCCAAAAACATTCATTTGAACAAGTGTGAAAAGCTTGCAGAGCATGACTTACGAAATTCTCTCCAACTCCTCAGTGTGTGTGTGTGTGTGCGCACATACACACACCCATCTGTATCTGTATTGCCTGTGTGTGTGTCTTGTGAATGTGTTGTCTGTTTGAGTCAGTAGGAATATGTGTGTGCATGCATGCGTGTATATCACAGTTTGTATGTTTATTATCTATTTTGTGTGTGTGTATGTATCTTTGTGGGTTGCTATATCTTTGCATGTTTGTATGAACATTCATGTATCTGTGTGGGTGGTTGTGTGTGTGAATCTCTGTTGTGTATTCTGTGCATGCTAAGCACGTGTTGTGTCTGTGGTTGGGTAGCAGAGGGTGATGGGGCATCTACGGAGGATGTAGTTTAGGGTTGGTGACAAAGGTAATTTTGTGGGTGGAGATAGCTTGCATGATGGTGGGGCAGTTACAGTGTGGAGTATTTAGGAGTGGGCCATTTCAATGGGGGAGTTTTTTTTAAAGTGGGGCAGTTTGCAGGGTGATGGGCAGTCGTGGGAGAATATTTGTTGGGGGAACAATTACATGGCAGTGCTTTTTGGGAGTGGAGGCAATTTGTAGGGTGATGGGGCAGATGCAGAGGCATTTGGTGAAATGGTCGGCCAGTTGCGGATAGCAGTTTTCAAGGATGGGGCATTTTTCAGTGTGGTGGGGTAGTTTTGTGGGTATCTTTTAGGAGTCGGGCAGTTTATGTGATGGTAGGCCAGTGGTGAGGTAGGGTTTTGTAGGGGTTGTGAGGGTAATTTTTGGGGTGAGGCAGTAGTTTGAGGATGGGTGGAACATTTAGGCTGGTTTGGCAAATGCAAGGGTCAGTTGGTCAAGTGATGTGGCAGTTGCATATGGGTAGTTTTTGGAGTTGGGGCATTTTGTGAGGTGCCAGTGAAATTGTGGAGGCTATTTTTCAGGAGTGGGAAAGTTTGAGGGGGTAAGGTACTTGTGATGGCGTGCATTTTAGGGGTGCGGCAGTATGCAGGTGGATGGGACAGTTACGGTGTGGTAGCATTTGGGGATGCAGCAGTTTGCAAGGGTATTTTTTTAGGAATGGGATAGTTTGTGAATTAGTGTTAGTGGTGTGGCGGTTTTTGAGGGTGGGGCAGATTGCAGGGTGGTGGGCCAGTTGCAGGGGTAGTTTTGGGGGATGGGTCAGTTTCCTGGGTGGTGCGACAGTTAAGGGGTATTGCTTGGGTGTGGGAACAATTAGTGGGGTAGTAGGGGAGTTGCAGAGGGTAGGATCTGAAGGTGGAACAATTTTTGGGGCGGTGGAACAGTTTTTTTCGTGGTTGGGGCAGAGCGGGGTGGGGGCAATTGCAGGGAGGGGAGCTATGGGGGATGGGATAGTCCTGGGGGCTTTGGAGCATACAGAATAGGGAGGAGGAGTCTGAAAGAAGCAATTCCCTATCTGCTCTTTCACGGTACATAGGTTTTTAGGCTACAGAAGCTGAAACCTCTCTCATGGAAATGCATGGGACTATTTTTTGGGGGGCTTATATCTCTGGAATCCCTCCCTAGTCCAATATGGCCCATTTTCAAACTTGATGTGCCTTTTTACTAGTTGTTCTCACATGCCAAGTTTGTATCTCATTCTGTTAAATTCCGGAAAGTTATTTTGTCCCCAGTCAGACTTTCTTGACCCCTTTAATATAATTCGTTTTGATTCCTGTTGGGTTGGAACAAATAAAAAGCATAACTCTGAGGCGGAAACATTTTTGATGCACACGCAGCTGAGCACATTTCCAGGTGAGTTGTTTGAAAACCTAAATTGGACCCATTAAATTTATCTGTATTTACAGGTTATATTTTGGCAATGACATTTTCACTTATGCCCTCTTTGTTCATTCTTTCTTTATATTCATTGTTTGATATCCATTGTCCACACCGGGGCTCCCCGATTATTCATGTTCTGATGTCTAGCCATTGCCCTTGAACATAAGGACATTCTATAACAGAAAGTTTTCATCACTCTAGTTTTTCCCAGCTTTTTAGCAAAAGCCCCAACAAGGAACAAGGGCTAAGAGGGGAAACATGACATGGTTAGTAAAGCAGGGAGATTTAGAAACCATCTGCTGTATCTAGCACTGTACGAATATGTTTCCTAGCTGAAACAATTACACTTGGCAGCCAAACTGTAACGTCTAAAATGCTGAGCTGGCACATCAGATCACTACTGTGCCAAAAAGTTTAATGATTAAGTTTTGTCCAGATGAGGTCATTTAAAATAAAAAATGAAATAGCTTTATCATTTGTGCCTTGTTTATTTAATGTTGACACAATTTAAATTGGCATGCAGAATTAATTTGTTTTCCTTTTCAGTGATTTTGATTTTACCTTCCAAGGCAGTTACATTTTTGTAAGAGACCTTTGCCTTGTTAAAAGCTTGATAGTCTCTAATTCGGTGTTAGAGCCTTGTACAGCTCACTAGATTTTTTTTTTGCAAGTAGAGACTATGCAGAGACTCCTACAAGAAAGTTCCAGTCTTGATCTTTCTCAAGAAAGGAGCAGAGTATATCTGCTCCAGAACACTGAAGGAGAGGCAAGTAGTTCAGCCTTGCATTGCAATGTCTCATGTATGTCTTCAGTCTAAGTTCAACAACATGTTGATTTGTCCAGTTCAGGACCTGTAGGTAAGTAATGTTCATCAGTGGAGATTACATTGGATAAAGGGAAGAACTTTGTTATTCACGTTGTATCTCCCTTGCATTTCTAGAGATACAGTACATATGCATACAGAAGAACTATATGTTACGTTGTAAACATAATCCCCTGGCTCCTTGTTATATAAAAGAATTCTGGGGCTTTTCATTTAGTAGGAGGATGGGCTATGAGAGAATAAATTCACAAGATTCTCTGGTGAATGTAGACTCTTTAAACCACTTTGGTGTGCTTACACAATCCAGACACCGCATCCAGAATATGTGGTTCTGAAAACCAAAGGGGACCTTTTACTAAAGTGTGCTAAGCAATTAAAATGCATTTTAGTGTACAGAAACTGTCCACTTGGACCCATTGTAACTGTTACTTTGGGGGCCTGCCAGTTACCACTCCATAATTCCCACATTGGGGGTGGGGAATGGGCAGGCTAAGGATGCAGAGTGGCATGGAGAGCACATTGCAGTTAGCATGGGGGAACAGAGTGCACGCTGTCAATGCTGCAATCAGCATGGATGCATTTAATGACACCTCAATGGGGGGTGCTAGTTTCACCTGCATTAATTGCACCACGTGTTAGGGTATGGCAAATGCTGGAAACATGCTGGCAATGCCCTCAGCAGTTACCATAGATGCTGGACTTAATGCAACGTTGGTTTTAGCGCTAAACATGCCTTAAGTGCAAACAGCTAATGCACTTTAGTAAAGAGGCCCCAAAGTCTGTTTCCCTGATTGACATGAACATAACATAAGAACATAAGATATGCCATACTGGGTCAGACCAAGGTCCATCAAGCCCAGTATCCTGTTTCTAACAGTGCCCAATCTAGGTCATAAGTACCTAGCAGTTTCCCCAAAAGACACAGGTTCCACAATGCTTGTACTGGGTCAAGCACTGATATCCTGGGTCCCTTCTTAATAATGGTTTATGGACCTTTCCTCCAGGAACTTGTCCAAACCTTTTTTAAACCCAGCTACACTAACAGCCTTTACTACATCCTCCGGTAACAAATTCCAAAGTTTGATTACACGTTGAGTGAAAAAATATTTTCTTTTATTAGTCTTAAATAGTTTACCCTGTAGCTTCATTGCATGTCCCCTAGTCTTTCTATATTCTGATAACGTAAATAATCGATCTACATGGAATGAATATACCCCCGTTAAAGTCAACTGTATCTTTTTCTGCTTAACTTGAAGGCATACATTTGAGTGGCTCGACTTGACCATTAACTTTAACTAGATAGCACTGATATTCTGCACTGTTCGATTAAAGTGTAATTGGTCCTTGTCAGTCCTTCAAGGTCATCCTCAGATAATTGAATACAATTTTGTTTAGCCAGTAAGTTCTCACTGAACAGAATTTATGCAGTAGATGTGGGGGGAGGGTGTGAAGGGGAGAAGAGGGAAATTTAAAAAACAGATATTTGTCCGGGTAACTCTTGACGTTACTTGAACAAATCTTCTGAATATAGACCCCTCTATTATATCTGCACATGGCCTGAGTTCAGAATTTCCATGATTTCAGATGGCAGAATGAAGTGGTATGATAATAGACATGGCCACCAGTATAGTAGAACAAGCTGTATGAGAATACCAGAATGAATAAAATAGATACATACTGTAGCAGTGAGGGGCTGTCTTCCTTTTTATTACAGATGCATAGCTACCATAAAGATGACATTTGTGCCCTGTAATTTGCTTTTCTTCAATCTATAATAAATTTACTGCTGCCCTCCCACCCATTTCCATCTGTCTGTGAATGCATTATATTTTTCAAATGTGCTGACAATGAGGGTAATAATTATATCTTATTTCTTTTACTACAAATATATGGATTTTTCTATATCTTTGCACTATAATATTAACCTGGCTCTGTTGTACTGGATTCAGGCTCATATTGACTTCTCTCACAGTCTGCTACTTAGTATCTGTTAGATGAGGACGTCTCTAATTTGACATAATTTTCCAAATCACATTTTTGTGTGGGTAGGAATACATTTTACAGAGCCTTGTTAAATATGATTATAATCAGTAGAAGATTTTTTTCTGTGTTCTATCAGAATGCATTAGTAAAAGGAAAATCCGGTTTATAAACAACAACAGATGTATCTTAATAGACTTGAGACTATTTCAAGGCCTTTAGCAGCATAAAATAACAATGAAAAACTTTCTGTTCTCATACATCAAATAAGCATTTACAAATTAGAATGTAATAACTTTGTTACACTAAACCAGAAGAATAGACTTTTGTACACTGAACTTATAACCGAATTTTAAGTAGTTTCAAGAACGTGTTAAGATAGATAATAATTGAATTATTTTTGCAAGTAGCCGATCACTGTTTAGAAAGTAAAAAGCAGCAACAAATACAACTTTTTTTTCTCTTTACATTCTCACTGCATTGTGACCAGGATTTCAGTCTGGGGAGGTTGCTGAATGACTGGAAAATAACATTAATAATCATCTTGCAGACATGACTAACCACAAATATCAAAATGTTTAGCAATGTCTCAGACTTCTGTTGTTTTTTCTGACTATAGCCTGACCAATAACACTGCACGGTATACAGACTTATGTTTTGTGCAGAGATATTCCCCTACATTATGGATGCATAAATTTCCCTGTTTTGAAGGACTGGATATCTATGTATACTTACTTGAGAAACGATGGACTGTGATCCTTCTATTTTCTAGTTTACAACTAAAAAAAAAACTTTCTTTTTTTCACTTCCCCTATTATGTTTTATAAGTGAAGTAGGATTTTTTTTTCTCTGGAAGAAAAATATGGGGCTTAAACTCTGTGGGCTGATATTTAAAAGTACTTATTTATATTGTAACCTTTGCACTAACGCAGGTAGAGTTAATCTCACTGGTAACTGAGTATCCTTTAGGGCAGGGGTCTGCAACCTTTAAGACATAAAGAGCCACTTGGACCCGTTTCCGAAGGGAAAAAAAAAACTGGGAGCCGCAAAACCATTGCGACATTTAAAACAAATCTAACACTGCATATATTGTTTCTTACCTTAATGCTATATACGACCCCCTACTTTTCCTGTTAAAATATAGGTGTTTGGCCTATACTCGCCGTATAAGACTACCCCTCTTCCTTCGCACACCAAAAAAAATACGCCAGAAAATATCACAACAACAAGTAACAATATTTGATTTCAAAATTATGATAATTTTGTAGTCAAATCACTAATATGAAATAAAATTATTTTTTCTACCTTTGTTGTCTGACCAATTTATTCTTTGATCATGCTGGTCCCGATCTGAGGCTTCTGCTTTCCTGTCTTCTCTTAGCTCTCTTTCTGTGGTCTATGGTCCATCTGCCATTTCTTATCTCTTCTTTCGTTTTCTTCACTTCTTTCCATCAGCCTATTTCCAGTCCCAGTAACTCTCCCCAATATCAGCCCCTTTCCAGTCCTCACTCCCAGTACCTTCCAATGTCAACTTGCATTCCCATGATTGCCACTGGTGTCCATTTCCTTCCAATCCCCCTCCTTCCCCACTGACCAGTCCCTTCTAGTACAAATACCATGGCAGCCTTAGCCCCCAGTTATCTTCCAGGGCCAGCAGCTCTATCCTCCCCTCCCCACAATCAGCCCATGCCCATTCAAAGCCCCCCAATCAGCTCGCTTCCAGTGCTAATCCCTCCTCAACCCCATTACCAGTGCTAGCCTCCCCTAATCAGCCCAATACCAGTCCTACCCCCCATCAGCTCATTATCAGTCCTAGCCTCCCCTAATCAGCTCATTTCCAGTGCTAGTCCCCTCAACCCCATTACCAGTGCTCCATCCCTCCATGTCAGCCCCCTCCATGTCAGCCCCCCTCCCTCCATCCATATCAGCTCCCTCCCTCCATGTCAGCCCCCTCCATCCCTCCATGTCAGTCCCCCTCCCTCCATCCATATCAGCTCCCTCCCTCCATGTCAGCCCCTCCTCCCTCCATCCATCCATGTCAGCCCCCCTCCCTCCATGTCAGCCCCCCTCCCTCCATCCATATCAGCTCCCTCCCTCCATGTCAGCCCCCCTCCCTCCATCCATCCATATCAGCTCCCTCCCTCCATGTCAGCCCCCCTCCCTCCATGTCAGCCCCCTCCATCCCTGCCCCCCTCCCTCCATCCATATCTGCTCCCTCCCTCCATGTCAGCCCCTCCTCCCTCCATCCATGTCAGCCCCCCTCCCTCCATGTCAGCCCCCCTCCCTCCATCCATATCAGCTCCCTCCCTCCATGTCAGCCCCCTCCCTCCATCCATCCATATCATCTCCCTCCCTCCATGTCAGCCCCCCTCCCTCCATGTCAGCCCCCCTCCCTCCATCCATATCAGCTCCCTCCCTCCATGTCAGCCCCTCCACCCACCATCCATCCATGTCAGCCCCCCACCCTCCATGTCAGCCCCCCCTCCCTCCATCCATATCAGCTCCCTCCCTCCGTCAGCCCCTCCTCCCTCCATCCATCCATGTCAGCCCCCCTCCCTCCATGTCAGCCCCCCTCCCTCCATCCATATCAGCTCCCTCCCTCCATGTCAGCCCCCCTCCCTCCCTCCCTCCAAGTCAGCCCCCCTCCCTCCATCCATATCAGCTCCCTCCCTCCATGTCAGCCCCTCCTCCCTCCATCCATCCATGTCAGTCCCCCTCCCTCCATGTCAGCCCCCCTCCCTCCATCCATATCAGCTCCCTCCCTCCATGTCAGCCCCCCTCCCTCCATCCATCCATATCAGCTCCCTCCCTCCATGTCAGCCCCCTCCATCCCTCCATGTCAGCCCCCTCCCTCCATGTCAGCCCCTCCTCCCTCCATCCATCCATGTCAGCCCCCCTCCCTCCATGTCAGCCCCCTCCCTCCATCCATATCAGCTCCCTCCCTCCATGTCAGCCCCCTCCCTCCATCCATCCATATCAGCTCCCTCCCTCCATATCAGCCCCCCTCCCTCCATGTCAGCCCCCTCCATCCCTCCATGTCAGCTCCCCTCCCTTCTTCTGCAGCCGCGGCTCCCTGCCTCTTATGGAACCGCGGCTGTGCTTTTAAAATCATCTCGGAGCCCTTCCTGTCTTGACGGGCTCCGTGCAGCATTGTCCCGCCTCCAAACTTCCTTTAGAGGCGGGACAATGCTGCACGGAGCCCGTCAAGACAGGAAGGGCTCCGAGATGATTTTAAAAGCACAGCCGCGGTTCCCTAAGAGGCAGGGAGCCGCGGCTGCAGAAGAAGGGAGGGAGCTTACAACACTATTGCCTGTCACCGGGCGGGCAGTGTGCTCCGGAGCCGCGGCAAAGGTGAGAAAGAGCCGCATGCGGCTCCGGAGCCGCGGGTTGCCGACCCCTGCTTTAGGGGAACAGCAAGACACCACCCTTCCATGATATTATTATGGATGATCCCTGGAGGAAGGAGAGAAGGGCTGTTGCTAAAAAGGATTAAAATAATAATTGTATTCTCTTGGAAGGTGGAAATAGTAGGAAAACACTAGAACGAAATATATTTTATTTGGGGTTAGGTAAGGAAATAATGGGATGAAAGAATCAAGATGGAGAAAGTAACATGTTGAGAAAACAGGAAGATATTCACAGGAGGTTAACAGAATCATTGAATTTCTATTATGTTAATAAGACAACAGGCCCAAAACACTTGTTCCTCTTTTGTACCTTTTGAAGGTCAAATGCCTATATGCTGCATTTACAATACATAGGTCATGCCTCCCTTCTGTAACATAAATAGTTACTTCATTTGCTATAGAGCAAGGGTTCTTAACCTGGGGTATCCATACCCCTTGGGAGTATGGGAACCAAATGGAACTGAATCTCTAAACAATTAAAGAATATGTTGTTAGTTTAAAATTTATGTTATTAATTATCACAGTTATCAACACGAAATGAGATGGTAAAATATTGCCTGTGGAAATACGTCAAGAAGTCAAGAACCATTTGGAAGTCCTAAGTACGTATTTGGAGGGTTACTTCTCAGATATTAACGATTTTAGCATGGAATCTGTTTGGATCACGAACCCATTCTCATTTGATATATCTGCGATTCGTGAAAATGATTTAGCAAAGGATGATTTAATTGAATTCCAAGAAGACGCAAGAAAGCAAGCTCATTTCAAAAAGGCTGGGTTGGATATCAGGCAGTTCTGGTGTGAGCAAATCACAGCTTACCCTAGCTTGGCAATGGGGGCAATGAATGTTTTTGTTCCCTTCACAACTACTTCTCTGTGAAACAGGATTCTCTGCATTATTAAACCTGAAATCAAAGTGGAGAAATGGACGATGTGTCAGATGACATGCAAGAAACATTGTTGGTAACTGTATCTTGATTCCCTGTTTTGTTGCACAAAAACAGCTACAACTAGTGCAATTTTTGCTAACTTGTGTATTTGTGATTTGAATAAATAAGGATTGTATACGATTTTCTTTAAACTGTTCTGTTTATATATATATATATAATATATATAATTTCGACAGTCTGGCGAAGGGGATATGGAGACATACTATACAATCCATTGGGGGTCTGTAGTCGTAACAAAGTTAAGAATTCCTGCTATAGAGGATCTCCCAAGCCATAAGAAACAACCAGTTAACTTTTAGATGAGCGCTCCAACTTTACCACTGATCTTCCACTTACTCAATAAATTGTTTACAGCATCTACTGTAGATTCTTTTAAGTAAATTACCGCGATCCTTATGTTTTTCAGGAAACCATTTCTAGGATTCTAGGCATAAAAATGTTTATTTTATTTATTTTATTTAGCTGTATTTATATCCTGCTTTTCACCGGGTCAAAGCGGTCAATTGGGGGATACATTTAACACGAGGGGATATGACACACATACGCTAATACTTACAGGGAACATGGGCAATGGAGGGTTAAGTGGCTTGCCCAAGACCACAAGGAGTGCCTATAGGACTAGAAATCCCAGTCCCTCCGGACTGAGATTGCTGTCCCCATGTGGGACTTGAACCCCCGGCCCTCTGGCCTGAAATGTGAATCGGTTACTGGAATGTAATTACGTAGGAAAGTAAAATTCTTTGTTTCTCCTTTGTTTGTATATCTGAAGCACTGAGCTCCCAAAATGCTAACTCTGCCAAAGTGTTTTGATTGAGCTCAATTAAGTAAAATATTCTGTATGTCTGTGTTTGTATGGTGAGATCTAGCAGAGGAGGATGGTATCTGAAGAGCAGATGTCCTAGAACAAAGGATGAATCAAGGTCCCATGATGCGAGACTGTACTCCTATGATAGCGGTCTCAGCTTCAGTGCTATGGGCTAAAACGTCCTCTTATCCCTCAACACACTTAGCATTAACTAGGAAAGATAACAAACCCCTTTCTGCTTCTGACTGGTTAATTTTCCAGGTCTTTCACATGAATGTGTGCATATACTACTCTGTACTTTCACTAAACTGGAAACTGGTAAAATAAAGTTTTCTGTCTTTGATTGGGGAAGATTTCTGTTTTTTTATTTACATCCATAGCTGACTGAAGGCTGTCACTCTTTCCAGTGGGTATTTTCCTCTCTCTCGGACAGGGTCAGACACTCTCTCCGGGGCTTCTCCCTCTAGCACAACACTGCCTGCAGTGGCCCTCTTGCACAGTGTCTCAGGTAGGACTTTTCTCTTAGCTTACAGGCTCCCTCTGTTTCTTCTCTGGCTGTTTTCCAGGGTCAGCTCCTAGAGTTGCTCCCTCATGGACTCTCTGCAGGGCTCTTGGCTCTGGCTGAGTCTGCTGTCATCTCTCTGAGCTGGGTAGCATCTCCCTTGGCTGCTCTTTTGGTCATTCTTCCTGAAGGCTATCCACAGCCTGATCCTTTCTCTTGGTTTTCTCAGGCTCTTTCTCTCTCTTTTTGCAGTTATGTGAGTTCTCTACTTCTCACCCCCTCTCTTCTTTATCATTTTCTGCCTCTTGCCATGTCTCAGTCCCAGCAAGTCTGCTCCTTCTCCCCTCTGTGGCCCTTTGGTTCTACATTGTCCATGGGCGTCTTTGGAAGGCTCTTCTTCCACACTTCCTCCCCACACATGGCCTTCTCAAAGCAGTTTTCTTCTGCTTAGGCATAGGAACTCCATATGGTTCCTCACCTCCTTTTTTTAAAAATTCCTCATGAGTGGCTGCACCAAAATATAAATGTTCATCGCTTGACACTTTCCCTTCCAGCCTGGCTCTTCTTCGTGCTCCTGCAGTGCAGGCTTCTCCTAGTCTGACAGCCTCAGAAGCCTAAGGTCCAGAAAGACTGTCTTGCTCCCTATTTATAAAGAATCATAGGGAGCATGGGAAACCATTTTGCTCTCTCTCTCTCTCTCAATTCTGCAAAGTAAAAGTGATCCTCCTTCTCTCCCAAGTTTCTGTGAAAGGCCTCTTTCCTTTCTTTTCTCTTTCTTATGTTCTATTCTGTTGCTTGAATAAATGAAGAAATATACAAGAAACAGTATAGCCAGTGTGTGGTGACCCACACAACAGCAACAACCAACACCAAACCCAAATCTCCCCCCCACACATCCCTTCATTAGTATCAACACTGCATATTAATGAGAAACAAACAGTGAAGCAAAAACCACCAGTGTGCTGATGCTCTTGTTCATACCAGCCCTATCCGACAACCATGATTAGTCCCCCTCAACCCCTCCCCAAAAAGACAGAATCTCTCTTGTGCCTGATAACCTATTCCTATGGCCTAAAGGTAAACCCACCCCTACTGCCCCCCCTCGTGGCTGGTTCCTCCCACCCAAAACATGCGACTAACAAAAAGAGAAGGAAGAAAAAAGGAAGGTGAGAGGGAGAAAAAAAAAGATCCCAACAGGGATTAAGCCTCCTCCCTATCTTTACCATTGATGTGGAATGCGAGCTATTTAGCAGGAGGACCTTACTGAAGCTCGTTCAACACCAGACTCCGTGCTCTCAGGGGCAAAGAGTCCAAATATGCCTACCAGACTTTAGGAAGACCCATGTTTTTTTGGGACATCCCTTAGCCCGTAACTGATCCATGTCTACAAGCCAATGCATACTGCCCCTCCAGTGCAAAAAATTAGGATTGCCTTGGGTTGGCAGATAAACCATATGTTCCACAGAATGGTACAACCTGTGGCATACCAGTTGCCATACATGGTGGACAATCTGAAAAGTGCTAGTATGCCTCAGTACCACAGGCATGTCCTTATCATTAGCGTGTATCAAATATTTAAGAGAAAAGGGAGTGGCCCAACCCTGATCACATGCCAGCGGTGTGTAGTCTGTGATGTCAAATAACCAGTCCTTAAGGTGTCTCAGTGCACATGCAGCACCATAGTGTTGAATATCTGGCAAGCCCAAGTCCCTCTGCTTCCAAGAACCCAATAACCTAGCCAGAGGAATTTAGGCTGAGTGGCCCTGCCACACAAAATATTTAATACTCCTTTTCAATTTAGCCAGATCAGCCTTAGAAAATAGTATGGGTAGCATCTGGAGTACATAATAAGATCTTCGGAAACAAAATCCTCTTATCTAGAGTACTCTGCCACCCAGCAATAAGGAGAGAGAAGCTGACCATTGATCGCCTGCAATAGTGAAGTGATATTGCATGTATACAATTGCTCCATATTGCTAGGCAAATGGATATCCAAATAGCAAAAACTGCTCCTCGTCCATTGAAGTGATAGAGATGCTGAAGGAAAATCTACAGAGTAGGATCCACACTAAGAGCCTTGAACTTTGTCAAGATTGAGTTTGAAGCCAGAGATTCCCCCAAATTCCTCGAATAATGCCATCAAACACTGGAGAGGTCACCGTATCTGTTAAATGATCTAAGAGGTCATCTACAAAAGCCACTACTCAGAACTCTTCCCTCCCAATATGAACACTATTGATCTGCTCAGCTATTCGTATCCTGCATAGTAGTGGTTCCAAATTTAGCAAGGAGGACAGCAGGCAGCCTGCTATTCCTTTTATGTACACTTCTGCAGTGCAAACCTTTCAGTATGCTGTTCCTGGAATAAAATTGTCACATGGGGTTCCAAGTACTAAAGATGCACAACTTGTAGGAATAATCCACCAAAACCAAAATGATCCAGGACCATGAAGAGGTATGGCCAGTGGACACAATCAAAATCCTTTTTGGCACTGAAAATTATGAGCACTGACAGAATCTTATGAACCTTACAGCAATCTAGGGGGAGAAGAATCTTATGTATATTCTTGACTGAATGACTACCCTTCACCAACCCGACTTGGGAGTCCTGTATCAAGGATGGCAGTATTTGTGCCAATTGATTTACAACTAGCTTTGCAAGGATCTTCTGGTCGACATTTATCAATAAAATAGGCCTATAAGATTGTGGTAAAAGGGGGTCTTTCCCTTGTTTAGGAATCACCATTATAAGAGCCTCATTTACACCACTTGGGAATTTTCCAGTTGTTAAAAGCTGGTCATATATACTACATAAGGGAATACACAGTTTGTCTTGCATTATTCAATGCTACTCACAGCTATAACCATCAGGCTCAGGCACCCAGCAGAGATGCATACATTTTATGACATTCTGAATCTCTCTGGGTAATATGAGTGCATTCAGGATTTCCATCTGATCTTCAGTCAATTGAGACATCTGGAAGAATTTGCAAGCTTGCTTCATATCACACTCCTCCCTGCTATAGAGGTTGTGATAATAATCCCTGAAGATTTCTCCTAGCTGGGCTTGGCCCATTTTTTTTTTTTTTTTAGTGCCATCAAGTCAGTGTTGACTCATAGTGACCCAGCTACCTCTGGTTTTCTTGGCAATGTATCACCAGAAGTAGATTGCCAGCCTTTTCTTCTGAGGCAATGGAGGGTCAAGTGACTTGCCCAAGGTGTGCCAGTGGGAATTGAACCCTTGATCTTCTGGATACTAGGCAGTTGCTCTAACCACTAGGCTACTCCTCCAGTGTCCCATTTATAGCTGACCAGATTTATTGTATAGCGCCCATGTCTGTACTTTAGCACCACCTCTCTTGATCAATGAAGCCAACAAGCATCCAGGCTTGCCCCGAAAACAAAGCAACTTAAGGATTTCTTAGGATGGACATGAAGTATAGTGTTAAACTCAGCCTGTGTAGTCAAGAAATCCACATGTTCAGCTTCCGCTGGTCCTTGCCCATGTTGTTTCCATAGGGAACAGGCCCTCCTCTCTAACCTAACAATACATTGGTTAATTTCCCACCTCTGCTTAATAGTGTAAGCGATGATTGCTTCTCAAAGGAAAACTTTAGATGTTTCCCAAAACAACGATGGGTTACTTTTGTGTTCCTTATTTGTCTCCTCAAAATAAGCCCAATGGCTTCACAGATCAGAATGAAAATCAACATCATCATAAAGATATACAGGAAAATGCACAGATGACCTTACCTCTGATGATCTTGAATGCTTAGACCTAACCATCCCATTGCCTGATTCAATATTTACAAAGGACCATTCTGGACCTCATCAATAGCACCTAACAACAAACTGGAGACCAGGAAATAGTCAATCCTAGACCAAGTGCCTTGTGCTCTTGAAAGGTGTGTGTAATCTTGTTCTGTTGGGTGCAGGGCCAGCCCATCCACTAGACGAGCAAGGCGGCCGACTCAGTGTGGTTTTTGGAGTCGGCCTGTGGGACCAGGAGGAAGGATCACTTTTCCCTTGGTTTGGTGTGGAAGAAAGAAAGAAAGAATACAGCATCAGGTCCTGGGTGCTTTGCTCAGCACCTTGACTGGTAGTTCAGTTTAAGGGCAAGAAAGCGGCGGCAAAAGCTGCCACTTTTGGAAATGCTGCTGCTGCCCGTCTCCCCCTCCCAAGACGGAACTGGAGGCAGTTGGGGGGAGTGGTGGCAGCTGGGGGGGGGGGGGCAGCGAGGGCGGGGTTTCTGCCTAGGGTGGCAGAAATCCTTGGACTGGCCTTGGTTGGGTGCAACATCCTCCAGCTATCCCATAGCTTTCTTCCTCTTTCTTAAACTGAACTACCAGTCAAGGTGCTGAGCAAAGCACCCAGGACCTCATGCTGTATTCTTTCTTTCCTTCACACCAGACCAAGGGAAAGGGGATCCTTCCTCCTGGTCCCACAGGCCGACTCCCAAGACCACACTGGATGCCCCACTCCTCCTAGAACAGTGTGAAGTCCAGCGCGATAAAGGCTAGAATCAAAAATGAATGGTATCATTTATTTATTTATTTGGATATATTTCTTCCATAAAACATTTTGTTAGCTAAGATTCCTGGCAGATGCTTTGCTCTGCTATCTCTCTCGGTTTGTGTACACATTTACTCAAGTACTCAGGTCTGATTTTAACTTCTCCATTAGATTTTTTTTTTATCATTTTTGCACTGGTGTCCATGTATTCTCTATGGTACTTTTAGTTGCTCCTATTGTTTTTCAGCATTTTGTTCATGATCAGCCATGATGGACTTTATTTTAATATTTTGACAAGTGTCTATTTGGTTTGTTTTTATTTTTTAGGGCTCTCTGCTTTACATAGACTTTTTTGATTCTTCAGATTGTAAAACATATGTGTACTATCTTTTGCTTTTACCTTTTAATGATTTAGTCAGTTTGTAATTGTCTTCTTTATAGTTCCCATCATTTACTTACTTTGACGATACACATTTTAATAGCATGGTATTTTTGATCAGAGAATAGTCACATTTCTGTACTGGCAACATGCCTAATCCCATAACACAATGTGTGTCTGTCCCAGTGTCTATTAAATTACCTTAAAGAAGTTGTCTATTTACGTACAATTGACGATTCACATTTTAATAGTTTGGTATTTTTAATCAGGGAATAGTCATAATCATGTACGGCAACATGCCTAACTCCGTAAAATATTATGTGCCTGTCCCAGTGTTTATTAAACTACCTTGAAGGAGTTGTTTAACTTCTATATGTTCATTAAATATATTAAACAGAAATGTTAGTATTTGTAACAATGAACCTTACACCTGTATTCATTTCTTTTAAGAAATGAGGGATACTTTACAATTTTTATTGCTCTTGTTTTGATTAGCATTTCGACTTTAATCTCTTTCCTGGCGCGAAAGTTGGTGTCTTCAAAAGCACACTCCGGGGCTGGTCTGATTTTACATTACAGCGCTGTTTGCAGGCTGCGGCATCAATTTTATTGAGGCATGTTGGTCTTATTCGATTTAATTTGCACTCGTTGTAGGACTTTGTTGTTCCATTTTTGGACCCCGATTTAGATTTATTATACTTACTCTCCTCTCCTGCTGCTCTAGAAGCTTATTTTGTACAATCAGATTTTCTCTGTGTTTAACTCTTGAATTGTGGTACTTTTTACATTAAAAGAGATTGTTCTTTTCAAGGCAAGTCGACTTGGCTATTGAATCACTGTAGATACAAGTTTATGATAGAATTAGAGAAGGGTTAAAATTCATGCTTCCTGTACTTTACTGCTTTTGCTCCTTTCCCTCTTGTTTCACAAATTTTGGCACTACCTTTGACACTGTGTGGGAGCACTCTTATCAGTTTAAGAGTAAGTGTCCTATATCATGTTCTTTCTCTAAGAGGCTGCTTTCTTGAGAATGTGATAGATTTATCCATATGATTTTACAATTACGGTTGCACTCTGTAATCCTGTCCTTTTTAAAATAACTTGTGCAACAGTTGTGTTTGTTATTATTTGGTTATTATATTGCACATTCTTGCCTTTATGAATTATTTTATGTCCTAGTGATTCAGATAGATAACATACTGATGTCCTCCTCATCCTATCTCTTCCTATGTGTGAACAGTTTTACACTATGTGTCTGATTCTGTTACAGATGTGGATCCCCTCTGTGCATCCCGTCTGAACCAGAAGCACAGTGGGTATCGTGATTCTGATCCCAAGGGGCATGTCTAGCCCCGCGTGATCAGTATCACAAACAGTCCTGCACGTGCAGGCTGGGACTGCGATTCTGTATGGCCTGCATGTGCAGGACTGCATCCGGCTAACTTAGTCAAGGCTCTTCAATGGAGCCGTGCACCATGGCGTCATGTTGCCATTGCACCGTGGCTCCATTGAAGAGGCACGATGCCGGCTACCAGAGAATAAAGTGAATTCCCCGCAGCCGATCCTGATCTGGTCTCCTAAGGCCAGGGTTGGGTTGCAGGGAATGTCCTCTGGTCCCCCCTGCCCCATCTGCTCCCCGGCAGTAAAAAAAAAAAAAATGTCCAAGAAAGTTATTCCACCTCCGAGGTGGAATAACTTCCCTGCACATGTCACTGGCCCCGGATGTACAGGGCCAACATTAGAATTGGCCCTGTACATCCAGGGACGGCGACTGCCCAGACTCCGCCCGTCCCCTTCCCCACCCCTGTCTAACTTCCCCACACAACAAGCGGGGAAATTAGTCGGGGGCAGGAAGCGCTATTCGTGGCTCAGAATAATCATCTATATGGAAAGAAGTAACATATGTTAGTGTGTGCCATAGTCCAACCTTATTTTTAACATTGGCTTTTACAGTGCCGGTGTTTGTCAACATCCATCCTCCTGTCTTTTGTTCATATTTTCCCTATTGAGGCATAATGAGGCACATTCTAGAGATGTGGTGTTATATGAATTTTTTAAAACTTGATTGTTTTTTGTCCTGCGTTTTAAAGGTTTTAATTTTGATTTTCATTGCTGCAGATTGATTAATTCATTTTTTATCTTTTGTTTGTATTTATTTCTTATGCTCTTAATATATCTTATTGTATTATTTATTGTTTTTATTTTATATTTATTGTTATTTTATTATTTTATGTTCTTAAGAGGCAGTACCCCCTGAGGAAGGCACATGCTGAGACATGTTTGGGCACTACTACAATAAAGGTTGAGCCTACTGCCATTACTCTCCGAGGTTTGTTATAGAGTGCACTGCATCTCAAACCTCTCCTGGAGGCACATCAAGCCAGTTGGATTACCGCAAGGAATATGCATGACAGAAATTTCAATATGTTGAGGCCCATTGTATGCAAATGTATCTCATGCATATTCCTTGTGATAATCCTCAAATGATGATTGGCTAGGCATGCCTCCAGAAAAGGGTTGAGAAGCAATGATATATACTATAGGTTTGAAATGTGTTTTTTGTTGGGTTTTACATTCTCATCAAAGTACCTGGCAGTGGAGAGTTTGTATTGCTGCTACTGAGATGACTCTGGAATTTATTATGTGTACTGAGCACTGAACTTCATCTCTGAAAGTATAATTTTGAATGCTGTCAGTAGGTAGGAGGGAAAGGCAAATGGAGAGAGCACCTAATATCCTTAAATTAGCCCTGACTAGTTGGGAGTGTTGCATTTAAGAACATAAGAACATAAGATATGCCATACTGGGTCAGACCAAGGTCCATCAAGCCCAGTATTCTGTTTCCAACAGTGGCCAATCTAGGTCATATTTACCTAGGAGGTTTCCCCAAGAGACACAAGTTCCACAACGCTTGTACTGGGTCAAGCATTGATATCTTCGGTCACTTCTTAATAATGGTTTATGGACCTTTCCTCCAGGAACTTGTCCAAACCTTTTTTAAACCCAGCTACACTAACAGCCTTTACTACATCCTCCGGTAACAAATTCCAGAGTTTGATTACACGTTGAGTGAAAAAATATTTTCTTTTATTAGTCTTAAATAGTTTACCCTGTAGCTTCATTGCATGTCCCCTAGTCTTTCTATATTCTGATAACGTAAACAATCGATCTACGTTTACCCATTCCACTCCGTTCATTAATTTATAGACTTCTATCATATCTCCCCTCAGCCATCTCTTTTCCAGGTTAAAGAGCCCTAACCTTTTTAGCCTTTCTTCATAGTAGTATCCTTCCATCCCCTTTACCATTTTGGTGGCTGTTCTCTGTACCTTTTCTAAAATCGCTATATCCTTTTTAAGATACGGCAACCAGAATTGCACACAATATTCAAGGTGCGGTCTCACCATGGAACGATATAGAGGCATTATAATATCTTTTGTTTTATTTCCATTCCTTTCCTTATCATACCTAGCATTCTATTTGCTCTCTTGGCCGCCGCTGCACACTGGGCCGAGGGTTTTAACATGGTATCCACAATGACGCCTAAATCTTTTTCCTGGTGGTGGTTCCTAATGTGGAACCTTGCATCGTGTAACCATAGTTTGGGTTGTTCTTCCCTAGGTGCATAACCTTGCACTTGTCCACATTAAATTTCATCTGCCATTTTGATGCCCAGTCTTCCAATTTATCAAGATCCTCTTGCAATTTTTCACAATCCTCTTGGGTTTTAACAACTTTAAATAGTTTTGTGTCATCTGCAAATTTGATAACCTCACTCGTTATTCCACTTTCCAGGTCATTTATGAATATGTCAAAAAGCAGCTGACCCAGCACAGATCCCTGGGGTACACCACTATTCACCTTTCTCCATTGGGAAAATTGGCCATTTAGCCCTACCCTCTGCTTTCTATCTTTTAACCAGTTCCTGATCCACAGTAGTACACTGCCTCCTATCCCATGACTCTTTAGTTTTGCCAAAAGTCTCTCATGAGGGACCTTGTCAAAGGCTTTCTGAAAGTCCAGATACACAATATCAACCGACTCACCTTTGTCCGCCTGATTATTCACTCCTTCAAAAAAACATAACAGATTAGTAAGACAAGATCTTCCTTGTCTAAAGCCATGTTGTCTGTCTCCCATTAGGTTGTGACTATCTACATGCTGAGTAATTTTATTCTTTATGATGGTTTCTACCATTTTTCCCGGTACTGACGTCAGGCTCACCGGTCTGTAGTTTCCCGGATCACCCATGGAACCCTTTTTAAAAATTGGTGTTACATTGGCGATCCTCCAATCTTCAGGTATTAGAGATGATTTTAATGATAGTTCACAGATTACTGATAGCAGTTCTGCAATTTCATATTTCAGTTCTTTCAACACCCTTGGATGTATACCATCCGGCCCAGGTGATTTGCTACTCTTCAGTTTATCTAATAGTTGTAAGACATCTTCCCGATGTATCAATATTTCCTTCAATTCCTCCGCACCTTTAAATACCACTTCAGTCATGGGTAACATCCCTACATCTTCCTCAGTAAAGACCGAAGCATAGAATTCATTCAGTCTCTCCGCTATCGCCTTGTCGCCTCTTAGTGCTCCTTTAACCCCTTTATCATCTAACGGACCAACTGACTCTCTCACAGGTTTTTTGCTACGAATGTACTTGAAAAGGTCTTTATTTCGCGTTTTTGCTTCCGCAGCAAGCTTCTTCTCAAATTCTCTCTTTGCCTGCCTTATCAATGCCTTGCATTTGACTTGCCAGTGCTTGTGCTGTTTCCAAGTTTTGTCGTTTGGCTCTTTTTTCCATTTCCTGAAAGATGCTTTTTTGGCAACAACAGCCTCTCTGACCTCACCTTTAAACCATGCTGGCAGTTTTTTGGACTTCCTTCCACTTTTCTTAAAGCGTGGAATACAGCTGGTCTGGGCTTCCAAGATAGTAATTTTCAACAACACCCAAGCTTGATGTATTTCTTTAACCTTCGCAACTGCTCCTTTTAGTTTTTTCTTAACTGTTTTCCTCATTTTATCATAGTCTCCCTTTCGAAAGTTAAAAGGTAGTACTGTGGATTTCCTTACTATCCCTCCTCCACTAATTAAATCAAAGGCGATCATGCTATGATCACTATTGCCAAGTGGCCCCAACACCCTTATCTCTTGCACTAGATCTGGTGTTCCACTAAGGACTAGGTCTAATATGGCTTCCCCTCTGGTCGGTTCATTAACCAGCTGCTCCAAGAAGCAGTCATTTATTTCATCTAGGAACTTTATCTCCCTAGCATGTCCTGACGTGACACTAACCCAGTCGATACCGGGGTAATTGAAATCACCCATTACACAGGTACACTACCAAAAAACTGCCTCCAGTTTTGCAACTGATTCCTATAGATTTTGGGGTGCTGAATCCAGGAAAAATAGCCAAAATGTTCCATCACGTCACGTTTTCTTGCAAAATTAGATTTCTTACCCATATAAGGAATGTTCACATAATTTCTTTTTAGCCGACTGCAGTTTATTTTCTTGGCCCAAAATAGAGGTTGTAATGGTTAACTAACTAGAAACACTCCCTCATGATATTTTAGAGTGTTTTGTATTCATTTTATACATTAACAGGACAATTGGGAGGCAGGGGGCTAAATCCAGTACTCGCGCTGGCGCATGTTCTTTCCTGTTCGCCTCGCCTCGTTCGCTCGCTCGCTCAAACACGGTGGTTGCGACATGAACGTTCCTGTCAAATTTCAGTTTCTTGCAAGTTCATTATTACCTTTTGTTTGCTCAGTCGTAATCCAGCTTTATTCCGAAGTGGTTCACTACAGTTGTAGTTTGCAGTGCTGTGTATTTGTGATGGCTCACAGAGCCAGAGGTTGCGTCAACTCTCCGGACAGTTTTTGTTTTATTTGTGGGGAATATACCGTGAAAAAGCGGCAGAGGAACATTTCTGCATTTATTAAAAAAGTATATTTCGCCTATTTCGGTTTGAAGTTAGGCGATCAAGACAAACCGTGGGCTCCTCACAAAGTGTGCAAGACATGTGAGGAAGATCTACGCTTATGGATGAAAGGTAAAAAACAAGCATTTCGTTTCGGAATACCTATGATGTGGCGTGAACAAAGAGACCACAGCAGTGACTGCTATTTTTGCTCTTGCATTGTGAAGGGATACAACTTAAAAAATAAGAACGTAATAAGTTACCCCAACCTTCCCTCAGCAATTAGGCCTATGCCTCATAGCAACGAAGTACCTGTGCCTGAACCACCAAAATCTTTGGATCATGTTTGTGTGGACGGTTCTGATCATGATGAGACTCATCAGATGGCTTTTCCCGATGAGTCCAGTACTTCCGAGTTTGAAACTGAACCAGATCCGAAACCTGAACTTTTCTCTCAAGCTGAATTGAATGATTTAGTCCGGGATTTAGGACTCCCAAAAGATGCTGCCCAACTGCTAGGTTCTCGGCTTAAACAGAAAAATCTATTGTCACCAGGAACAACTTTTTATTGGTACCGCAACCGCGAGACACAATTTTTGAAGTATTTCAGCAAAGAGGAAGATTTGGTATTTTGCAACGATATATACGGAGTGATGGAAAAGTTTAAACTCAAGTATGATCCTGCTGAATGGCGGCTGTTCATTGATTCGTCAAAAGACAGCATTCGGGAGTATTTGAGACCCGGTGAGAAAAATGTTCTTCATGAGAGCTTGGTACCTCGTGATAAAATTCTATTACCACCTCTCCACATTAAGTTGGGTCTCATTAAGCAATTCATCAAGTCCCTTCCAAAAGATGGTGAGTGCTTTCGGTACCTTTGCTCAAAGTTCCCCCGACTTTCTGAAGCAAAGCTAAAGGAAGGAGTGTTTGTTGGCCCTGATATAAGGAAACTCATTTCAGATGGAGCATTCGCTGAAACGATGTCTGAGAAGGAAAAAGAAGCCTGGGATTCCTTCAAGGATGTTGTTCTCAAATTCTTGGGGAACAGGCGGGATGAGAACTATAAGGATATTGTTGCCAGGATGCTCAATGCCTTCAAAGAACAAGGCTGTAACATGAGCCTGAAAGTCCATTTCTTGCACTCCCATGTGAACTACTTTCCCGAAAACGTGGGGGCGTACAGTGAAGAACAAGGTGAAAGGTTTCACCAGGACATCAAGGACGCAGAGAGAAGGTACCAAGGAAGATGGAACACCACTATGATGGCTGATTTCTGCTGGTTGCTGCTGCAGGAAACCCCAGATGAAAAATACGCCAAGCAGCGCACCAAGAGAAGCATTCGGGGGAAGAAGAAACGGGCCCACCAGGAGATTGATTGACCCAAGAATGACTTTAAAATCTAAACTGTGTTGACAAATATCGTGTTTTTACTAAACTTTGAAATAAAAATTTGCTAGTTATTACCACAGTGTCGGATCTCATTTATTAGAATTTTATTTTCACACCATCGGGTGTTTGTCTTCATGTATTGCAATGGTGCGGTTTGCGTTTTCTATTCTTACATACATACCTGTACAACATTTTTTGCACATTTCTTTGCTTTGCTTTGTGTCTAACCTCGCTCTTATATGCTCAATGTTTGTGCACATGTATGTGGCTGTTTTAAGTGCAGACAATTTTGCTACCATCACAGTGTGTTTTGTTGACATTACTCTATTCTTATGTGCTGCCTTGTTACAATTTTCTTTATTCTTATTTGAATAACTACTAAACAATTAGTATAAAGAATTCATCCAAGAAACTTTTATCTCGATCGCACTCAATCTGAAACGTTCACCTCAAACTGCTAACCCAATGTAGCAAAAAATTTGTACGTGATGGAGCAAATTGGTTACCAGATTTGGATTCAGCGCACCAAAAAACGTAAAAATCAATCGAAACATTAGAGGCAGTTTAAAAAACATTTTTTTTAGTGTACCTGTGTTATTATTACTGCGCTGTAACTTTTGTTAGCTTCCTTGATTTCTTTGAGCATTTCATCATCCATTTGGTCATTCTGGCCAGGTGCTCGATAGTACACCCCCACTGCCATCGACTTCCCCCTTTTATATGGAATTTCAATCCATATAGATTCTGCAGCAGATTTTGTTTCCTGCAAAACTTTAATCCTTTCTGAGTCAATGCCCTCTCTAACATAGAGAGCAACCCCTCCACCAATTTGATCAACTCTATCATTATGATATAGTTTGTACCCAGGTATCACAGTGTCCCACTGGTTGTCCTCCTTCCACCATGTCTCTGATATTCCAATCATATCTAACCTTTCATTTAGTGCTATATATTCTAACTCTCCCATCTTATTCTTTAGACTTCTAGCATTTGCATACAAGTATTTTAGAGAATGTATTTTATTCATTTTAATTTGGCTATTGTTAGACATGGGTAAATTGGGATCTTTAAGCTCTGTCTGCTCCATACTTGAGGGCATTTGGGCTACTTTACTCTTTTGTGGAACCTCTCTGCTTTTGGTAGTATCCTTCAAGGATACATTCTTCCGAACCATCCGCTCTTGGGCGACTGTCGGCTTTCCCCTAATATCTAGTTTTGCAATTATATTGCAATTATATTGCAGCTGAGGAGCCCAGCTCAAGATATGAGAAGAGAGAGATAGAGAAGGAGAGAAACTGAGGTCCTATTCTTTGTCTAATGACTTGAACTATTTGATCCTTTGGGATTGTAGCTGATTTAAAACTTTTTTTAAATTTCTTTATTGTTTTGCTCTGAGTTTGCAGTGTAAATACTTGATTTTTGGGGACCTTGGGAAGGTAATTTTTATAAATCCTTTTTGTGCATAAAATGCTCATTTTTACCTTCTAAAAAGCATCTTATAAAATTTGGTTACACCTAAAAGTGCGCACGGTGCAAGTAGGTGTGTATTTGTAGAGTAGGCGAGCTCAGGAGAGGAATTTGGATAGAGTGTGGGTAGTTGTGATTTATGCATGCATTTTATAAAATATGTGTAAATGTGTGCTTTACACACTAACATTTAGACCTGTTTCTGTGTAGATGTAAATATTGGCACTCACAATCGAGCCACTATTTCTGCAGGACTTGAGCTAGTATTTTACAGAGACACATAGGCAACTATGGGGTATGTTTACTAAACTGCGGTAATGTTCCCCGCGTTAGGTTCCCTGGATTCCCATATAAGGGAATGGGCGGTGCATCATTATGACAAGCTGTGTCAGTTAACGCGCGTTACAAGGCGCCTTAGGCTAACGCGCGTTATAAGGCACGTTACAAGGCACGTCATAAGGCACGTTATAAGGCACCTTAGTAGGCACAGTACAAGGCACGTGCCTTGTACTGTGCCTAGTAAGGTGCCTTGCCTTATAATGACGTGCCTTATAATGACGTATAGGGAGTGATGGCAACTGTGGTGAGGGTATTATGGGCTGGCAGCACGGATCTGCAAAAGATATGACTGTCACAGGCATGCAAAACATCAGACATGGACAGGAAGGAACAACGTGGAATCGAACCCCATGACCACTGCCTAGAACAGAGCTACTAAAATCCAGTTCTGGAGGTCCACAACCCTGCAGGATTTCAGGATATCCCTAATGAATCTGCATGAGATATATATGCATTAGAGATATCCTGCCAACCTGACTGGTTTGTGGTCCTCCAGGGCTGGATTTGGAGACCCCTGCCTTACACCTCTGTCAGTTAAGATTGTGAGTGGGCAAGGTACAGATGTCGTAGACATCAAAAGGGTAGATAGAATGTGTCACATTCCTCCTCGATTCTCACCACCACCATAAAGTTGTCTAATAGACAATATTTTGGTGGTGGCGAGAAGCGAGGAGGAATGTGACAAATTCTATCTAACCTTTTTGATGTCTTGGACATCTGCACCTTGTCCACTCACAATCGTAAATGACAGAAGTGTAAGGCTGGGTTCTCCAAATCCAGCCCTGGAGGGCCACAAACCAGTCAGGTTGGCAGGATATCTCTAATGCATATATAGCTCATGCATATTCATTAGGGATATCCCGAAAACCTGCAGGTTTGCAGACCTCCAGGACTGGATGTGAGTAGCTCTGGCCTAGAATGTCATTGTACTAACCAGTAGGCAGGGCCGGATTTACGTATACGCCATGTACGCCATGGGGTAGGGCCCACAGCCGGCAGGGGCCCACAAAAAAAGAACCAGTTTTTTTTTTTAAACTCAATTTAAAAAAAAAACCTGGTGGCTGCCGCCGCGGGGCCCCCTCTGCTGCCGCGGGGGCCCCGTCTACAAGCTGAAGCGGTCCGGTCGGGTCGGGTCGGGTCGGGTCGGGTCCGGTCGGGTCGGGTCTCTCTCCCTCCCTCCCTCGCTCGCTGCAGGCTGCAGGCTGCGAGAGACGCGAAGATAGAGCGTCTCCTCGCGTCTGTGTTAAGCCCGCAGGGGCTGATGGGATTTCCCATCAGCCCCTGCGGGCTTAACACAGACGCGAGGAGACGCTCTCCCTTCGCGTCTCTCGCAGCCTGCAGCCTGCAGCGAGCGAGCGAGGGAGGGAGGGAGAGAGACCCGACCCGACCCGACCCGACCCGACCGGACCACTTCAGCTTGTATACGGGGCCCCCGCGGCAGCAGAGGGGGCCCCGCGGCGGCAGCCACCAGGTTTTTTTTTTAAATTGAGTTTTACTTTAGGCCGGGGGGGGGGGGGTAGGACTGGGAATGGGCTATGGGGGGGGGGGGTAGGGCTGGTAATGGGCGAGTGGGGGGGCGGGGGCGGGAAATGGACTGAGGGGGGTAGGGCTGGTAATGGGCTATTGAGGGGCTGGGGCTGGAACTGGGCTGGGCTGGGCTGGGGGGGGGTTAAGGCTAGAGGTGGGCTGATGGGGTTAGGACTGGTAATGGACTGTGGGCTGTTGGGGGGGCTTAGAACTGTCAATGGGCTTTGGGGGGGGTTAAGACTGGTAATGGGCTGTGGGCTGATGGGGGCTGTCTGGTAATGGGCGATGGGGGGGGGCTAGGACTGGAAATGGGCTGGGGGGTTAAGACTGGAGGTGGGCTGATGGGGTTAGGACTGGTAATGGGCTGTTGGGGGGGGGTTAGAACTGGTAATGGGCGTTGGGGGGGTTAAGACTGGTAATGGGCTGTGGGCTGATGGGGGTTGTCTGGTAATGTGCTATGGGGGCTAGGACTGGAAATGGGCTGGGGGGTTAAAACTGGAGGTGGGATGATGGGGTTAGGACTGGTAATGGGCTGATGGGGGGGGTAGGACTGGCAATGGGCTATGGGGGGCTGACTGGAAATGGGTTGATGGGGTTAGGACTGGAAGTGGGCTGATGGGGGGTTAGGACTGGTAATGGGTTATAGGGGGGGCTTAAACTGAAAATGGGGTGATGGGGGGTTAAGGACTGAAAGTGGGGTGATGGGGGGTTAAGGACTGTAAGTGGGGTGATGGTGGGGCTAGGACTGGTATTGGGTTGGGGGGTTGCTAGGACTGGAAATGGGCTGATGGATGGCTAGGACTGGAAATGGGCTGATGCAGGGACTAGAAGGGAATGGATGCTGGGTGAGGCTGGAACTAGAAGGGAGCTGATTTTGGGGGAGGATTAGAATGGGATGGGGCTGGAAGAGTAAAATGGAGAAGGGAAAAATATTTTGTGTGGGAGGGATAAAAAATCTACAATTGGCCGGGTATTGGGAGAGTAAGTGGGGATTGAGGATGGAGGGGTAAAATTTGAGTGGATGAAATAGGAATGAGGAAAGAGCAAAAGGAGAAAGATTAGTATGTTAAAGCAGATGTAGAGAGAGAATGGAAAAAAATCTAGAAGAGAGAAGAAAGGACAAATGGACAGCAGACGATGGAGAGTTAGCAGAAGACACGAAGAAACCAGAAGAAAGTGGCTGGAGCAATTGCAGCTGAAAAAAATGCACAAAAGGTAGAAAAATATCTCTTTATTTTGAATTTATTAATTGGAATATGTCAGCTCTGGTAAATGTGCATCATTAACATCTGCGCTTTGTTTAGTACAAGAGCAAATTAATGTATAGTTTTATTTCTACAGTGTTGTACATTCCAAGTTTGGCTTTTGGGATTCCCAGTTTAATTATTGTCTTCCTATTTCTAAATTGTGATTACTTGTTTGGTGATGGTCTATGTTCTGCATGTGTAACTGAGCTGAGGTGTTCTGTTTATATAATTCCTATTTGACATTGCCACTTGTTCTCTTTCCCCAGTAGGTCATGTATTGTTGTTCTCTGAAATGTATTGGTTTAATATTTGCAGTGTTGCCTTTTGATTGGTAGAGTATGGTGCTTTGTGAGTCCTGGTAGTGCTGTTAGGATACGGCGGGTTTACTATGGGCAGTGTTTGTAGTAGTTCCTAATGTGTCTGGCAGTTGGCACTGGATTATAGTAATGTAGAAATCTTTTAGTCTTTCTTTATCCATACACTCATTAAGAGGCACGTTTACTAAAAGTTAGTATATGGTAATATTATGCAAATATTTATGCAAATGAGGCCCCTTATGCAAATGAGGTCCGCACCCCCCTTGGGCCGCCCCTGCTGGGGGCCCACAATTTTTGTTGGCGTAGGGCCTCACTCAAGGTAAATCCGGCCCTGCCAGTAGGCTATACCTCTATGGCTTGTTGCACAGCACTGGCTGGGTACAGACGGACTGCAGGTCACCGCACAAATCGTCTGCTCTGTGTGCCATGATAGGGTAACCCCACCAGCACCCATGATGCATAAACCACGCAGCCACATGGGCGCTGGAATTGTCCCAAAATAAAAAAGTTACCGAAATTACTGCACAGAAACTAAAAACCAAACAATCACAGAAAGTGCAATTCATCAGCAAAATCATCCTCACCAGCAACAGGAATTAAAAAAAAAATCACACATGTATGTTCAACACTGCTACATGGATAGGCAGTGGTGATGAATACACGTGGACAGCGCTTGTGCTGATACCTGTACATATGGGAAGCAATTTTATAAAGTCATTGCCACATGTATATGGCCACAGATGCACATTAATGGCCTCTTATAAAATATCAATCATTGTAAAAGTGCGCACTTTGGCATGAATATGTGTATTTCGCCAGCAGCGTAGTTGGGAGCACAGTCTTGTTTACGGTGTTCATTTACAGTACATGTCTTATAGAACAGATATATAAATGCCCATGTCTGGTTTTAAGGCTCGATCCTAGCCATTTACACTAGTATTTTATAAAGACAAATAGGCATCTATGTGTCTTTATGAAAAAATAGACACCAGCTTACCCTCATCCTAGGCACCATGTTATAAAATGACCTCATAGCATACCTTCATTCAGCCACTATTGTTATAGCTATGTGGTTTAAGTTAGGACAGCATTTTTTTCTGTCCTAGCTTAAACTGTGCTATATGGATAGCAGCTGAATTATGACACTATCCATATGGTTAGGCAGAACAACCTTACTCTGTCCCAGTATTATATGGATAGTGACAGAGTAGGCCGAGGAAATTTACTGAAGTACTATCCATATAGGGCTGCTGAAAATTCACAGATAGGGGACTTACATGTTTAGTGGCTATTACTAAACATACAAGTCCCTTTGAATATCTGACCCAGTTTTTCTGTGCCTTTTGTCCTGCTTAGTATAGACGCTCTGACATGGTGGCACACTGGACACAGCCGTTCATTTATGTACTCCCACTCAGTATGCCAGACTTTACGACGACAGTGCATGTGTGCCCTTTGCTCTGTCTTCCCTTGCCAGAACTCTGCTCTTTCACAGTCAAGCCTCTCTCTATGTTGACTGTCTTCTGCTATGCAGTCTGCGGTTACGGCACTCAGACTCAGGTTTTTCAGGTACACAGAGTGAATCATGCAGCCTAACCCCTCTCTATTTCTGCCTAACTCCTGAGTGTGCTATTCCTGGTGTCATTTCTAAGGGTGATGATATTTATCAATTTTCACTACTTTTTTAAAACTCTCCTAACCTTATTTACAAGTCACCCTATCTCTCTGAAACTCCAGAAAGAAATGAAAAAAAAAATGATGTTGCTTTCAGTTTTCAGTGTTCTGCTGACATCATCAGCCATGGGATTTAGAAAAGTGAGGATGGTTTAGGTTTAACTACTTATCAAAAAATTTCAACCTGATTTTTGAAGTGACTCCTGATTTATTGTTCTCCCTCTCCAAAGTGACTGCGCTATGTCTGGTCAAGCAGAGAGAGAGAGGCTGTTTTCCTGATCTCATAGTCTAAAATGGATATGAAAATGAATGATTTTGGATCATGCAGCCATATGGTTCACCTGAAAAAAGTAAATAGAAAACAGCCTCTTCCTTATCGTCACTCCAGTCCAGTCCCTTTACTTCTGGGTTACGCAACCCTTCCAGCAGCTTGGAGGCTGAGCCCAACCTTTTTGGGGGTGGAGCGGTATAAATACCACTGGGACCACCTCCCCAATCCAGTATACTCAGCCTCCAAGCAGCTGGAGGGTTCCGTAAGCCTGGGGCTTACTGGAGTCCTACCTAAAAAAACCTAAAAACTTTTAATTTATTTTAACTTTAATTTTAGTTACTGTTTGCTGTTAATTTTACCTTTTTCCCTTGGTCTCCCGTTCTGGAGCTCTGCTCCTTTAAGGGCTGCCGGCTCTCTCCTTCATCCTCACTACCCCCCCCCCTCGTTCCCGGCACAGACCTTGAAGCGGCCTCGCTGGTGGCAGCTGCGGGGAGGTGCGCTGCTCTGCCCGACAGTCGGCTCCTTGTTCCTGTGCTCTTTGGGGGGAGACAGCCTCGCGCCGAAGCCCTTCGGGTGGCTGAGCGCTAGAGGCTGCAACACTAGTCGGCGTCGGCCGCCCGGTCCGTCACAGATTGATAGGACGGCGAGGTGAGCCACGCGGCGCCCGGTCTCTGCACGCTGCAGTAGCGATCTCGGACAGCAGCAGGACTCAGCCCCTGAGCGCCGGTCGCACAAGAAAGCAGCGGGACTCGGATCGGAGCGCAGTTCGCCGCCACGAATAGGCCCGCGGCTCCCCGTTCAGGCTCCACGTGTTAGGCCTGCCACGTGTAGAGCCGACGGGTGGAGACCGCGGAGTCGGGCCCAGGATCCTCTCAGTCAGCACCAGGAAACCGCAAGTACAACGATAGAGGAGTTTTAAGATATTTAAGCTAATTTAATTTAATTTAATTTTAATTTAGTTTAATTTTATTTTATTTCTATGCCTTTGTTTTAATTTTCTGGGTGCTTACCAGGCTTATTGCCAATCAACTAGGCCCTGTTCCTGGCTTTCCCTCGGCTACTAATCTAAGGGCCTCTTAGTTTTCCTTTGGGCAAATTATTCTCTAGGATCCGGTGCTTTCAGTGGGATCACCAGTCCTATTCCATGGCATCCAAGCCGCGCTGCCCATCCTGTGGAGTCCGCAGGGGCACCTCCGCAGATACAGGAGTCTGCAGGAGCTGTGCTGCAGTGGCCATCTCAGTAGAGCAGGAGATTAGCTTGGCCATGTTACAGCCCTCCCAGGAATCAGGAGACTCTCTAGAAGGGGAAGGGGGGTCCCAGCTCCCTATCACTACTCCTTCGGATCTGCCCACGCCTTCCCTGCCTCTCCCCTCTCCCCCCTCTAGTGCGGGGGGGGGGCCGGAGATTTTTTCTCTCCTGACTTTATCCTCCTACTTCACAAGGCCTACTGCCTACATAAGCAGGGCCCGGGGGCAGTAGGGGCTGCTCCACCAGTGGAGGACAAATCAGCTAGACCTCTTGAGGTTACCATTCCGGAATCCGGTATTCCTTCGAAGCGCCCACGTCTGGGTGGTGAGGAGCTCCTAGCGTCCCTCTCTCAGGGTACCCCGGAGCAGGATGGCTCCATTAGGGACTTGGACGAGGATGAAGAGGAGCTGGAGGAAGGAGAGATCCCGGAGGAAGATCAATCACGGATTGTCAGAGTTTTTCGTCGAGAGGAGCTCCCGGCATTAATTAATGAGTCTCTGAAGGTTCTCAATGTGGCCTCCGACACGCCATCACAGGAAGAGGCATTGGAGGATCCCCTAATCCAAGCCATTAGGAAATCGCAGAAGGTTTTCCCGGTCCACAGGGTCGTGCGACAGATGATCCAGGAAGAGTGGGACCAACCAGAATCAAGCTTAAGAGGGACCAGAACCATGTCTCGCCTATACCCCCTGCCAGAGGCAGATAAAGAGCTGCTGAAATCTCCCAGGGTGGATGCGGCGGTATCAGCAGTTACTAAGAAGACGACTATCCCGGTGGAGGGCAGTTCAGCCTTAAAAGACGCGCAAGACAGGAAGTTGGATACACTCCTGAAACAAGCCTTTGACGTAAGCGCCCTCGCCTTGCAGGCCTCCGTGTCAGGTGCCTGGGTGGCGCGGGCCTGTTTAAGGTGGGCCGAGCAGCTCCAGGCAGAGAGCTCAACGGGCGAAATACAGGCCAACTCGGCCAGGGTGGAATCCGGAGCAGCCTTCTTGGCAGACAGTCAGTATGAACTCATCAGAAGCCTAGCCAAAAACATGGCCTCGGTGGTGGCGGCTAGACGTTACCTGTGGCTACGTAATTGGGCTGCTGATGCTTCCTCAAAGTCCCGCCTGAGTCGGCTCCCCTTCAAGGGGAAGCTTTTATTCGGGGAGGACTTAGAGAAGCTAGTTAAGGACCTGGGTGAGTCTAAGGGAGGCAGACTGCCGGAGGATAGGCCAAGGCAAGGACGTCCTCTAGCTCCAGGGCGTCCCCAGCCTAGAGACTCGCGGAGATTTCGCCCAGCCAGGTCTATCTCCTTTCCCAGGGGTCATTTTCCCTCCAAGGGACAGGGTTTCAGGGGTTTCCGAGGAGCAGGTCGAGGATTTGGAGCTGCCTCCTCCTCCTCCTTCTCGGGACCTAGAAAACAACAATGAGATGACGGGGGTCCAGGGGGAAGGGCGGCCGTTAGGCGGGCGCCTGGGGCGGTTCCTTCCGCCTGGTCCCGAGTCACGTCCGATCAATGGGTCCTAGAGGTGATCAGAGAAGGTTATGCTCTCGAATTTGCAAAACAAATACCTCCAGCCTTTGTTCAGTCCCCCTGCACCTCTTCCGCAAAGAGGGCGGCAATAGAGGCAACTCTTGCCCGTCTAATAACCTTAGGGGCGGTGGTCCCAGTACCACCGGACCAGTGCGGCTCGGGTCGATACTCAATTTACTTCGTAGTACCAAAAAAGGAGGGGTCCTTTCGACCGATCCTGGACCTAAAACAGGTCAACCGCTGCCTCAGGGTCCCACATTTCCGGATGGAGACCCTAAGGTCAGTCATAGCGGCCGTGAGAGGAGGAGAGTTCCTAACGTCCCTAGATCTGACGGAAGCCTACTTGCATATCCCAGTCAGGAAGTCCCATCAGCAGTTCCTGAGATTCGCAGTACCAAGAGGCCACTTTCAGTTCCAGGCCCTACCATTCGGCCTAGCTACGGCCCCCAGAACGTTCACCAAGGTAATGGTGGTGGTTGCGGCCTTCCTCCGGAAGGAGGGAATATTAGTGCACCCCTACTTGGACGAATGGTTGATCCGAGCGAAGTCGGAAGGGGAAAGTCATTCGGCGACGACCAGAGTGATCCAGGTCCTAGAAGAATTGGGGTGGGTCATCAATTGGGCAAAGAGCAAGATGACTCCCTCACAAGAACTCGAGTACCTCGGAGCCAGATTCGACACCCACAGGGGCAGGGTCTTCCTGTCTCGGGCAAGATCAAGGGAGCTAAGACTTCTCGTCACGCAGTTCTTGGGCAGACGAAACCCCTCGGCGTGGCATTATCTGCAAGTCCTGGGAACTATGGCGGCGACGATAGAGGTAGTGCCATGGGCCAGGGCCCACATGCGACCGCTGCAGCGGGCGCTGTTACGTTGATGGTCCCCTCAACAGCAGCCTCTCCGGATGCAGTTACCTTGCGCTCCGCGGACCAAGCAGTCCCTCCAATGGTGGCGTTGCCCAAGGAATCTGGACCGCGGGATGCCCCTCGAACCTCATCAGTGGTTACTCTTGATGACGGATGCCAGCCTGACAGGCTGGGGAGCGCACTGCGAGGACCAGTTCGTCCAGGGCAACTGGACTCTGCTGGAATCTCATTGGCCCATCAACAGACTGGAATTGAGGGCCGTCACCCTAGCACTCAAGGCGTTCAAGACCTTAGTGCAAGGAAAAGCAATTCGCGTTCTCTCCGACAATGTCACCACGGTGGCCTACATCAACCACCAGGGAGGCACCAGCAGCCCCGCCTTGGAGAAGGAGGCGGACGTGCTTTTCCAGTGGGCAGAGATCTGGCTACTAGCAATTTCAGCTCAACACGTGGCGGGCGAAGACAACGTCACGGCCGACTTCCTCAGCAGGTGCAAGATAGACCACGGAGAGTGGGAACTAGATCAGGAGACCTTCAACCAGATAGTGACCTGGTGGGGTCTCCCAGTCATGGACCTCATGGCGCGGTTCGTCACAACCAAGGTAGACAGATTCTTCAGCCGAAGGAAGGAAAGGATGTCCGAGGGCTTAGACGCCCTGTCACAAAAGTGGCCGTCGGAGGGTCTTCTCTATGTATTCCCTCCGTGGGCCCTGATCGGAAAGGTGCTGCAGCGGGTGGAGTCCCACCAAGGTTTGGTAATCCTCATAGCCCCGGATTGGCCTCGCCGCCCCTGGTACGCCGATCTGGTGAGGTTGATCGCCGACCGGCCTTGGCGGCTTCCTTACAAAAGGGACCTGCTGAGGCAGGGTCCGGTGCGGATGCCTCACGTGGATCGATTCTCGCTTACGGCCTGGCTATTGAAAGGGCGCGCCTCCTAAAACGGGGCTACTCAGGAGCGGTAATCTCGACGCTGCTAAAAGCTAAGAAGCGCTCGACCTGTCTAGCTTATGTGAGGGTTTGGCGCATCTTCGAAGCCTGGTGTGCAGAGCACCATCGGAAGCCCCTTGCGACCTCCGTCCCGGAGGTTCTGGAATTCTTGCAGGCAGGTTTGGATAAGGGACTGGCGCACAGCTCCTTACGGGTTCAACTGGCGGCGATCTCTTGCTATAGGGGCAAGATCCGTGGCAAACCCTTAGGGGCACACCCCGACGTCGCCAGGTTCTTAAGAGCGGTCAGACGGCTTCGCCCTCAAAGGAGGTCTGTCGTCCCCCCTTGGGACCTTAACCTAGTACTGAATGCCTTGATCGGGGAACCCTTTGAGCCGGTAAAGAGAGCCTCCTTAAAGGATTTAACCCTTAAAACAGTCTTCCTGGTCGCCATCTGTTCGGCCAGGAGGGTGTCGGAGTTACAGGCCCTGTCTTCTCAGCCTCCCTTCTTGACCTTCCTCAAAGACAAAGTGGTTCTGCGTACAGTTCCTTCCTTTTTGCCCAAAGTTATCTCCCCCTTTCACCTGAACCAGACAGTTACCCTGCCAGCCTTTTCGGCCAAAGGAGATACTCGGAAGGATAACAAGCTACGTCTCCTAGACGTCCAGAGAATCTTGAAGCGATACCTCTCGCGCACAGCGCCCTTCCGAAAGTCAGGTCGACTGTTCATTCAGTTCGGGGGGCCGCACAAAGGCGAGGCGGCGGCTAAGGCTTCGATCTCCAGGTGGATCAGAGAGGCGATTGCCTCCGCCTACATCCTGAAGGGGAGGCAGGTACCAGTGGGGCTGCGGGCTCACTCCACTCGGGCTCAGGCTACCTCTTGGGCGGAATTCAGCCTGGTTCCCCCGCTAGATATTTGCAGAGCGGCGACATGGTCTTCTCTTCATACCTTCTCCAAGCACTACAGACTGGATGTGCAGAGTGCGACGGACACTCGGTTCGGTGTAGCGGTTCTTCAGTCCGGGATGCCGGATCCCACCCAGGTGTGAACTGCTCTGGTACATCCCAGAAGTAAAGGGACTGGACTGGAGTGACGATAAGGAAATAGTAATTAGATCTTACCTGCTAATTAGTGTTCCTGAAGGAACGACAGTCCAGTCCCTGATCCCACCCAGCTCCGGCGATCGTGAAGACAGCGGGTACATTGAAGAAATTCGGACCGAGCGTACGGTCGGTGAGACAGGAGGGAACACAGGAGGAAACAGGCTCGGGCAGAAGCAGCCATCTCCCTCGGTCGTGGTCATTCCTTCTATCCTTCCCTCTATTCCTGCTACAAAAAAAAAAAAAAAAAAAAAAAAGATCTCTTTGATAGAATTGGGAGGTGTTATGTTTTACTCCATGAGTTAAGGTTTGGTTAGAAGTTCGATATATCTGCTTTTTCATTCGGATACTGGATTGGGGAGGTGGTCCCAGTGGTATTTATACCGCTCCACCCCCAAAAAGGTTGGGCTCAGCCTCCAAGCTGCTGGAAGGGTTGCGTAACCCAGAAGTAAAGGGACTGGACTGTCGTTCCTTCAGGAACACTAATTAGCAGGTAAGATCTAATTACTATATTTGTTGCATGTTACCATTTTGTTGAAAACAAATGCTTTCTAAGGATGCATTTGATGATGAAATACAACAGTTACAATTTTATTGTAAACCATTTTGTAGCTTTTGAAGAAATGGTATATAAAATAAATAAATTACTAAATAACCATTTTCAGCATGTAAAACATGATTTACACACAGAAAATGTTTTATAAATTTACCACTGTTGTAGTGTGGCATATGGTGAGAAGGGGCCTTCTGTACAACACAGCCCCAGACAGCAATTCAGCGAAAACAAAAGCAGCTTTACTACTTCTCGGCTTGTTAAACCTCCTCAAAATAAAGCCCAGGACAGACAGCAGTTCAGGGAAAAGAAGCTGGTTCTCCTGGCCCTTCCTCCAGCCCCAGTTAAAATGCCTACCTCAGAACTCCTCTGCACGGCTTGTCTTGGAAGGACTTCTATCCCTCCGTCAGCCTGCTGGGTTCTTAATCTGTCCCTGTGAGCAATGCTTTTCCAGCCCTGAACTCTGGGCTGCAGATTCTCTTAAAGGGGACTGTTGATACTCCCTTTGGTGAGGGACAGATAATATTCTATAGACCCTATCACACACCCTCCCCTCAGCTCAACCATGTTTTATTAAGTACCTGCCTCACCTGGGACCCCACCCGGGAAAAGAAGTCTGCATTCAGGTGAGTCTGATCAGCCCTAAGGTGGACCCAAAACTGGTAGGGTTGGAGACTTAAAAACTACCACATAATAAAGCCATTGGACTCCTTATGTTGAGTCAGCCACTTGAGGGGTTGGTGGTCAGTTATAAGTGTAAACTGATGGCTGAGCAGGTAGTATTTGAAGGTCTTACGCATGCACTTGACAGCCAGGGCTTCCTTCTCAATCACTGCATAATGCTGTTCCCCAGGAAGCAGCTTCCTGCTGATGATTGCTACAGGATGTTCTTTACCCCTGACTTCCTGGGCCAGAATGGCTCCTAGGCCCACCTCTGCGACATCAGTTTGCACAATAAATGGTAGAGAAAAATCATAGCTAAGCAGGATGGGTTCAGAGCACACAGCCTTCTTGAGGCACTGGAAGGCCAGGTCCAGGTCCGGTGACCACTGAATCCCTTTGGGAGCTCTCTTTTGGAGGAGATTGGTTAATGGTTTTGCCACCTCTGCAAACTTAGGGATGAACCTGCAGTAATAGCCAATCAATCCAAGGAAGGCAAGAACTTCTTTCTTCAATTTCAGGGTGGGGACCTGGACAATAGCATCCACCTTCTGTAGCTGAGGTCGTATCTGCCCATTCATAATTCAATATCCTAGGTATTGAACATCCCGACCTCCCAGAAAACATTTTTTGGCGTTGGCTGTCAACTCTGCCTTCCGCAGGCTGGTCAACATGGGTTAGATGGGTGGTCCAGTCTCTGCTGTAGAAGACGATGTTGTCAAGGTATGCAGCAGCATACTCCTTGTGCGGTCTCAGTAGGCAGCCAACTAGGCATTGAAACATGGTAGAATCCCCGGGTAATTCAAAGAGCAGTACTGTAAACTGGAACAGACCTTGCGGTGTCAAAAAAACAATTTTCTCCTTGTCAGCCGGAGTCAAGGGTACCTGTCAGTATCTCTTGTTCAGATCCAAGATTGATATAAAGCATGCTCCACTGGGTCACTCAATTAGCTTATCTATTCTGGGCATGGGATACACTTCCAGTTTAGAAGCTGCATTGACCTTCCAGAATTCAATGCAGAATCTAACATCTCCATCGGGTTTAGGAACCAAGACGATGAGTGACAACTACTACTACTACTACTACTAAGCATTTATAAAGTGCTACCAGGCGCACGCAGCGCTGTACAAAGAAAACACAAAAAGACAGTCCCTTCTCAAAAGAGCTTACAATCTAAAAAGACAAAGCAAGAAAAGGAGTAGAAAAAGATAAGAACAAAGGCAAAGAGACAACAGCAGGAGAGACAGGACAAAGGAAAGAGGTAAGAACAAGTGTAAGAGGAAGAAAGAAAGGTGAAATAAAAGAGGGGAAGGAAGGAGAACAGCAAAATCAAGAGCCAAAGGCAGAGGCGAAAAGATGAGCTTTTAACTTGAGTTTGAAGAGGGGCAAAGAAGATGCCTGACGTATAGACAAAGGAAGTTTATTCCAAGCATAAGGAGCAGCAAGGTGAAAAGAGCGGAATCTGGAGTTGGCAATAGAGGAGAAGGGCATAGCAAGAAGCAACTGGGAAGAAGAACGGAGTACACGAGGGGGGAAATAGGGAGAAATGAGAGAAGAAAGGTACTGGTCAGAAGTCACTCAGACTCTTCTGTAACTCCCAGGTTTAGCATCTCTTCGAGCTCCTTGGTGACGGCCTGTCGCCGGGTCTCCGGAATCTGGTAGGGTCATTGCTTAATAATCACTCAAGGGTCAGTAATGATATCATGACAAATGAGGTGGGTTTGTCCTAGGCAGGTGGAGAACACTTTTATGTTCTGGTGGATCAAACCTTCTAAATCTCTTCTCTGGACAGCAGAGAGCTGGTTTCCAATTGGGACTTGAGCTGGATTGAATGGCGCTGAAATTTCTGGCCCAAAATCATGTCACTATACTACCATAGCTGTCACTGGAGTCTACTTTTTCCATAGGTTAATATGGTAAATTTTGGCTTTCTTCCACTTGGCTGGGCAGTCTTGTAGTTAACAGGCCCACCTCATTTATAGAGGAACATGTTCTCAGATAAGGGCAGCAAGACTAAAACTCTGTCTCCTGGTTGTAGCCCCTGGCCTACTCAGCTTAGGCTTTTTCCAGACTGAGTTTGGCCAGCTCTCGGGCTTTCCTCAGCTGGTCTTGCATTTGTATAACGTATTCCACCAAATTACGCCTGGCATGGGGTTCTTCTTCCCAGGTTTCCCTTGCCACGTCTAATATGCCTCTTGACCGCCTTTTGAAGAGCAACTCAAAAAGTGATAACCCCGTGGAACTCTGAGGTACGTCATGGATGGCAAACATCAAATAGAGTAGGAGACTGTCTCAATTCTTCCTGTCCTCCTGCACAAACCTTTTAAACATCTGTTTCAGAGTTTTATTGAATCGCTCAATGAGGCCATCCGTCTGTGGGTGATATACTGATGCCTGCAGCATCTTGACGTTCACCAAGGCACATCTTTGTTTCATCACCTTGAACATGAAGGGTGTTCCTTGATCTGTGATGATCTCATTGAGTATTTTCACCCACGAGAATACTTCTTAGGGGGCATTCTCAATCATAGTACTCTTCATATTTCGTAGAGCAATGGCCTCCAGGTATCAAGTAGTATAGTCCATTTTGCCTCTGGCCACCCGGCTATGTGGGCAGTTCATTCAAAGTTCATGAAAAATGGTCCAGTTTATCTTCTGCCGTCATTTTAAGAAGCAATTGTGCTGAAGGGTGGAGTTGTGGTCTCAGCAGGTCCAGGGCCAATTGAGTTGGGGAACTTTTCTATAGCTCCCCCTGTACTCGAATAAGATCCTATATCTGCTGATGCTGCTGCCCTTCCAGCAGGACATGTTGCTGCTGATATTGTTGCTGTTGCTGCTGACCTCCTGCCAGAATCTGGAGGAGCTGCTCCATCCTGGCTTGTCACTGTTCTGTTGCAACACCACCACAGCTTTCTCTTCTGCAGCTGAGTTAACCCTGCAGTACTCCAGCTCCAACAACCTTTAAGTGTCTTCTAGTGGTGAAAACAAAGCCTGCCTGTCTGGCATGGACTATACCTTCTTCAAACTCTCTAACTAGGAAAAAATCCTGCTGTAGAGACCCAGCCCTGGAGGGACATGGATTTGTCCTCAGTCGTGTGGTTATAGGAAATCTCCAAGCTACCACCATATGAGATAGTGTGACATGTTGTGGGAAGAGGTTTTCTGTACAACACAGGCCAGACAGCAGTTCAGGGAAAAAACAAAAGCAGGTTTACTTCTTTTCAGCTTGTTAAACCTTCCCAAAGCAAAATCCAGAACAGGCAGCAGTTCAGGGAAAACAAAAGCAGCATTACTTCTATCCCAGCTTCTTAAACCTTCACAAGCTGGTTCACCTGGCCCTTCCTCCAGCCTCAAAGTTCCTACCTCAGAACTTCTTTGCACAGTTTGCCTTGGAAGGACTTCTGCCTCCACAGGCCTCTCTTTCTCTTGTAGCCTGCTGGGTTCTTAATCTCTTTCTCTGTGGGCCACATCCTCCCAGATCTGAACACTGGGCTGCAGACTCTCTTAAAGGGGACTGTTGATAGTCCTTTTGGAGAGGAATAGATAACATTCTATAGAGAATAACTTTTAGAATTGTAATTTAGGTGAAATTTCAGCTTAAGATTTAGAGGCCTGTTGACTCAGGTGCGGTAAGCTGTTACGACATGGCAACTATTAGCACATGCCTGTGGTAAACCATGCTGAAATGACAGCGCATGCTAATTCAAATGCGATGTACCATGGGAAATGGGTAGGTTATGGTCGTAAACTGCCACTGATCTCTGGAAGTGGCTGTATATAAAAGCTAATAAACAATAAATAATAGCATGCATACACTTACTGCTTCCTGTATGGGAACATGCTGGGAACACCCCCAGCAGTTACTGCACAAGCTTTGCACTTACTGCATGGTAATTCTTTTTTATTTAATGCATAGAAAGTACATAATTTGGCCACTTTTTAATGAAGTGGCCGTTAGGCTCCTAGGTTTGCTGAAAATAGGGGACAAATTTAGAAAGGTAGGTTCCTACATGGAGGATTTTAGCTTTTTTGAAATATCGGACCCGTTATTTTCTTCATAACAAACACTGGTTGCCTGCCTATAGGCTTTAATTACTTTTATTTTCTCTTCAAAGTTTAAGAACTTGGCTGCGACTGGCGTTGGCTTGGATGTGGCCTCAACCTTTGGCTCCACTCTATGTACTTTCTCAAATTTTTATAATCTTCACTCTCGAGCTGAAGGGCAGTAATTAATCATTTTTCTAATAATTCCTGCAGTTTAGAATCCTGCATAGTCTCAGAAATGTCACTTATTGTTTCTTCTGCTCCTGTTTTCTAGATCTTTCCAGCTTTTTCCTGCTGCCTTTATTGCTCTTTCTCTGGCAGCCAGGTCGCTGTAAGGATATGAGGGACCCTAGGTTAACGTCATTCCAAGTGCCCGCTCCAGTCCCTGCTCTGATTGCCGCCACTGCCGACTCTCTCCAGGAGATGCAGCGTCAGCAAAACTTTTAAAACGGCACTGAAATGCCAGTGTTACCTTCAGCTCCAAGCACTATGTTGCCGTTCATGCTTCTGCTCCTTTCAGTTCCTTTTCCTGTTTACATGGGGGCACCTTGTGTTAATCCCTTTGAATAACAGGCTCAACATTTTTCAGGCACTAAATTGAAAATGAAAATCTTTTTCTACCTTTGTTGTCTGGTGATTTTCTTTTTCTAATCATGTTAGTTTCAGTCTCTGGTTTCCACGTTCCTCTGTGTCTTCTCTCAGCTCTATTCACAGGGTCTTGTATCTATTTACCATTTCTTTTTTCTTCTCCTGTCTTCACTTTCTCTCCTCCATTCATCTCTGACATGGATTCACTTTCAGCTTTCTTCCATTTATTTTTCTGCCTCTGTTCACTGTGATTTCACCTCTCCCTCACCAGCCAATTTTCAAACTCCCTCTTTTTACTGCATCTATCTGCAGCTTTCCATCTTTTTTTCCCAGCCTTTCACTAACTGCCCCTTCTTTCTCTGCCTTCATGTCTTTAAGACCCCCCCCCCTTTATGGTTTTCCCCAAGACCAACATCTCCCCACTCTCTCTAATTCTCCCTCATCCATGTGCCCTGTATCCCCCTTCTTTTTTCTATCTCTCTCCTATGTCCAGCCACATTTCCTTTAAGGTGCGTTGAAGTCCTCCACTCATATTCCTTCCACCGGGCGTGGTGCAAGAATATCATGATACAGGTTTATAAGATCACGAGAGGAATGGAATAGGTTGATGCAACTCGATTGTTTACTCTTTCAAAAAAAAATACAAGCACTAGACTAGAGGATATGCAATGAAGCTACAAAGTAGCATACTTACAACAGATAGGAGAAACTATTTTTTCTTTCTATTTATTTATTTTATTTTTATTTATTTGGTTTTATATACAATGCTTTTTATAATCAGCACGGTTTACAGAAGAACAACTTATTGCAAGGAACAGGTTAAATTACATGGAACAGGTTACAATGAATAAGTAAACATAAGTTAACGCAATAACAGATTACATTAAATATGTGAACAAGAACTTAACACAGTGAATGATAACAGATGCCTTTCAGAAAGGTGAACTATATGTATAATTAGTCAATGTATAATTAGTCTTTGGCAGGGCCGGCCCCAGAGTTGGCTCAAGATGTTGGCACCCTAGGCAGACCTTAAGCTTTACATCCCCTAGCTGTCAAAATCTATTGTTTAGCTTTGAATGCCCTGATCTTTGCTGCCCCACAGAAGTTGCCACCTTAGGCGACCACCTAGTTAGCCTAGTGATTGGCCCTGCCCTGGTCTTTGGCACTCATTGCCGATGACGTGGTAAAAGGAGGTAGTGTAGCTGAGTTTAAAAAAAAAAAGTTTGGACAAATTCATGGAGGAAAGGTCCATAAACCATGATTAAGGTAAACCTAAGGAAAGCCACTGCTTATCCCTGGGGATATGTAGCATGGAACTGGCTGCTTTTGGGATATGTTAGGTACCTCTGTGACTGGAAACAGCATACTAGACTTCATTGACCTTTGGTCTGATCCAGTATGGCAGTTCTTATGTTTTTATGGTTTCAGTTGGGAAGGGGCAGGTCCACTGTGAATCCTGAAGAATCTGCTTGTCCTTGGCTACAGAAACTGCGATACTGCTGCACCGCTCCCTTTGTTAGGAATATGAGTGGAGAACTGTTGTGCACTGTAGAGGAAACATTGATGCCCTGCATCTTCCCTTCCACCTCCACACCCAGATCCAGCATCTGCCCCTTACTTCCTTTCCCACCCCCAGATCCAGGATTTCACCCTTGCTTCCCTTCCCTTCCTACCCCATGTCCAGGTCTGGATTTCACCCTTGCTTCCTTTCCACCCCCTTCTCATCCTTACATCTCACTCTCACCCCTTAGATTCAGCATCTCCCCTTACTTCTCTTCTAGTCTACTCCCCTCCCCCCCCATGCAAGATCTCTCCTAACTTAACCCCCACCACTGGGCAGCACCTCTCCTCCCTGCTCCTCTTCCTCACCCTCCAGGCAGCATATCTCCTCTTACCCTCTCAGACAGCATTTCTCCCTTCCTCGATCCAGGGGCGGCCCAAGGGGGGTGCGGGGCCATGTGCGCAGACTCAGTGCGGGGCCTCATTTGCATAAGGGACCTCATTTGCATAAATATTTGCATAATGTTACCATACACTAACTTTTAGTAAACATGCCTCTTAATGAGTGTATGGATAAGGAAAGACTAAAAGATTTCTACATTACTATAATCCAGTGCCAACCGTCAGGCACATTAGGAACTACTACAAACACTGCCCATTTAGAACCCATAGCAAACCCGCCGTATCGTAACAGCACTACCAGGACTCACAAAGCACAAGACCCTACCTATCAAAAGGCAACACTGCAAATATTAAACCAATACATTTCAGAGAATAACAAAACATGACCTACTGGGGAAAGAGAACAAGTGGCAATGTCAAATAGGAATTACATAAACAGAGTACCTCAGCTCAGTTACACGTGCAGAACAAAGACCGTCACCAAACAAGAAATCACAATGTAGAAACAGGAAGACAATAATTAAACTGGGAACCCCAAAAGCCCAACAAAACTGTAGAAATAAAACTATAAATTAATTTCCTCTTGTACTAAACAAAGCGCAGATGTTAATGATGCACATTTCCCAGAGCTGGCATATTTCAGTTAATAAATTCAATAAAGAGATATTTTTCTTCCTTTTGTGCATTTTTTTTCAGTTGCAATTGCTCCAGCCACTTTCTTCTGGTTTCTTCTTGTCTTCTGCTAACTCTCCATCGTTTGCTGTCCATTTGTCCTTTCTTCACTCTTCTAGTTTTTTTCCATTCTCTCTCTACATCTGCTTTAACATACTAATCTTTCTCCTTTTGCTCTTTCCTCATTCCTATTTCATCCACTCAAATTTTACCCCACCATCCTCAATCTCCACTTACTCTCCCAATATCTGGCCAATTGTAGATTTGTCTTCTCTCCCACACAAAATATTTTTTCCCTCTCCATTTCACTCTCCCAGCTCTATCCCATTCTAATCCTCCCCCAACATCAGCTCCCTTCTAGTTCCAGCCCCACCCAGCATCTGCTCCCTTCTAGTCCCCGCATCAGCCCATTTCCAGTCCTAGCTCCCCCATCCGAGTCCGTCCATCAGCTCATTTCCAATCCCAGCCCCCATAAGCCCATTTTAGTCCTATCCTAGCCCCACCATCAGCCCATTTCCAGTCCTAGCTCCCCCATCCGAGTCCCTCCATCAGCTCATTTCCAATCCCAGCCCCCCATCAGCCCATTTCTAGTCCTATCCTAGCCCTCCATCAGCCCATTTCCTGTCCTAGCTCCCCCTCACTCAGCCCATTTCCAGTCCTAGCTCCCTCCCCTCACAGCCCATTTCCATTCCAAGCCCCCCTTCCCATCAGCTATTTGTAGTTCAAGCCTTCCTTCCACTCAGCCCATTTCCATTCCAAGCCCCCGTCCCCATCAGCTATTTGCAGTTCAAGCCCTCCTTCCACTCAGCCCATTTCCAGTCCTAGCCCCCCCATAGCCCATTACCAGTCCTAGCCCCCCATAGCCCATTACCAGTCCTAAGTCCCCCATCAGCCCACTTCCAGTCCTAAGTCCCCCCATCACCCCATTTTCAGTCTTAGCCCCCCATAGCCCATTACCAGTCCTACCCCCATCAGCCCATTTCAAGTCCTAGCTCCCCCATCTGAGTCCCTCCATCAGCTCATTTCCAATCCCAGCCCCCATCAGCCCATTTCTAGTCCTTTCCTAGCCCCACCATCATCAGCCCATGTCAAATCCTAGCTCCCCTCCACTCAGCCCATTTCCAATCCAAGCCCCCATGAGCCTACTTCCAGTTCTAGCCCCTCCATGAGTCCATTTCAATCCAAGCCCCCCCAACAGCCCATTTCCAGTCCTATCCTAGCCCTCCATCATCCCATTTCCTGTCCTAGCTCCCCCTCACTCAGCCCATTTCCAGTCCTAGCTCCCTCCCCTTACAGCCCATTTCCATTCCAAGCCCCCTCCCCATCTTCTATTTGTAGTTCAAGCCCTTCTTCCACACAGCCCATTTCCATTCCAAGCCCCCTTCCCCATCTGCTATTTGTAGTTCAAGCCCTTCTTCCACACATCCCATTTCCATTCCAAGCCCTCGTCCCCATCAGCTATTTGTAGTTCAAGCCCTCCTTCCACTCAGCCCATTTCCAGTCCTAGCCACCCCCCAGACCATTACCAGTCCTAGCCCCCCCATAGCCCATTACCAGTCCTAAGCCCCCCATAGCCCATTACCAGTCCTAAGCCCCCCATCAGCCCACTTCCAGTCCTAAGCCCCCCATCACCCCATTTTCAGTCTTAGCCCCCCCCACAGCCCATTACCAGTCCTAACCCCCATCAGCCCATTTCCAGTCTTAGCCTCCCCACAGCTCATTCTAGTCCTAACCCCCCATTAACCCATTTCCAGTCCTAGCCCTCCATAGCCCATTTCCAGCCCTAGCCCCCCATAGCCCATTACTAGTCCTAACCCCACATCAGCCCATTTCCAGTCTTAGCACCCCATAGCCCATTACCAGTCCTACCCCGCCAGCCGCCCATTTCCAGTCCTAGCCCCCCCATAGCCCATTACATCCTAACCCCATCAGCCCATTTCAAGTCCTAACCCCCCATCAGCCCACTTCCAGTCTTAGCCCCCCCAATAGCCCATTAGTAGTCCTAACCCCCCCATGGCCCATTACCAGTCCTAACCCCCCTCAACCCACTTCCAGTCTTAGCCCCCCCCCATAGCCCATTACCAGTCCTAACCCCCCTCCCCCATCAGCCCTGATAGATTTAAAAAAACAAACCGGCTGCTGCTGCCGCCGTGGCAGCGGCAGAATCAAATGTCCCGCCGCAGGGCCCCGCCTGCCCGGCAGAGCCTCCCTGCAGCATCAGCTCCCAAGTCCCAAAGCGCGGGCTTTCAGAGCCGCGAGAGTTTCCCTTTCTTCTCACGGCTCTGTTAATCTCGCCGGGGCTGATGGGATTTCCCATCAGCCCCGGCGGGATTAACAGAGCCGTGAGAGGTCAGAGAAGCTCTCCCTTCGCGGCTCTGAAAGCCTGCCCATTGGGAGGGACTCAGGAGCTGATGCTGCAGGGAGGCTCTGCCGGGCAGGTGGGGGCCCCGCGGCGGGACATTTGATTCTGCCGCTGCCACGGCGGCAGCGGCAGCAGCAGCCGGTTTGTTTTTTTTAAATCTACTTGTGCTAATGTAGAATGTTTTTTGCGTGGGGCCCCCTGAAACGCGGGGCCCTGTGCAAAAAACATTCTTGCTCAATGGACGGGCTGGCCCTGCCTCGATTCCCCCATGAAGCATCTTTCCTCGCTTTCCATCCCATGGCTGTCATGCCACATACTGCACTGATCTTTTGGTCCCTGCACATACATAAAGTCGGTCACTCCTTCCTCTTCCAATGCAGATTTCCTGATTTGTAAGAGGCAGGACTAACAAACTTTGAGTGGGCAAGGAGGCTGGAAGGCCCCACACTGCCTGTTACTCTGTTGTCCCCCCCCCGCCACTTCCTTTCAGCAATCGGCTGCTCCTCCATCCCTGCCTCCCAGCAGCAGCAACAAGATCAGCGCTAAGGTTGCAGCCTAGGTGGTCTGTAGGAGAAGGATGTCGAGCCTCTTCTGCATGGAAGAAAAATGAGGCGGCTGCCAAAGAGACGTTTTGAGGGTACTTGATGCCATGTCCAAACTTTTGCCACCTAAGAATGCCGCCTCACTCTGCCAAGTTATAGAGCTGCCCTGGTCAGCACTGTGATACCGGCCCTTTCGTTTATAGCAGAGCCGACCAATCCATTGTGCGAGAATGTTGTTCGCACATGGCCCCGCACTTCAGGGGGCCCGCGTGAACTTCATTTTCTCACAAATGGACAGCTTCAGAGGGAGCAGATGAAGCCCCCATGAAGCCCCGGCTCCCTTTGCACAGCCGCCAGCGTGAAGAGTGTTTTTCCTCATGCTGGCAACTGTTTCTGTGAAGCATGCGAGTGCCAGGAAATGCTCTTTAACCTTTCTCAGCATTCAGCATGCTTCACTGAAACAGCCGCCGGCGTGATGGACAATACTCTTCATGCTGGCGGCTTTGCTGAGGGAGCTGGGGCCTCACGCGGGCTTTCCCGGCTCCTTCAGAAGCCCCTTAGATGGCTGCGGGACTCTTCAGGAGGTGGGGGAGGGGCACTAGGACTGGAAATGGGCTGTGATGGGGGGAAGCTTGGACTGGAAATGAGCTGTGATGAGGGGGGTAAACTGGGACTGGAAATGGGCTGATTGGGGCTGCTTGGACTGCAAGTGGGTTGATGGGGAGTTGGAATAGGACTGGAAGTGGGCCAATGGGAGGCTAGGATTGGAAATAGGCTGATGGGAGCTGGAATAGGGCTGGGAATGGGCTGATAGGAAGGGCTAAGGCTGGAAATGGACTGATGGGGGAAGCTTGGACTGCAAATGGGCTGATGGGCTGGAATAGGACTGGAGGTAGGCTGATGGGAGCTGGAATAGGGCTGGAAATTGGCTGATGGGGGAGCTTGGAGTGGAAATTTATTTTATTTATTTATTTAGACAGTTTTGTATACCACCTTATCCTTCAGTCAAAGTGGTCACAACACAATTGGGGAATACATTTAACACAAGGGGATATGAGACACATACTCTAATACTTACAGGGAACATGGGCAATGGAGGGTTAAGTGGCTTGCCCAAGACCACAAGGAGTACCTGTGGGACTAGAAACCCCAGTCCTTCTGGCCCAAGGTTGCTGTCCTCTAGTGGGATTTGAACCCCGACCTTCCGGCCTGAGGTAACTTGCCCCAACCGCTAGGCCACTCCTCCCTCCTTCCCCTGATGGAAATGGACTGATTGGGGGCTGGAATGGGACTGGAAAGGAGCATATAGGGGGCTAGGACTGGAAATGGGCTGATGTGGGGGCGTGGGAGAATGGGACTAGAAGGGAGCGGATGCTGGGTGGATCTAGAGCTAGAAGGGAGCTGATTTTGGGGGTGAATTAGAAGGGGGATGGGGTATGAGGATGGAGAGGGAAAAAGATATTTTGTGTGGGAGGGAAGAAAAATCTACGATTGGCTGGGTATTGGGAGAGTAAGTGGGGATTGAGAATGGAAGGGTGAAATTTGAATGGATGATAAAGGAATAAAGAAAGAAATGGGGGAAAGAAAAGGGGAAAGATAAGTATGTTAAAGCAGATATAGAGAGAATGGAAAAAATCTAGAAGAGATAAGAAAGGACAAATGGACAACTCACAGAAGACACAAAAAAAAATAGAAGAAAGTGACTGGAGCAATTGCAACTGAAAAATAAAATGCCCAACCAAAAGGTATAAAAATAGGCAGCCTGTTATAAAAATACCCTCTATACTGAGGAAGAGCATTGTCCCTTTTGGACTACTTGAATGAATGTTCCTGCCTTAACGTTTTATTTCTTTATTTTCTCAATGAGTTCTGTATTCTTTTTAGGGGTGTGCAGGAAAAAACAATTCTGTTTCATTTTATTTGCAGGTTTTTTCATTTTATTTTGTTCTAATACATATTCATTTTCTTTTGTTTTGCTTTATAAATGTTCATTTCAGGGCAGTTTTGTTAATTAAAAAGGTAGCTGTGGTTGCTCCCTAAACAAAAAACATAGCTGAAAGAGTACTAGTGGTTTCAGGCAAATAAAACATCATGCTTCTCACAGAGACTGGTCTTAAAACAGTGATCTTTGGGTTAGAAGGCAGGTATCTTGCCAGCTGAGCCATATAGGTTTACTCTAGTTGGGTTCTCTTAACTCTGATGATGATGGTGAGCTTACTTCCAGTTTCCTGATTGGCTCAAAGTTTGTCTGGTCTGCACTGCAGCTCTATGGAAAATGCTAACTGGATTTTTTGCCTTGGGAATCTATTGATTCCTATTGAAGAGATTTACTCCAAAGATTTTTTTCTGTGAAACCATGTCTTAGTATGTTATCAGAGACATTTATCAAACCTAATTCAGATCCTGTTTGTCCAGTTAGTGATGAAAAACAAGAATCTGCATTAGGCTTCATAAATGTCTCTACATTCAACAGAAACAACTCTTGCCCAAGTCTTCAGCGACCTCTTCCTTGCCAAATCCAAGGGCTTTAACTCGATCCTCATCCTTGTTGACCTTTCTGCTGCCTTTGACACTGTCGATCACCACCTTAACCTTGACACCCAGTCCCACCAAATCTTACCATGGAGGGGCCCTTCCTCTGATGAGTTGGCAGGCTTTTTCTGTGAAAGAATACAGCAGAGTAGATTACCCTTCCAACTCATCCTTTTTTCTCTCCATTGGACCTATTGGAGCTACAGTTAGTTAGTACCATCCATAGCTTTAGTTAGTTAGTACCATCCATACATGGTCCAACTTTGTCCCCATAACAGCTGTTAACCTTATTCAGACACTACAATCCATTCAAAAGACCAATTGTGCTTCTGATCCGTTCCCCTCTAAGTGAGTAACAGAACACTCATTGGGATTACTACCAATAATGCAAAACATCGTAAATAATAGTCTTACTTCCAGCCAATTTCCAGAGCTTTGACAGAAAGCCCTTATTAAACCTATTGTTAAGGATCATAAAGGTGACCCTCTTGATCTAAAGAATTATTGGCCCATCTCTAATTTAATTTCCTTTTTTTGTCAAAAGTTGCAGAACAGATAGTTTTCAAGTAGCTTTCAGATCACATTGAATAGTCTTGAAGGACTACCAAAAGGAACCACTACCTTTGGAAAAAGATCGACACTTGAAAGTAATTATCTTCTGGACTATACTCTAAATCTTGATTTTAGAATTTGGTGTTTCTCTGAGTCAGTCAGATCTTGGTGCCACCAGAGAGCTTTTCATTTAAATCAAATCAAATCAGAGTATAACTTAGCATACAAGTAGAATAAATAGTCTCTGAGTAGAAACAAACTTGTTTCTATTGACCTTTACAAAGAGGACTTCCAGGTAGGAGGCAAATGATCTGTAAAGTTGTCTTAAATAGGTGTTAAAGCCAAGTGACAGATCAAACGGGCAATTTGAAAGGCCCCCTCTATCAAACCAAGGGCTATGTGAATCACCCAGGAAATTGGTAAGACTTTACCTTATAAGCATAGGTCAGGGCACTGTGTAGTAAACCAATGTTTATTAAGTCTTCTTTGCCTCCCTCCCATCCCGGCTCCCACTCACCCCAGGGATAGTGTTTGCTTCATATACTCTTAAACCTATTAAAGGGAAGGAGGTGGCCATATTCACTTTCAGGTGCAGCTGATTATCCTCATCAAGAATAGATTAATTAAGGACCTGAGATTAATTAATCTTGAGGTGAACAAAGTCCATTAAACATATTAGGTGTAGTTGTGTTAGTATAAGTATCCCCAGCAAACTTAAGTAAGTAAACAACATAAATACCTAAACAAAACCTTAAAACTAAGACACAGACAGCAGTCTAGTAACGAGATGGGGGCTTTCTAGTCTTTTGCATTGAGTGTCACATGTATGATTTTCTCCCAATTGGTGAGGGGTCTTACATGTGTACTAGGTGCAAGGAGTTCTTTGCTCTCAAGGAATGAGTCCAATCTTTGGAGGGTAGAATAGCAGACTTGGAGGACATAAGGAAGACAGAGGTACAGTATATAGATGAGACCTACAAGGACGTAGTACTGAAGTCCCACCTCCAGTCTGGCAGCTTCCCTGTTGCCGAGGAGAGAGGTCACATGACAGGAAAGCATCACCCTGGTGTGGCAGGAAGTGATCTTGTAGCTAGAACCTGTCCTCCAGGTGATGTAAAACCCTCTCACACCGAGGAGATTTCTCCAGGGCCATGCACCCATGAGGGAAGAGTTAAGACAGCCGTTATAGTGGGTGATTCAATCATTAGGCATACAGATAGCTGGGTGGCTGGTGGACACGAGGATCGTCTGGTAACATGCCTGCCTGGTGTGAAGGTAATGGACCTCATGCACCACCTAGACATGGTTTTAGATAGCACCGGGGAGAGGTCTGCTGTCTTGGTACATGTTGATACCGAGACATAGGAAAGTGTGGGAGGAAGGTTCTGGAGGCCAAATGTAAGCTTTTAGGTAGGAAGTTGACATCCAAATTTTTCAGGGTAGCATTCTCATAAATACTTCCCATTCTATGCGCAGGACCCAAAAGGTAGGCAGAGCTCCTGGGTCTCAATGCATGGATGAGATGATGATGCAAGGAAGAGAGTTTTGGATTTGTTAGGAACTGAGCAACATTCTGGGGAAAGGAGGAGCTTTTCTGAAGGGATGGGCTCCACCTTAACCGGGATGGAACCAGGCTGCTGGCATTAACCTTTAAAAAGGAGAGAGAATAGCTTTTAAACTAGATAATAGGGGAAACCTGACAGTCGCCGAAGAACGCATGCTTCAGAAGGATGTATCCTTGAAAGATACTATCAAAAGATTGAAGCTAGGGCATATCAAAATAGAGATTCCAATAAAGACAAAAGTAACCCAAATGCCCCTAAGTACGGAGCAGATAGAACTTAAAGATTCCCCCTGTCTACTGATAACCAGATTAATATGAATAAAATACAACCTCTAAAATGCTTGTATGCAAATGCTAGAAGTAAAAAAAAATAAGATGGGAGAGTTCGAATATATAGCTCTAAATGAGAGGTTAGATATGATTGGTATCTCAAATATCTGGTGGAAGGAGGACAAACAGTGGGACACTGTGATACCTGGGTACAAACTATATCGCAATGATAGAGTAGATCAAATTGGTGGAGGGGTTGCACTCTATGTTAGAGAGGGTATTGAGTCACAAAGAATTAAAGTTTTTCAGGAAACAAAATAAACTGTAGAATCTCTATGGATTGAAATTCCATGTAAAAAGGGGAAGGCGATGACAGTTGGGGTTTACTATTAACCGCCTGGCCAGAATGAACAAATGGATGATGAAATTCTCAAAGAAATCAGAGAAGCTAACAAAAGTTACAGTGCAGTAATAATAATGGGCGATTTCAATTACCCTGGTATCGACTGGGTCAGTTTCGCAGCTGGACGTTCTAGGGAGAGAATGTTTCTAGATGAAATAAATGACTGCTTCTTTGAGCAGCTGGTTCATGAACAGACAAGAGGGGAAGCCATTATGGACCTAGATAAGGGTGTTGGGGCCACTTGGCAATAGTGATGATAGCATGATCGTGTTTGATTTAATAAATGGAGGAAGGATGGCAAGGAAATACACAGTATCACCTTTTAACTTTCAAAAGGGACATTATGATAAAATGAGGAAAATAGTTAAGAAAAAACTAAAAGGAGCAGTTGCAAAAGTTTAAGATTTACATCAAGCATATTTCTAGTCCTATAGGCACTCCTTGTGGCCTTGGGCAAGCTACTTAACCCTCCGTTGCCTCAGGTACATATAGATTGTGAGCCCTTTGGAGACAAGGGCGTGTATCCAGTATCTGTTTGTAGTGATTACATAATGCAAACTGCTTTGATTGAAGGATAAGGCGGTATAGAAAACTGGTTAAATAAATTAAATAAATAAATAAATCAAGCATGGGTGGTGTTTAAAAATACTACCTTGGAAGCCCAGACCAGGTGTATTCCACGCTTTAAGAAAAGTGGAAGGAAGTCCAAAAAACTGCCAGCATGGTTTAAAGGTGAGATCAGAGAGGCTGTTGCTGCCATAAAGCATCTTTCAGGGAATGGAAAAAGGAGTCAAATGATGAAAACTAGAAACAACATAAGCACTGGCAAGTTAGATGCAAGGCATTGATAAAGCAGAAAAAGAGAGAATTTGAAAAAAATCTTGTCATGGAAGCAAAAACACATAATAAAAAATATTTCAAGTACATTCGTAGCAAAAAACCTGTGAGAGAGTCAGTTGGACAATTAGATGATAGAGGTGTAAGAGGGGACAAGGCTATAGCAGAGAGACTACATGCATTTTTTGCTTCGCTCTTCAGTGAGGAAGATGTAGGGATGTTACCCATGACTGAAATGGTATTTAAAGGTGATGCCGCAGAAGAATTGAAAGAATTATTGATAAACCGGAAAGATGTATTACAACTGATAAACTGAAGAGTAGCAAATCACCTGGACCGGAGAGTATACATCCGTTGAAAGAACTGAGATATGAGATTTCAGACCTGCTGTTAAGAAATGTGAACTATTGTTAAAATCATTTGTAATAGCTGAAGATTGGAGGATGGCCAATGTAATGCCAATTATTTTAAAAGGGTTCCAGGGATGATCCGGGAAACTACAAACCTGTGAGACTGAGATCAATATCAGGAAAAATGGTAGAAACCATAATAAAGAACAAAATGGCTGAACGTGTAGGTAGTCATAGCTTAATGGGAGACAGTCAACATGGCTTTAGCCAAGGAAGGTCTTGTCTTACTAATCTGTTATGATGTTTTGAAGGTGTGAATAAACAGATAGACAAAGGTGAGTCGGTTGATACAGTATATATGGATTTTCAGAAAACCTTTGACAAGGTCCGTCATGAGAGACTCATGGCGAAATTAAAAAGTCATAGGGATAGGAAGCAGTGTACTGTTGTGGATCAAGGAACTGGTTAAAAGATAGAAAGCAGAGGGTAGGGCTAAATCGCCAATTTTCCCAATGGAGAAAGGTGAATAGTGCAGTACCCCAGGGATCTGTGTTGGGTCCGCTGCTTTTTAACATATTCATAAATGACCTGGAAAATGGGAATAATGAGTAAGGTAATCAAATTTGCAGATGACACAAAATTATTCAAAGTTGTTGAAACCTAAGAGGATTATGAAAAATTGCAAGAGGATCTTGATAAATTGGAAGACTAGATGTTCAAATGGCAGATAAAATTTAATGTGGACAAGTGCAAAGTTATGCACCTAGGAAAGAACAACCCAAGCTAGGGTTACATGATGAAAGGTTCCACATTAGGAACCACCACCGAGGAAAAAGATTTAGGCGTGGATAACACGTTGAAACCCTCTGCCCAGTGTGCAGTGGCGGCCAGGAAAGCATATAGAATGCTAGGAATCATAAAGAAAGGAATGAAGTATAAAATCAAGGATATTGTAATGCCTCTGTATTTTTCCGTGGTGTGACCGCACCTTGAATATTATGCGCAATTTTGGTTGCTGTATCTTAAAAAGAATATAGCAGAATTAGAAAAGATACAGAGATGAGCCACCAAAATGGTAAAGAGGATGGCTCTTCAACCTGGAAAAGAGATGGCTGAGGGGGAGATATGATAGAGGTCTATGAATGGAGTGGAATGGGTAAACATAGATTGATTGTTTACACCATCAAAAAGTAGAAAGACTAGGGGCATGCAATGAAGCTACAATGTAACCCATTTCAGACCAATGAGAGAAAATATTTTTTTCACTCAACGCGTAATCGAACTCTGGAATAAGTTATCAGAGGATGTAGTAAAAGCTGTTAGCGTAGCTGGGTTTAAAAAAAAGTTTGGACAAGTTCCTGGAGGAAACATCCATAAATCATTATTAAAGAGGACCCAGGAAAATCCACTGCTTGCTCCAGTAGAATCATTGTGGAACCTGTCTGTCTTTTTGGGAAACTGCTAGGTATTGGTGACCTGGATTGGCCACTGTTGGAAACAGGATTCTGAGTTTGATGGACCTTGGTCTGACCCAGTATGGCATACCTTATTTTCTTATTTTCTTATGTTCTTATATTCATACTTTATATCCAAGACAGTTAAGGTTTTGCTCTTTCCACAGCACTGAAACTACCATTGCAGCAGTTCTAAATGAGATCTACAGAACCCTGGACCAAGGCAAAATTGCTATTTTTATTTATTTATTTAGCAAGCATTTGTAGCCCGCTCCTTCCAGCGATCAGAAGCGGGTAGGATTACTATTGTGAAACTGCCGAATCAAGGCAGGTACAAATTTTGTTTACATACAGATTGTCAGAAAAGCACATCATACAGAGTTAACACTTCTTAGCTATGGGGGAGTTCATTTACATATATACATAAATACATATATACAGGATAATCTTCTTGGACACAGTGGTCAGGGGCTGCTCCATCTGTGGGTTTAGTTCAGGTTGAAATGTGATTGGAAAATGTGCGTTTTGAGTTTCTTTCTGAAGTCTAGAAGGTCATTGCTAGCTCGTAGTTCTGGTGGGAGTTGGTTCCACAGTGTTGGCGCCGCATATGAGAAAGCCCTGTGGCTGGTGTTAGCTTTGGCAGATCTTATATCTGTTGGAGTGTGAAGGATGTTGGAATTGTGGGTTCTTCTGTTTCAGGTAGGAGGTTGCAATCTTACTAGGTTGTTGAGGAAGGAAGGTGCTAAGTTGTGGATGAGTTTGAAGGTGGTTGTTAGTATTTTGTATTTTGTGCGAGCTGTTATGGGTAGCCAGTGTAATTGAATTAGTACTGGTGTGATGTGGTCACTTAGATTTTTCTTCATTATGACCCTGGCAGCTACATTTTGTGCCATTTGTAAACCTTGTAGGATGGCGTTGCAGTAGTCAAAATGTGGCATGATGAGTGCTTGGGCCACTGTTCTGAAGTCTTGGGGATCAATAATATTCCGAATGGGTTGGAGCACTCTATTGCCATTTCACTAGACTTATCATCAGCATTTGATATGGATGACCATGAACTGCTATTAGATCGCCTTTATGCCACAGGTATCTGTGGCACGGTTCTCTCTTGGTTCTCCTCCTTCTTGGGAGACCAGTCCTTCCAAGTTAATATTTGGAGTTCATCTTCAGATGTACAAAATCTCATGTGTGGAGTCCCACAGGGATCTGTACTTTCACTGCAACTGTTCAACATCTTTCTGAGTCTTTGTCACTCTGAATCAAAGTTTAGGCTTTTCATGTTATGTTTACACAGATGATATCTTGCTGCTGTCATTAACAGATGAACTCCCCCAGACCTCTCCTCAGTAAATTCATGTCTGGATGGTATTGCCTCTTGGCTCCGGAATAACTCGCTCAAGCTCAATCCCAAAAAAACCCAATAGCTTCCTGGATAACACGCTCCTCTACTAGGCCATCCTTTGCTCCCATTCTTGATGGTCTCCTATTAAGCCTCCAACCCACTTTTTGATATTTGGGCATTCTATTAGATTCTGAACTTTCTTTCTCCCCACAGTTGACATGGGTCATCAATACAACATCCTTTGCTCTTTGTCGTTTCAGAGCCATTCAACCTTTTCTAGATCAGTCTGCCTAAACTATTGTTTTGCTGCATACTGTAATCTCCTGCTTAGACTACTGTAATATCGCATATGCTGGGTTAACCCAAAGTCAGCTTAAGCGATTACAGACTGTACAGAACACCGCTATACGTATTCCTGCCCATGCCCAAAAATTTTACCGTGTCACCCCTTTACTTATGCAGCACCACTGGCTTCCCATTAGGTCACGTATTCATTTCAAACTTTTGACAATGACTCACAAAGCTATTAATGATACAGCTCCTGAATGTATCTCTTCTCTGACCACCTTATATGTTCCAGCACCTATCCTTCACTCTTCAAGAATATACTGCAGACTACAAATCAATTATGAGTTTACATGACAATCTACTTTTTTTGCTTTGGCTCCCTCCCTCTGGAACTGCCTCCCCACTCCTTTACAGATTGAAACTAAACTCAAATGTTTCAGGAATGCACTCAAGACACACTTATTTGAAACAGCATTTGAATCTCTCTAAAAGTAGATTCCCTCCATTTCTATGCACCTTATCAGGTCGGTTACCTGACAGAGCAAACCCTATCCCCTTCCCTTCCTGCTTACTCCCCACCTTTCTATTTGGTTCTCTTTTTTCTTCCCTTTTATTTTCTTCTTTTTTTCCTGTTTACTAAATTGATGGTGTTCCTTTTCATTTCATTAATAATTAATTATTTTTAATGTAAACAGCATGGATTGCTTGCAGATTTGCGACATATCAAATAAAGTTAAACATAAACATTTAGGAGCTATGTTCTGTCCTGGCTCTCTTATCACTCCCATCGCACTTTGTGTATGGTCTGGTGGATCCTCTTCTACTGCCATCCTGCTTTCAGTTGGTGTAGCTCAGGGCTCTGTTTTGGGACCTCTCCTTTTCTCTCTCTACTCAGTCCCTGGGGGCACTTATTTTCTCCCATAGTTTTCAGTACCATGTTTATGCTGACACTCTCAGATCTACCTCTTTGCATCTGAAATCTCTCCAGCAGTCCATGTCCAGATCTCTGCATGCTTATCTGCCATTGCTGCCTGGATGTCTCACTGCCTTCTGACATTGAACATGTCCAAAACTGAGCTCCTTATCTTACCCCCAAACCCACCTCCCCCTTTCCTCCATTCTCTGTATCTCTGGATAACATTAAACTTCTCCCTGTTTCCTCAGTTCGCAACCTTGGGGTTATTTTTGACTCTACTCTCTCTTTCACTGCACACATCTAACAGATAGCTAAAATCTGTTGCTGCTTTTTAGAAAGGAACAAAGTCTAGAGTTGGAAGTGGCAGAGAAGGGCATAGATGAAAGGGATCTACCAGAGGAGCAGAGTTCCCAAGGAGTATCCCAAGTGAAATAAGAGAGGAAAGGTAGCGAGGAGCCAGAGAATGAATGCACTTGTAGGTCAGTAGGAAAAGTTTGAACTGGATGCAGAAATGGATAGGGAGCCAGTGAGTGACTTGAGAAGAAGGGTTATATCAGCATAGCAACACTGGCGGAAGATAAGCCGTGAATCTGAGTTTTGAACAGACCGAAGGGGAGAAAGATGATTTAGAGGGAGACCAGCGAGGAGCAGGTTACAATAGTCAAGATGGAAAGTAATTAGAGAATGGGTAAAGGTCTTAGTAGTGTGTTCAGAAAGGAAGGGACAAATTTTGCTGATGTTATAGCTGAAACACGGTCCTGGTCTGCATGTACAGGCCTGTTCGTGATTCTGATCCTGCAAGGCTACATGTGCTCTGCGGGATCAGAATTGTGATTCCCTCTGTGCATCTGGATCTGGCTGGGCGCACAGAGGGCCTGTACATCCGGACTGGAATCAGGCTCTTAGCGTTTAGCTCATTGAAGTTAATGTGGTATGGGGTTGTAACAAAGTTATTAAAGATTGTGAAGCTGACTAGATATATGTGAAGCCCGATTTTTGCATCTAGATAGGAAATGAGACATTCATAATTTCCTGTGTATTTTATAAATTACTTGCTGAAAGTGGAACCTTTTGCAAAATATGTACAAGGATGCTGGAACAGCCATTTTAGTACAAAAACACGTTCTAACAAAATCAGAAATCCCCCCTCCCCCCGAAAACATGCCCACAATAAGTCCCTTGGTATCTATGCATGCTACAGACCTACACATGCAAATAGCTATTCTAAAATAGCTTTATCTCCAGGAACAAGCAGGAATGTAGTCTTCACATATGGGTATCGTCGGTACCGACGGAGCCTGCGCGGGAATGCTCCCCAGCGTCCAATAGGAACGCTTTTGGGAGCATCCCTCAGCACATGTGCGCTGCCTTCCCGCCTTTCCAACCGTCCCTCTTCAGTTCTCTGTTTTCCGTGGAGTCGACAGGTCACATACCCTGTCACCGCAGAAAATTTCTTCTTTAAACTTGTTTTTCTTGTGGTCATGCCTGCCTCCGATCGACACCTACCGGTACCACCGGTTCTCTTTTCTTCTTTTCAAAAAAAAAAAAAAAGATATACTTCTGAAGTGTTTCTCTTCAGAAACCTTTTCTTTTTGGTGCTAGGTGCCATTTTGGGCATTAGGTCCCATTTTCCTAAAAAATGAAAAAACCAGCTAGTGGTTTTAAAAAAATGTACTAAGTGTGGCGGTACCATTTCCGTCACCGACACCCATGACTGGTGTCTCAAATGTTTAGGCCCTGATCATTCTCCATTGGAGTGTTCCTCTTGTATGGGGATGACTAAAAGAGGAAGACAGAACCGGGCTGCAAAGCTCGGTACCCTCTTTTCTTCAGATGCGATGTCCATTGCATCGACGTCTTCCAGAGACTTATCTTCCTCCCATGGATCTCAGGTAACTAAACATAAGAGCCTGTCCTCAAAGGGTAGATCTCCTTCTAAGCATCGAGAAGCCATTGGCATTGCCCTTGAGGAAACTATACCAGCAAAACAGCCCCGGCAGGAGGCTTCGGGCTCCAAAGCACTAACGGAGCTCTAGGATGTTCCCGAGGCCTCGACCTCGGCAGAACTACTGGTGCCATGCTCAAGGGTTCCGGACACTTCTACCGGTACTGACACCCAGGCATCGGCAGCGTCGATAGACCAGAGATTCCTCGCTATCGAATGCAGTCTTTCAGCTCTCCTTACAGCTGCAGTTCCGTTGACACCGCTACCGACGGTTCAATGGGCACCGGTACCGATACCGATGCCGGTACCAGCACCGGTGGGAATTCTGCCCATGCCGACTTTTTCAGGCATCGACAGATCGGTACCGGACCAACTCGGTGCCGACTTCGATCGATACCGATACCGTGCTTTGCATGAACATCGGGATCAGAGATACTTCAAATCTTCTGATTCCGATGAATCGGATAACTCTGCCGGTTCCAGAAGACTCCTCTTCTCCTCAATGCAGAATGTTTCCTCCGGAGGACATGTCTTTTCAGGATTTTATTCGTGATGTGGCCCGAGGCCTATCAATCACAGTAGCTCCTGAAAAAGAACCTAGAGCAAAGGAATTGGAAATACTCCAATACCTTAAGGCTCCCAAAGAGGCAGCTACCCTGCCCATTCATGAAATTCATCATGATTTGATGCTCAGAATGTGGGAAACACCTTTGACCACATCTCCTCATTTTAGGAGACTCGATACCATGTATCGAGTTCCCCCATGTCCTGGTTTTCAAAAGACTCAGCTGCCACACCATTCAGTGGTAGTGGAATCAGCCATGCGTAGGATGAAAAATGCAAAAAGACATGCATCCAATCCTTGACGCCTTTGGGCGTCGAACATTTCAGTCTTCCATACTTTCAGCTAGGATCAGCTCATATATTTTATATATGGGAATGTTCCTCAAAGAAGTCACAGGAGACTTGGAGCTTATGAGCCCCCTTCTCCCTGATGACAAACTACAAGACTTCCTTACTCTTGTCAAGCATGCTCAAGACGTTTCCAAGTTTGTAAATTGTGCAGCCTTTGACTGCATCAGCAGAACTTCTGCTATTGCCATTGGTGCATATCAGATTGCCTGGCTTCAGGCATCAGACTTGGAGATTTGGGTACAGGACAAATTAGGAAACATTCCTTGCACAGGAGAAAACCTCTTTGGCAAGAATTGGCAGGAAAAGGCTAATGAGATAGATACTGACAATCTCACTTTAGACAGATTGACAAAATCTACAGCCACTCCAGCCAAAACCCCCCCTATAAAAAACCCTTTTTCATCAAAAAGAGAAAGTTTTATCCATCCTATATCCAGCAAGGGCAAGCTCAGAGTCAAGTTGCCCAAAAGGGACAACAGCAAAAATCCAGACAATAAAAGAAGCCAAAAGGCCCGAGAGCTCAACCAGCTCCACAGGCTCAGCCCCCTCAAGGGCTTTGACTCCTTCCTAGAGAGCTTAGCTTTCCTGCCTCTGAAGGGTCCAGAACCCCTAAACATTCCAGGCAGGTTGTGTCATTTTGTCAACAGATGGCACCAAATAACAGCAGAAGATTGGACTCTGTCCATTGTAGGGGAGGGGTACAAGCTTCATTTTCACAGCTTGCCCCCTCCTACAATTGTAAGACAGTTCAATTCCCAAACCTCTCCAGACAATCTGGTGGAGTGGAGGAGTGGCCTAGTGGTTGGGGCAAGGTACTTCAGGCCAGAAGGTTGGGGGTTCAAATCCCACTAGAGGACAGCAACCTTGGGCTGGAAGGACTGGGGTTTCTAGTCCCACAGGTGCTCCTTGTGGTCTTGGGCAAGCCACTTAACCCCCATAGCCCATGTTCCTTGTAAAATAGTTATCTCCAAGCTATAATGCCCTGTTCAATGCAATTTCAGTTTGTTCAATGTAAACTGCACTGATGCAGAATAGCACAGTATATAAGATAATGTAAATAAAATAAATCTACTGGATCAAGAGGTCTCAACACTCCTTGCTCAGGAAGCAATAGAGGAAGTACCCATTCCTGCACAGGGTTCTACTCCCTCTATTTTCTTATTCCAAAGAAAACAGGAGGACACAGACCCATTCTAGACCTCAGAGAATTGAACAAATATCTGCTCCAAGAAAAGTTCAAAATGATTTCTCTGGGAACTCTTCTGCCATACCTTCAAAGTCAGGATTGGCTTTGCTCTCTAGATCTAAAGGATGCATATTCTCATATTCTGATCCATCCAGATCACAGGAAATTTTTACAATTCCTTTTCAAGGGAAAACATCTCCAATACAGGGTTCTTCCTTTTGGTCTGGCTTTGGCACCAAGAGTATTCATGAAATGCATGGCAGTAGTAGCCGCATTCCTGCGAACCCTAGGGATATTCATCTTCCCTTACTTGGACGACTGGCTCATTCCAGAAGCCAGCTCTGCACTGTCTCGCACAATGCAAATCTTCCAGTACTTGGGACTGGTCATAAACTTCCCAAAATCCCAACTTGTTCCTTCTCAGACCCTGGAGTTCATAGGAGCTTGTTTAGATACCAGACAGTCAAGGGCTTTCCTCCCACAGCCCTGCTGTCTTCGCATAGTGCAACTAGCTTCTCAACCAGCGGGAAAGTCCTCCCTAACTGCTCGAGAACTGCTTCAATTACTGGGACATATGGCATCCACAGTTCATGTAGTTCCCTATGCTCGCCTCCACAGGCGAGCAGCCCAGTGGACCCTATCCACACAGTGGACACAGGTCACAGGACGTCTGTCAGACAAGATATCAAACTCACAACGACTGATCTTGTCCCTACAATGGTGGCAATCACTGGAGAATCTTTTAGTGGGGTCTCCTTTCCATCAACCCCTATTCCAGGCACCCTAACAACAGATGCATCACAGGTGGGATGGGGAGCACATCTGCACCATCTCTCCACCCAGGGTACCTGGACTCCACAGGAGGCTTGTCTTCACATAAACCTCCTAGAACTCAGAGCAATCTATCTAGCTCTTTGAGTATTCCATGCCCAGCTCAGCTACAAGACCGTCCTAGTCCAAACAGATAATTAAGTAGCCATGTTCTACGTGAACAAGCAGGGCAGAACAGGCTCTCTGTCGTTATGCAACGAAGCTTTACGACTATGGGCCCTCGCCAGAGAGCATCAAATTCACCTTCTCGTGGTATATCTTCCAGGCATTCAAAACCTTTGGCAGACAAACTCAGCCGAATACTGCTGCCTCACGAATGGTCTCTCCACCTAGACCAGGTGACAAAGATATTTCAAATCTGGGGAACCCCAGACATAGACCTCTTTGCAAGTCCACTGAATACCAAACTTTCCCGGTTCTGTTCCAGAATTCTGGCTCACAATTGCCAGGCAAGGGACGCTTTCCTCCTTCACTGGGGTCAGGACTTCCTCTATGCCTTCCCACCCATTCCCCTCATCCCCAAAACACTCTTCAAGCTTCAGAGAGACAGAGGTCGTATGATTCTCATAGCACCACGGTGGCCACGACAAACATGGTATCCCCTGCTTCTACATCTCTCTCAAGCTGCACCTCTGGAGTTAGGGTGTGCTCCAGACCTTCTCTCCCAAGAGAACGGGATGCTATGGCACCCGAATTCCCAGTCCCTGCATCTCAGGGCCTGGTTGCTGAAAGCCTAGACCTGCAGGATCTTAACATTTCCCAATATGTAAAGTATATCTTTCAGGCTTCTAGAAAACCTTCCACAAGATGTTCTTACGCCTTTAAGTGGAAACATTTTACTATATGGTGTTCTCAAAAGGGCTTAAACCCCCTTGTGATGCCTTTGGAATCGGTACTAGAGTACCTACTTCATTTATCAAATTCTGGTCTTGAAGACCAATTCAGTAAGAGTTCATCTTAGTGCAATTGCAGCTTCCTATAAGCCTCTACATGGACAACCAATTTCCTCTCATCCACTCATAGCAAGATTTATGAGAGGTCTTCTATTAACAAAGCCTCCCATTAGGCCACCACCGGTGGCATGGGATTTAAATCTAGTTCTCGGACAGCTCATGAAACCGCCCTTTGAACCTTTAGCCACTACAACCCTAAAGTTTTTATCCTGGAAGGTCATCTTCCTAATTGCAATCACCTCCGCACATCGCATTAGTGAATTGCAAGCTTTAGTGGCTGTTCCCCCTTATATAAGGTTTCACCATGATAAGGTTGTTCTCAGAACTCATCCACATTTTATGCCAAAGATGGTTTTGCCTTTTCATTTAAATCAATCGATTTACCTTCCTGTATTCTTTCTGAGGCCTCATGCCTCTAATGCAGAAAGGAACCTTCATACTTTGGACTGTAAAAGAGCCTTGGCTTTTTACCTACAAAGAACACAGCAACATAGAAAGTCTTCTCAACTTGTTGTTGCTTTTGATTCTAGTCATTTGGGACTTCCAGTCTCCAAAAGAACTCTATCTAAATGGATTGCACAATGTATATCCTTTACTTATGAGAGTAAGAATCTTCCTCTTCAAGGCCATGTCACAGCGCATAATGTGAGAGCCATGACGGCCTCTATGGCTAACCTTCACTCTGTGTCTATCTATGACATCTGTCGAGCAGCCATCTGGGCTTCGGTGCATACCTTCACAGCCCACTACTGCCTAGATAAAGCCTCCCGTCCGGATGCCTTCTTTGGCCAGGCTGTTCTTCAACATCTCTATCAGACTTAATTCAACTCCTACCCACCAACCCTGGTAGGATGCCAGAGATCCATGAGAGGAAGCATGGCCCACCTCACTATAGGTGGCAGCTTCCTGGGGCCATCTCCCCGGCATCTTCAGCTAGGGAGTCCCCATATGTGAAGACTACATTCCTGCTTGTTCCTGGAGATAGCGTAGTTACTCACCTGTAATAGGTGATCTCCGGGAACAGCAGGAGTTTAGTCTTCACAACCCACCCACCTCCCCTAGGAGTTGTCTCTTTATCTCTTTCCTCTCTCCCTCTATCCTTTCACTCAGCTACAAACTTCACTGAAGAGGGACAGTTGGGAAGGCAGCACGCGTGTGCTGAGGGATGCTCCCAAAAGCGTTCCCATTGGACGCTGGGGATCGTTCCCACGCAGGCTCCGTCGGTAGGAAGACTAAATTCCTGCTGTTCCCGGAGATCACCTGTTACAGGTGAGTAACTACGCTTTACATGCCTATGGCATTTACCCATGTAAATGCTGCTCTTTACTTGTCTAAAAATTGTGTAAACTTTGTAACATGACCTTCATTTTATATTAGGTCTCACATTTTATACTGAAATTAAAAACATTTTAAGTTTTTTAAAAAATCCAATTTTTTTCAGAGATTTTTTTGAAGGACTTATTTTTACAAAATGACATTGAAAATCTATTTAAAATAGAAGCGAATGATTATTATTAAGTGAGCCTTAGCATAGGACAAATTTTGCACCGTGAATTAAGGGCTACTGTGCTGGGGAGACCTCTTGGTCTGCTCCTTCCATTGGACAGCGCCTTAATTAGTAAGCATGAAAGAGATCTTAGGGCCCAATACTCAGCCTATGTCGGTTAGCACTTGACAAAGCGCTTGGCTGCCATGGGCACAAATGAAAGTAGCTATTTAATGCTAGATGCTGGATATCAACTAGCACTGAATATCTGGTTTTACTGTCCACTTTCTTTACTATCCGGTCGGCGACAATATTCAGCCGTTAACCGGATAGCAAAACCGTATAAAGTTAGGACAGTCATTGAACCATCCTAACTTTGTGTGGTTACCTATCTGGTTGGTGGGTGGAAAATTGCTACTGACAGGATAGGTGTCAGGACAGCCCCAGTCCCAGCCCCACCCGCGGACCGCCCCAGATCGTGCCATTTCAGTCTGTGGGGGGATAGTCAGCAGCACTTGCTATTCAGTGACGCTGAATATGAGGCTCAGCGGGGTTTATGAGGTTAGCAGGTCCTGCTAACTGCATTCACCCTTCAGTAGTAGTAGTAATAATATCGGGCCCTTAAATCTTTGTTACAGTAAGAACAAAGAGACTGTCAAAAAGACCATCTGGACAGGCAGTATTCCAAGTGTATCTCATATGTACGGCGCTGCCTTGAATCCAGCACTGTATATCATGCCCCTCAAGGGAATCCCTGCTGCAGCTGAAGAACTTCTTTCATCAAAGAAGAGGCATGGCTCCCTAAAGAGTAACCAAGCACTTAAAAAGATTGTGCGCATCCTGCACCACTACTAGTAATTATTTATTTGTTCGTATTTAGCTCCAGTAATGGTTCAAAGAGAGTACCGGGGGGGGGGGGGGGAGGGTATTTTAGAGGCTCTATTTGTGAGTTGAATGTCTGAAAATGGGCACATAGACATGCAAATCATGGAGCCAATTTAGAAAGCCTGGTATATACTGTAGATGTTCCCAGTGCAAGAACAGCCAGTTAGGACAGGGACATGGTGGAGGCGGAGCAAGGGAGATGCATGTCGTTGTGTGATTTCAGAACGGCACAAGCACGTCGGGCCCTGGTTGTTGAGGTGTCCATGCCTATACCTGCTCTTGACCATGAATAAGGTGCAAAAAAAGTGCTCGTTCCATAGCTCTAATGCTTCCAAGGGAAACAGCAATAAGCGCTTACATCACCATGGTTAATATTTCCTGGCCAATGAAACCTGCACATAAATATATACTCCAAACATATTACTGGTGTGCCCGCTGCACATCGCAGTATCTGACATGGCAGGGCAGAACATGCTAGTTTAATAGCATAGATACCCCCCTTCTGCACTACCCAAGCTGGGACTTTCAGGTCCCCAGTTCTGCAGGTGTGCAATCCATATTTGTGAATGGTCTACACCCATGCACATACCCGGCCTAGCTACCTGCGCAGGGCCCATCTCCAGAACTGTTTGCTGGGACGTTCATTTTTTAGACGTGCCTCCCTTCACTACTACCACTATGCTATCACTGATGCACACAAGCCCTCACAGCACGACAAGCTGTAAAGCAAGCAAGGGCACTGTTACTACTCCCCCACTCCCCCCAGATTTTTGGACGTTCTGCTCTGTACAGCCCAGATTCTTCCAAAACATCCCTTCTAAAATGCTACTTCATTTGACTAGGAAGGCGGACAAGTGGATGCTGAATTGTCAACAGGGCTAGCCCGACCATTAGACGAGACTAAGGTGACAGATTCTAAGGGGAAACAAAGAACAAGAACAGTTAAAGCAAGACGATAGATCCTGACAGTCGCACAAACTCAAAGAGCCATCAGCACATTCTTTTAAAAACCCTGCAGGGAGAGTGGGCACACACCTACATACAAAACAAGTTTAATATTTGAAAGTATGAAGTCCAGTTATGCATTTTTACAGGATTGTTGTAGTAGGCGAGGTACTTGTGAGTTTATCAAAATCTCGAGGGGGGGGGGATGTGGGGGAGAGTGGTCAGAGATGCCTGTTTGCACACGCTCCACTGGTGGAGCAGTCAGCCAAGCCCTGAATGCTTGCGTTCAGCTGCCTAGTTCTGTTTTTTTTTTTTTTTTTTAATCTATATAGAGCTGGAGGCTGACCTAGAATGAGGGACCTTTGGATTAGATGGCAGATATCTGGCCTGCAGAGCAATTAAGCGTCAGTGTCAACTACAAACATCCCTCTGCTGCACAACAGAAAATTAGACAGATACGCCCACTGGTATGTGTGCTAGGCCTTCCTACTACAAGAATAACCTAGACCGAAAACTGAATCCTGGAAGGACAGTATCGGAGTGTGATCCCCCCACCCCATTACTATCATACTACAGCTGGAAGGAGCGAGAAATAATCTGTATTTCTAATACTCAATCTAACTAGAACCTATTATAGTGCATCAACAACTTAAATCAAATAGGACCCCATTAAAGTGCCTACACTCATTGTTGGCGGCATGTACCATAACTTGCATACCACCAATGCAAATAGCCCACTTAAGTGCAGATAAACTGCCAAGTCAACCGCACCGTTTCATAAGAGAATATCCCTTGCCGGTATCATTGTCTTACATGGAGTGGAGGAGTAGCCTAATAGTTAGAGCATTGGCTTGGGACCCAAAAGACCAGGGTTCCATTCCCACTAGCACTCTTTGTGACCTTGGGCAAGTCACTTAACCCTCCATTGCCACAGAAAAATCCAAGTACATTACCTACTTTTAGTTAGTTATTTTTATTTATTTATTTATTTATTTAACAGATTTTTTATACTGCTTTATCATTTTAGTCAAAGCGGTTTACATTGAAACTTACATTAAACAGGGACATTGATAACTTGGATTTTTCTGAGGCAATGGAGGGTTAAGTGACTTACCCAAGGCGTTCTAGTGGGAATTGAACCCTGGTCTCTTGGTTCCCAAGCTAGTTACAATGTAAACTGCTTTGACTGAATGATAAAGCGGTATAAAAAACTTGTTAAATAAATGGTCTTTTTTTTTAACCTTTTTTTTTCATCTATGGCTTGCACTTGATACCACAATATGGAAACATGCAGGCCTGATGAGAAGATTGCTGTTGGCCTCTGACTAGCCAAAGTCTTGACTGTGGCTTACAGATACAGAAACAACTGAGAACTTCCTGACTCTAGACCAGAAGCGACTCCTCTGAAAATAAAGGCTAACTAAAGAGCCTCGTTTCTTGTAGATATTCTAGATCCTCTTTCTATATTGCTTCTAGTGTGATCCAGGGCCAACACCAATAGAGAATTCCTGATCCTAGCAGGGCCGGCCCATCAACCAGTTGAACCAGGCAGTTGCCTAGGGCGGAAGACCCTGGTGAGTGGCATTGCTAACCCAACCCCCCCAGGAAGCAGCAGCTGAACTGCTGTTTCAGTGCTGTGGTGGGCTTTAAAATGCCCGCGCATGTGCAAACAGTTCTGGCCTGCTGCTCCTGCCCATCCTCCAAGCATCACTAACTGTGTTAGTGCTGTTGAATATCCCACTAACCGGCATTTACATGGCTTGCAGGTCTGCAAACTATGCAAATGCCTTTAAATATTGCCCCCCCCCACCCCCACCCCCACCCCCACCCCCACTGTGTATAGCATGGACTGCCCAAAGAACAAATCAATTGGTACAAAGGCGTCGGAACAGGCTGTGCCATACGAGCCCTGGACCTACCAATGTTTCCCATGAAGCAAACTGGCTGCCCACAGGGATTCCATCTCTCATGGGCAGAAGAGTGCAGCTGCAATTGTGGCAAAGACCCCCTCTGCCTGCCTGTGGGAGATCAGATCCCTGTAGACAAAACCAGAGGGGAAGGCTGCGATCATGGCCTTGATGCAGGCTGTCAGCTCGCAGGGATCCCATATCCCGCAGGCAGACGAGAAGGGGATGGCCACCATTGCAGCAAAGATTCCTATCTGCTTGTGGGAGATCGGATTGCTGTGGGCAGAACAAGACACTAGGCTGCTTGCGGAGACCCCATTTTCTGTGGTCAGAAGAGGAGAGTGGATTGCAGCCTGCAATTAAAAAAACATTTAGACAGGAGGGGAGGAGTGAAGCTGCAAATCTTAAAGGGCCAGTAACAAAAAAAGGAAGGAGAATGAATGGAGGGCAGGGGGATGGGAGTGCTAGGGGGAGGGAGAAGGGACGTTGAAGGGTGTAGTTAGGGCAGAGCTTGGTGTGGAGCTTGGGGCCCCTCCAAACATAGAGACATTCTGTTGCCCCTTATTCAGTACTAGAGGAGATCAAATATAAGCTTTCCTTAGAAGCTGAAATGACAAGACTTTGACTTTCATACTTTGGACACATCATGTGAAGGGAAAGATCATTTGAGAAAGACATCCATGCATGGCAAAGTTGAAGTTCAACACAAAAGAGGAAGACCAGCAGTTTGATGGATCAATTTAATAATAGCTTTGAATGCCACTCCTATCACTATTAGCCGCTGGACTGAAAACAGAACATAGTTTGAGACAACTACCTACAGGACCACCATGAGTCAAAGTTGGCTAGCTGGTACTTAACAACAACAACAAAACTTTCTGTCCAAATTCCTTTACAATCAAAATCATTCCCATGTATAGGTGGCTATATATGTGTGAAATGAACTACTATGAACTACTGGCAGCGTAATGAAGAGGAAGGGCCGTACCAAAGGCTATGCGTGCAGCGCGGCCGCAGAGGGTATAAACAGGAAGGGGTACTGATATCATCACTGGGTTTCCTGGAAGCCCAAGAAGAGTGAGTTCTTGCATGCATCTGGGTGGGGTAGGAGGGTAGCAGGTGCACGATTCTGACAGGGCTAATTTCTAGCTTGGTTTGGTCCTGTGAAGAGGACAGACTTGTGTCTCGAATTCTCTGATTAAATGAATTGCAGTCCAAATCAAATCAAAAATAAAGATAAAAGACTACATGTACTGTATGAAAAGAAGGCGTAAGTAGTGCCTCCATTACGGAAACCAGTCCATCTTTAACTCACTTATATCTGGAGATTGGAGAATAATCACCTTTATCAAGTGAACTTTGGAGAGTGGGCACTATGGCAGTGGTGTGCCAAGGGTGGGGCGGTGAGTGCAGTGCAGTCCACCCCGGGTGCTGGCCAGGAGGGAAGTGTTGAAATACTGGGCCCACATGGCGGAGGCGGACACAGCAAATATACATTAACTTTCTTGCTGACTTGCTGCCCTGCTTCTGCTTCAAGGCCAGCAGCTGTTCCCTCTCGGCCAAAGTCTTGTGATAACCGCTGCACCGTGAGATTTCAGCCCAGAAAGGAACAACTACTAAGCCTGGAGTAGAGACACTGCGGCAAGCTAGCAAGGAAGTGAAGGTAGGTTTGCCGCACGTACCTCCGCCATATGGGCCTGGCTTGCAGTGGGCCCGGTGTGGGTACACGTGTGTGAGGGGAGCTGCTCTGGGTACCAAATAGTCTTGAAATGCCACTGCATCTATGGATGTTCATTTTTTGGCATGCATATGGTTTATTAATGTGCCTTAAAATTTTAGTGCAAGCAAAATTGAATTGAGTGTACAATTGATTTTCATGTGTTAAAAGTTCTAATATGCGTTATTTTTATGAATTAAAATACATGCATGAAATGAATAGAAACAAAATCCAAAATCAGGAACATTTCTGACAAACCTGAAAATGAATATTTTTGTCTGTTCACATCCCTAGTGGCCACTATAATATGCCACTGGTCAGTTTTGGTAAGGGTTTTCATATGGATTCAACCAGGGATAACCCTGTGGTAAATGTGAGTGGTCTGCGTGAGAGCATTTTTTAATTCATCTAGTTTATTTTATTTCATTTTTATAACATGACGTTTTGTATAAAGTGCATGCTAAAATGTTTTTGCTACTTATGTTGCAAAAATAGTATGCACTGCCTAAACTAGCATGAGAAAACAGACATGACAAAAACAATATTTTGTTTTTAAAAATGTCATTTCAGATGGGAAATGACACAAAACAATATAACAGATATTATTGATTTCCTGTTTTAAAAATCTAGATTTAAAAACGATTTCAAAATCCATCTCTAAATTTTCTTACAGTGCTAGTTTATACTGTCACAATAGATATGTTCAGATGACGTCCTGATTGTATTTACTTTTGTCTCAACACTGAAGAAAGACGCAGGTGTGCAAAAAGAGAGCAGCAGTTAGCAAGGGATATTTTTAGTGAAGAAGCAAATACCATCTGCTTGTGGGAAACAAAAACCAACAAGACACATCCTTCCGCAAATGGGTAACCACCAGTTTTAGGCAACCACTTGGTGAGGCTGACTGCATGCCGTATACAGTGCACAGCATCTGTTTATCAGTACAGATCTCATGCAAGCAGCACGTCTGTGTTTGTGTGTTTTTGCAAAGAAAAGCTCACCAATCAGGAAGAACGCTGAAGAGAAGAACCTGTTTAATACCTATGACGAGCCTTTGTATAGGGTCTGAAAGCACATTTAATAAAATGTTTATTTAAACGTGTGGAATAGCAAGTATCTCGGATCTAAATCTTTTTCCCTAAAAAAGGAGCCAGTGTGGCAACAAATCCATTTTGGAGGGTAATTTTAGAAAGAATTTTCCAGGTGCAAAGCATGTTTACATGTGGAAAGGGCTCTGATAAAATTGGCAGGGGTGTATGTACGAATAAGGTAGATGCATGGAAAGTGAACCTTGAAGAGTGGTGTACCAAGGGCAGGCAGGGCAGTGGGTGCAGTCCCCTGTGGCGGTCATCTACTGACACACCTTAACTTTATCCGGTTAGGGGCCTGAAAATCGCCTTTAACTAGATAAATGTTAGGGCCGCCCCAGTCCCTGAACTATCCAGATAGGGCCAGGGCGGTCTGTGGAGATACTCGGCAGCACTGGGTAGAATTACAATGTAGCTGCATATTTTATAAACTGCACAAGTACCCCCAATAGTCTGTAAACTCGCAAACACAAATTTACAGCTGTTCTGAAGATGGCGCAAAGCTCGTTTTATATGCAGAACAGGGATTTTATAAAATTACATGACTGCATATGAATACAAAGAGTAGGTGTGCAGAAAGAGCGAGTCTACTTCTATGTGATCTGTGTGTAAGTATTCCCTGGATCAGAATGAAGGCAGAGGAGCAATGTACTGTGCGCATACAAATTATAAAATCTGGGGATGGAGATTTTCACCAGTTCTAGGCAGGGCCGGCGCTACCATTAGGTGAACTAGGCAGGTGCCTAGAGCACTGGCCCTCTGTGGGTCCTGATTGCTACCGCTGTCACCCCTCACTGGGAGGTGCCACAGTGGCAATGCTTTTAAAATGGCACCAAAATGCCCCCAATGCAAAAGGAAGCGAAATTGGAAGTGGACAGAAGCAGGTATGGCATTGCAGCACCAGAGTTGAAGGTAATTCTGCTGCTTTGGTGCTGTTTTAAAAGTTTTGCCAGCACTGCATGGCCCGGTGAAGAATGACAGTAGTGGCAATGAGAGGAGGGCTGGAGTAGGGGGAACGCAAGGGATGAAGTCCGCCTAGGGCGCCTCATACCCCCGTAGCAGCCCTGGTTCTAGGGCTGGTGCAAGTGATCGCAACTTAGATTGACATGCGTATTTGGGCACTTACACTAGTATTTTATAAATAAAAGTAGGCGCCTACTTTTATTTATGAAATAGATTTAACATAGAAATGCAAATATGCACATTAACTAGGTGGAACTTTATATAATTATCTTCATAATGTTCGGAACTTTTATTTTTGCACACATGTGAAAATAGAAGCAGGCCAATATTTAAAAGAAGTTATACATTAACCAGCCACCAGTGAATGTGTAACTTTCCTATCCATGTATTTAAAAAAAAATACACATATGGAGGACAATTCAGACATGTGCGTCCCTGGGCCATCTGGATCTCCAGACATCCAGACGTCCCGGGGATGCACTTGATTCTGCTCCCGCAGGGGTTAGATGGCCCCACTGGAGCAGAATCACAGCATAAGGCCGGGATGACCAGAACGTGCTCTGATTTCAGGCACCCCGGATGTCCCAACACTTACCCGGCTAGAGCAGCTAGGCTCCTGCATGGAGCAGTGGTGGCATGGTGTCCTGTTGCCATACCACCATGGCTCCATGCAGGAGCTGCGATCCCCAGCCGACTGTCAAAATCTTCTTTCCCCATGGCCCAACCCCCAATTGGGCCTACCATGGACAGGGTCAGGCTGCGGGGAACACCTTGCACCCCCCTCACCTCACTTTCCATGCCCAGCGTCATCCTTTTGCGACGTCTAGGAGGATGTGCAAATGGCCAATCCCGGATGTACAGGGCTAACTTCTGAATTGGCCCTGTATGTCAAGGGTCCCCACCCACTCCCTGCCCTCACCCCTCCTCCGACCCACCCCCTCCCGCCCATAAACAGAGCTCCCCGTACAATGTGCCTGTACACGTTTGGAGCTCTGTCTGCAGGATCGGCACCCTGGTAATTAGTGGGAATGGATGTCCGAACTGGACATCCATCCCCATTAAATGCCCTCTGGAATCTACCCCATAATATCAGGCCATTTAAATTGCCAAATGGCCCAGTATTATCTGTATAAAAAAGGGGGGTGGAGGGCAGTAAAAAAAAATCAATTTAGTAGTGCTATTCAGCTGCAAAACAGATAATTTATACAATTGTAGTCAATGTTATTGGCACCCTTGCATTTTAGCTATGTTATATACAATATCTTGAGAAATATATGGAAATATTCCAACTGTATGTCATCAAAATATTTTAATAGCATGTTCAAAGGTATACAACAAAATAAAGATGTCTGTACAACATTGTTTTTTTGTACCAGACACAACAATGTGTGCCTTTGAGTCAATGTGACTCCTGGCAACTCAGTAGCTCCTGGGTTTTCTTGGCAGTGTAACTGGAAGTAGATTGTGAGGCCTTTCTTCTGAGGCAGTGGAAGGTTAAGTGACCTGCCCAAGGCCACAAGGAGTGCTACTGGGAATCAAGCCCTGGTTGCTTGGTTACCAAGCCAGTGCTCTAACCACTAGGCTACCCCTCCACTCTTGTGCAACACAGACGTAATCATTTTTGAGAAAAAAAACCCAAAATATGACCTGGACAGTATTAATGGCACCGTTCAATAATATTTGGTTGCACAACCCTTGACAGTGATTACAGCCTTCAAACATTTCTTGTAGCCTCTTTAAGATTTGTACATCTGCCTGCTGGTAGTTTCTCCCACTCATCTGCAATGTGTTCCAGCTCATGAATGTTTCCAGATTCCTTTTACCTCTTTCCACCACATCCTGGGAGGTTCTTGGCAGTTCCATGAGCAGAAAACTTCATAATAACATTGCAAACTTTGGACACAAGAATCCCAAGGTTTTTGGAGATGGCCTTGTACCTCTTTGAAGTATGCTGTTCGGTGATAATGCTTTTCTGACAGACTCAGGCAGCTCTTTTGGCTTCACCATTGTTAAAATGGAACAGGGAGTGGCCATTTTAAACATTACAGCCATCTTTCATTGGTTGATTCTAGTCATGTGAGTACTGACAATTGATCATAGGTGTGTCTAATTTTACTGCAATGGGAATGTGGTTCTTCTGTTCAAACTGATTTGAATTGTTTATAAGGTTGTCAATAATCATGTCCTATCAATTCCCAAAAAGACTGCTTGTTATCCCCACCTATATATTACAAACTACAAAAGGATAAACCAGTGCCCAAACTAATCATTTGATAAATCAAAGAATTTTTGTCGGATCATTTGCCATGAAAGAAATCACTTTCTTGTAGCAAATCCTCCTTTATCTATTTAAAAAGGGAATCAACCCTTACCACACACCAAGGGATAATATTACAAGTTACTGCTCAAGAACTGTCTATTTCGTACAGTCCAAACAACCGCATTACCACTTCCAAGAAAACGTTTTCTAACACAGCTACACAACGTTGCGTTTCAGGCCTCAGAAACTCCCAGCCCTTCTTCAAGCTCATTGCGTATCATAAACATCATCGCTCTACCCCTTCCTTTTATTGATCCAGATAACCCAAACACTGCATAGGCATTGGCTGTCTTCAAACCCGTTTAAGATAACCAATCCCCAACCTATATCAGACTCCACCAATCAAGAGCAAGATTCAAACCCTCCGGAGCTACTGACCGCAAATGATATATCCAAAATTGTTCTTGATATTGTAAACGGGATAAACGATCCCCCCCCCCCTCTAAGATATTCTGGGATATGATCCACAACATGCCAATTCAAATCCTGAAATGTATGGTTAAACTCATGACAATGAAGCGCCACCGGTGCTGACAAAACCTTAGAATTAATCTGAGAACGGTGCTCTTGCAGTCTTACCGGGTCAAAAGGGACGTGCTGCTTATCCCATCTCAAAGGAGCACCGCCCGATCGCCGGATTTGTGCTGTTGCACTATCCATATATTCAGTGCTGCAACCTATATGACTAGTGGTGCTAAATATAGGCACTGGTGCTTAAATTAATGCGATCACTGAGGCGGCTGAAAATCTGGCTGAAATTGTTCTTTGTCTGTATGGCCCACATTTCGAGTACAGTAGATAATTTGCACACTTGAAAATGGAGCCCTTGTACTTTAGGGTAAACATTTGATTTGCAGAAATTCCATCCTCCAGGATTACAGACAGGCCCTCTCCCCCCAAAACAGAAACCTCATTTATTGCCTCCTAGGTGGCCCCCAAATCTTGGGATATCATCTAGCATGCAAACCTTACCAGAGTAGGCAGGACCATACCAAACTAGAAAAGTGCCCTATGCAACTCATGCATCTAGCGCCCCCTCCCTCCCCAGTTGCACGCAAGAACTCGCTCTTATTGGGCTTTCTGGACACCCATTGATGAAATCGTTGCCCCTTCGGTACTTGCGCCTTGTGTGGCCACATGCTCGCACAGCCTTTGGCACGGTTCTGAGAGTAGGCGAAAGACTGTAAGGCTGTTTCAAATCTTTACTGGCCATGAGAACACTTTTCTAGTCCGCTAGTGCACCTATGTACTAGGCAATCTGAATGGAGAGTCAAAGAATGCAGTACACAGTGACTCACAGCTGCAGCCACAAGTGATGCTAATTTACCCCACTGCTCTTGACCCAATTTATAATGTGCCAATACAGTTTACCATAGGTGAGAAACCCAGTTCTAACTATGAGTTAGTGAAAATGTGAGAATGCACTTTCTAAATGACAGGAGTCTCATATGGCTGCAGATGTGTTCAATAGGAGTTACTGTTTCCATATTATTTCTCTTCTTTTACAATTTCTGCTTCATTTATTTGTATTTCTTCATCTATAGGAGGCTCTATAAAAAGATCCTAATCATGTGTCAAAGGTTTCTTGTAAAATTCAGTAAAACTGTACATGTGGTCTGAATGATGCAGTTATGATAAAAATCCATGCACATTGGTAATACAACTTGTCAATTTTGTTCATAAACCTGTCAATCTCACAGTCAGCATATATTTGAGAAATCTACTTCTGTAGTATAAAAAGGTGCTTTGTTAACACTGATGCAGTGTGTTCACAAACTACATTTCACAGTTCTTTTAGCAATTTACCATGAAAACAACAGATCTTTCTGCTGCTTTTGATACTGTTGACCACCTCCTCCTCCTCGACACCACCTCCTCCTCCTCGACACCTTCTCCTTTCTTGGTTTTAGGGACTGCTGTCCTGGTTCTCTTCACATCTCTCCAGTTGCTCTTTCAGTGTCTGTTCTGGTTGTTCCTCGTCTACTGGCATTCTTCTCTCAGTTGGTGTATCCCAAGGGTCTCTTCTGGGCCCTCTCCTTTTCTCTATCTATACCCAGTCCCTTGGTGCTCTTATTTCTTCCCATGGTCTTCAGTATCACTTTTATGCTGATGACGCTGACTCTCAAATCTATCCATCAACGTCTGACATCTCTCCTTCTCTCTAAGATCGAATCTCTGCCTGCTTTTCTGACATCATTGCCTGGATGTCTAACCGCTGGCTAAAATTAACATATCTAAAATTGAACTCCAAAATTTTCCACCTAAACCTTCCTCCCACCTCCCACCTTCCTCTGTTCTCTATCACTGTTGACAACACTCATCTTCTCCCTGTTTCCTCAGCCTGAAACCTCGGGGTCATCTTCGACTCCTTTCTTTCCGTCTCCGCTCATATACAACAGATAGCCAAAACCTGCCATTTCTTCCTCTACAACATTAACAAAATCTGCTCCTTTCTCTCTAGACACACTACTAAATCTCTTATCCATTCTTTAGTCACCTCGCGTCTGGACTATTATAACCTCCTCCTTGCTGGTCTCCATCGGTGTTATTGTTCTCCTCTTCTATCCATTCAGTACTCTGCTGCATGGCTAATTTTCCACCAGCCCTGATATATTCATATTATTTAACAATGCTTATACGATACTGCTTTTCACCCGGTCAAAGCAGTGTACATTCAGGTACGGTATATATTTCCTTTATCCCAGAAGGGCTCACAATCTATGTTTTTGTACCTGAGGCAACGGAGGGTTAAGTGGCTTGCCCAAGGCCACAAGGAACACCTGTGGGCCTAGAAACCCCAGTCCCTCCAGCCTGAGGTTGCTGTCCTCCAGCGGAATTCAAACCCCCGGCCCGAGGCAACTAGCCCTAATCACTAGGCTACTATTACTCCTCTTCTAAAATCTCTTCACTGGCTCGCCTTCTACTTCCATATCCAATTCAGACTTCTAACTCGTAAATGCATTTACTCCACTGCCCCTCATTCTTTCCTCTCTCCTTTCTCCCTACTCCCTCCTCTTGTGAACTCCGCTCCTCGGCTGGCTTTCTTCTACTGCCAGCTCCAGGCTTCAATTTCTTCATCTTGTTGCTCCTAATGCCTGGAACAAACTTACTGTTTCTTTACGTCAAGTCTCTTCTCTCCCCATCTTCAAATCCACTTTTGATTCTTAATTCCTTATTCTCCTTGTGTCTCTTTCCCCTTTTACTACTTGTTTCTTCTAACTTGTGCTGTCCATCTTGACTAGATTGTGAGCTCTTTGAGCAGGGACTGTCTTCTTTATGTGTTTGTGCAATGCTGCGTTTTCCTTGTAGCGCTATATAAATGATCAATAGTAGTAGTAGTAGATTGCCAGCTTTGTTATCCAAACAAAAGCCACGCTTTTCCTGTGATAATTGCTTTCCTCTCTGAAAAGCAGAATTGGACAGCTCCAGGGGCTTTAATTTATCAGTAGTCTTAGAGGAGTGGCAACAAATGATGGCTTCTATGATACTGGCTCATGCTATTCCCCAGTTCATTGGTAATCTAATTCTAATATAGACGTCTAGGCTGCTAATCTCCCATGCTAAGTGGTTCAGTCTGATCTGACAGAAGATTAATAAAACACTTAGAATTAGATTAAAAGAAAATCAGAATTTAAAATCAAATTAAAGATTAAAACAACCATGCTTTTAAATTTTTCCTATAAATGGAGGAGAGACTTTTTATCCTCACAGGTAATTTAGCCCATAATTCAGCTGCTTTGTAAGATTAATGTAAGTGTAAATCTTGTCTTACAACTAGTTCCTTTACTAGAAGGGAAAAGAAAGAATCCAGATGCCTGAAATCGCGTTGACTTTGTCATTAACATCAGTAATAAAAGAGAAGAAAACCAAAATGGAACAAAATCATAAAACAATTTATGCAGTAATCTAGCAATACTAAAACAGTGCTCTGTACTAAAACTCGAAAATGTTCATAAAAAAAAATCTACGGACTATCATCAAAGTGCAGCATGAAAAGACAACTCATTATAGTAATATTGAACTCAGACATTTTACACATTCAAGAAAAATGTAATGTTGAACATAAGATATGACATATTGGGTCAGACCAAGATCCATCAAGCCCAGTATCCTGTTTCCAACAGTGGCCAATCCAGGTCACAAGAACCTGGCAGGTTTTCCAAAAAACGCATACAGATTCCACAATGTTTGTCCTGGGGCAAGCAGTGGATTTCCTGGGACCTCTTTAATAATGATTCCTCCAGGAACTTGTCCAAATCATTTTTAAACCCAACTACACTAATAGCTTTTAGTACATCCTCCAGTAACGAATTCCAGAGTTTGATTACACGTTGAGTGACAAAATATTTTCTCTTTGTTGTTTTAAATGGGTTACATTGCATGTCCCCTAGTCTTTCTACTTCTTGATGGACTAAACAACTCATCTAAGTTTACCCATTCTACTCCATTGATTAATTTATAGACCTCCCCTCAGCCGTCTCTTTTCCAAGTTGAAGAGCCCTAATCTTTTAAATCTTTCCTAATAGGGATATCTTTCCATCCCTTTTACCATTTTGGTGGCTCTTCTCTGTACCTTTTCTAATTCCACTATATCCTTTTTAAGATATGGCGACCAGAATTACCCACAATATTCAAGGTGCGGTCGCGCCATGGTTACAGAGGCATTATAATATCCTTTGTTTTATTCTCCATTCCTTTCCTTATGATTCCTAGCATTCTATTTGCTTTCTTGGCCGCTGCTGCACACTGGGCAGAGAGTTTCAATGTATTATCCATGATGATGCGGAGATCTTCTTTTTTCTGGGTGGTGGTTGCTAATATGGAACCTTGCATCGTGTAACCATACTTTGAGTTGTTCTTTCCTAGGTGCATAACTTTACACTTGTCCACATTAAATTCCATCTGCCATTTGGATGTCCAGTCTTCCAATTTATCAAGGCCTTCTTGCAATTTTTCATAAGACTCTTGGGTTTTAACAACTTTGAATAATTTTGTGTCATCTGCAAATTTGAACACCTCACTAGTTATTCCCATGTATAGGTTATTAACCGAGGCACGGCGGACACGGTGCCCGTCTCCCTCGCCCACCCCCCCTACACACAATAAATCACAACACTCCAATATTGGCATAGCACCGGTCGCAGCTTTATTAACTTTAACAAACTTCAACAATAATTCCAAACAATACATTCCCGCCTCTACCTCAACAGTAATGACTCACCAGCTATGTGGGTAGCAAAGAGAGGTCATCGCTGTTGCCACTGCAGCAAGACTACTGCTATCAACCTACCACCCCTTCCTCCGGCTTCGCCATATTACTAGCAAAAGCCTCACCGGGGTTATCCGGGTCGGGGGTACCCCACCCCCGCCCAACTAATGGCTACGGCTCCGGACCCCGGAAACCTCCAGGATCCCGCCACCCACCCCCCAGCTGCGACAACCCAATCTCACCACCACACTCCCAATGAAGGGCGGGAGGGTAGGACGTCTGGTGCCTCCTGCCCTGCGCACCCGAATGCGAGGCGTGCCGGCTCCCGCTCCCTCTCCTCCCTCCCCCCTTGCTATACAACATCACTGATTGGCTCCCGCCGCCGCCGCTCAGCCGCGGTAGCCAATCCATTCATAAAATGCCGTCCTGTCCTCCCAGCATTCCTCTGGCCCCCGCGGCCTGAAGGGGGACGCCACGCGCCGCCGGCCCGGTTACTGCCGGCAGGCCAGGTACGTGGCCCTGCAGCCTATCTAATAACCGAGGCACGGCGGACACGGTGCCCGTCTCCCTCGCCCACCCCCCCTACCCACAATAAATCACAACACTCCAATATTGGCATAGCACCGGTCGCAGCTTTATTAACTTTAACAAACTTCAACAATAATTCCAAACAATACATTCCCGCCTCTACCTCAACAGTAATGACTCACCAGCCATGTGGGTAGCAAAGTGAGGTCATCGCTGTTGCCACCGCAGCGAGGCTACTGCTATCAACTTACCACCCCTTCCTCCGGCTTCGCCATATTACTAGCAAAAGCCTCACCGGGGTTATCCGGGTCGGGGTTACCCCACCCCTACCCAACTAATGGCTATGGCTCCGGACCCCGGAAACCTCCGGGATCCCGCCACCGGTTCAGGCGATCCCAAATCGCTGAACCCCCCCCCCCCCAAGCTGCGACCAGTGCACCTGCCACCTAGCACCACTTCCACAGCCTCTCGCCAGTCATTAAGGAGCAAATCCCACCCAACCGGGGATAAATGCACCCCATCCTGCCGGTATAAACCTGCACAGGAAACTTCCACCCAGGGATGCTGTATTTGAATACCCCCATGCTCCACCACCCAACGCCCAATCTGGCGATTAATCTTAGGCAACCCACGAGACCATCGCCGCTGGTCCCCACAGGCCGGCCGTGGAATAATATCCGACCAACATAACTGTACATCAGGAAACATTTGCAACACTTCGCTCATATCCCATTTTGCCGCTCGAATCAGCTGCTTACAAGTCCACGAGCCCAGATCATTGCCCCCGGGATGTATCAGCATCAACTGCGGCCACTCCTTTGCATGCCCATGGTGTCGCAGCAAAGGCAGGAGCTGCATCCAATGCAGCCTCCTCTCACCCAGCCATAAGACCACCAGCCCCTCCGGGTTCATCCCGAGTTTAGGCCCCATCGGCCGTACCATTGCTCGTCGCTCAGCACAGTGCACAAAAGAGTAGCCAATCAACCAGCAGGTCCCAGGACGCCGCTCCCCATCTGAAACGCAAAACAACAGTTAGCACCCCCCCAAAACCCCTTCTGCCCCATCACAAATGCACCTAACCCTGAAAGGCCTGCGAACACCATCGGCCAATCCGCTGAATCTCGCCTTGCGGCAACCCCTCCGCCACGGCACTGGTAGCGGCACTAATCCGAAAGGAATGCGGAGCAAACCCAGCAGGCTCTACCCTTATCCTCATCAAAGCCAAGCACAGGACCGCCACAAACTGAAAAAATGCGTCAGCGGACTAAAGTCTTCATGCAAGAAACTGCCCACCTAGCCTCTGGGCGCACCCTCAAATAATCCCTCACTGACGCTACCGGACAAGTCAGGGGATTCCCTATCGCTCCGAGCACCACCCACTGACCACGTCAATGCTGGTTTGTTTTGGACCTAGACAGCAATGTCTGCAGCTCCCGGTCCCCCAAATACACGTGCTTCCTCCCCAAACCCTGCGCTACGCGGCGTGAACCCGCCACTAGCTCCCCGACTCGGAAGGTCCCAAAAAATGCCCAGCAGAACACCACCCGAAACAGCCAAGCCTCATAAAAGGAGGACGCGACCGATGGCAACGCCGCAGAAATAAGTATCAGCAGCTCGTGCGTAATGGGCCACTGACCATCCCGCGGAGTCGGCTGGGAGCACTCCCACCCATGCAACAACCTCCGTGTCAGGAAACCCCCTACCCTGGCAACCCCAGCCCACCGCCCGCGCAAAAAGGAAAAACCCTGTCAAGCGCGCATGCACCGAGGCGGTAGACACCCCCTGGGCCTTTGCCGCGATCACATACTCAGCCATTAAGTGGTCGGGCACATGCCCTTCCCTCCACCCCCGAGTCACCAGAAAGCTGACCACGTCATCGCTGCCGCGCTGATATTTTGTCCATGTCCCCCGGTGCCACCGAGCGCTGCAGCAGCTTCGGCATCTCCACCGGCCAAGCTGCCATAAGTACTCCGGGACCCGTGCGCCCTCGGCGTCTGCTGCTGGCGCCAATGTCCGAAACTGCTCCCACTTAAAACGAGAAAGAGCATCCGCAATACGGTTATTGCTACCCGGAATATGGCGAGCCCTAACCACTACATTCAACCGCAAGCAAGCCAAAACCACCCTCAACAAAGCTGCCACCTGTAGACAACGCGGCGTATAATTATTTATCCTACTAACCACTGCCTCATTGTCACACCACCACACTACTCGCCGATTATGCAACCGATGAGGCCACAGTTCCAAAACATTCGCCGCCAACCCTTCGTCCCGCCAAGCCTGAGGCCAGGACGCCGCATAACATGACCCCCCAAAATAATTACCTAAGCCCCCACTTCCGGCGGCATCTGTGAACAGCTGCAAAATCCACAGAAGAAATCACCGCCTCCAGCAATACCGACGTGCCATTGAATTCCCGCAAGAACACATCCCACACCCCTAAATCAGCCCAGAGACTCCGCGTCAGCCTGATCCGATGATAAGGCTTTTCCACGCCTGCCGTAGTTGCCGCCAAGCGCCGCAGGGACACCCTGCCCATTGGGATCACCCTGCAAGCAAAATTCAGAGAACCGATTAAGGCCTGTAACCCATTCAATATGATTTACACGATCCCAGCACGTCAGCCACCAGCAACCGCAACTGCACTATCTTCGCTACCGGCAATCTCGCCACCAGAGCCACTGTAACCAACTGTATACCCAAAAAGGTGATGGGCGTAGCCGGACCCTCCGTTTGTCCCCTACCAGTGGCACCCCCCACTCCCCCGCTAAAGTTACAAAGCCGTCCAACAACGTCTGCTATTGTAACGTCTGAGTCTCCCCCACCAACAAAAAATCATCTAAAATAATGCACGACATTCGCATAACCCATCTTTTTAACCAATGCCCAATGCCAAAAGGTGCTGAACATCTTGAAGTAGGCACATGAGATCGAGCAGCCCATCGGCATACATTTGTCAAAATACCAGCCCCCTCAAAACAAAATCCCAACCACCGGAAAGCCAAAGGGTGCACCAGCAGCAGCCGAAATGCCGATTCAACATCCAGTTTTGCCATCAGGCTCCCCACTCCGCAGCGACGCACAGGTCTACCGTGGTGTCAAAGGAAGCATAACGCACCGAGCACCACTGTTAGGGAATCCTGTCGTTAACCGACGACCCTGCAGGGAATGACAGGTTATGAATCAACCTGAACTTCCCCGGCTCCCTTTTTTGGAACAATACCCAAGGGGGACACTCTCATATCTGGAAACGGCTGACACGAAAATGGACCAGCCAGCCGGTCCAATTCGCGCTACTTTTGCAACTTAGCCCGGACCACCTGGGGTAATCGGCACACTGAAGCTGCATTGTTCACCCGCACTGACCCAACCGCCCCTATCACCGGAATACGGAACCCATCCCTAAAACCCTCCTCCAGCATCCCCCGCCGCGGATAACGCTGGAGTCAAGACCGCATAGCCTCCAGCCGAATTGGCGTGGAAGCTCGCTCCCCCAAATCCACACTACTTGGGAGCCGTACATTTGAGGGCAGAATGCCCCCCCCCCCCCACAGATGGAACAGGCATGACGAAACTTACAATCGGGAAAGGGGCACGACGACTTGTTAAATCACCAGCAAAGGTCTCCGCAACCCGCACTTCCCGCCCTTGTGAACCAAACACCCCTGCCCGACAGGAACGCCCCCTAGCCACCGAACCTGCCCCCACCCCTTTCGCACCCCCTTGCCCCCCAGGCCCCCAGCGTCTCTGACCCTGGCAGCCATTGGGGTCGACCACAAATTCATGTCCTGCGTCCCCCAGGACAACAGCTGATTTTCTTCCCTCTTGTCGCGGAACCTTTCATCATAGTCAAGCCAAGCCCAACCTTCATGTGTCTGCGCGGCTTCCAAACTCGAATCAGCATACGCCAGCAACATCCCATACTGCTCTGGGTACTGATGACCCCACACGCTGGCCAAGCGTAAGAAAGCCCTCGTCCAATTCACCACGTTACAGACAACTCGCTTGATCCTGCCCACCTTTTCATCTGCCTTCGCTTCTTACGGCTCTCACCTGATCGCTGCCGCCCCTCCAACAAACGGAAGATGTCAATGTACTTCCTCTTCCTGATTTCTCTGCACAACGCCCGCGAACCCCTTCCCACAGCTCCGAAAAGGACGCCAGTGTCAGAACTGACCCGCCTCCTCCCACCCCAAGGGTCTTAGCAACCGCCGCCCGCCCCACCGAATCCTCTCCCGAAGACTCCGTCGACGATCCACTGGAAGAAGAAGACGAAGTCTCGTCCCTGCGATACCTCTGACAAGAATGCTTACGCTGCCTCCACGCCTTACTCCCAACAGCAACATTCGGTCCCCCCCACGCCCCCCCCCACAGTTAACTCACCTGTCCGCTCCGCCGCATCGCTGGCCTCAGGTGCAATTGCTATCTGTTCCGAGGGTATCACCGGCTCTGAGTCGCTGCGACGCTCCTCTACACACTCAACCCCCGCTGCCAATCCTGGAGATGGTCTTGTTGACCCGGTCGTCACACCTCCCGAACTCCCCGGACCAAATCCTCCCGGTAAACACCAAACCGCCGAAGCCTGCGAAGGAAGACAAGGAAGAACGGGGGCGGGGGGGGGGGCAGCCCCTGACCAGGAGGGCTGCCAGGCCCCCAACCAATCCGTCCTGGATGCGCCCGCTTCCACCTCTCCAGTAATCCCAGGCCGTAGGCCACGGGGCCGGGCAGAACCCCCCCCCGCCCGACCGCCCCAAAACCCACGCCCTGGCTGAACTGCCCCGCAGGAAGTATCAGTAAGCCCCCCACGGACCCCCCCAAATCCCTACTCCGCCCCCACCAAGACTGTAACCCCCGCTCCCCTCCCCCTGCCATGCCCACAGGCTGAGCAGCCGCTAAGTTACTGTACACTCGCCCGGGGAACCCTTCAGCTGACCCTACTTTCCCAGCACCCCGGGTCTCAGCAGCACCTGCGTGCCCCCTGCCCCCCGCGGGTGCCCTCATCTCTGCCCCTCTCCATCCACGGGATTCCACGGACCACACCGCCTCTCACCCTCCTTTTTTCCCCTCATCCCCACCTCACAGGGCACCACTCTCCCCCCGGGCAAGCCTGGTAGAGGATGGCCTGGAGCCCACATACCTCCTACCCCCCCTCCTGCCAGACCCCGCGGGCATCCCAACTCACCCGTTTCGCACCATCGCACCACGTGCTCAGGACCGACTGCCCTCAACTCACCCGCAAGAATGCAGAGCTCCGCGGCACCACCGAACACTGCACCACCGGCCGGATCAGGCCGCACAACGGCAGCTGCACGAAGCCACGATCGCCGGTACAGACAAGGCAGCAAGATTTAAAAGCACACCGCCGCCACACGTCTGGTGCCTCCTGCCCTGCGCACCCGAATGCGAGGTGCGCCGGCTCCCGCTCCCTCTCCTCCCTCCCCCCTTGCTATACAACATCACTGATTGGCTCCCGCCGCCGCCGCTCAGCCGCGGGAGCCAATCCATTCATAAAATGCCATCTTGTCCTCCCAGCATTCCTCCGGCCCCTGCGGCCCGAAGGGGACGCCACGCGCCGCCGGCCCGGTTACTGCCGGCCGGCCAGGTACGTGGCCCTGCGGCCTATCTAATTATGAATATGTTAAAAAGCAACAGGCCCAGCACAGATCCCTCGGGTACTCCACTATTTACCTCCATTGAGAAAACTGGCCATTTAGCCCTACTCTCTGCTTTCTATCTTTTTTTTTTTTTTAATATTTATTTTGCATTTTCTTGAATACAATAAGCAACAAGAAACAACTGTAATTACAGCAACTCCAAAGATTGAAAAAAACAATTCAAGAAATAAATGAAACACATAACCGAAACCACATTAAAGAAGGAAAGAGAGCCTTCAAAAGAACAAAAATAAATTACAAGAAAAAAGGAGACTGGAAAAAAAAATCCAGTCTCCACATAAGGAAGCCATAACCATCCCACCCAATTAGGGTTACAGCACTAGGGGCTTCTTTTTTTCTCAAATTTCCCTGCCGTTGTCTAATAACTTTTGAGGAACAGAATTATGTCTTTTCGGATGTGATTCAGCTCCAGAAATTTTTGTCTGATAAGGAAAATGTGGGGAATTAATTGGGTGCTTTCTATCTTTTAACCAGTTCTTGATCCACAAAGTACACTGCCTTCAATCCCATGACTTTTTAATTTCACCGAGGGACCATGTCAAAGGTTTTCTGAAAATGCAGATACACTATATCAACTGGCTCACCTTTGTCTACCTATTTATTCACACCTTCAAAAAATGTAGCAGACTGGGGAAGCAATGGGGGAAATACACAGACTGCTTTGATCTGCTTTGGGTGGGATGAATGGGCATGCTGTGTGTATGTGGGGGTCATTGAGAGAGGGCCTTGCTGTCTGTGTATGCTCAAACAATTAAACCAAATGACACAGGAGGATATAAACACATGTATCCACAATCAGGAAATCCTATATTTTTCCAACAGTTTCAGGCTCACTTAGGTTTAGTTAAGTTGTAGTGAGCCTGAAAATTGTTAGGAAGTTACAGGATTTCCTAATTGTGGATATGTGTATGAGTGTGTGTGTGCATGCAGTGGAGAGCAGGGTTTGCTGACTGTAGGGGTGTGTGGGTGGCAGAGAGAAGGGCTAGAGTTCCCAGCCAGCTGATATTTGACTTGCCTGGCTGGTGTTCTTAATGGGAAGTCGGCAGTTTGCAGAACCAGAAAACTAGACAACGTTCTCCCCCCCCCCCAACTGATCTTTTACTTTTTGACAAGAGTCTCTTCTGAAGACTCTGAGGCTTGGGAGAGGAGCACATCCATCCCTGGCCCTCTCTGCCTTCCTAAGTATGTTGGTTGAACAATGTTACATGATGATAGCACTTGGAACAGGGTGGTAACCCGAAACGTGCACTTCGTGCCTGGTTCTTCAGGATTTGGGATCTTGGAAGCAGCTAAGTAGCTGGGACTTTATCTTTTGGTGTTTGTTATAGGATTCACACATTTTAAAAGGATGAAACCGAGTGGAGGACATGAATTATAATGCTTGTCCCTTTCCGGCAACATCCGACATTTATTAGTTGAGTTTCACAAAGGGGATATAGTATTTGGTATCTTTGGGCTTTATTAGGTGATCGCTATTTATGGGGCTTTATTGAGTAATTTCCTAAGTATGTGGCAGGAGCAGGGACAGCCTGGGGGAACTACACAGAGAAGTGGTGGCAGCAGCACCTCAAAACAGGAGTAAATCGAGAGCAGTAGCATTGATTTGGTTAGATTTCGTTTGGTGTGCCATGAGGATCAAATAAACTTGAAAACATGCCCTGAAATAACAAAAGGTTGAGAAACACTGCCTTACTCCAGGACTGTACCAAGTCAGAAATGCCCCCTGTGCGACTAACACATCTGGTGCCCCCTCCCCCCAGGCCACATTCAGTAACTCACTCTTTTGGAGCTTTCTAGAAGCCCGGTGAGGTTATCGGTGCCCCTTATGTACTTTGCACCCTGTGTGGCTGCACTGCTTGCACAACCCTTAGTACGGCCTTACCTTAACCCTCTGTTGCCTCAGGTTCATACAGACTGTAAACCATCCAAAGACAGGAAAGCTACCTACTGTACCTGAATAGAACTCACATTGAGCTCCTACTGAAAAAGGCATCAGCGAAATCCAAAATCCCTTCCCTTTATTTGCAGGGATTTGGATTGGTATGAACCCAGCACATGGTGACTGCGTGTAGTTGATCAATTTTCTAGGGTTTATGGAGAAATGTAACTTTATCCACAGATTTTATATAGATAAATTTTCCTGTCAGGCAAGGTAGCACAACATATTTCCATCTCATGATGGAATTAGAAACTAGGCAGATTTCCTCTCACACCTATTGCAAGGCTGATAAGACCCAGCAAGAAAGAAAGAGAATCCACAATCTGCTATACCTGACTCTGCTTCACAGCAAAGCCTGAGAGGATGTGAGGGGGAGGAACTTTTGGAATCTTCTGAGTTCCGAGGATGCTCATGTTACCCATTGAAAGGAACTGGGAGGTTGTTGAAATTACATCAAATGGAGCCACATCAAAGAGATTCATTAAAGGCACTGATACTTTGAATGAAATAGAAAGGACTTTTTTTTGAAGACTAGGTTGAAGTAATATTAGTACAAAAAAAGAAAACAGTAATAGCAAACAAAAGCTATTTCACAAGGACAGTATGTTCATTCTCTTCTTGACCTCCACCCCTTACCTTATGAGACTTTCACTATCGGAGGAACCATTAATTTCATTTCATGTATTAGATATTTTACTTGCCCTTACAAAAATGCCCAAGGTTGGGTACTTAAAAATCAATACAACTTGAACTAAGTACAAAATATACATAACAGCAAACATAGTGAAACAGTTAAGAGGAAACAGTGCAAACTACAGAAACATTCAGGCCTCCTGGACTACCATTGGAAACAATGGAGAAAGGTGAATAGTGGACTACCCCAGGGATCTGTGCTGGCTCCGCTGCTTTTTAACATATTCATAAATGATCTGGAAATGGGAATAACGAGTGAGGTTATCAAATTTGCAGATGCCACAAAACTATTCAAAGTTGTTAAAACCCATGAGGATTGTAGAAAATTGCAAGAGGTTCTTAATAAATTGGAAGACTGGGCATCCAAATGGCAGATGAAATTTAATGTGGACAAGTGCAAAGTTATGCACCTAGGAAACAAATAAAACAAAGGATATTATAATGCCTCTGTATCGTTCCATGGTTCGACCGCACCTTGAATATTGTGTGCAATTCTGGTCGATGTATCTTAAAAAGGATATACATGTAGAGTTTTTATTTTATTTATTTATTACAAGTTCTTATATACCGCACTATTCGGCATCAGCGCGGTTTACATTATAACATAAAGACCATAACAACAAGCTGTTTGGTTTACATCGAACAGGAGTACAAACTTGGAGAATCGGGGTAAACTATATACAAGAGATAATTACATAGAACAGAATAGAGTCTTAATAATATCAAGAACGGCATGGTGTGTTCATGAGTGGGTCACTTCCTCTGGTTCAATTGCTGGTAGGGTAGTATTGAAGGAAGAGGTGGTATTTGAGTGCCTTCCTGAACTGGAGTAGGTCAGTAATGGCCCTTATGTCGGAGGGTAGAGCGTTCCAGCATTTGGGTACATAGAAACTGAAGGCTCTGTTTGAGGTTGTCATGTTGCACTTTGTCAACGCCTTCGAGGTTGTCAGTAGGTTTACGGCTGATGTTCTTCTGGATCTGTTGGGGGGTACTGTGTGAATCAGATCTGTGAGTGAGGAGGATGAGATACCCTTGATTGCCTTGAATGATAGGACTAGGGTTTTAAAGATGATCCTCCCATGGATGGGGAGCCAGTGAAGCTGTTTAAGAATGGGAGTTACGTGGTCGCTTCTGGAGGCTCCGTAGAGGACTCTTGCTGCGGCATTCATGGCCATCTGTAATGGGCTAAGAGTGGATTGAGGGAGACCTTGTAATATGGCATTTGCAAAGTCGAAGTGTGGCAGGATTAGTGCTTGGTATATGGTTCGGAAGTCATCAGGGTCCAACATGGAGCGCATATGCCTAAGCGAGCGTATTTTGAAGTATACAGCTTTGACTATGTTATTTATGTGATGTTTCATATCCAGACGTTGGTCCAATGTAACTCCAAGGTATCTTATTGTTTCTTTAGCTTGTAGGTCAGCTTCCTTGACACTGACGTGGGCTGGAGGGGTGAAGTTGGGGTCTTTGGAGATGAAGAGCACCTCTGTTTTTTTATGTTGAATGCGAAGGTTTTGTGATTGGAGCCACTCTGAGACCGAATTGAGGCAGTCTACCAACGGTGCCAGGTCTAATTGAGTTGTGGAGAAAGGCATATATAAGAGAATGTCATCTGCGTATATCAAGCAGTTGACTTTGAAAGATCTTATGATGTCGCAGATGGGCTGCATGTATATGTTAAATAGTAGGGAAGACAATGAGGAACCTTGAGGCACACCTTGCTTTTGATGGAAGCGTTTTGACTCTTCTGTACCGGACTTCACATATTGCCATCTACCATCCAGGTAAGAGTTGCACCATTCTAATGCACTGTTGCAGATACCTTTCTCTTTCAGTCGTCCGAGGAGAATTTCGTGGCTTACTGAGTCGAACGCCGCAGCGATGTCTAAGAAGACGAGTACAAATCCTTGTCGGATGTTGTTAATGCCTGTGATAATGTCGTTGAATAGGTTCGTGAGAAGGGTCTCGACCCCATGATATTCTCTGAACCCATGTTGGCAGTGATCTAGGGGCGCTGTGGTGTCTATATGATCTTGGATTTGCCGTTGTGCCTCCTTCTCAATTATCTTGGCTAAGAGGGGAATGCTAGCTATAGGCCTATAAGATTCGACCTTTTGCGGGTCTAGCTTGGGGTTTTTCAAAAGTGGCCTGATGGAAGTCTGCTTGAGTGCTGCAGGGAAGTACCCTGTTGTGAATGAGAGGTTCATTAGATTTGCAATGAAGGGGCTGAACGCACAACGTAGCTCCTTAATCCAAAAAGCTGGGCATGGGTCCGTTTGTGCAGTGGAGGTATTGAGAGATGCTATGGTGTCCTCGATGCATTTAGTGGATGGTGTAGAGAAGTTATTTAGTGGGGTTGCATTCGTTGGTTCTTGGAACGGGACTGTTGACACCTTGTTAGTTTGCACTAACTTGGATTGCATGTAGTCAGCGAATTTCTGTGGATGAATCTCACTGTGTTGTTCGGGAGAAGGTTCCTTTGAGAGGGATTTGACCAGGTTGAAGAGGTCACGTGGTTTATTCAGTGATCTCTTTAGGGTGTCTGTGTGATATTGTTTCATTGTGGTTGTGATTGCTTCACGGTGTGTGGAGAGGTGAGTACGGTAGGCGGTCTGATCTTCAGTGGAAAGTGATCTGCGCCAGCGGCGTTCCAGTCTGCGGAGTTGAGTCAGAGAGGCTCGCAATTCAGGAGAGAACCATGGGGCGGTGCTTCTTTTTCTCCTCTTTGTGTTATTGGAAATTGGAGGTTGTGATATGGCATGCAGATTGGAGTTCCAGGAGGTGATTAGTTCGTCGAGGTCTGGTGTGGTTTTGTTGAGGAGTGATTGGGTCTCAGCCAAGATGTGTTCTCTGTTAAATGGTCTAAATCTTCTTGTGGGCGTCCGTGATGTGCTGTGCATGTTTTGGCTTCTGTGCAGCTTCTCATTGATGATGGGGATCTGGAAAATGATCAGTTTGTGGTCTGACCAGGGTACATCAACGATTGATATTGGTAGGTTGTGGTTTTGTTGAATGACTGTCTGAGGAGCAAATACCAAATCCAGAATGTTTCCCTTTATATGAGTGGGTTTATTGATAATTTGCTTGAGTCCCAGGTCTTCCATAGCACCAAGGAAGGTAATTGCGTGGTTTTGGGATAACGATGGGAGATTGAAGTCACCCATTATCCAATTTGGTTTATTGGGATTGAGGGTGCTGGCAGTAAGGTCAATAATGGTTGGGAGGTCATCTGGAGACGTGGACGGTGTCCTGTATAAGAGGTTGAGGGAGATTTGCTGGTTTGTAATGGAGAGTATGTCTAGATTGCTTGAGCTAGAGGAATCTGTTATGTGGAAGTTAAGGTCCGATTTGGAGACTATGAGCACCCCTCCTCCTTTTTTGTTTTCTCTATGTCTTGTGTGTATGGCGAAATTGGGTGGTAGAAGTTGGTTGATGAGAACATTATCTTCAGCTGATAGCCAGGTTTCTGTGATCATGAGTATCTCTAGGTCATAGCGGGAAATTGTTTCAAGAACCACAGGCCACTTTTTGCGAATAGAACGCGCATTTATGATGGCACATCTTAGGGGTCGGTAGTTCGGAGGTTCTTCCTGGGTGGGTGTATTGGGCAGCTGGAGTGCTATGTGTATCAAATGGGAGCGGCGTGTGTAGGTGTCATTTCCTGGGTGGGAGTATGGAGGTCCAGACCACCTTTTTCCATGGCTATTTAAGATGGGGATATTTCCATGAGATATGTAAAGGGCTTGGGAGGTTCCAAGCCAGTGAGTCAGTAGGAAAAAGCTGATAAGGGCGAAGAGCTGGAGGGCCATTTTGCGAGTTCCTGTTGTGTGCGAAGTACTGTAGATATACTGCAGTATAGTGCAATAGCAGGACAGAGAGTACGGTAGTGAGACACAAAACAGTATGGCAATGGACAACGGTATATGATGCTACTGACAACAGTATAAGAAGCTATTGACCGTGTTATATAGTCTACTGACAACAGTATGAGTACTATCAACAATGTTATACAGTATAAGAAGCTATTGACAGTGTTATATAGGCTATTGACAATGGTATAGGTACTATCAACAAAGTTATATAGGCTACTGACAACAGTATATGAGGCTACAGATCATAGGATATGTGTGACCATAGGAGAATATTGATATTGGCTTAGATGGGTGTGCTGGAAGACTCATTTTAGCCAGTGTTTTAGAAGTGGTATACTTGCTGTGATCGGTAGGTGGCTTGGTTCAGTGTGAGAGCGAGGTCTGCCATGGGTGCGCTCCAGCTGGAGGTTTGAAGAAGACGGAGATCTTTTCAGATGATGTTGATGATGTTAGTTTCAAGCCCGCCGGGCAGTCGGGATACTGCTGTGCTTATACGGGTTATCATAAATGACAGTCTATTTAGAGAATAGCTGGACTTGAGAGTGGCTGCTGGTTTTCGTTATGTTGCAGATTTCTTCATGGACTGTGATCAGCATAAACAATGGAGACGGTAACGATGACTGTAGTTGTGGACAAAGGGCTGTCTCGGTGCGGCGTCGTTTCTTTTCTATAGGCCTCTGTGACCTCAAACACAATGGCTTCTTGCACTTTGCTCAGCACTGATACGTGCCCCGCCTAAGGGCCACGCCAAAGGGCCCTCTGGCGAGGCCCTCAGGCGCGGGCCCGACCAGGCGCGGGCCCGCCTGGCAGCGGCTCCCTTTTAGAGTTATTTGAAAAGGTACAGAGAAGAGCCACCAAAATGGTAAAGGGGATGGAAGGATATCCCTATGAAGAAAGGCTAAAATGTTTAGGGCTCTTCAACCTAGAAATGAGATGACTGAGGGGAGATATGATAGAGGTCTATAAATTAATGAATGGAGTGGAACGGGTAAATGTAGATCGATTGTTTACGTCATCAGAATATAGAAAGATGAGGAGACATGCAATGAAGCTACAGGGTAACCTATTTAATAATAGAAAATATTTTTTCACTCAACATTTAATCAAACTGCAATTTGTTACCGGAGGATGTAGTAAATGTTGTTAGCGTAGCTGGGTTTAAAAAAGGTTTGGACAAGTTCCTGAAGGAAAGGTCCATGAACCATTATTAAAAGGGATCCTGGGATATCATTGCTTGACCCAATACAAGCACTGAGGAACCTGTGTCTTTTGGGGAAACTAAAGCCCAATCGATCTTATCGTTCAGCCCGTCTGGGTCCAATGTATGCAAGGAATAAATCCACTTCTGTTCTTTCTGAAGCAATTGAAGTCCTCTATTGCCCCGACGGATATTAGAGGGCACAACCTCCAAAACGGTACAGCGTACATCTTCAAATGTATGGGAGAACATAGTCCAATGTAGCACCAAGGGGGTTTCTAGGTGAGCTTTAGTCAAACTATATTTATGCTCAGACAGTCTAGTACGAAGAGGACGGGTCGTTTTCGGGGCAATAGAGGACTTCAATTGCTTCAGAAAGAACAGAAGTGGATTTATTCCTTGCATACATTGGACCCAGACGGGCTGAACGATAAGATCGATTGGGCTTTATTTTTTTAAAGCGGATACTTTTTATAAAGATGCAGTGTAAAATCTTTTTTGGCTATTGCAGTTCCTATCTACCCTTCCCTTGGCTATATTTATTATTGTTAGTAAAAGTGTATGTTTAGTGTTTTATAAAGTTGACAACCAGAAGAGCTCCGTCACTCGTGGCACCTGCACTATGGAACTCACTATCTGAACTAATGAGAACCACAAAAGACATCAACAACTTTCGGAAGTCCGCGCAATTTCGCTACGAGCAGCTTGCATACATGCCCGTATGGGGCGTTCACTCTTCTTAGGAGCCCCCTCCGGCCACATACCTAACAAACATAATCCCAGATCCAACCCGATGACCCCCCCAAAGAGCCTGTTTATTTGTTTCCCCACTGCCCTCCAATAAGTCTGAACCTGCGGGCACTCCCACCAGATATGAATGAAAGACCCCCCCCCCCCCCACAGTGTCTCCAACATCTGTCAGATACACCCGGAAACATCCTGTGCAACCGCACTGGTAAATAGTACCAGCGGTATAAAAGCTTATAATGTTGATGTTGAAGATGCTTCTCTTCACTGAACATTATGGACTCTCCCAAAGCTCATAACCAACCACAGTCAGCCAATGCCCCCCCCACTTGTATTATTGTTATCTGCAACCTTACCGTTTACCCCCCCCTCCTTATTATCTTCTTAGAATGTACCTAACCTCACTCTAAACCACTTTGATTGAAGGAAAAGATGGTATATAAAACTGGATAAATTAATTAATAAATAAAATAAATAGAACCGCTGCACTAGGTCCCCCATAGAAGGCCCACGCTGCTCCCGAGCCTTTCCCCAAACCCATAGCTATCCAATGCAGCAAACAAGAAGTCCCAATTCACCCCGTCAAAGGCTTTTTCAATGTCAAAGCTGAGCAGCAAGGAGGGGATGTAGTGGGACTGCACCCAATCAAGTGAGGTCACCACCTGCTGCACATGCCGGATACCATATCGGCTCTGCACAAATCCCACCTGATGTTCCACACCAAGTCAGGGGTACACACAGCCAACCAGTCTGCCAAGATCTTAGAATAAAGCTTGATATCACAGTTCAGCAGGCTGTGAGAATGGTACGAAGCCATGTCCAAGAGGTCCTTCCCAGGCTTCAAGATTAATATAATGTGTGTCTCAGTCATCGTCGGGGAAACTCGCCCCATTTGCATCATACAATTATAGAGTTTCTCCAAAACGGGAAAATGCTTCCCCTAAAGGTTTAAAGAACTCCCCATTATACCCATTGGGCCCTGGTGTCTTAAAGTGCGGGGTCCGCTTGATCTCCCTGACCACCTCTTCCAATGCGATAGGGACATCCAGCCGCTCCCACAGCTCAGCACTGAAGCACGGAAGTCCCCGCTCCTGCAGGTACTCCACCACTCCCTCCTCTCCCCCTCCATCGTCCCATACAGACTCTCCAGGAAGGTCAGGAACTCCTTCCCAATAGCTTCCTCAGAGTTCATGAGCCCTCTGTCCCGCCAGCGCACCACTGTGATATGAGAAGTCCCTCGCCCCATCTGAGTCAACTGCCCCAACAAGTGCCCCATAGCGAAAGAACTTATACCGGTAGTAAAACGGACTTTTCAGTCCTTTGGTGCAAGAGAGTATTTAATGCCATCAGGGTCACCACAAACTACTCGTGGGCTTCCCGGGAGTGCTGGTGCACTGCCCGCTGCTGGTCCTTGCAAAGCTGGTTTTCCAACTACAGCACCCTCCGATCTATCTCATGCTGCTTATGCACACTGTACTCCAGGATAATGCCCTCTCAAAACTCTCTCTGCTGTTTCCCAGAATAACACATCTTCCTGGTGCTGACCATTAAATTCCATATATTCACTCCACTTCTGCAGCAAAAACTCCCAGAAATCCATATCCTCATACAGGGCCAGGGGGAATCTCCACCACCTCCCTGCTGCTGCCTGCTCCCCTCCCAGATCAATCTGAACCAAAGCATGATCATCAGACACTTCAATTGGGCTGATCACAGCCTCCTGCACATGGGAAAACAGTGTCTGAGAAACCAACACATAATCAATACGAGACTGAGTGGCAGGGGCCTTCGACACATGGGTGTAATCCTGCTCTTTTGGGTGTAACACCCACCAAACGTCCAGGTGCTCACAAACCAAGGGGACACCGTGTCGGGGATCCCCTTGTGCATAGCCCACTGGCCCAATTGCGGGGCCACCACCCCATTAAAATCTCCCCCAATCAACAGATTTGCATCCCCCCAGTTCTGCAGGGCCTTAAGAATGCGCTTATAAAATTCCCTATCACATAAACTGGGGGCATACAAGCTGCACAACACCAAGCTTTGCTCCTAAAAATCTCCAGCCAAGAAACAGGTGCTGCCTTCTGTTGCGTCCAGACCTATCGGGGTCCCATCCAACCACTCTGGCAGAGCTCTTCCCAGTAGACCCAGGCAGGCTCACAGGGATGCTGCTGGAGAAGCTGGCTCACACTGCTGCACAAAAGCCGTGGCCTGCTGGGGCATCCTAAATGAACGCAATGGTAGACTCAAAGGCGGGCAGGATAGAGCAGCACAAAACAAATCTTTATTTCATGGAACCTGGTGAAAACACTTAGCGGAGCATGGGGATGATGAATCGTCCTGAAACAAAGGATTTTCTTGTCCTGATACATCAGGGAGCCCACCCCTCAGAGGGCCTGCAAGATCTTTTGCTTGTGCACAAAGTTCAATCACTGTTTGTACACCTCTGTTTCCTTCCCTCCAAGGGCCAGTCCAGTGCACTCTCTCAATCCTTATGTCCCCAGCCATGCCCACCAGCCAGATCTCCATAAAGCCCCACAGCTTCTGCTCTTCCAAAGACTCAGGCAGTCCAATAAAGCACAAGTTGTTTCGCTGCATGCAGTTTTCCTGGTTATCTAACTGGTGTTCCAGGGCCTGCATGCGGGAGTGCAAGCTGGCACATGTGACTTCCAGAGCCCTCTCTGCATCCTCTGTAGCCAATAGGCATGTGCCCAGCTCCCCCATCTCTCTGCCATAGTCCTCCAACTTACCCTGCAGGGCTTCCAGCTTAGTGAAGATCTGGTCCAGCTTCCTATCCAATGCGGCTTCCACTGCTATCGTCACCTCCACTGTAATCTCTGCCGCCAGCCTTGCACCTGCTGAAAGGGCTGTGCTCTGTGCTCCGTCGGCCATCTTGGATTTGGGGGTCGATGTGCACCTTTTGTGCATCTTTCTCTGCCATCGGAGCCATGAACAGCCCGTGCTGCACCACTCCAGGGCTCTGGAAGTCATCCAACACTGTGCCCCACCGAAAGCGGCAAGATACCTGCGGCCAATCATGCTATCGGGAGGGCGGGCCTGCGAGTACCGAGACTTATGCCCATCTCATGCTCAGCACATCACATGAGTTCTGCTTCCATTTATTAAATCAAATGTGATCATGCTATGATCACTATTGCCAAGAACATAAGAACATAAGAACATAAGATATGCCATACTGGGTCAGACCAAGGTCCATCAAGCCCAGTATTCTGTTTCCAGCAGTGGCCAATCTAGGTCATATGTACCTAGCAGTTTCCCCAAGGGACACAGGTTCCACAATGCTTGTATTGGTTCAAGCATTGATATCCTGGGTCCCTTCTTAATAATGGTTTATGGACCTTTCCTCCAGGAACTTGTCCAAACCTTTTTTAAACCCAGCTACACTAACAGCCTTTACTACATCCTCCGGTAACAAATTCCAGAGTTTGATTACACGTTGAGTGAAAAAATATTTTCTTTTATTAGTCTTAAATAGTTTACCCTGTAGCTTCATTGCATGTCCCCTAGTCTTTCTATATTCTGATAAGGTAAACAATCGATCTACGTTTACCCGTTCCACTCCGTTCATTAATTTATAGACTTCTATCATATCTCCCCTCAGCCGTCTCTTTTCCATGTTAAAGAGCCCTAACCTTTTTAGCCTTTCTTCATAGGAGTATCCTTCCATCCCCGTTACCATTTTGGTGGCTCTTCTCTGAACCTTTTCTAAAATCGCTATATCCTTTTTAAGATACGGCGACCAGAATTGCACACAATATTCAAGGTGCGGTCTCACCATGGAACAATATAGAGGCATTATAATATCTTTTGTTTTATTTTCCATTCCTTTCCTTATCATACCTAGCATTCTATTTGCTCTCTTGGCCGCTGCTGCACACTGGGCCGAGGGTTTTAACATGGTATCCACAATGACGCCTAAATCTTTTTCCTGGGTGGTGGTTCCTAATGTGGAACCTTGCATCGTGTAACCATAGTTTGGGTTGTTCTTCCCTAGGTGCATAACTTTGCACTTGTCCACATTTAATTTCATCTGCCATTTTGATGCCCAGTCTTCCAATTTATCAAGATCCTCTTGCAATTTTCCACAATCCTCTTGGGTTTTAACAACTTTAAATAGTTTTGTGTCATCTGCAAATTTGATAACCTCACTCGTTATTCCACTTTCCAGGTCATTTATGAATATGTCAAAAAGCAGCGGACCCAGCACAGATCCCTGGGGTACACCACTATTCATCTTTCTCCATTGGGAAAATTGGCCATTTAGCCCTACCCTCTGCTTTCTATCTTTTAACAAGTTCCTGATCCACAATAGTACACTGCCTCCTATCCCATGACTCTTTAGTTTTGCCAAAAGTCTCTGATGAGGGACCTTGTCAAAGGCTTTCTGAAAGTCCAGATACACAATATCAACCGACTCACCTTTGTCCGCCTGATTATTCACTCCTTCAAAAAAACATAGCAGATTAGTAAGACAAGATCTTCCTTGTCTAAAGCCATGTTGGCTGTCTCCCATTAGGTCATGACTATCTACATGCTGAGTAATTTAATCTTTATGATGGTTTCTACCATTTTTCCCGGTACTGATGTCAGGCTCACCGGTCTGTAGTTTCCCGGATCACCCCGGAACCCTTTTTAAAAATTGGTGTTACATTGGCGATCCTCCAATCTTCAGGTATTAGAGATGATTTTAATGATAGTTCACAGATTACTAATAGCAGGTCTGCAATCTCGTATTTCAGTTCTTTCAACACCCTTGGATGTATACCATCCGGCCCAGGTGATTTGCTACTCTTCAGTTTATCTAATAGTTGTAATATAGCTTCCTGATGTATCGATATTTCCTTCAATTCTTCCGCACCTTTAAATACCACTTCAGTCATGGGTAACATCCCTACATCTTCCTCAGTAAAGACTGAAGTAAAGAATTCATTCAGTCTCTCCGCTATCGCCTTGTCGCCTCTTAGTGCTCCTTTAACCCCTTTATCATCTAATGGACCAACTGACTCTCTCACAGGTTTTTTGCTACGAATGTACTCGAAAAGGTCTTTACTTCGCGTTTTTGCTTCCACAGCAAGCTTCTTCTCAAATTCTCCCTTTGCCTGCCTTATCAATGCCTTGCATTTGACTTGCCAGTGCTTGTGCTGTTTCCAGGTTTCGTCGTTTGGCTCTTTTTTCCATTTCCTGAAAGATGCTTTTTTGGCAACAACAGCCTCTCTGACCTCACCTTTAAACCATGCTGGCAGTTTTTTGGACGTCCTTCCACTTTTCCTAAAGCGTGGAATACAGCTGGTCTGGGCTTCCAAGATAGTATTTTTCAACAACAGCCAAGCCTGATGTACGTCTTTCACCTTTTCAACTGCTCCTTTTAGTTTTTTCTTAACTGTTTTCCTCATTTTATCATAGTCTCCCTTTCGAAAGTTAAAAGGTAGTACTGTGGATTTCCTTACTATCACTCCTCCACTAATTAAATCAAAGGCGATCATGCTATGATCACTATTGCCAAGTGGCCCCAACAACCTTATCTCTTGCACTAGATCTGGTGTTCCACTAAGGATTAGGTCTAATATGGCTTCCCCTCTGGTCGGTTCATGAACCAGCTGCTCCAAGAAGCAGTCATTTATTTAATCTAGGAACTTTATCTCCCTAGCATGTCCTGACGTGACACTGACCCAGTCGATACCGGGGTAGTTGAAATCACCCATTATTATTACTGTGCTATAACGTTTGTTAGCTTCCTTGATTTCTTTGAGCATTTCATCATCCATTTGGTCATTCTGGTACACCCCCACTGCCATTGCCTTCTCCCTTTTACATGGAATTTCAATCCATATAGATTCTACAGCAGATTTTGTTTCCTGCAAAACTTTAATCCTTTCTGACTCAATGCCCTCTCTAACATAGAGAGCAACCCCTCCACCAATTTGATCAGCTCTATCATTACGATATAGTTTGGACCCAGGTATCACAGTGTCCCACTGGTTGTCCTGCTTCCACCATGTCTCTGATATTCCAATCATATCTAACCTTTCATTTAGTGCTATATATTCTAACTCTCCCATCTTATTTTTTAGACTTCTAGCATTTGCATACAACCATTTTAGAGAATGTATTTTATTCATATTAATTTGGCTATTGTTAGACATGGGTAATTTAGGATTTTTAAGCTCTGTCTGCTCCATACTCGAGGGCATTTGGGCTACTTTACTCTTTTGTGGAAACTCTCTGCTTTTGGTAGTATCCTCCAAAGATACATTCTTCCGAACCATCCGCTCTTGGGCGACTGTCGGCTTTCCCCTAATATCTAGTTTAAAAGCTGCTCTATCTCCTTTTTAAAAGTTAATGCCAGCAGCCTGGTTCCATCCCGGTTAAGGTGAAGCCCATCCCTTCGGAAGAGCCCCTCCTTTCCCCAGAATGTTCCCCAGTTCCTAACAAATCCAAAACCCTCATCTCTGCACCATTGTCTCATCCACGCATTGAGACTCCGGAGCTCTGCCTGCCTTTTGGGTCCTGCACGTGGAACAGGAAGCATTTCGGAGAATGCTACCCTGGAAGTTCTGGATTTCAACTTCCTACCTAAAAGCCTAAATTTAGCCTCCAGAACCTCCCTACCACATTTTCCTATGTCACTGGTACCGGCATGTACCAAGACAGCAGACTCCTCCCCAGCATTATCTAATACCTTATCTAGGTGGCGTGTGAGGTCCGCTACCTTCGCACCAGGCAGGCATGTTACCAGGCGATCCTCACGTCCACCAGCCACCCAGCTATCTACATGCCTAATGATCGAATCACCAACTATAACGGCTGTCCGAACCCTTCCCTCATGGGCACATGACCCTGGAGAAACGTCCTCGGTGCGAGAGGGTTTTACATCACCTGGAGGACAGGTCCTAGTTACAGGATCACTTCCTGCCACACCAGGGTGATGCTCTCCTGTCACGTGACCTCTCTCCTCCATGGCAACAGGGATGCTGCTAGACTGGAGGTGGGACTTCAGGACTATATCCCTGTAGGTCTCGTCTATGTACCTCTCTGTCTGTCTTATGTTTTCCAAGTCTGCTACTTTAGCCTCTAGAGAACGGACTCGTTCCCTGAGAGCAAAGAGCTCCTTGCTCCTAGTGCACACGTAAGACCTCTCACCAACTGGGAGAAAATCATACATGTGACACTCAATGCAAAAGACTGAAAGCCCCCATCCCGCTGCTGGACTGCTGTCTGCATCTTAGTTTTAAGTTTGTGTTTAGATCTAAGTTCTTTACTTACTAAGGGTTGCTATGGATATTTATACTAATAAAACTGTACCTAATACGTGTAATATACCTTGTTCACCTGAAGCTTAACTACTCTCAGGTCCTTAGTGTATGACTGATTTGGTTAATGAGCTTCACCTGAGAGCACCTCCTGTCTTGTAAGATGTGTAAGTACCTATAAAGCTATGATTATCCCAGGGGTGGGTGGGTGTGGGGAGGGAGGGAGGAAAATAACACTTATTAAAAGAGGGCTGCTACACAGTACCCTGTCTTGTGCTGCTGAGGTAAGCTATATTCTGATTTGATTTAAATTATAGCTCTTAGCTGCTGCTAGGCTCTAACTTCTTATGAAATTTAAACTACAAGCTCTCTGCTGGATTCCAAATGTAACAAGAAAGCTCTCTTCTGTGTTTTAAATTTAAACTAAAAGTACTTTGCTGTTACTAGGCCCTGAGTGACTATTAAATTTAAACTACAAGCTCTCTGCTGGGTATGAAATGTAACCAGAAAGGTCTCCTCTGTGTTTTAAATTTAAACTTAAACTGCTGTTACTAGGCCCTGACTGATTTAACAAAAATAGTGGGTTCACAGATTAATTAGCTTTAATACAAAGAATTCCTTTTAGAAAATTACCAGAAGTATATACTCACAGTTGCAGATCTCTCTCCAGAAGTAACAGTCCCTTTTTCTAGTCCTTCAAGACAGAGGATCACAGAGTTCTGGTTGAGCTATTTATGCCTGTGCTGCTGAAGTAAGCTGTGACCAACTTCCTGGGTAATTAACAGTCCTTGCTTGGATAGGAGGAGTCTTTCAAAATGGCCTTTTGATCTGCCACCTGGTGTTAACACCTATTGAAAAAGTTTCACAGGTCTCTTGCCCCCTAGGTAGAAGGCCTCTTTGTAAAGGTCTCTAGAAGACTTTATTTGTTGCTCAAAGAGTACAGACCCTATTTTGCCTTTTGTGCTAAGCTAAATTCTGATTTGATTTAAATTATAGCTCTTAGCTGCTGCTAGGCTCTAACTTCTTATGAAATTTAAACTACAAGCTCTCTGCTGGGTTCTAAATTTAACCAGAAAGCTCTCTTCTGTGTTTTAAATTTAAGCTAAAAGTACTTTGCTGATGCTAGGCCCTGAGTGACTATTAAATTTAGACTACAAGCTCTCTGCTGGGTTCCAAATGTAACCAGAAAGCTCTCTTCTGTGTTTTAAATTTAAACTAAAAGTACTTTGCTGGTACTAGGCCCTGAGTGACTTATTAAATTTAAACTACAAGCTCTCTGCTGGGTATGAAATGTAACCAGAAAGTTCTGCTCTGTGTTTTAAAACTAAATGTACTTTTCTGGTGCTAGGCCCTGAGTGACTATTAAATGTAAACTACAAGCTCTCTGCTGGGTTCCAAATGTAACCAGAAAGCTCTCTTCTGTGTTTTAAATTTAAACTAAAAGTACTTTGCTGTTACTAGGCCCTGAGTGACTATTAAATTTAAACTACAGATTCTCTGCTGGGTATGAAATGTGACCAGAAAGTTCTCCTCTGTGTTTTAAATTTAAACTTGTGGCGACAACACCCTTATCTCTTGTAACAGATCCTGTGTTCCACTAAGGACTAGTTCCAGAATAACCTCCCCTCTTGTCAGTTCATGAATCAGCTGTTCCAAGAAGCAGTCATTTATTTCATTTAGAAAGTTGATCTTCCTAGCATGTCCTGCTGTGACACTGAGCCATTTGATACCGGGGTAATTGAAATTACCCATTATTATTACTGTATTGTAACTTTTGTTAGCTTCCGTGATTTCTCTTACTTGTAGTTACATTCAGAGGAGGAGTTTGGATGCCGCCATGAAGCACATACTTGTGTTAAAATATCTGTTTACGCATGTACTTCAGTTGTGTATATTTAAATCTTCTTGCAAGCTGATGTAAAAGTATGTGGTGGCATTTTAGCCATGCTTTTCAATGCTTTTGTTGGACAATTTTATAAAGATACATAGGTGCCTATGTGTCTTTATAAAATAGGTGCCTACTTGCCCTCACCATCTAGACAACCGGTTATAAAATTATCTTCTACTTGTTTGAGACTCCTATAGTTGACTATCATCTCATCCCTCACTGGATGTGTACTGGGATTAAATGCCAAATGATTAGCTGTCAATTTTATGCAGAGTGGTGGGTAATTTTAGAAGCCCAATTTGTGAACTGGACATCTGAAAACGGGCACTTGGACGTGCAAAAAATGAGATGCCCCATAGACGTCCCCAGCTCAAGAATGTCCATCCAGCACAGAGGCATGGTGGAAACATGACCTGGTGGAACAAGGGAGGCACACATTGCGGTGTGATTTCAGAAAGGCACAAGCATGTCTGGCCCTTGTTGGTGAGGCATCCATGCCTATATACCTGCTCCTTTCCACAAATAAGGTGAAAAGAAAGTGCTCATTTCATGAATGTAACTCTTCCAGGGGAAAGCATATGTGGAGCCCGATTCTAGCAGGGGCACGTCCAGGCCGTCCAGAGAGCCCCGAGCAGGATGAGCCTGTTAGGACCTGATTATGTACCACGGAAGCAAACCATTCCTGCAGCATATGAATTGGGCCCAAGGATGGCCTGGTAAGCCCCCTAGCTCCCATGGCACGACACCCCTCTTCCTCACCGCCCTACCCACAGCTGGCCAGCCAGGGCCTGGATCGGGCAGTGGGGATCTCCCAGTCCTGGCCCCGATCGCATCATTTGTGCTGCTTATTATACCTTCGAGGTGGAATAAGCAGCACATCCCCCATGACCCTGCATAACATAGGCCCTATACGTCCTGCCGCCTTGGCTCGCCCTAGCTCCGCCCTTGCTCCGCCCCCTCCTACCCCCCGCTGGCTCTCCCTGTGCTGCTGCTGTAGTTGTGTGGGAAGAGCTGGTGGGGGAATAGGGGCAGGACGGCTTGTGGGGCTGCGCATCCCGCTGGGATGTCCACCCCCGCAATGCGCATTTCAGAATCGGGCCCTATGCGTTTATATCGCCATAGTTAGTATTTCCTGACTGAAGAAACCTGTATAAATACAAACTCCAAACATATTACTGGTGTGTTGCCACATATCTGAGTATCTGAAAATGGCAAGTCAGGATGTGAAAGTCTTATAGCATAGTTGCCCCCCTTCTAAAATACTGCTGCCATCATATTCAGGTACCTGGTTCTGAGGCCCTGCAATTTGGGGATGTCCAGTTTTGTGAAATGGCCTACACCTGTGCATGTATCCGGCCTTGCAACTTGCACAGGGCCCTCCTCCATAACTGGTTAGAGGGGCATTCATTTTTCGGGGTGGAGATGAAGCGATTGCAGAAGGCCTCCCTTCACTGCTGCAACTCCTCCTGATGTCTGGCCATTCTGCTCTGGACGTTCCAGATTCTTTCTAGATGTCCCTTCTAAAATGCCACTTCATAGGAGTAATTTTATACAGGTTTTTTTTTAGTGTGCAAACATGTTTTACATGCAGAAAGTCTTTTATAAAGTTGCATGCCTGCATATACAGTACATGTAAAAAGTAGGTACATGGAAAGAGTTTGCCTACTTTTATGTAATCTTCACATAGACATTCCTGGGGTGTAGTTTGAGAGGAGGTAAAGCTGTGATGTATGTGTGTATTTTATAAAATATGTAGGTACATATAAAGAGTGCATGCACATATTTACATCGTTTTTTTGGAGCAGATGTAAATTTATGCATTTTGTGCATGGGCATTTGCATGCTATTGGGGCTGTTTTTAGAAGTTTATTTCATAAAAACACAATTGGTCCAATGTTGTCTTTATAAAGTAGACTACCATATAATCTCATACCACAGTTATCTAATTGGCTCCAGGGATGCCTCCATTTTTTGCACATCCAAGTGAAAATGATCTAGATTTTATATTAGAAAACAGAGTGGATATTGTTTCACATGTCTTTAAAGCTTTATCATATGTTCCATGTCCCAATATGTAAGACATCCTTACAGCTTCTGACTCTCATTTCATGTGTAGCTACATCAGCAGTCAGACGTCCAGAGGGCTTTGATCCAACCACATCATAAATGCTGGCTTTACTCTGAAAAGTCTTCAGTTCCTCCCCAGTAGCTAGTTGAGTGCCTTCTGACCTGGGGGTCTCATCTTCCAGCACTATCGTGCAACTTGTTTTGTTGTGACTATCCATTGGGTTTTCATGGTAAGATACAGAAGTAGATTATCAGGCCTTTCCTCCGTGCAGTTTAAGTTTAGTGTTGTTGCCGTTGTCACAGAAATGTGAACTTCTGCCGCCAACACTGTCCATTCTGCTGCTGCCCAGATGGGTGGTTTGTCTTGGTGTGGCACCTCAACTGAGACCTGTCCATCCTGGGAGACCCTGCCAGTAGTTAAACTAACAATAGCATAGCCCTCAGCATCACTGATGCACACAAGTCCTCACAGCATGACAAGCTGCAGACCAAGTGAGGGTATGGACAATGCTCTACTACTCCTTTTTTTCCTTGACTTGCCACCCTGGGGTCATCTTCGACTCTACCTTCTGCTTCTCCACACATATTCAACTGATAGCAAAACCTGTCATTTCTTTCTCTATAACATCATCAAAATTTGCCTCTTCCTTTCTGCACACACACTACTAAGATACTTATCCACTCTTTAGTCACCTCCCGTCTAGACTTTTGCAATCTCCTCCTTGCTGGTCTCCCTCTGAATCATCTCTCTGCTTCATCTCTCTCTGCTTCAATCTGTTCAAACCTCAGCTGTGCGGTTAATCTTCCTCCATCCCCGATATGCTCATATAACCCTTCTTCTCAAGTCACTTCATTGGCTCCCTATCCATTTCTGTATCCAATTCAAACTTCTCTTACTGACCTATAAATGCACTCATTCTGCTGCTCCTCACTACTTTTCTTCTCTTATTTCTCCCTACACCCCTCCTCTTGAACTCTGCTCTTCTGGTGGATTGATTCTATCTGTGTCTTTACCTCCATTGCCAACTCCAGACCATTTTAGAAATGGCTTCACGTTAGCAGAGCTGTTCCTAAAATATTGTCGGAACTGAGCACGTCCTGACCTCAACATCTGAGTTCTGATCTCCACGTTCTTTCTAAAATATGCCTTCACATCTCCTAAAGATGTGCTTCAGAGGAATTCAAAAGATGTTCCTGAAATGAGCATGCCTTCTTTGAAGTACTTCCCAACTAGGAAGAATAATAGAGGGGCATATGAAGAAGGTAGGACTGGGGACTTTTGAAATGAGAGCCTTGATTTTACAGCACTGTTGGAAATCGTGATCAAGTAGGTGATTTCAGTAGTATCTTTTGTTTCATCCCAGATAAAGACTCTGCCATGCATTTCTATTTCCCATATTAGCATGAAAGTTTGCTAGGGGACAAGGTCATGATTTTTCTTAATGTATATAAGATGACCCAAGAAAGAAGGAAGCAATTCTTTGCCAAGAGGCAGGAGAAGGTACTCTCTGTAGGGGTAAATCTCTTGCACATTCTCCATGTAAGTGCATGATCCAGCTTGAGAATCAGGCATATTTCATTTGAGTTGTTTCAACTGTATTATTTCTTAGATAATAAAGCAGGGACTCCCTCAGGGATATCTAAATATCTCTTAAGATTTCAGGTTCAATTATACCATGACAAAGTTTAGCTACCTTATTTTACTTTTCTAGTTGGTTTGTTACGCCTTTCCTCTGAGGCCCAGGATTGTGGCCCATTTTTTTGTTATATAGTTTATTTTTCTTATGTGCCAGAGCTATTTCTGTATTCAAAGCTATTTTGATGTATATCTTAAGAAACTGTAAAACATTATTTCAGTATGGATTCATGAGAGATTCCTGCTCCACTACTCTCCTCAGCTAAGTTCAAAATTCAGGCTTTAAATAAGACAAAAGGCTAACTGAAAATTTACAGGACCACTAAGAAAAAATGCATCAGTATAATTTGCCTACTTACCTTGGGGAGGGGGGTGGAGGAAATGGTAAGGAAGCCATTTGGCACCTGCAACATCTGGGGAAGGGGCACTTCCCGCCCATGTCTACCCCAGATTATGCCTATAAAAAATGACATGAAAAATCATATGAAAATTTATACTGGCTCAATGGAAAAATAAGTTCAAAATTTCTTGTGTTACTAGCCTATGTAACTGGCTGTTTCTTTATTTTTTTTAAACAATGACTGGATCAAAATTATGTTCATTTTTTTAGGGTCTTTTGACTGTCATGACATACATACTAGGAAGACCTAAGTTTACTACTTTATCTTTTCTAAAGAAAATGTCTGTTTGTGTGAGTGTTTTATGGGTATCTTTCCCCTTTAGCTCACTATTAATCACATTTTTTTATCCACATAATAAACAATTTATAAAATGAAACTGCCTCTTCAAAATGCATTTCCTTAAAAAAAGGCCCACCAACTGTTATTATTTTCCCTTGGACAAGTATAAATATTAACATTCCCTGTGCTTCCAAGATTATTTTTATACTGTCACTTTATAAACCAAGAAAGATGTGACATCTCTTCTCTTCTCCCACATGTGATGCCTTATTCCGAAGAGATATTACTGCATTGCGCTTTCTAGTGGCATAACTGGGGCAGGGCAAATGAGACAACTGCCCTAGGTGCAACTCAGAAGGGGATGCAGCGTGTATTTGTATGTATGTGCATGTGTGTGTGCATGCGTGTGCATGGACGCTTGCACGTGTGCGCACATGGGCGTTAGTATGTGTGTGCATTTATATATGTGCTGATTCTCTGTTTGTGAGCAGAAAAGGAGGTAAGAGGGGAGGTCTGGTTTACAGGTGCAATTCCACGATAGCTGTGTTACTGTGAATCAGTGTTAGTATGCAGCAGCTGTTAGAACTTTCTTTTTTTTGCTTTACCATAGAAATGCATTGGGACATCTTTTTTTTTTGGGGGGGGGGGTGGATAGAGAGGGCTTCATTTCTTTTTAATCTCTTAGCATATTCAGATGTTTCAGGTGTACGGCACAGAAACTCTGTTAGAGCAGTGTTCCAGAGTTGTGCCCCATAGTCCTCATGTTGACTGCGCTGGATCCTACGCACAGCCTCTGTAACTAGAGCTGTCTTCCACTATTGCCACCTCCAGCACCTTCCGATTAGCTGCATCCTGTCCACAGTTTCTGCAGCTACTGCTACCATAAGCAGGCAGGCTAGGCCTAACTTCTATGTTTCACTCTACGTAAGTTTCTGTGCGTCAGAAGCTGAATTCCTACACCTATAGAAATTAGGGTTGCCAACTTTTTCACCGAGAAAAACCCGACACCTGTGGCTCGCCATGCTCCACCCATTCTCCGCCCCTAGTCCCACCCCTGCCCCGCCCCCAGCCCCACCCACAAAAATTACCGAGGATACGTGTAGGCTAACTTCCTTGGTCAGATAATAATTTAACTGGGAACCCCAAAATCCAAACATGAAATGTACAACACTGGAGAAATAAAACTATAAAGTAATTTCCTCTTGCACTAAACAAAAACGCAAAGATGTTAGCAATACACACTTCCCAGACCAGACATATTCCAGTTAATAAATTCAAAATAAAAAGTATTTTTCTACCTTCTGTTTGGGCGTTTTATTTTTCAGTTGCAATTGCTCCAGTCACTTTCTTCTGGTTTCTTCGTGTCTTCTGCGAGCTATCCATTTGTCCTTTCTTCTCTTTTAGATGTTTTCCATTCTCTCTCTATTTCTGCTTTAACATACTGATTGTTTCCCTTTTGCTCTTTCCCCCAATTCTTTCCTTATTCCTTTATCATCCGTTTAAATTTCACCCTTCCATTCTCAAGCCCCTCTTACTCTCCCAATACCGGCCCATCATAGACTTTTCTTCCACACAAAATATTTTTTCCCCTCTCCATTCTCATTCCCCATCCATTCTAGTCCTCCCCCCAAATCAATTCCCTTATAGTTCTAGGCCCACCCAGCATCCACTCCCTTCTAGTCCCATTCTCCCATGCCCCACATCAGCCCATTTCCAGTCCTATTCCAGCTCTTCATCAGCCCATTTCCAGTGCTAGCCCTCACATCACAGACCATTTCCAGTCCTAGCTACCCCCCCCCCAATCACAGCCCATTTCCAGTCCAAGTCCCCCATCACAGCCTATTTCCAGTCCTAGCCCCCCCCCACCATCACAGCCCATTTCCAGTCCGAGTCCCCCCGCACCATCACAGCCCATTTGCAGTCCTAGCCCCCCCCCACCATCACAGCCCATTTGCAGTCCGAGTCCCCCCGCACCATCACAGCCCATTTGCAGTCCTAGCCCCCCTAATCACAGCCTATTTCCAGTCCAAGATCCCCCTTCCTCCACCATAGCCCATTTCCAGTCCAAGTTCCCCCCCCTCCCCCATAGCCCTTTTCCAGTCCAGGTCCCCTCCACCCCCATCACAACCCATTTCCAGTCCATGTCCCCCCCCATAACCCTTTTACAGTCCAGGTCCCCCCCCCATCACAGCCTATTTCCAGTCCAAGTCCCCCCCTTAGCCCTTTTCCAGTCCAAGTCCCCCCCTTTAGCCCTTTTCCAGTCCAAGTCCCCCCCCTTAGCCCTTTTCCAGTCCAAGTCCCCCCCCCCTTAGCCCTTTTCCAGTCCAAGTCCCCCCCCCTTAGCCCTTTTCCAGTCCAGGTCCCCCCCATCACAGCCAATGCAGTCCTTGCCCCCCCCCCCCTCCCCGCCCCCCCCCCCTGACCAGCATCGCGGCTGTCTGAGGCTTCAGAGGGAGCCGGGGAAGCCCGCGCGAGGCCCCGGCCCCGGCCCCGGCCCCGGCCCCGGCCCCGGCCCCGGCCCCGGCTCCGGCTCCGGCTCCGGCTCCCTCTGAACAGCCACCAGCGTGAAGAGCCTTTTCCTTAACACTGGCGGCTGTTCCTGTGAAGCCGCGAATGCTGGGAAAGGTTAAAGGGCAAACGTTCCCAGCAATCGCGGCTTCACAGGAACAGCCGCCAGCGTGAAGGTAAAGGCGCATCACGCGGGTGGCTGTTCAGAGGGAGCCGGGGCCTCGCGCGGGCTTCCCCGGCTCCCTCTGAAGCGGAGAAAAGCCGTTTTTTTTGCTCTGGCCGCTCCCGATCATGCGGCCAGAGCAAAAAAACCGTCTTTTAAAGGGCCGGTTTTGCCTCTGCGCCGGCAGCCGGCCTGGCCGTGGAAAAACCGGCCAGGCCGGCTGAAAACCGGCCAGTTGGCAACCCTAATAGAAATGCATTGGGCCATTTTTTTGGGGGGGGGGGCATATTTCTCTGTAGGAGTGGAGGAGTAGCCTAGTGGTTAGAACACTGGCTTGGTAACCAAGCAACCAGGGTTTGATTCCCACTAGCACTCCTTGTGGCCTTGGGCAAGTCACTTAACCCTCCATTGCCTCAGAAGAAAGGCCTGGCAATCTACTTCTGGTGACACTGCCAAGAAAACCCAGGAGCTTCTGGGTTGCCAGGAGTCAGGACTGACTCAAAGGCACACATTGCATTTTTGCATTTCTCTGTAACACTACTACTACTACTACTATTAATCATTTATATAGCACTACAAGGACTATGCAGTGCTGTACATATACATATAAAAGACACCAGTCTGATCTGGCCCATTTTCAAACTTGATGTGTCTTTTCACTAGTTTCGCCCAAGCCGAATTTCTTTGTCTTCCATTTAATTTTTTGGAGAGTTATTTTGCTCCAAGACATTTCTTGACCTCTTTTCTATAATTCTTTCCAACTTCCCCTGGAAGGATAAAAAAAGAAAAAAACCAAAAAGATATCTGAAAATATTCAGATCGCTCTTAATATTGTTTGTTTTGTTTGATTGTATTTATTGAAGTTCTTTCTCTACCGTCCTTCAGGAACCTGCAAAGTGATTTACAATAAGTAAAACAAATCTAAAAAAATTATACAGTAAAGAACAAGAAGTAAACATCAACTAATGTTAATAAAAATGTAATCAATGAATAACAAGACATCTTGAAAGCAGATAATGACAAACTGGCAACCTCTTACTGGTGTGGCCCTTAGCCCAGTGGCAAACCTACATTTCTGGGCCCTGAAGCTGGACTGTTATGGGGACCCCATTCGCAACCAGCAATGAGGTATGGTAACCACTGTTATTTTCTTCTAAGGGGTTGTTCCACAACAGATCACCACAGATTTTTAAAAATTTAACCACTACATCTCAGATTTTGATTGAAATTGCTGTACTGGATTATCTCACATGTCAAAGTCACTGGTGTGAATACAAATTTCCTATGCCTTATAATTTTTGAGTTCTGGGGCGATGAAAATTAGGGGAATGATATATAATTATAATAAAAGTTTTAATTTCTGTCATAAATGTTAATAATTTAAATAATTTATAATTATTTTATATTAAATATATTTAGAATGAAACATCTTTTTTGAATGTTTTTTCATTTACGGTTAGTCTACGTGATACTTTAATAGCCTTTTAATTTTTATTTTAATTATTATTTTGTATTGAATTACACTATATTATATTTTTTAAAGACCGCTTCTCATACAGTAAACCCAAAATTTTTAAGCAGTGTGGACTAAAGTTGCTTCTGGGGCCCCTCCAGGATTAGGGGCCCTGAAGTTTGTTTCATTAGTTTCATAGTAAATCCGCTCCTGCCCTGACCTATTAGCTAAAAGTGGATTAAAAAAAAAGTTTTGAATCCTCTTAAATAAATTTCTTATGACGTTTCTGCTCAAAGTTAATTTCAGAGGTACAGAGCCAGGAAGAAGAAAGTTGAATGCCTAGTAGATTCTAGTTAAATAAAAAGAAACTACTGTATAATACTGTCCTGAAGAAGAAGGTTTTAACCTTCAAAAGCTAGTTCAAAATTGTATGGAGTTAGCCCAATAAATAGGCATCACATTTTCTTTGCAATGCCTGCCTTTTATTCAGTGTTGACTACTATTACTATTGGCAATCAGGCAGCTCCTGGGTTTTCTTGGCAGTGTGACAGAGATAGACCAGACCTTTCTTGGAGGGTTAAGCAACTTGCCCAAGGTCACAAGGGGTGCTAGTGAGAATCAAACCCTGGTCTTTTTTTTTTTTTTTTTAAGCAAGCCAGTGCTTTAACCACTAGGCTACACCTCCACCCCTTTTTATTTAGCTACCATTAAAGTGGACTAACATGCACACTATTTTATAGCAGATTCTAGACATGAGTGGAATACAGAAGAAATGATTAGGAGGTTTGCATTTTGAGAACAAAGAATGTGGGAGGGAGTGTGTGGAACCTAAAGAGAGGATAAATATTGGGGTGAAACAAAATAGTAGGCCTTATGAGATAAGATTAAGATCTTGAAAGCGATTCTTTATGGAACAGGAAACCAATGCTTAGTGTTTTCCTTGGCACAAGAGCTTGATGGAAGCATTTTGTATCTTTTGGAGCCATACTGGATTTTTATTTGTGGAGGATAATTTTACAAGAAGGCGTCTACTTTTCTTTATAAAATATTAGTATAAGTAGCCAAATGTGCATATGCTAATCTAAGGACAGTCACTTACAGCAGCTCTAGAGGTCTTGGAAATGCTCATACCTAGATTTGTAAAGAACGCATGTAAATTATAAGACTTTATCATTTATGTGTGTACTTGCACGCTCTGCTAAGGGGCCACACAAACTCTGCCCATGCACCTGCTCATAGTGAAAGTACGAGCCATCAGGGTGATGCCCATAGTGAAGTACGAGTCATCAGGGTGTCTGCATCATTTACGCGGATAAATTACTAAAATACTGTAATGTACATGTGTTGATGGCATATAACTTTAGGAAGCAACTTATAAAATTACCCCCTAAAAGGCACACCTATAAATGTTTATTGTTCCTCATTATCTGCTACTTTTTTGGCTAATGTATATTAATCATAATAATAGTAGCAGACCCAGTACATTACCAAACAAGTAAAATGGAGAAGCAAAATATTGAATGCATATGAATAAATCATAAAAACATAAAATCATAAATAATCATACAATCCCATATATGACTAAGACACCCATAAAAGTCCTTAAAAGAAGCCTAACATGTTTCAGCCAAAGCCTGCGTCTGGAGCAAATATTGAACAATGTCAGATGCTTCTTCTTATGTGTAAGCTAGAATCTACAAAACCCAATAGAACACAAGAGGAATAAAAAAAGCACAATCGTAGAACATAAATGCATAAAAATGAATAAAATGAAAAAGTGACATCAAAACATTAAAACTTATCAAAGCATTAAAACTTATAAAAACAAATAAGAAATATATATAAAAATCCAAATAAAGAATATATAAGAAACAATTTGTAAAAAACAAATGAAGAATGTATAAAAAAACAGAAAAGGGGAACCCCCCCCACAAACCAACCTTGATCTGAGATGTCCTATCCTTGGATAAGAAAAGCCAATGAAGTTCAGCAAAGACACACCTATAAAAAGATCCAACAAATTTGCTTCAATGTAAGGGAAAAACCTTCAATAATATGCTAGCTCATCCTACCTAATGAACAGTGAGATGAAGAGACGGACAGCAGTCACCCAGAGAGGGGGGTCAAAACCAAACCACCCAAAGACTACAAATGTATTTAAAACTGCAATGCTCTATAGAAAGACACTTTAAAAAACCCACAGGGGCACCACAAAAGCACATATGCTCTATACATCAACATGCCATTAAAACCCCAGCAAAAAAACAAATTAAAAGACAAAGGCACTTTTGCTAAACTAAAAGCAAAGGGGGCGTGCATCTGAAACACTTAAAATATTGCAGCTTCACTTCCCAAAATGGTGGAAACCGTTATAAAGAATAAATTTATTGAACACATGGTTTAATGGGACAATATCAAGATGGATTTAGCCAAGGGAAGTCATGCCATACCAATCTGCTCCATTTCTTTGAAGGGATGAATAAACATGTGGTTAAAGGTGAGTCAGATGATATAAAGGCACATTTTAGAAAGGCCATCTGGATATCCAAGTCAAAACCTCCCAAATTCTGTGAGATGGGCAGCAGTGAAAGTGGGTATGTGTAAGTGTATTCTAAAATGGCGAACCCATGTGGATCCCGCTTCTATCGCACTACCAACTACTTGCAAATCCACATCTCCTACCTAATCTATGGACTACCCTGCTGCCTCATTGCTTGCTGCATAGCCTATAGACTGTAGACTCACTAATACCTCATTGCTATAAAGATAATATATGATGCATAACTATAGATATGTATGTACATGTATTGTAAATAACATATACTGCTTAACCTGCTGTAGACGTGCCGTAAATAACATGTGCCGTAAATAACAATACTGCTTAGCCGCTTTAGATAATACATGCTGCTTAGACTGCGTATTCTAATGTCACCTCTTTGTTGCCTCACTAATAACTCTCCACTCTGTGGATAACATATGCTGCGTAGCCTGTTAACTCCATTGCTCCATTGCCACCATATCCCATTGCTTGTTTGCCTGTTTACTACCTCACTGCTTATAAAATAACATACTGCACAGCGTACAGAATCTTTTATCAGTCTAGAACCATATGAGAGGAGGAGACACCGACCAAAGAGAACAGGCAAGTATAGAGATACACGAGAAAGATCATACAATTACCACCAATGAGCCACAATTCAATCAGATTCCAGATCACTAAGTTACAAAAATGCACCCCACTCACTGCTACCTCATTGCCTACCTTACACTCCTCCACGCATTCGCAACATGCTCACAGGGCATCAGCCCCAACCAACAAATCCCCTTGTCCATCCTACATACCATCCAACCTGTATGGACACCAGGCTCATCCTTCCCTAAAGAACACAAGCATAATAAGCCTACAATTCACAAACCACATAATACCACACGTACTACACCCACTAATTCCACAAATAGTGTACATACCAACCCAATCATAAAAAACAAAATTAGGTGTGCTTTAATAAACGCGAGATCAATCAGGAACAGACAAACACTATCCTAGACCTCATCCTCGATAAAAAACTGGATATAATCTGCATCACCGAAACCTGACTAGATGACTCAGACCAGGTAATGTTAAACCAAGTAACCCCCATAGACTATTCAGCATTCAATTGCATCAGAGAACAAAAGAGAAGAGGTGGTGTGCTAATACTGGCTAGAAAGGAATACAGATTTAAAACAATCTCCACCACTAATACGAATGAATCCAACACAATCACCATATCCAACAAGTACTTAAGCATCTCCCTCACATACAGGCCTCCTGGAGCCACAACTGAACATCTCTCCATGGTACTTGAAGAAATTTGTGCACATAGCACAAAACATAAACCCCTCATTGTACTAGGAGACTACAACTTGACCTCCGCACCCACTAAGGAAGCCGCAAAATTCTTAAAAGCCATGGAGTCACTAAAATATAGCCAGACAATCAACGCCCCAACGCACCAGCATGGCACAACTCTAGATATGGTCTTTATTCCAATACACTTGGTGGAACAGGGCAAGGCCACAACACCAACAATCACACCAGTCCCATGGTCAGATCATCATGTGAGAATTCACCCTGACCCTGAACAACTCCACCCAACACATGGAAGATGACAGTATAACCAGGCGATATAGAGCCTTCAATAAAGACTCATTCATAGATGAAATCATCCCACAACTACAGCAAGAATACGACACCCTTGACATAAGCATAAAGAAATGGAACTCCATAATATCCAATGCAGCATCAGCCCCTACGAATACAAAACCACAAACAGGAAGGAGACCCAACGCCCCCTGGTTCTCAAATGATATCAGAAATGCAAAGTGCACACTCTGAAGACTGGAGAGAAAATGGAGGCGGTACAAGTCGCATAACTCCCTGAATCTATACAGAGCCAAGCTACTGGACTATAACAATCTGATAAATGAGCGCAAACAGCATCACCACACCAACCTAATCATGGAATCTGTCAAGAAACCAAGAGAACTTTTTAGCATTGTCAAAAAGCTCACTGGGGACACCACACAGCACTGTACCCACCATCTTGACCCACAGGAATTTGTGGACTACATGAGAACAAAAAATACCACCCAGACATGCCCCGTTACACTACAAACAGATGACCATGAATTGAAAGAGCAACATCAAACCTGGGAAGACTTCAGCATACCATCAAAACAGCAAATAGAGGACATAATACATGGACTCAACACAACAACCTCACCATCAGACCCTTGCCCAGTGGCTTGGATCAAAGTCACAAAAAACCATCTCTCCCAGCACATTCACAAAATCATCAAAGATTCACTCCAACAAGGACACATGCCGCAATCCCTCAAACACGCTATGATGCGACCGATACTTAAAGGCAACAACCTAAGTCCATCTGAACCAAAATCATACCGTCCTATCTCCAGCCTACCATTCCTTGCAAAAATCATTGGAAAGACAGTGCAAAGACAACTTCAGGACCACATTGACTTGAATGCTCCTCTGGACATCCATCAGCATGGCTTTAAACCACAGCATGGTGTGGAGATGCTACTAACTTCCCTCTTTGACAACCTCATAAGAGGTATAGATAGTGTAAAAAATGGATTCCTGTTAGTGTTCATGGACATCTCTCGGCAGCCTTTGACACAGTGTCCCACGCCAGATTATTGCAGCGCCTGCAACAGATAGGACTACGCAAGAACACTCTGAAATGGTTCACCTCATACCTGGAAGATCGAACGCAATAAGTCAAATGCGCCCAAAAGAAATCATTGCAGTTCCCCGTCACGCAGGGAATATCTCAGGGATCAGCCCTGTCATCAATGCTCTTCAATATTTACATCCAACCCATATGCAACATCATCAAACGACACAAATTCTACTATCACATTTATGCTGACGACATCATGATGCATGCTCCAATCAACCTACCAGCGCCTAACACCATAACAATAACCAAATGCATTGAAGACATGAATGCCTGGCTCACAGCCAATAACCTGACAGTCAACTACGATAAAACTGAGGCAATGTTCGTCACCCGAAACCCTACCTTCATTCCACCACAGACTATTAGTATTTTAAACAAACACATAGCAGTCAAAGATGAAGTCAAGTACCTGGGCATCACAATGGACAGAACTCTGAACCTGAAATCTCATATCACCAAAACTGCAAACAAGGCCTATCAACTTCTAAGGATCATAAGAAAGATCAATCCATTGCTCCGCCAAGACCACCTCCGTACAGTATGCCAAGCGCTCATCATGCCTCTGCTTGATTATGGAAACTTGTTATATCAAGGCCTCCTTCAGCATACCCTATACCCACTCCAAATGGTGTAAAACACTACAGCACGCATCATTACTGACACTCCAAGATCTGAGCACATCACCCCTGTCTTACAACAACTACACTGGCTCCCAATGGTGGCCAGAGCAAAATTTAAAACAATCCTGATTATCTTCAAAATCATCCACCATCTATCTGCAGATGCACTACAAGAAATCATAACAAGAGATATCAGTAATAGACCAAGAAGGAACAATAATGACAATATGATTGGCACACCTGCAGGATACCACAAGACTAAACAAAATACTTCAAGAGGAGCTCCATCACTAATGGCATCCACACTATGGAACTCCCTCCCAACGAGCCTAAAGGCATTAGAATACATCACAGACTTCCGCAAGAACCTTAAAACTCTGCTCTTTACAGAAACTTATGAGCAGATAGATAATAGTACCCAGTCCCAGCTCGCCCATCTTCAACGTGTCCAAAATACTGCTTCACGTATCTTGACTCACGCTTCCCGTTTTGATCAAGCCACTCCCCTCCTCCTTCATTTACACTGGCTCCCTGTTTCCTTTCGTATCCAGTATAAGTTTCTCATCTTTGTTCACAGATCAATTCACACAGGCACTCCCCTTTACCTTGCCGACCAGGTTCATCTGCACACGTCTCATCGTTCACTCAGGTCTATACATGTTAACCGTATGTCCCTCCCCTCCCCCTCACAAGCACCCTTGGAATCTACTCGCTCATCTGCCTTCTTTTTCCTGGGCCCAAGACTCTGGAACTCGCTTCCTTCCACCCTCTGCCTAGAACTCTCATTTAAGCCTTTCAAGGCTAAATTAAAAACCCACCTCTTCTGTCTAGCATTTGACCTTCCTCCTCCCTCCTCGCCCCTTTCCCCTCCTCCTCGATGATGCACAAGTTACTTCTTTCTCCTTATGCTTTTATTATTTCTGTCCTACTTTGATTTTTAAATGGCATTCCTTTCCTTGTCTCTGCAGCTTTTAATTTTTGATTGTAAACCACCTAGAAGTGCTTGTTATAGGCGGTATATTAAGTTTTAAATAAAGATAAACAAACATAAACAATGTAATTTACAAGATGTAGATCCTCCATAGCAATAAGGTGCTTCATCATCTCTGGGTCTGCGGTTGATGTCAGATGAGGAGCTAAAGGGCCAGAGCCATCTTGCATGCCCTCAACTAGCTAGTCTTTCTGGTGGCCATTGCCTGTATAGCTATGTTGCTGCCTACTGCTTCTACCACATTTGTCCCTCTATGGGCACTTCTCAAATAATCCAAATAGCTGTAAAGTATGTGGATGCCTTTGGCACATGCACTTTATGTTAATTTTCTAATAGAGCTTGCCCAAGTAGGTTTGCTGGGGCCTCAGGATAACCTAAGCTGTGGAAAGATTATGAGAAAATCACAGAGCAAATTGTCTATGACTGGCTGGAGGATCGTTCTAGTTAATTTGGACAATGGTGATGTGGCTTTCAGGCCAAGCATCCACTAATAAGCTTTCATTGTGATTTATTTCTAGCTCAAAAGTATGCTTTTATGCAGTACTGACTTTTTGTGTAGATAATATTAAATAGATTTTGGTATCTGTTTAACCCTTTGAATATGCCTGCTTGGCTATCTGGACATGACTTGCTTTCCGTGTTTGCTCCCTAATACTCTCAGTGGTCTCTGCTGCCCCCAAGATTTCGCAAAGAGCCCAATTCCAGAATATGCAAGTCTGGCCCGTGGACACATCCACATCGAAAATGGGCCTGATTTAAATGTGATTCCACAGCCACAGGGATAGATGCACCCGTGGTTTCAGAATCGGGGACATAGATGTTTTTGGCCTGGCATGAACAAAGCACTATGGAGTACGAGACCCTGCTATACGCAGCAAATGGCTTTGTACGTCCTCCTGCTCAATGAATTCTGAAAAGATGGACGTTTTCAATCCCGCTCCACTCTATACCCACGAACAGCCATGCCTCCTGTAAAATGTGCATCTCCTAAGCTGCTCCTCTCACTGACTGTTGTGCTGATGCAAACTACACATGAATACTGATGATACATAAATGTTGATGCAAAGTAGACTATATATACCAGTCTGTTGCTTGCCCAGAACACTGCAAAGTAATCTCAATGCACTCTAAGATAGTATAAAAGCAGGTAGAAAGTGATATGTTTCTCATGACATACCTTGTATCACAACATACATGGCAGTAGAAGACATCCTTAGTTAGGCTTGCATTGGTCATCTGTGAAAATAATCTGTACAATGCTAAGTATGGACCAGAAAAAAATCAGAAGAGGTTCTCCATAGCGAAATGTCAAAACATATCCCTGTCACTAATAAGGGACCCTCAGAATGGGAACATTCAACGGTGCAAACACTAATACATGCCCAAAGGCACCATCATTGCTCCCTACAGATGTGTACATTTTTAGAGACCAATGATGTTGCTTCTGGGCATTTATTGGTGCTGTTTGCACTGTTGAATGCTCTTATTCTGAGGGTCTCTTATTAATGACAGAGACATGTTTTGACAATGCGCTATAGAGAACCTCTTCTGATTATTCTGCCCAATCACACTGGCACCTGGTGTCGCTGTGGTCATCCCTATGGTCTAGGTACTAGCCAGGCATTCATGTCCTCCCAGATTTGTGAATGAGCACACCAGATCCTCTTGTATAACACTCGAACAACACACACAAACACGCTCTCACTTGCAGTCACAAATAACATACCTCTGCCAAAGCCATGTCCTGCACCTATAAATAACTGCTGTGAAGACATAATAGCATGGCGTCTCAGGACACCACATCTGATCTGCAATTCTCAGCCAAACACGATTCTGCTCCATACTAATTTACATACTATCCCTACATCTACATTCCCATTTTTCCGAACACTGGAATTTTTGGGGAAGCTAAGAATAACCCCTTTAGCACAAACAGCAAACGTCAGCATAGCCAGAATAAAGACTATTACAGTGCTTTATATTTCTGTAGGGGTGTTTTTTTTATTGTTCCTTAACCTTACAAACGTCCCTGACATGTGCATTATATTCTTTACAACTGTATCTTGTGCCCTCCCAGACAGCAGACACACCAGTTCAATACAGATGTGTCACAGCCATTCATTTATATGGGATGTGTCAAAGATCAGAGCAGAAAGTTTTCTAAGTCCTGGCCTTATTCCACATTGCCGCTGGTATAACGTAGGCATCTGTGGGAAGCACTCAGGATGTACACGGGCCTTTCCTGAATGCACTTTCTACGTCTCCACGGCTTGCCATGCCCCCATTCCGCCCCCTTCCACCCATGTTCTGAGATCCCCATACTAGCGCCGTGTACATGCAGGGCAGTGGGGTTGCGGAATACAGTTCTAGACATTTTAGCAAGAAAAACATCTATCCTGCATGTCTAACCGGCTTATTTGTGTTCTGGAATGACCTCCAAAGTGTCATGTTTAGGTGGCCAGGAACTCTTTGTCAGCTCTCTTCCCAGACTTGAGTGTCCACCTTCCACAGCATCCTCAGTTTCAGCAAATCGTGTTGCCTGCACCCCTGTATCCCATGCCGCAGCCTGAACCACGGGGCTAGCCCAAACACTTTGATTTTGGATTCTGGCTTTTAAAATCTAATTCTTTCTAGACTTACATACTGAACAAATGCTGTTCGCCGTATCATGAGGAGCAGCGCACGCTATGCTTTGCCGTGAGATATGCCGTCCATAGGGAATAGTATCAGGTCTATCACTGTTTAAAATGGCTAGATTATTTGTTTTTCCAGGAACTGACCACTTCAGCATTTACATCTGTAGCTTAAAAGGCACACAAAAATAGCTTGGCGTCTTGCATGCATGCACGAAAAGATGTAGTCTGAATGCATCTGGCAAGAACAGTAGAAAGCCACAAACAAACTCTGGAAAATAAAGAGATCTCCAAAATAGCACCGACTTTATTTAACACACAGTAGATGTATAAAATCCATTTTCCATGTCTGCTACAAATTTACTCTTATATTTTACTGGAGCGTTGGCTTGGATCCCTTTAAATCACTGTTTACCATAATTGTTTTTGTATGTTTTTACATATGCTACTGCTAAATTGCATTTACTGTAGATATACAGTCAGGTTTTCAGTCTATTTGCTCCATGCAGTGCTTTGCACACAGTTGGCCTAGATCCCCTATTGAGGTTCCCTTACTGTGTCTGATACCTGTGTCAGGACTGACTCCTTACTGGGATGGTACATGAGCCGAACAGCAGCAGCTGAGTGAACTGCAGATGACAGTAACAGCAATAGCAGAGCAGGGGTTAGGAGAGCAACATCTGGAACACACTTGCAGTGATGGTAATTGACATCCCACTCACATCCGCTCAGAGACACCAGAATGTTCACACCATTTCCCCATTTCTTCAGCATGAAACAAAAGAAAAATCCCACGGAAAGCCACTCATTGGAAGGGAGAAGACAGAGCCAGGCTGTTGTTTTCTCTTTGAGCATCACCTCTATAGCTACATACTACTAACTATAATTTAATGTGTGTAAGCAACATTAACATTATTTGACTATTCACAAGTAAGCAAAAGGTAAAGGTGGCTGCAGGGCTTATCCCCATCTTCTTTGCTCCCGGCACACTCTGATTCTCACACGTGAAGATGAGCTATGTTTCTTTCTTTTTAAGGAAGCATCCTGTAGGATCTGCACAGAGGGCATGGAATAAACTCCGGCAATGCTTGCAGATTTCTGCTGTTGTCCAGTTTCAGGTAGGCTGTCGGGATTGCCTTACTTTATGAATACTGCTTGAAATGATACCTACTGGATTCTGTGCACTGCTTCTCATTCAAATAGGGTCATAGCAATGTTTGTAGTTTATGTAACCCAGTTACATTTGGGGTTAACTGAGACTAACATGCCCAGAGACACACAAGGTGGTTGGCAGAGTAGAGTCTTGAGCTCTTGATTCAGCAATCTTCTAAGCCAGAGACCACACCCCCTTCTTGTAACACTCTTCCCCCTTGATTCGGAGAAATATGAACTCTCCTATTCATTCGTGTATAAGTTCCTGTGCGACTCTCTCATGAGAGTTGTACGCAAAGGCCTCTTTGATAGTCACAGCTGAGAATTTTCCCATGCCCACAGCACACTGTATGTTTTCTGCAAAACTATGTGCTTCCTATTCAAAAAATGAGTTTTATTTCCATATCAAGTCTTAAATCGCCAGCTTTGTCTCTATCTGTACAGCCCCCCCCCCTCCCCAGCACAACATTTGCCAGTACACAAGTGGAAATCATTTCCCTGTATAAATGATTATACCAAGGATTGCATCCTCTAGGTCAACAAGGTGACTTGCATTCTGCTGTGGCAATGTGAACAAATTAAATTCTCAGGTATAGACCAGTGGTTCCCAAACCTGTCCTTGGGGGTCCCATTATATGCAAATCTCTATCATGCATATTCATTGTGGATATCCTGAAAACCCAACTGGCTGGGGACTCTCCAGGACAGGTTTGAGAACCACTGGTCTAGATAAAAGAAGATTGGTAATGAAATATTGAAACATTTGGGGGTGTAATATATTAATAACTGGTACAGTATAATGAGGAGTGGAGTGGAGTGGAGTGGAGGAGTAGCTTAGTGGTTAGAGCAACTGCCTAGTACCTAGAAGATCAAGGGTTCAATTCCCACTGGCACTCCTTGAGACTTGGGCAAGCCACTTTATCCTCCATTGCCTCAGAAGAAAAGGCTGGCAATCTACTTCCAGTGATACATTGTCAAGAAAACCCAGAAGTAGCTGGGTCACTATGAGTCAACACTGACTTGATGGCACTAAAAAAACCTCCAGTATAATGGGAAAGGCTGAAACATATTGTTATAAACTAGTTATTGTGTAGTTTTCCTGCATGTTTTCATTTTTATTTCCTGTGACGTTTGCTCAGAGAGCTGGACCACAACAATGGTTTGTTTTTGCTAACTGTATAATTGTCTAGGGTCATGACAAATCCATTAAATAATGTACATCTATTCAGCTTTCTCCAACTCTGTGCTCCTCAGTATTCTCCCCAGGACCTTCTGAATGGGCGTACCACCCGGCTGATCTTACTGACTGGTCAGCTAACTTAATCTGATGTTGTTCCTTGAGAAGAGGAGTGCTCTTCAGAGCTCTCCCAAAAGGTGATTTTTGCTGAATTTGCTGCTTAACTGTGAGTTCTATCTGTCTGTCTGTTTGTCTCCACATATTTATTTATCTATTTGTCCTTATTGGTGGGTTCCCTTACCTACTCCATTGTGTGTGCCCACAGTTCAGGAACAGCCTGCTGGCCAGAGACACTTAGGTTAGCGTGTCAAATGTCTGCATGAGTGCCCCTGTGAGCAACAGCGATCATCACACGGTGTGGTTTAAGATAAAAGCCATGGTACAGGCCAATCATAGCAAGCTCAAAGTCCTAAACTTCAAAAATATTGACTTCAATAAAATGGCCGAGTACTTAAAGGAGGAGATGACGGGGTGGAAGGAGATAAAGGAAGTGGAATTGCAATGGGCTAAACTAAAGGTGGCAATAAAAGGGGCAACAGATAAATATGTAAGTAAGTAAATAAAAACAAGAGGAGAAGGAAACCTATTTGGTTTTCCAAAGAAGTGGCTGCTCAAATAAAGGCAAAAAACACAGCTTTTGCAAAATTCAAAAGCTTGCAAACAGAAGAACACAGAAATGAATACAGGCTCAAAGCTCAAAGAGTCTAGAAGAGAAATAAGGATAGCAAAAACAAAGGCAGAGGAAAAGATGGCTAAAGATGTTAAGGGTGGCGACAAAACTTTCTTCAGGTATATTCGGGAAAGGAAGAAGATCAGAGTTGGAATTGCAGGACTCAGAAGTGCTGGGAAAGGACTTGTGGAAAGTGACATTGAAAAAGTGAAATAGCTAAACAAATACTTCTGCTCTGTTTATACTAAAGAAAATCCTGGAGATGGACCAGCTGTGACTCCCAAATATAAAAATGGGAATGAAGTAGATACCACACCATTCACAGAAGATGAGGTGTTAGAACAACTTGCTAAACTGAAAGTGGACAAAGCCATGGGACTGGGTGGGATACATCCCAGGATACTGAAAGAGCTCAGAGAGGTTCTTGAAGGACTGTTAAAGGATGTCTTCAACAGATCCTTGGAAACAGGAGAGGTTCCTCAGGACTGGAGAATGGCTGCTGTCGTACCTCTACACAAAAGTGGTGACAGGGAAGAAGTGTCAAACTACAGGCCCGTGAGTCTTACCTCGGTGGTGGGAAAAGTAATGGAGGTGCTCCTGAAAGAGCGAATAGTGAACTTTCTCAAAACCAACAGGTTGCAAGATCCGAGGCAACATCGTTTTACCGAAGGATGGTCTTGCCAAACAAATCTGATTGAGTTCTTTGACTGGGTGACCAAGGAACTAGATCAGGGGCATGCAATTGATGTCATCTACCTGGATTTCAGCAAAGCCTTTGATACTGTTCCTCATAGGAGGCTTGTCAATAAACAGTTTACCATCTTGGGATGGGTCCCAAGATGGTAAACTGGATTAGAAATTGATTGACTGACAGACAGACAACAGAAGGTGATGGTACATGGAGCTCACTCGGATGAAAGGAAGGTGATTAGTGGGGTGCCCCAGGGTTCGGTCCTGGGCCCGGCACTGTTCAATGTATTGGTGAGTGATATTGCTGAAGGACTGAATGGAAAAGTCTGTCTTTTTGCAGATGACACAAAAATTTGCAACAGAGTGGACTCCCTCAAGGGAGTGGTTAACATGAGGAAAGATCTACAAAAGCTGGAAGAATGGTTTAATGCTTGGCAACTACGATTTAATACGAAAAAGTGCAGAGTCATGCAGTTGGGTAGCAGAAATCCAAGGGAAATGTACCCGATAGGGGGCGAGAGGTTGGTATGCATGGTTCAGGAGAAAGACCTTGGTGTGATTATCTCTGATGATCTCAAGGTGGCAAAACAGTGCGACAAGGCGGTGGCAAAAGCCAGGAGGATGTTGGGCTGCATACAAAGAGGGATTACCAGCAGAAAGGAAGAGGTACTTATGCCACTGTACAAGTCACTGGTAAGGCCTCACTTGGAATACTGTGTTCAGTTTTGGAGACCATATCTTGCAAAAGATGTAAAAAGACTGGAAACTGTTCAGAGGAAGTCGACCAAAATGATCTGTAGCCTGCGTCAGAAGCCTTATGAGAAGAGACTTGAAGACCTAAATATGTACACTTTGGAGGAGAGGAGGGACAGGGGAGATATGATTCAGACCTTTAAATACTTAAAGAGAAATGATGAACAAACAAACCTCTTCCAAAGACGGGGAAGCTGTAAAACTAGAGGACATAACATGAAGCTGCAAGGTGGTAAATTGAAAGGCAATGTCAGGAAATAATTTTTCACCGAAAGGGTGGTGGATGCTTGGAATGCCCTCCCGATGGAAGTGGTGGGGGCGAACACGGTGACGGAATTCAAAACGGCTTGGGACAAACACAGTGGATCCCTTTACAGCAACAGGATAAAAACAAAATAAACGGTACCATCTAACTTCTGAACCATCTAACGTCTCAACAAATAGGGTTGTCCTACATGGAGTGGTGGGTTCACCCCTAAACAAAGACATGGGGAGGGGTGGCCTGCACAGAGCGACAGGTGCACCTACTCTTGCCATCTTGCTGGGCAGACTAGATGGACCATGCTGGTCTTTATCTGCCGTCATTTACTATGTTACTATGAATTGACATGGCAAAATAATGAGCAAGAATGGAAAAAGGATTTAAGTGATTTTGTAATTAATACTTACATTTACATGTACTGTTAGATTGTGTAATATGAATGAATTAGACACTTAAATGAATTTGAAACGGTGACAAATAAATGCATCGTATAAGAAACTTCTGGAAAGAGGACTAGTTAGGTTGTCTGCTGCTGGCCGGTTTATAGTGCGGCCCACCTGGCTACTGTTTCATACCACTGATTGGTTAAAAATTTCTATGTACTATAGTGTCTCTAACCAAGATGCAAATGTTTAGAAACAATGCAGCTCTCATTAACAGTCCCGGAAATAAATTTTTGCAATGCATTTAATTTGGTGTTCCAAACATATTTTTGAGAGCAAAGATTGAATAGTCATGCTGACCTATGAAACAAATGGCATCTTTGCAGACAGTAATGCCTACAAGTGTCCCATAGACAGGAGGTTTAGCCGTAGTAAAGCCATCAAGACAATGCAGGTCCTTTTAACAGATATGACAAGGCTGAAAGAAGGAAACATTTATTTCTAGAAAATGTTGTAGGGATGGAAATTTCTTTGCTGAAAGCCTTGAGGTGTCAAGTAAAGATTATTGTTATCAGTTAATTGAACCTTAGTCACCGGAGGTCTTGGAAATACTGGAAATACTGTTGAAGGGTTTAAGCTCCTTACTTGAACAGTTAAGCTCCTAAATTGGCCTCTTTGAAAAATTACCAAGGGGTTTGAATATTGGCCATTCAGCTTTTTTTTTAATATTGGGTCCATAACTATTAAGCTTATAAGCTTAGGTACATTTTCAACTGAATACTTAGGGGCTGATTCAATGGCGCTGGCCTACGCTTGTAAAGTGACTGGCCATTGCTGCTTAAACAGACCTGGATATTCAACACCGGGGCCATATCTGGCCACTGGCTTTGAATATCAAGTTTGCCCGATTAGCATTTTACCTAGCTAGGCCAGGCAGTGGCGATATTCAGCCACTGGCCGGATAGCCAAACCAGCCTTTTATGTGCCTGTCTTTAGCCAATTTACCGGTAAGTTAATCAGCCAACAGCTGAATGTCTCTGTTGGCTGGTTAACCCGAGCGCCACCTGCATTAGGGTGTGCAGCGGCGTTAGGAGGGGATACTTAGCGGTATGAACCTTCTATGTGCTGCTGACTATTCTGCTCACCAGGATTAGCATGGCTAGCAGATTTGTGAATCGTGCTAATCCTTTTGAATATGACCCTTTGATTTCTAAGTTTGGCTGAATATAGGGGCCAAATTTAGGAATTTTAACATAAATTCCCAGATTAAGGAGCTCAGTTTTTTTGAATAGTGGCCCTACTGTGAATAGGTTGTTAAGACAGCACATCAGCAGGACTATAAAGACTGTCATAATGCATCATAATTCTGCTCTCCATCCATGCCGTTATTTTTTTCAAGTCAATAAATTAATATATTTCAGATTTCATGCTCTCTTTTTTCCCCCTAAAATTAGTATAACCCCCCCCCCCCCACCCCAGTCTGGGAGTCCCTCAGAGTGGATAGTCACAGCTACTTGGCAGACTGGGAGCACAAATTGAGGGAGTAAACACTGACCTTGCAGGTTGATCTCACTAGGAATTTAGGGTTCTTAGGGCGGGACCAAGAAATTCTGCTTGTAAGAGTAATAGGATCTCCTTTGCCCTCCACTCTGGAACCTCCTAGATCATGAGGAGTCCAGGTCAGATGTGGACCTGGAAAGGGTCTTAAGAGTGTCACTGTGCTGTCTGATGAGGGTAGCAACCTCCTGCACCTTATCTTTGAAGAGATTCTCTCCACGACACAACATATCAGCAAACCTCTCCTGAATATTAATTTGTAAGTTTGAAGCTTGGGGCCATGAGAGTTTCTAGGTGTCAATATTCATGAAGGAGGCTCTTGATGCCATAACAAAAATATCATATGTTGTTCAAACAATGTATTTTCTGTACTTTTTCCCTTGGCCCACTTTGAAGCAGAGCTGTGAGACTCTCTTGTCTAGAGGGAGAGAGTCTATAAACTTGTGCAGATAGCGCATGATGTTCTTTCCTTGAATACTACTAGACCAGTCCAGACTAGTGGGTTATGCTCTCCAGCCAGCAGGTGGAGGCAGACCAGAGCAACTTTCAGTGATGTCATCCTTTGTACATGTTCATTGTTTTTAGGCATGCACCGTATGCACACAAGAACTTGTGTGCAATCGATTGTACATGCATTCAGTTGCAGGCATATCTATGTACAAATGATTTGCAAACACTTTAAATGTTTGGGTACCTAGAGAAACCAACTATGTGCTCACAAATGCACCCCCTCAGTGATGAGAGTCAGCAGGCTTCAGACAAAAGGATGATTAGGCAGAACATCCTTTGAATCTTTGCTCCTTGTTTGTGACGCAGCCTGCTGGATTATGAGTACTTGTCCCATTAGGTATTGGATGGTTGGTTTGAGTTTAATTTGATTGCTGTAAACATTTTGCACGCTCTCTTTTTGTTTGTGTTTCCATTTGTGTAGATTTGTTTCTTTAGGGCAATTAGAAATAAGTTATTTGAGCTCACATTTCATCACTCAAACAGTTGATGTAGTGAATTTTAATGGGATATTTCTCTTAATCCAAACACTGTTGATCAAAGATAATTTAGATAAACTTCACAATACTACTCAGATTAATTCCAGCATTGACTGAGTGTTTTGGGTCAGTAAACTGTAAACTACACCTGGCCTCAGTACAAAACCTATCCTAACATTGTTTTGGGAATGTACATAGAGGAGCCGATATTCCAAAACACTTATGGGTTAAATTTAAACTCTGAATCAGTGTTAGAAACATAGAAACATGATGACAGAAAAAGACCACATGGCCTATCTAGTCTGCTCTTCCATATCAACCACTACAACAGTCCCCTTTTTTCCTTTAGGAATTCTCTGTATTTGTTCCATGCCTTTTTGAATTCAGACACTGCCCTCATCTCTACCACCTCCACTGGGAGACTATTCCATGGATCTACCACTCTTTCCATAAATTTCATCCCATGTCCCCTCGTAGCAGAGCTTGTGTTCAATCGAAAGAGGCTCTCCTCCTGTGCCTTTATGCCACGGAGGTATTTAAACATCTCAGTCATATCATCTCTATCCCACCTTTCCTCTAAAGTATATATATTAAGACCCTTAAGTCTGTCCTCATATGTTTTATAATGAAGACCACTAGCCATTTTAGGAGTCACCCTTTGTACCGACTCCAAGGCAGAGAAGCTTGCATCCTAAAGATGGCTGCATGGATGGAGTCATCGAGAGTGTTTTGGTTTCCTGGGCCATGGGATGCTGTTCCAAGGGTTGCAGAGCAGAGATGGTGTCCATCTGTCCAAGAAAGGTTGACGTGTCTTCAGTAGCAGACTGGCTAATCTACTGAAGAGGGCTTTAAACTAGATTTGTTGGGGAAGGGTGAAGAAAACCCCAGGTAAGTGAAACATTAAATACCTTTATGGAAATGGGTAAAAGGGGCAACATATGAAAAGTGGTGTGTATAAATGCTCATAGCATGGGAAATAAGATTCCAGATGTTGAAGTTTTAATGGGAGTGGCTGAGTTGGATTTAGTGGCAATTACAGAAACATGGTTCACAGAAAACCATGACTAGGATGTAACTACACCAGGCTATACTTTATTCAGAAAGGACAGGGTAGGAAGAAGGGGAGGAGTGGCACTATATGTAAAAAATAATATTAAAGCTTTGGAACTACAGAGCTTAAAAGGGAGAGAGGAGGCACTGTGGGTTAAATTGGCGTGATATACAGACCCCCCTCACAGGACGAAGAAGTGGACGGAGAGTTAATTGAAGACATATGCAGCATTGCCAGGAAAGGGGAAGTTCTACTGATTGGGGATTTCAATATTACAGATGTTGATTGGCACATTCCTGCTGCAGTATCATCTAGAAGTAAGGAGATCCTGGATTCTCTATAGGGAGAACTAGTCGGACAACCGGTAATTGAACCCACACGTGAAGGGGCCATATTGGACTTGGTGCTTACCAATGGTGAAAGTGTTTCTGATGTTATAGTGGGAGATCATTTTGCATCCAGTGATCACCAGATGGTGTGGTTCAGTATTAGGACTAGGGCTGTTAAAATCCATTCAAAAGCGAGGGTCTTAGACTTTAGTAATACTAACTTTGCCAAGATGGGCCAATACCTCAGGGAGTCATTAGAGGGATGTGAACAGCTGGGGGATGAAGAAAAACAGTCGGCAAAACTGAAAGGGGATATTTTAAGGGCAACTAACCTTTTTGTTAAAATGGTAAATAAAGGTAAAAGGATGAGAGATCACAGAGAGAGGAAGACAGGCATCTATATTTGGAAAAACTTAGAGAAGCTAGCAAAGTAGTCAGGAAAGCAAAGATTCAAAAAGAGGAGGAAATAGCCAATGCAATAAAATGTGGGAATAAGACATTTTTCAGATATGTTAGTGAGAAGAGGAAGGGCAGAAGTGGTATTTCAGACTCAAGGGTGAAGGGGAGGAATATGTAGAAGCTGATGAGAATAAAGAGGAATTGCTTAACAAATATTCCTGTTCTGTGTTCACAGATGAAAAACCAGGAGAAGGACCTCAGAAAACACCCACAAACAGGAACATAAGCGAGGGGCATCTTGAACAATTTTCAGAAAACTGTGTTCGTGAGAAACTAGCTAAACTTAAAGTAGACAAAGTGATGGGACCGGTTGGGATACACCCGAGAATACTGAGGGAGCTTGGGGACATTTTAGCAGCTCCACTGACTGACCTTTTCAATGCCTCGTTGGAGTCGGGAGTGGTGCCAAAGGACTGGAGAGAGGCACATGTGCTCCCTTTTACACAAAAGTGGAAGTAAGGATGTGGTTGAAAACTACAGACCAGTTAGTTTAACTTCAGTGGTGAGTAAATTATTAGAAGCGCTGCTGAAAGAGAAAATAGTGAGGTTTCTGGAGTCCAGTGGATTACACGATACGAGGCAGCATGGATTCACCAGAGACAGGTTTTGTCAGACAAATCTGATTGATTTCTCTGACTGGATGACCAGGGAGTTGGACTGAGGGAGAGCCCTAGATGTTATGTATTTAGATTTCAGTAAAGCTTTTGACACCGTTCCTCACAGGTGACTTATAAATAAACTGAGCACCCTAGGGGTGGACCCTAAAGTTACTGCTTGGGTTAGAAACTGGTTGAGTGGGAGGCGACAAAGGTACAGGTAAATGGAGCTCATTCTGAGGAGAAGGAGGTTACCAGTGGTGTGCCCCAGGGATCTGTCCTTGGTCCGATTCTTTTTAACATCTTTGTTAGTGATACAGTGGAATGGCTATTGGGTAAGGTTTGCCTCTTTGCGGATGATACCAAAATCTGCAATAGAGTAGAAGGTGTAAATAATCTCAGGAAGGTGTAAATAACATGAGGAGGGATCTAGCTAAGCTTGAAGAATGGTCTAGAATTTGGAAGCTGAGATTTAATGTTAAAAAATGCAAGGTCATGCATTTCGGCTGCAGCAATCCAAGGGAGCAATATAGTACAGGTGGTGAAGTACTTTTGTCCACTAAAGAAGAGCAGGACCTATAAACAGGCTAGAGTCAGTACAGAGGGTGGCTACTAAAATGGTTAGTGGTCTTCATTATAAAGCATATGAGGACTGACTTAAGGAGCTTAATATGTACACCTTAGAGGAAAGGCGGGATAGAGGTGATATGATTGAGACATTTAAATACCTCCATGGCATAAATGCACAGGGGGAGAGCCTCTTTCAATTGAAGGCAAACTCTGCTATGAGGGAACATGGGATGAGGGTGAAAGGGGATAGATTCAGGAATGATATGTGGAAATATTTCTTTAAGGAAAGAGTGGTGGATCTGTGGAATAGTCTTCCAGTGGAGTTGGTAGAGATGAGGACAGTATCTGAATTCAAAGAAGCATGGGACAAACACAGAGGATCTCTAAAGGAAAAAAGGAGACTGTTGTAGTGGTTGATATGGAAGAACAGGTTAGTTAGGCCATGTGGTCTTTTTCTGTTGTCATATTTCTCTGTTTCTAATTTGCTTTGTATTCCTGCTGGCTGAAGACCTAGGAGGCATTTGACCATCTTCTCTCCTTTGAACTGTGTTCCCAAGTTGGTGCTTCTGATGATGGCATAACCAAGTAGCCGTAGTTTCCTCTTTTGTGACAGTGTACCGATTCCAGCCTGTTATTTATTATTTATTTATTTGCAATCTCTTTTATACCGCGCTATTCAACATCAGTGCAGTTTACAATGAACATAAGAGTTGCACATCTCAATTTCGTGATTTGTGCTTACAGTGAAACAGGTATAATAACTTGGGTATACATTAAACAGGAAAATTAAACTTGGGTATGCATTAAGCAGGTATAACAGGTAAAATAGGGTATAAATAACCAGTCTCTTAACAAGGAGACACGATGAATAAATACAGTCTACTTTATGCAACAATATAATGAGTTATGCTGCACTGCATAAGTTTCTCATGGTGGTTGGAGGGGAAGGTGTGATTGCGAGTGATCAGTCTGGGAATGTGACGTGCATGAGTTTGAGGTGCTGCATTGAGATGTGAGAGTGGGTGGGTGTGGGGGGAAGACTGCAACATCGTAGTGATGAAGAAAGAGGTGACGTTTCAGTGCCTTCCTAAATTGGGAGACTTCACTGATGGTTCTGATAGTTGCTGGTAGTGCGTTCCAGCAGGATGGAGCAAAGAAGGAGAAGGCTCTGGATCTAGTGAATTGAGAACACTTCGTGCTTGCCTTAGGTAATATGAGAGTATTTGCGGCATTCGATCTTCTTGCTCGATTGGGAGGTGTGATTGAAATTAGGTCAGTAATGGCAGTAGCAGGGTATTTCTTGATGGCTTTATGGGTCATAATTAGGATCTTGAATGAGATCCTGGCTTGTATGGGTAGCCAGTGCAATTGTTTTGGTATTGGGGTAATATGAGAACTTCTTGAGGCTCCATGAAGGATTCTTGTAGCTGAATTCATTGCAAGTTGTAAGGGGTTAGTTGTGCACTTAGGTAGACCATACAAGATTGCATTGGCATAGTCAAAGTGAAGCATTATTAGGGCCTGAAAGACAGTTCGGAAGTCATCAGGCTCTAACAGTTGACGCAGATTGCGGAGGGTCCGGATTTTATGGTAGACCGACTTTGTTATGTTTTTGATATGAGCCTTCATATTAAGTTGCTGATCAAGCATTACACCTAGGTATCTTACTGTAGTCTTGCATATGATCTCTGCGTCGCGAACCTTGATAGACAGTGGTGGAGTAAAAGCTGGATTCCTGGTGACGAAGAGGGCTTCTGTCTTTTTGAAATTTAACTTAAGCATTTGTGCATTTAGCCAGTCTGTGACAGCGTCAAAGCACCTGATAAGTGGGGATAGTTCAAGATGTTCTGTCAAAATTGGCATATACATCAAGACGTCGTCAGCATAGACCAGGCAGTTGATATTAAATGATTGGATGAGATCACAAATGGGTTGCATATAGACATTGAATAGCAAGACGGATAAAGATGAGCCCTGTGGAACACCTTTAGTTTGGGGGAAGGAATCAGAGTTAGAGGGGCCAGAACGGACATGTTGCCAGCGATCAGTGATGTATGAAGCTCACCATGACAAAGCTGAAGCGTGAACTCCCTTCTCTCTGAGGCGTAGCAGGAGAACTTCGTGGTCTACGGTGTCGAATGCGGCGGCAATGTCCATGAAGATTAGTGCAAAGCCTTGTCTGATGTTATCAAGACCTAAGGTTATGGTGTTGAATAAGGTTGTGAGTAATGTTTCAACACCATGTGCTTTGCGAAATCCATGCTAGCAGGGATGCAGGGGTGCATTAGTATCTATGTGAACTTGTAATTGGCGCTGGGTAATCTTTTCAATGATTTTCGATAGGAGAAGTATGCTGGAGATAGGCCTGTAGGATTCCATCATCGAAGGGTCCAACTTACTGTTTTTTAGGAGTGGTCTGATAGCTGTCTGTTTCAGGCTTCGAGGGAATGTTCCAGTAAAGAACGATACATCAATCAATTTGGATAGGAATGGGTTGAGCTCGGCACGCAGGGCCTTTATCCAGGGAGTTGGACATGGATCGGAGGGTGCTGTTGTAGTGTTTATGTTTAGGATAGTGTCTTGAATGACTCTGTCAGATGGAGTAGAAAATGATGTGATAGTGTGTTGGGACCCACTCAAGAAATGACCAAGAGGAGGTTGTGGGATGGAGAAAGGTAGGCTGGCTGGTATGGGGGGCTTAGCAGGTTGGGCAAGCTGATTACTTTTCTTATGCAAGTAATAAGCATATTCTTGTGAGTCTGGGTAGGGTAAGTTCTCTTGAGATGGCTCCTTTGCTAGAGATTTCACAATTTGGAAAATCTCGTGGAGTTTGTTCAAGGAGCGTTGTAGTCTGTTGATATCCTTTTGAAGATGCGGTGTCCAGAATTGCACACAATATTCCAAATGAGGTCACATCAAAGACTTAGATAGAGACACTATCACCTCCTTTCTGCTGCTGGCCATTCCTTTCCCTATGCACCCAAGCATCCTTCTAGCTTTCGCCGTTGCCTTTTCTACCTATTTAGCTACTTTAAGGTCATCAGACACAATCATACCTAGGTCCCTCTCTTCTTTTGTGGACAGAAGTACTTCACCCCCTATACCATATCACTCCTTTGGATTGCTGCAGCCCAAATGCATGAACATGCATTTTTTAACATTAAATCTCAGTTGTCAAATTCTAGACCATTCTTCAAGCTTAGCTAGATGCCTCCTCATGTTATCTACTCCTTCCTGGATGTCTACTCTATTGCAGAGTTTAGTATCATCCACAAAGAGGCAAACCTTACCCGACAGCCCTTCTGCAATATCACTAACAAAGATGTTAAAAAGAACTTTTAAGTGCCAGCTACAGTGTTTAAAGTTACACCTGGATATTTAATGCTGGCTGCTATCTGGACACCAGCATTGAATATCTGGGTATAGCACTGACCTGGTGATATTCAGAGCCATTATCCTGATAGCGATCTGCATAATTTAGGCCAGCTCTTAGCTGTCTTATGCTATACAGCTATCTGGATGGTGATGCTGAAAAGCACTGCTATTCAGATAAGCTGGCATTCCACCCTGACTCCACTCTCGGACCGCCCCAGCTATCTGGATAGCGCCAAAGCGGTCTCTGATTTTTAGCAACACTTTCCAGATGGTGGCGCTGAAAATCAATGACTGGCCCTGGTCAGTGCCATTTTTCTGGTTAACAGGTGTTGCCAAGTGGATAAATGGTTTTAAATATCACACCCTTAAACATTTGGTACTGGCACCAAATATACACATGTTTAAAAAACTTTGCTAGGATTCTATGTATAATTCTGAATGTACAATTGTACATTTAAATTAATTCCAAACCTACAATTGTAAGTTTGGAATTATACGTAGAAAATAGGAGGCGTGCTTCAATCAGTTCAAATTATATGTATAATCTACACATATAATTCGGCCTCTATGCATATAGATGATATATTTTACTGGGCTGTTGGAAAGCAAGTATAATTCGGATGGCATGGCAAAAACATATGATCAAAACAAGGAGTAGCCAAATGTTGTTGTTGTTATTAAGTGCCATCGAGTCAGTGTCGACTCATGGTGACCCTCTAGATAGTTGTCCTAAATTGTGTTTGGTATTCAGTCAGGCGGCTCATTGTTGACGACTGGCACCTGTAGCTGCTGCTATTGTATTGATCCATCTCATTACTGGCCTTCCTCTTTTGTGTTGACCTTTTACCTTGCCAAGCATGATGTCTTTCTTTAATGATCTCTTTCTTCACACGATGCGTCCAAAGTATGAAAGTCAAAATCTTGTCATCTGAGCTTCTAAAGAAAGCTTAGATTTGATCTCCTCTAGTACTGATTGGTTTGTTCTTTGGACAGTCCATGCTATACACAGTATTTGCTGCCAGAACCATAATTCAAAGACATCAATTTTCTTGATGTCTTTTTCACTGTCCAACTATCGCATGCATATGATGTCATTGAAAATACATTGGCTTGAACAAGTTGAATCTTTGTATGGAGAGAGACATCTCTGCTCTTGAGAATCTTGTCTAGGTCCTTCTTAGCCATTCTGCCAAGAGCATTGCGTCGTCTGATTTCTTGACTGCTTGTTGCTTCTTTATTGATAGTTGATCCAAGTAGGTAAAAGTTGTCCACGATTTCAATTTCTTCTCCATCAACGATAAAACTTATTGATTTTGCCAGATGTCATGATCTTTGTCTTCTTTACATTAAAGTGCAGGCCCATTTTAAGACTAATGTTCCTTGATCTTGAGGAGCAAATGTTTCAGATCATCTTCACTTTCAGCCAGTAATGTGGTATCATCAGCATAGCGAAGATTGTTAATGAGTCTTCCACCAATCTTCACACCTCTGTTGTCTTCAAACAATCCTATTTCTCTGATGATTTGTTCTGCATAGAAATTAAACAGGTAAGGGGAAAGTATGAAGCCTTGTCATACACCTTTGCTGATTTTAAACCATTCTGTTTCTCCTTGTTCCATTCAAACTGTTGCTTCTTGATCAATGTAAAGATTGTGAAAGAGAATGATCAGGTGTTCTGATATACCCATGCTTCTTAATGTGGCCCAGAGTTTTTCATGGTTTACAAAGTCAAAAGCACAAATAGATATCCTTTTAATTAATTAATTTTATTTATTTAACCAGTTTTATATACCATCTTATCCTTCAATCAAAGTGGTTACAAGACAAGGTATACAAATATAGGTATTTTGGTATTCTTTAGTCTTTTCAGGAATACATCTCACATCCGCGATATTGTCTCTCATTCCTCGCCGTTTTCTGAACTTGCACTTCAGGTAGTTCTTGTTCCAGGTATGGTTGTAGTCTCTGTTGAATGCTCTTCAGTAGAATCTTGCTGGCATGTGGGATCAGAGCGTTTGTGCGATAATTTCCACAATCACCTTTTTTTAGTATTGGTATAAACACAGATATTTTCCAATCAGTTGACCATGATGTTGTCTTCCAAATTTCCTGGCAGAGCCTTGTAAGTATGGTAACAGCTGCATCAGATTGCTGTAATACTTCTATGGGAATGCCATCAGTGCCTGGTGCTTTGTTCTTTGATAAGGCTTTCTATACTGCTTTGACTTCTTCTTTCATCACCAATGATTCCAGTGGCTGTTGATCCGCTTGATCTTTATCATATAAAAACTCTGTATATTCTTTCCACCATTTCTTGATCTTCTCAGCATCATTCAACATAGATCCTTGAGCATCTTGTAACATTCTATTGCGAAGCTGGGATTTTTCTTTAACTCTCGTAGCTTTAGGAAAGCCGATCTTGTTCTTCCTCTAATAGTTTCTGCTTCTATTTCCTTGCAAGTGTCATTGTAGTACTTTTCCTTGTCTTTTCTTGCTGCACGTTGGAAATCTCTGTTGAGTTCTGTGATTCCTCTTTTTCTCCTCTGGCTTTAGCCTCTGCATTTCTGGGCAATTTTCAGAGTTTCTTCCATCATCCATTTTGGCCATTTTTTCTTTTTCACATTTTGTAGAGACTTCTCGCTTTCTTCCAACACAACCTTCTTGATGTCATTCCATAACTCTTCTGGAGCTCTGTCATTTGTATCTAAAGTAGCAAATCAAATTTTCAGGCAGTCTTTAAATTCCAGTGGTATATTCTCAAGATCATATTTTGCTACATTCATGAGTGGCTTGCTCTTTTTCAATTTCAGCTTGAGTTTGTATACTAGAAGTTGGTGATCTGTACCACAGTCAACTTCAGGTTTTGTCTTTGTTGATGTTATAGAGCTTTTCCTTCCACAGATGTAATCAATTTGATTTTTGTACAATGCATTGGGTGAAGTCCATGTGTACAGTCGCCGCTTGTGTTGCTGGAAGAAAGTGTTTGAGATGATTAGATTGTTGGCCTTGCAGAATTCTATCAGTCTTTCTCCAGCTTCATTTCTATTGCCAAGTCCATATTTTCCAACCATTTTGCCGCCTTCTTTGTTGCCAACTTTTGCGTTCCAGTCACCCATGACTATCAGGATATCCTGTTTGCATTTTCTGTCAATTTCAACTTGAACTTGTTCATAGAACTCTTCAATTTCATCCTCTTCTGCAGCTGTTGTTGGGGCATATACTTCAATTATAGTTGTGTTAATAGGCATTCCTCATAGACGACTAGAAATTAAGCGTTCACTGACTGCACTGTATTTCATTACTGTTCGTGTATCTTTCTTCTTAATTATAAATGCAACACCATTTCTTCTTTGTCTTTCATTTCTAGCATAGTAGACCATGTGATCATCTGATGCAAGGTATATGTGTACGTTATGGAGGTCATTTTAGAATCTCTGTTTGTTAGTGAGTTGGACATATGAAAACAGACGCTTAGACATGCAAATCATAGAGATATCCTCAGAGTTATTTTAGAGAACTGGGTATGCAAATGTCCCCAGTGCAAGAATGTCAATATGGAATGGTGGCGTGGTGGAGGCGTGCCCCAGGTAGAGCAAGGGAGTTGCATGTTTGCAGTGCAATTTCAGAATAGCACAAGCACTTCTGGCCCTGGTTGTTGAGGCGTCCATGCCTAAACCTGCTCCAGGCCATGAATAAGATGCAAAAAAGGTGCTCATTTCATGGCTGCAATGCTTCCAGATAGAAGAGCAAATTGTGTTTACATTGGCACGGTTAATATTTCCAGGCCAAAGAACCTGCCTGTATATACTGTCATGGCGCAAGGCAGATTGAGCCGATGGAAATAGAGAAAAACACTCAGGGTAGTTTTAAAAGCAGCAGTGCAGAGCACATGGCTAGGGGTTGTTGGGGGCAACCAAGCAAAACAAAAGCACAGGCTGTAGAGAAACGCCCAGAGTTAACATTACATCACAGCTCATCAGCAAAGCAGAGACAGCTGCATAGAGTTGAGCAAACGCAGCTCTCAAGGTATGACGCAGAAAAAATAGGTCAGCCTTGAGCAGAGCAGAGTCACGTAAGGAGCCACGTAGAGAGAAACGTACAGGCACACGTGGGGAAGAAAGGAAGTACAGAGATGCCAGCGAGGAGTCAGACCCAGTCTCTGATGTTGAGAGAGACAGAGACTCAGGGAGGACTCAAGCCAGAGGAAAGTACAGCGCTCAGAGAAACCAGGAGCCATACCTTGAAGGTTCAGAGGTGGAATCAGTCTGCAGCTCAGAGGGGTTTATCCAAACGGAGCTCACCAAGGTTAGTGCTGAGAAGTTAGGCTGCACTAAGCCTGGGTCCGTGTGGGGCCAGAGGGAGTCTCCACATTATAAACCACGAGGAGCAGGGAGAAGAGAAATCCACCATAGCAGGAACCTGGGGAGCCAGAATACTTATCCTAGTGATATTTCTCATGCTTTAGAGCAACGTCCTGTGAAAGGAAGAAAAGGGAAGAAAAGCTTTCACTTCCCGTTCACACACGAGCCAGGCAGAGCACAGCCTGAGAGCCATAATACCTTGTCTAGAGGAGCACTGAGTTTTACCCCCAGTGGACATGAAGTGTGTGGCTCACTAAAGAAAGACTCCATAGTATATGGTAGAGAACCTTTCCACAGTGAGAGGGGGGAGTGGTGCACAGATTCAGCCAAGAGGAGAGAAACAAGTTCTTATCCAGAATACAACCCAGCAAGACATAATTATCAAGATTCACCAGAAGATATGGACTGTGCCATTGGTGAGGATAATTCTGAAGTGTGTAAAATGGATTGTACGCTTGTCTTCTCAGATGGCATAACCTCATTTTGTTAGAAGCCTAAGAAAGCTGTCTGGAGTGAAATCTGTGAGGACAGATTTCACAGTTAAAAGTGCCTGATTAAAAACCCTGTTTTTCCCTTCTGTTTGGTTCAGTTAAAGCTGCCATTAAGCATTTCTGTTCCAGTTGTAGTCCCACCTTTATGTTATACCAGTTGTATGGTTTATTTGCTTTTGATATTTTGTTGCAAGAATTCTCCCGGGACGGGAAATAAAGCCTCTTTAAGCACAGCTACTCGACCACAACTACCTCCTTATTTCGACTAGCTATAGGGACCCAAAATCCCTGAGGGCAATAACAGTCCTTGCTGTAGAAAAGAGGAGCAACCCCGAAGCCCTAGGCTCTCGCCTCGTGAGCCAGCAAGGTGGTTGACAATACTTACTCCAAACGTATTACTGGATCGCTATAGTATGTCAGAGTATCTGAAATGACAGGGCAGGACATGCTAGTCTTAGAACATAGATGCCCCCCGTCTGCACTATCCAGGCTGGGACGTCCATGTACCTGGTTCTTCATATGTGCACTTTGGGATGTCCACATTTGTAAAATGGCCTACACCATGCACATACATGACCTTGCTATCTGCACTGGGCCCATCTTTAGAACTGATTACTGGGACATTCCTTTTTCGAGGTGGAGACAGGGCATTTCAGAAGGCATTGCTGCCACTCCCTTGATTTTTGGGTGTTCTGCTCTGGACGTCCCAAATTCTTCCTAGATGACCCTTCTAAAATGTCACTTCATATATATAAGGGCATCTCTGTGTAATTCTGTTTGTGGTGGTGCTGACTTAATGTGTAGTATCGCTGGATATAAGTATAATTTGAAACAACTATTAGATATTTCAAATTGTATGTGAAACTTCCTGCTGAAAACTAGGCTCAGAATTTCTTCACACATTGAGTACAGAAGTACATAGTTTTGGATTAACATCAAAGTAATGTGCACAGAATATTTAATCTTCATAATCTTTCCTCACAAGTGCATGTCTCTTAGTAGGCTGTTTTTGGAGTAGCCAGGAAAGAGTATTCACCGAACTAGACCCAGTAACTTCTTTTTGTTTGAGCATTGCTACCTTATACACAGTTTATGTCTCACTGAGAAATACTAATAGCAAATAGCTCATCCCACTTTTCTATTTCTACAGGAGGTTATCTCGTCTATAGAAAAATACCTAGATTATAGCTCCCATCATGATGGCGGTAAGGTGTATTCCATATTGTCCTGCTAAACCAGTCTAGACAAGTGGATTGTGTTTCCTTACCACTAGACTGGTGGAGACAAAGAACCAGTGAAAAGCTCAGGTTTCAATGACATCACTCTCATGCCTCTATCCGCATCATCCACCAGAGGTCCCTTCAGTATTTCTTTGTCTCCAACAGATGGTGGATGGATTTTTCCACTCTGAAGAAAATCTGAAGATTTGATAGGAAAAGATTGATTAAAGGCTCATGAATGACCACCTTGAGGGTGACTCTCTCACTTGCATGTGATGTGGGAGGCTCCACTAGACTGCAGTCTTTTTGGTAGCCATAGGAGGAGGGAAAATTGGTTCAGCTCTGTGCTCTTATCATGATATGAGCCTGTTGAGCAACCAGAAAATTGGAAGGCTATGAATGAGTTCACTATCCCCCTCCTGCCACTCACATACCCTCACATGCTCACTCCGCATGCACTCCGTGCCCTCTCCTTCGCTACCCCCTCCTGCCACTCACACACCCACACATGCTCACCCTGCATGCACTCCAAGCCTTCTCCTTCACTCTCCCCCTCCTGCCACTCACACCCTCCCCCACATGCTCCCCTTACATGCACACAAACACCTCACCCTCACCCTCACCCTCACCACCACCCTCCAACCTCCCACCATCCTGCATATACTCAACCGCCACACCCTTGCCACCCCTGCCTGGCCCCTCAGTCTATGTCATTACAGCCTCATTCAACACACTCCATGGGGCCTCCCCAGCCACCTATTCTGCCATACCAGATGCTCTCTTCATCAGGGGCTGGAGCATGAGGGTCCAGATGTTGCCCCCTGTCTTCAGGGCTTCTGCACATGGCACCTGTGGGACTTGAAAAACGTCCTGCTGTACACTATCCCCCGGTGTGCTGTGGGACATAGGCCTCCCTTCCCACTGCTATCAGCTCTGCCCCTTTCAGGGGAGGTGGAGGGGGAGAATGCTGCCTCCCCTGTTGGCCCCTCATTGTCCTCCTCTTCATCCGCAGATGGTGTTGGGCTGGATAGGAGGATGGGGCCTTGCAGTGCACTGCTGCTGCCCTTGCTGCTGTTCATGCTGCTGCTCCCATTGGGGCTAGGGTGGTATCTGCACTGGCTTTGGGGTTGGAGCCATCTGGGGATGGGGTTGGGGAATCGTCCTCCTGCTGTGCTGCCACTGTGGAGGACAGAGGTCATGTTAGCTTCACGACTGTGGTTGCTGGGGGGCCAGCCACACACACAGGGTGTTTCAGCATATCTCATCTCTGCAGTGGGTGGGGCAGTGCGGGTTGGGACTATTTGTTTTGGGACCCTGGGGTGAGGGCATGTTGTTTCTGTGGAGTCCATATCACAGCGGTGTCTGCTCTTACATGTGTTGGCCCGCCTCAGTGTTAGGGGGCCTTTCGGCCTGCTGCTCATACAGGGTATCTGCATGGTCACTCACCCTGCTCCTTTTGCAACTGCTGCCAGATATGCTGTATCAAACCAAAAATCAGAAAACCCCTAGGGCTCCAACGGAACACCACCTGCCCCATAAAATCAAAGCAATAAATGGGTGGTCTCCAATATCAAATCTCCAAGAAAAATTGATTTTTGTCAGACATTGATCACCAGATAACGACAAGCCATAGCTGGGAGATCCCGTCCATTTTAATTGTTTGCAGTAAAATAATTTAAAGGAGTCTAATTAACTGACACATGGAGATCAAGCAAAGGGGTAGTACGACGACACAGTCCTGTGTTTCGGGTTTACTCTTCAAAAAACCCTGTTTCAGGCTACTTATCCCCATAAATGTGCTCCATCTCATAGTGATATCCTCAGAGACAACATTTAAATTCACGGCGTCTGACGCCTGATATGCTGTATCAGCAGCAGGCGTGTGCAGCGTATTGAGTGGTACTGCACATGGTAGGCCTCTGTTTCACGCAGGATCCGGAAAGTCTGTGGGTAGAGACACACCCCGTCACTCACCCGTGTCAGAGCACAGACCTGCCTACTCATTGGGGTGGTTCTGCTGGTGCTCTGCAAATGTCTATCAGGTGCCACGTCCCCATCTGCTCTCAGTGGCACTTCACCAGGGAGGGTGGGGGAGCAGCAGCTGGTCATTGCTTTTAGTGTACATGTACAGGGACATGTTCCCTCACCTCCAAGAGCTTGGGTGCACTGACAACCATAGCCTGATGGTTCTGTCCCTGAACCACAATGCTCAGGGTCCTGGGTTCACCTCCCACCTCAGGGCATGTACAGGGCCCTTTTATTATGCCTCCTCAGGGGTCTCATGTGTGACTCAGGGACGTGGCTGATATTCTGGGACTGCTCTCTGCTATGTGTGTCCCTTCCATCTGTCTCTGTGCCTTCACTGTGGGCCTGCATGCATCCTGTTCTCCCTTGTTTCCTGGGTCCTGGTGTCAGGCTGCTCTGTCTGTGCTGTGCTGTCCTGTCACTGTACAGCCTGCCTGCTTTCTGCCTGGAAACTGTAAATATGAAAACCTCAGTGATCCAATGACACAAAACAAGTCTAATAAATTGAAGTCATCGGTAAATAAAGTCCCTTCAACCACTCTTAAATGTTTTATTTGTCGGGTCAGGCAGACAGGAACAGCGAGAGAAAACTCTCTGCTCAAAAAGTCTGCACAACCCCTTTTATTTTTAATTTTTAATATTTGTGTGCCCAACATGTAATTACTTCTCTATCATTGGCGATATAATGTCTGTCCCTAGTCGCTGGCTTAAATCTGCACGACATGCATGTTTCAGGTCCCAAACCGACCCTGTTTCAAGTCCTCGCCTGCTGAATAGCAATGATGAAAAAACACTGAAAATCAACGGTCTTAATGTGTAACAGTCCTGAGAGCTAATTGTCTGACTAAATGACGTAACTGGTGATGTCAGAAACGGCCCATGTGTTGTATTGACAGCAAAATACAATGAGAAGGAAATAAACGGGGGGGGGGGGGGGAGGGGTTCAACTGATTGGCAAATCTCTTAAAGATATTCTGATTGAATAACAAAACAGAACGAACCTACAGAAGGCTCCACCATTCTTATTCCAAGTTTAAACCCCCCGGGTTGCAGTCTGGACTCGACGATTACCACCCCTTGGATCCGGTGGAATGCTGTCAATGACTCAATGACTATAACCTCCAGCTGTCAATACACCGCATAAGAACATAAGAACATAAGATATGCCATACTGGGTCAGACCAAGGTCCATCAAGCCCAGTATTCTGTTTCCAACAGTGGCCAATCTAGGTCATATGTACCTAGCAGTTTCCCCAAGAGACACAAGCTCCACAATGCTTGTACTGGGTCAAGCATTGATATCTTTGGTCACTTCTTAATAATGGTTTATGGACCTTTCCTCCAGGAACTTGTCCAAACCTTTTTTAAACCCAGCTACACTAACAGCCTTTACTACATCCTCCGGTAACAAATTCCAGAGTTTGATTACTCGTTGAGTGAAAAAATATTTTCTTTTATTAGTCTTAAATAGTTTACCCTGTAGCTTCATTGCATGTCCCCTAGTCTTTCTATATTCTGATAACGTAAACAATCGATCTACGTTTACCCGTTATACTCCGTTCATTAATTTATAGACTTCTATCATATCTCCCCTCAGCCGTCTCTTTTCCAGGTTAAAGAGCCCTAACCTTTTTAGCCTTTCTTCATAGGAGTATCCTTCCATTCCCTTTACCATTTTGGTGGCTCTTCTCTGTACCTTTTCTAAAATCGCTATATCCTTTTTAAGATACGGCGACCAGAATTGCACACAATATTCAAGGTGCGGTCTCACCATGGAATGATATAGAGGCATTATAATATCTTTTGTTTTATTTTCCATTCCTTTCCTTATCATACCTAGCATTCTATTTGCTCTCTTGGCCGCCGCTGCACACTGGGCCGAGGGTTTTAACATGGTATCCACAATGACGCCTAAATCTTTTTCCTGGGTGGTGGTTGCTAATGTGGAACCTTGCATCGTGTAACCATAGTTTGGGTTGTTCTTCCCTAGGTGCATAACCTTGCACTTGTCCACATTAAATTTCATCTGCCATTTTGATGCTCAGTCTTCCAATTTATCAAGATCCTCTTGCAATTTTTCACAATCCTCTTGGGTTTGAACAACTTTAAATAGTTTTGTGTCATCGGCAAATTTGATAACCTCACTCGTTATTCCACTTTCCAGGTCATTTATGAATATGTCAAAAAGCAGCGGACCCAGCACAGATCCCTGGGGTACACCACTATTCACCTTTCTCCATTGGGAAAATTGGCCATTTAGCCCTACCCTCTGCTTTCTATCTTTTAACCAGTTCCCGATCCACAATAGTACCCTGCCTCCTATCCCATGACTCTTTAGTTTTGCCAAAAGTCTCTGATGAGGGACCTTGTCAAAGGCTTTCTGAAAGTCCAGATACACAATATCAACCGACTCACCTGTTTATTCACTCCTTCAAAAAAACATAACAGATTAGTAAGACAAGATCTTCCTTGTCTAAAGCCATGTTGGCTGTCTCCCATTAGGTTGTGACTATCTACATGCTGAGTAATTTTATTCTTTATGATGGTTTCTACCATTTTTCCCGGTACTGACGTCAGGCTCACTGGTCTGTAGTTTCCCGGATCACCCCTGGAACCCTTTTTAAAAATTGGTGTTACATTGGCGATCCTCCAATCTTCAGGTATTAGAGGTGATTTTAATGATAGTTCACAGATTACTGATAGCAGTTCTGCAATCTCATATTTCAGTTCTTTCAACGCCCTTGGATGTATACCATCCGGCCCAGGTGATTTGCTACTCTTCAGTTTATCTTATAGTTGTAAGACATCTTCCCGATGTATCGCTATTTCCTTCAATTCTTCCGCACCTTTAAATACCACTTCAGTCATGGGTAACATCCCTACATCCCCACAAGGCGATAACAGAGAAAATGAGGCAAGCACACACAGACACACTAATGCGATCACTATGAAAACCACACGACCTATTTAACCTCGTCAGAAACCTAATGAAAGAGCCAGGTCCGGAGCATAAACCTGAGATCCACACTCAAGACTACCATGACTTCCTTCAGTCAAAATTATGCCAAACCGACAAGACTGACCCACCTTTCCTCACCATGGAACCATCAAATACAACGACTCTAGCAATATTCACCACCCCATCCAATAAGCCAATCATTGACACCATCTCCACAATCAACACCGCTACCGCTCAGACCGACCCCTGTCCTGCCTTCTGGATAAAGGAACTTCGGTCAGAATTTAGCCCATTCATGGCTAGACTATTTGACACATCTTTCACGTCAGGCTCTTTACCCCTAAATCTCAAACACACATCCATCAGACCTCTGCTAGAGAACAGCAGGTTGGACCCCCAGAAAGTGGATTCATATAGACCAATTGCCAGCATTCCACTGCTGGCAAAAATAATAAAAAAAGAAGTCCTATACCAGATACAACAACACATCAACAATACTTCGCCGCTAGACCACTGCCAATATGGATTCAGAGAATCCCATGGTGTGGAGACATTACTTACCACCCTCTTCAACAATATTATCAGGGCAATAGATAACATCCATCATGGGGTTGCCCTCATATTCCTGGACATAGCTGCAGTGTTTGACTCTGTATGCCACGAAACCCTTCTAGAATGGCTCAAAGAGAAGGGCATCTGCGACCTAGCACTAACCTGGCGTAAGTCATACCTATCCGATAGATGGCAACATGTGCAAACAGAAACCTCCACCTCCAAACCGTTCCACCAGAAACAAGGTATCCCGCAAGGATCCTCCCTATCAGCCTTATTGTTCAACATCTATATGCGGCCTATCTGCAACCTCATACGATCATTCAATGTCGAATGCATGATCTATGCTGACGACGTGCTACTCTACAAGCCATTCCAGATTGACCAGATTGACCTCACATCACTAACTGTTTTAGCACAGTGGAAAAATGGCTCCAAAACCAGAATCTTCAAATACAACACAAAAAGACCGAAGTGCTGTTAATCTCCAGAAACCCCAACTTTTCCCCTTCAGCCTGCCTAAAAATCGGAGAGATAGAACTGCAAACTAAACCCTCAATCCGCTACCTGGGTGTTACACTGGACCAAAGACTAGATATGAAGACACACATTGGCAACATTGTAAAATCTACATACCATAACATTAAGTCACTCAAACATCTACGTCCCCTACTACAACTGGACGACTTTAGAGCAATCTTTCAGGCACTAACCCTTTCTCATCTCGACTACGCCAATGCAATCCTCCAAGGGCTTCCACAATCCACCCTGAGCCCGCTCCAACTCGCCATGAACGCTGCAGCCAGAGTTCTAATTGGGACCTCAAGGCGAGACCATATAACACCCATCCTCAAAAGTTTCCACTGGCTTCCAATCCATTGTAGGATCACCTTCAAGATCTTGCTACTAACATTCAAGACCATCAACGGCCTCGCCCCCTCTTCACTCGCTGGCCTCACGCACATTACCCCCCCCCAAACAGAGTCAGACGACCTACTGCAATAAACACCTTGGCAATCCCCAAAGCAATGACCCATAGTACACAAACAACTGTAAACAGGGCTTTCAGTCTCTACGCACCCAGATGCTGGAACGCTCTTCCACCCAATATACGAGCGATCCCTGATCTAGCTAAATTCAGGAAGGCACTGAAGCACTACCTCTTCCTCAAATGCTACCCGGAGGTAGGCACACCAACCCCCTCACTCACAACAAAGCTACATGACCACATGTAACTACCCTCAAAGTAATGTATATACGTGTAAATACTTCTCTGTTAACCATACAGATGTAAATAGTTAATACTGTTATCCAAGTTGAGCTACCTGTTATATGTAATTACGGTGTAATCCCCCACCGTAAAACACCCCGATGTTCCATGTAAACCGCACTGATATCGAAGAGCGCGGTATATAAGAGAAATAAATAAATAAATTAATTAAAAAAATAAAAATAAATAAAGTCCCATGTGTGGTCTGCTGTAATGCAATGCTCCACCAGTGGAGCTGAGAGATTCAAAGTCCTTATGCGAGAAGCATGTTCCCCTAACCTAATTTTGACCGGTTGTATGGTCTGACCGATGTATAATAATAAACAAGGATACTGAAGCATGTATACAACATAGCTAGTCATGCATGTACTGGACCCCAAAAATCTGCACTTTCGGCCAGTAACAGGGTGATCCCATGATTCACCCTCTAGAGTATTCCGGCAGTACTTGCAACATTTGCAAGCAAAGTAGCCCCGATGAGAAGATGATTCTGAGTGGCTGACTAGCCTAGTGGTTAGAGCACTGGCTTGGTAACCAAGCAACCAGGGTTCAATTCCCACTAGTACTCCTTGTGGCCTTGGGCAAGTCACTTAACCCTCCATTGCCTCAGAAGAAAGGCCTGGCAATCTACTTCCAGTGACACTGCCAAGAAAGCCCAGGAGCTTCTGGGTCGCCAGGAGTCAGGACTGACTTGAAGGCACACATTGCATTTGCATTTGCATCAGCCAGAAGTGCTGAATGTACAAGGCGATCTTGAAGATTAACGCCTCTAGTATATGCCAAAATATAAAGTTTGCGGAAATAGGGGTGCAAACTGAGTGCATGCCAATGCTTCTTCAATGAATTAGTAATGGCCAAAGTTCATGAAAGTTAATACTCCAAGTATATGATCACCAATATTGGAATCAACAGGAACAATTGGTTCCCCCACCAGGTCCCCTAACAGCCATTCATGGTGAGAAAAACAGGCATGTAGATATGCCTTTCTGATAATGCTCCTAGGATAGCCTCGATCTCAGAGCCGTGCACTCAAAAAATTGGCCTGTTTAAATTCTTGTAGAGTGGAACATATGCGGCGAAGCCTCAAAAATTGGCCAAAAGGTAACCCCCTATGAAGAGGGAATGAATGATGGCTATGGATACCTCAATAAACTATTTTTTTGACTGGATTTACTATATAAAGTAGTGGATAACATATTACCTTGTTTGATAACTAAAACATCCAAAAACGCAATCTGATGAGTTTGAATATTTGCTGTAAATTTTATATTAGTCTTAATTGTGTTGAGCCATCCAATAAAGTCATGCAAATTTTGTCACAGTGTGGATGTCCAAAGAAAAAAGATATCGTCAAGGAATCGTAACCACAATGAGACATGTTGAAAAGCTGACGAACAGTAAATATGTAATTCCTCCATATTGGCCAAATATAATGTTGCAATGGAGGGGGCTGCTGTGGGCCCCATAGCAATACCGCATTTCTGTTGGTAAAATTGGCCAATAAATACAAAGTAGTTGCGGGTAAGTGCCAATCGGATTAAATCCAAAAGAAAGGTTCGAGGAATACGTGACAGTGCTGTCGTGCATGCTGATGCCAGCAATTCTAATGCTTCTCCCTGATGAATATTGGTGTAAAGAGCGGTGACATCCAAGGTCAGTAAAACAACCTCCTCAAGGGTGCCTTCATAACCTGCAAGAATTTGTAAAAAAATGAGAAGTGTCCCGTAAAAAGGACTTCACTGCTTGTGCCTCTTGCTTTAAAAAAAACATTGCAAAACTTAGAAAGGGGTTCTAACACCGAATCTCTGCAAGAGAAATAGGTCTACCTGGTGGGGAAATGAAAGACTTATGGATCTTGGGTACCGTATAGATAACTGGAATGCGGGGATATTGTTGATATAAGAAGGAAGCTTCCTTCAATGTGATCCAATTGTTGGCCTGAGCTTTCATTACCAATGATTTAATCAAAATCTGTAATTGAGGAGTAGGATCACCTGGAAGGGGCTGGTAATACGAAACATCACCAAGATGGGACAACAGAGCCTCTTGGTAGGAGACCATGGACTGTAATACCACAGCTCCGCCTTTATTGGCACCTCTAATAACCAAGTCGGGATTCTTCGCTAATTGCGAAATTGCTAAACGTTGTGCTCTGGTAATATTAGAGTGATGACAGGCAAAAGTAACCTCCTGATCTGCCACATCAGTCAAAACCAGAGATTGAAAAGTTGCAATGATGGGATCCACAGTCCCTGGAAGGGTCCATTTGGATGGAGGGCGTAATATTGAAGTATCTCCAGGTATCTGCTTGTCCGCAAAAAAATGGATAACCTGAAGTTTGCAGAAGAACTGGTGAAGAAAAACCCATACTCGAAAGGGATCATATGGAAATAACGACAGACCTAAATCAAGAACCTCCAATTGAGTGGGTGTCAGTGCCATTCCTGATATGTTAATGACGGTAGATTCTGACGAGACCATTGTCGTGTGTTCGGAGAGTCCCATTGGCTGTTGACATACGATTGACGCTGACATCTCCCTCGTTGTCGACCAGCCCAAAAAACCGAAGCTCTGTCTCCTCTCCCAGAGGAACGAGCACTGTCCCGAAGACCTTCACTTGAATCCGCATCCTCCGAGGATTGATCAAAAGTGACATGCTTTTCTGACGAGGATTCTTTCCCTGTAGATTCATCCTTGTCATACATCCACCGGTAAACACGCTCCACGTCATAGTCTGATTTATCCCTTTGGAACTTCAACTTGAGACCCCAGAGGTAATCAAAAAAACTTTGACGTTGATGTTCCATTTCAGCAATTCGGGTTTGAAACGCATCATCCTCCATGGATTCCTTAAGTGACACTTGAAGCTCTTCAACTTCCATTGCTAAAGCCGCCTCCTCCAATGTTGTGCGATCAATGATCAATGCAATCAAATCAAAACTGCATTTGTTCAAAATACAATTCCACTTGAAAACAAACTCCTGGTCTGTCACAAACAATTTAGGGGGACGAGGCATTCGTAAACCGCGGGGGATAATGCAGGTTTTCAGATATTGAAGCATGGAAGCACCAAGCAATTGTGCCCGAATAGATCTTTTTTTCAAAGTTTTTAATTTGGAAATGCTTGGAGCATGCTGGTCCAGTCCTTGACCTTCTTTGTCAAAAAGTGATTTTCGCTGTCTAAGCTGATCTAAATGTTCATCCGAATAGGCAAAAGTGTCAGCAGCCATTATGAACACAAAGAGGTCAAAACAGCAATTGTAAATATGAAATAGGAGTGGAGGAGTGGCCTAGTGGTTGGGGCAAGGTACCTCGGGCCGGAAGGTCAGGGGTTCAAATCCCACTAGAGGACAGCAACCTTGGGCTGGAAGGACTGGGGTTTCTAGTCCCACAGGTGCTCCTTGTGGTCTTGGGCAAGCCACTTAACCCTCCATAGCCCGTGTGCTGTGCTTTCCTGTCTAATCAATGTGTTTATACCTCAAAGATTTCCTGTCATGATTTGACAATTTCCAATCTGTAATCAAAACCACTGCTGATCGCTGGAAGTAGCGGTATACAAATGTATACTAAATAAATAAATAAATGAAAACCTCAGTGATCCAATGACACAAAACAAGTCTAATAAATTGAAGTCATTGGTAAATAAAGTCCCTTCAACCACTCTTACATTTTTTATTTGTCGGGTCAGGCAGACAGGAACAGTGAGAGAAAACCCTCTGCTCAAAAAGTCTGCACAACCCCTTTTATTTTTAATTTTTAATATTTGTGTGCCCAACATGCAATTACTTATCTCTATCATTGGCGATATCCCTTGCCCTTCCCCTCCATCTTGGTGCATGCCTGTCTCTGTGCCAACTTAGGTGCTGCTCCAGCCTGCTCACTTCTCTCTACTTCCAGGTTTGTCTACCTCTGTTGTGATGTACTTACTGCATAAGGCTGGCCGCCTCTGCCCAGTGGGAAGAAGAGTCTCCTCCTGCTCGATGACCATGGTCACCAGCAGCCTCATCTCTGCCTTGCTGAGGTTGGGCTGCCTGGTAGCCATGTTGATATGTGCATTATGTTGGGTGGGGCCTTCTTCTTGGATCTGGTTGCATGTGTTCTGCAGGACAAGGGATTGGGGATGTTTTCAGGGGTTGCAGGTGCATGGGGCAGCTCGGCAGTGTGTGTACAGCCTACATGTGTGTGTGGCGCAAAGCTGGTTGATACACCGCCAGTTAGACATGCCTCACCGGCCATGGCTACATGCCAATTTTATGCAGGGTTGTAGAATCAGGCCTCTGCATGCACATCCTGTCTGGAGACATGCACGGGGCCTTGACGTGCCCCTTTCAGAATTGGGCTCCATGTACACTGTGATTATAATGAGCATGCTAACTGATGTGATCACAACCATGTTATTTAAAGTGACCATGCTAATTACCATGGTGATGCTTTGTAACGAGCAGTTTTTACATCACAGTGCACTGTACTAGTGTGGCCATGCTATAGGGTTACTTACTCACAGCTGCACAATAACATTTATTGCATAATCCTAATAGGAGTAATTTTATAACATGAAGCTTAGGTTAATAGGGCAGGAAGGTGCCTTTTTTAAGCCAATTTTATAAAGACACATAGGCGCCTATGAGTCTTTATAAAATACTAGCACAAATATATCAGAAATCATAAATACATTGTGGTCATTGACATTTATGCTTGCTTGGGCAGGCTTAAATACCCATGCATAGAGCATGCAAGTATGCGTGTAGATTAACGTATTTTATAATCAACATATGTAGTTTGTGACTTTGCCCATGTTTTTCCAGACCACAACCCCTGGCAATGCCTACAGTAAGTATGTGCATTCATGCCACCATGAATGCTTTTACATGCTAAAATTAATCCAAAGGGCATTTTAATGTGCAATTTAATTTTGTTTGCCAACTTTGATGGTAACGGTTTTCTACCACAAGCTTTATTGCATAGGTCTCCTGATTCTTTCTAATGCTGAAATACTTACTGATTATTAGGGGTTTTTTTTAAACTTTATTTATTGAACCATCAAACATGTTTACAGATTGTTTGTAGTATTAGTTTTTAAATTGTTGCATCTCTGTGTTGATTATCCAGCTCATTACCTGGTCACCGTCATTCAAACATCCCTTTACTTGCAGGAGGCCAAATGATTTTTCAAAAATAAAGTAGCATTTGATCTGGCTTGGAGACCACAAAATCCCAAACTTTTTTCCCTCTGAGTGAGTTACCCAAAACGAAAACTTAAGTGTCAGCCAAAAAAGCACAAAAGAAAGAAATAACAAAAGAAAGAAGATATATGCTAGTCCTCTGGTAACATTTGTCTACTGATACAGCTATTCCACGAACGAGCAGAAAAAGAACCATAATGAAAACTCATTAGCACAACGACATCTGTAAACCTGGCATTGAACACATAGGGGTATGTTTACTAAGCCAGGTTTATTTATTTATATTTATTTAACATTTCTTGTATACTGCCTTTCATGATATCAAGGTGGTTTACATTGAACAGGGCATTATAACTTGGAAATAACTATTTTACAGGGAACATGGGCAATGGAGGGTTAAGTGGCTTGCCCAAGACCACAAGGAGCACCTGTGTGACTAGAAACCCCAGTACTCCTGGCCCAAGGTTGCTGCCCTCTAGTGGGATTTGAACCCCTGACCTTCTGGCCTGAGGTAACTTGCCCCAACTGCTAGGCCACTCCTGCAACTAGGTCCCATTGAAGTTGCAGATAGCCCGGGTTAACCATTACCCCAGCTTAGTAAACATACCCCATGGTATAAGGAGCAAAATGTCTGTTGAGCAGCACCACTGAAATCTTTTTATTGTTTTGTGTTATTTTTCAGCTCTTCGTGAGAGGCAGATCGTAAATTGGGGGTTCTTGATGTGTGGGGACAGGCAAAAAAGAGAAAGTAGTACTGTGTTTTGGGAGGCTGTGAGAAGTCAGTATATATGAGAGGATTCAGGGCAGGCCCCAGAGTTGGTTCAAGCTGTTGGTGTCCTAGGCAAACCTTTAAGCTTTACAGTCTCCTTGACTGTCAAAATCTATTGTTTAGTTTTAAGTGCCCTGCTCTTTGCCAATAGGGTTGCCAACTTTTTCACCGAGAAAAACCCGACACCTGTGGCTCGCCATGCTCCACCCATTCTCTGCCCCTAGTCCCACCCCTGCCCCGCCCCCAGCCCCACCCACAAAAATTACCGAGGATACGTGTAGGCTAACTTCCTTGGTCAGATAATAATTAAACTGGGAACCCCAAAAGCCAAACATGAAATGTACAACACTGGAGAAATAAAACTATAAAGTAATTTCCTCTTGCACTAAACAAAAATGCAAAGATGTTAGCAATAGACACTTCCCAGACCAGACATATTCCAGTTAATAAATTCAAAATAAAAAGTATTTTTCTACTTTCTGTTTGGGCATTTTATTTTTCAGTTGCAATTGCTCCAGTCACTTTCTTCTGGTTTCTTTGTGTCTTCTGCAAGCTATCCATTTGTCCTTTCTTCTCTTTTAGATGTTTTCCATTCTCTCTCTATTTCTGCTTGTTTCCCTTTTGCTCTTTCCCCCAATTCTTTCCTTATTCCTTTATCATCCATTTAAATTTCACCCTTCCATTTTCAAGCCCCTCTTACTCTCCCAATACCCAGCCCATCATAGACTTTTCTTCCACACAAAATATATTTTCCCCTCTCCATTCTCATTCCCCATCCATTCTAGTCCTCCCCCAAAATCAGTTCCCTTATAGTTCTAGACCCACCCAGCATCCACTCCCTTCTAGTCCCATTCTCCCATGCCCCACATCAGCCCATTTCCAGTCCTATTCCAGCTCTTCATAAGCCCATTTCCAGCGCTAGCCCTCACATCACAGGCCATTTGCAGTCCTAGCCCCTCCACCATCACAGCCCATTTGCAGTCCTAGCCCCCCTAATCACAGCCTATTTCCAGTCCAAGTTCCCCCCCTCATAGCCCTTTCCCAGTCCAGGTCCCCCCCCCTCTCATCACAGCCCATTTGTAGTCCTAGCGCCCCCCCCATCAAAGCCCATTTGTAGTCCTTGGCCTCCCCCCCCCGACCAGCACTGCGGCTTCACCACCCCCCTTAGTACAGCTTCACCCCCTGCCACTTAGTGTAGCTTTGCCTCCCTTAGTGCAGCTTCACCCCCTGCCACTTAGTGTAGCTTTGCCTCCCTTAGTGCAGCTTCACCCCCTTAATGCTGCTTCCACCCTCCCCCCACTCCTCAGTGCTGCCTCTGCTTTGCCCCATGCAGCTGCTGCTTCTGCTTTTTACAGAGCAGCAGCTGCAATAAACTTAATTTGAAAAGGAAGAGAAACCTGAGGAGCCCTCCGGTTGTCCTTCTGCAGCCCCTAAGGAAGTGATGTCAGAGGGGGAGGGCTCCTCAGGTTTCTCTTCCTTTTCAAATTAACTTTATTGCAGCTGCTGCTCTGTGAAAAGCAGAAGCAGCGGCTGCACGGAGGAGGATCGATCGCGATCGCGTTTGCGTTCGCGCACTGCAGAGAAAGGGGGGTTTTTTTGCTCTGGCCGCTCCCGATCTCGCGGCCAGAGCAAAAAAAATGGCTTTTTAAGGGCCGGTTCTATATCTGTGCCGGCAGCCGGCCTGGCCATGGAAAAACCGGCCAGGCCGGCTGAAAACCGGCCAGTTGGCAACCCTATTTGCCAACCCCGAGAGGTTGCCGCCCTAGGCAATGGCCTCATTTGTCTAATCTTTGGGGTTAAGGTTGACAAGATGATAAGAAGAAGGTGAGAAATCTGAGTCCATATAAAGGTTAAAAATTGCATGGATGAAAGCTGAAAGAAAAGAGATCAATGTCAGAGGTGGGTGTAGACGAGAGAAGTAGCAGATAGACTTGAGTCCCTAGAAAGATGTGGGAAAACAGAAACTGGAACCACCAGTATTAGAAAAATAAAATGGAGAGACAACACAGGTAAAAACAAAAAGTATTTGATTTCCATTTAGTGAGTGGAATGTGTCGGATTTTCTAATTTGCATGTGCTTTCATTATATCCATCTTTCTATTTCTCTGGTGTTGCACTACATGCAGAATGTGGCTTCTTGGGGATTCAGTTTCATTTTTGTCAACATATTTCTATTTTTAGTTTGTGGTGACTTATTTTGTACTGGGAAAGGGTCTATCTATGTTCTATGTGTGTGACCGAAGGGCCAGTGCAACCCAATAGGTGAACTAGGTGGTCACCTAGAGTACCAGCCTTCCCAGGGCAGCTCATTGCCACCGCTGCTGCCCCTCTCCAGGACCTGCCGTGGTGGCAATGCCATTTAAGCAGCAATGTAACGCTTACCCAAACTCTCTGGCGCTGCATTGCTGTTTCTTCTCTCTTTGACCTGCCCCTTCCACCTCCATGTAAATAGGAAGTTTGTGTCAGAGAGGGCAAAAGCGCCATTCAGAGAGGAGGAACGACGACGCAGAGACAGACAATCTGGGGTAAGCGCTGTGTTGCAACTGAAATGGCATCGCTACCATTTCAGGTTACAGAGAAGGAAGGCAGTGGAGGCAGTGGTGAAAGCAGGAAGTGGGGTGGCAAGATTGAGGGCTCACCTAAGGTGCCTCATACCTTTATGCTGGCCCTGGAGACTGAGGCAGGTATACTGTTAAATTAGAGTTTCTATGTAGGAATCTGACTTGTTCAGTTTTCTCAGTAAGTACTTGGGTATTTGTGACAGGGTGTACATCCTGTCACCGCTGGAGTCCTGGGGGACCCTGGCCATTCCTTGCTCTGAGGATATGGACCAGTCTAGGAGGGGCCCCATAGAGCGGTGGATGAGGACACCCAGGGGCTGAGAGAGGGCCCAAACGATTGCTTCCTCCCCGGCCAGGAGACATAGGGTCTAGCTCCTTGACAACACCTGGGATAAGAGGGAGGTGGAAAGGGAGGTGAGGGATTTGTCACACACCCATTGGAAGTAGACCCCCTTGGAGAGGATTGAGGGGACCCCCAGTGGAAGGAGGAGATGGAGCTGGGAAATGAGTAACAGTTAGTCCCTGAAGGGATACCCATGGACATTCAGCCGGTGGATAACCCGCCAGACTTGGGGTGGTAGTAGCAACAAGCAGCTATGTGGGAAGTGGCGGGGCATCCAGGTAATTCCATACCTGGGATGAACTCCAGTTGAATCCGAGACTTAAAGCGGGGAAATTTACTGTGATGTTCAATGTATATATTGGTCTGTCCTGAAGGACATTGGGAAGATGTAATTTGCATACTTCTGACCTAACTTGCATAGCATTCACATTTTGTGTTGTGATCCTGGGGAAAGCTACTTTGGACCTGGGGAGGGGACAGTTGCTCCAAGAGGGGGGAGTAGACTGCAGCGTGAGAAGAGATCACACCAAACATGGACTTTGGGACTATTGGATCACTCACCTTAATGTACAGGGGAACCCCAAAGATAGACCTCTCTGCTAGGAGAGACTGTGAAGGGTGGTTACTGGACTTTTCTTTGAGAGTGGACTGAGCTAAGTGGACCACCAGAGGAACCTGACAGGACTACAGGCTGCTTGTCTGCTGAACCTGGAGATGGGTGATACCAGACCAGAGGCGGATCAACAGTATTGTAGGTTCCACTGCAATGTTTATGGCGCCACCATTCTTTGAGTACACTGCTTGTTGTGTGTGTTTTGGAAATTAGTGCTGTTATGGAATGGTAGATCTGCTCTATGGGTTCTTGGTGTAAAGTCAACTTTATAAGGTGTTGGGGGATAGTGGAATATGGATTGTCTTTGCGATTTGCAGCTTTGTGTTCTTGATGCTGCCAGCCTGAAATTTGAAACAGTTTGTCAGTTCAAATTCAAGGAAATCTCAACTTTTAAGGAAACATCTCAGTTTAATTTTGTTTAGGAGCCCGATAGCTTCACTGCTGCTTATTTCTGGACTTTTCCAGCTCTTGGACAGTCCAATCCAGCCTCAGCATTATGATCTTAAATTCATGGTTAGCAGGATTCGTTTTTATCATTTTATATTTCTCCCTCCTCCTCACCAATAAGCTGGTCATAGCAATGACCAAATAAATCCAGCATGCAGATATTTATAATGATTTTTTGGGTGTACGTGAAAGTGGTTTTAATTTAATATATTTATGATTTTTATTGTTTATTTTATTGAAAATCTGTTTTAAGAAATAGTGTATGTATGTTTGGAAGGCACCTCAGGATTTTAGATGGGCGGCATATAAATTTTAAAAGAAATGAAAGAAATTAAATTTATGCAAATGAGACTGAATGGATATATAAATATTTATGCAAATGAGGCCTCGCTGTGAGTCTCCACATATGGCCCCACATTACCTTTGAGCCATCCCTGAACTAAGGGATGATTTGGATCTCAAAATCACAGAGACATCTCTGGAGCCATTCCACAAATGATGTTTACAGACATTTCCAGTTTAGAGATGTCCAAGTAGGCAAGGGGGCATGGTGAAAGTGTGTATGGGGGGTGCTGTGAACTTACATGTCATTGTTCTATTTCAGGAACATCTACATTTCGACCTGCTGCAGGCAGAAATAGGCATCAGGAAAGTGCTTGCTGTAGCCTTGAAACATCCAGAGAGTTAAGCAACTAGTCTAAGATTACAAAGACCCAAACTGGATTTGAACCCTGGCCACCCTGTTCCCAGCCCACTACTTTAACCATTATACTATTAGATGTCCATGTTTTGAAATACTATTCTGGAGACATCTATGTAGATATCGCTATAGACGGCGCTATCGGGCATGTCTACGTTTCTGAAATCATGCCTGAATTTGCATGTGCCTGTTTTTTTTTTTTTTTTCCCCCAGACATTCTACCTTTGACATCCCAGATTGCACTTGGATGTCCCACTGTAAAATGTGCCTTGAAGAGTATTAGTAGTTGATGGCTCTTCTAAGGGGTACCTGCTGACCATATATGATGTCTTGGGAAGTGTGCTGTCTGCCTGATGTTAAGATTTGAGACATGCACAGATTTTGCTGAGACTCCTCAAGCCTACTGGCTATTATCCAATGCTTCTTATCCATGTTGGCACAAATGATACTGCTAGGTTCTCATCTAAGCATATCAAAAGTAACTTTAAGAACATAAGAATGCCATACTGGGTCAGACCAAGGTCCATCAAGCCCAGCATCCTGTTTCTAACAGTGGCCATTCTAGGTCATACGTACCTAGCAGTTTCCCCAAAAGACACAGGTTCCACAATGTTTGTATTGGCTCAAGCAGTGATATCCTAGGTCCCTTTTTAATAATGGTTTATGGACCTTTCCTCCAGGAACTTGTCCAAACCTTTTTTAAACCCAGCTACACTAACAGCTTTTACTACATCCTCCGGTAACAAATTCCAGAGTTTGATTACACGTTGAGTGAAAAAAATATTTTCTCTTATTAGTCTTAAATAGTTTACCCTGTAGCTTCATTGCATGTCCCCTAGTCTTCCTATATTCTGATAACGTAAACAATCGATCTACGTTTACCCGTTCCATGCCATTCATTAATTTATAGACTTCTATCATATCTCCTCTCAGCCGTCTCTTTTCCAGGTTAAAGAGCCCTAACCTTTTTAGCCTTTCTTCATAGGGGTATCTTTCCATCCCCTTTACCATTTTGGTGGCTCTTCTCTGAACCTTTTCTAATAACGCTATATCCTTTTTAAGATACGGTGACCAGAATTGCACACAATATTCAAGGTGCGGTCGAACCATGGAATGATAAAGAGGCATTATAATATCCTTTGTTTTATTTTCCATTCCTTTCCTTATGATACCTAGCATTCTATTTGCTCTCTTGGCTGTCGCTGCACACTGGGCAGAGGGTTTTAACATGTTATCCACAATGACGCCTAAATCTTTTTCCTGGGTAGTAGTTCCTAATGTGGAATCTTACATCGTGTAACCATAGTTTGGGTTGTTCTTCCCTAGGTGCATAACTTTGCACTTGTCCACATTAAATTTCATCTGCCATTTCGATGCCCAGTCTTCCAATTTACTGTATCAAGATCCTCTTGCAAATTTCCACAATCCTCATGGGTTTTAACAACTTTAAATAGTTTTGTGTCATCTGCAAATTTGATAACCTCACTCGTTATTCCCTTTTCCAGGTCAATTATGAATATGTCAAAAAGCAGTGGACCCAGCACAGATCCCTGGGGTACACCACTATTCACCTTTCTCCATTGGGAAAACTGGCCATTTAGCCCTACCCTCTGCTTTCTATCTTTTAACCAGTTCCTGATCCACAATAGTACACTGCCTCCTATCCCATGACTCTTTAGTTTTGCGAAAAGTCTCTGATGAGGGACCTTGTCAAAGGCTTTCTGAAAGTCCAGATACACAATATCAACCGACTCACCTTTGTCTACCTATTTATTCACACCTTCAAAAAAACAAAACAGATTAGTAAGACAAGATCTTCCTTGTCTAAAGCCATGTTGGCTGTCTCCCATTAGGCCATGACGATCTATATGCTGAGTAATTTTGTTCTTTATGATGGTTTCTACCATTTTTCCCGGTACTGACGTCAGGCTCACTGGTCTGTAGTTTCCCGGATCACCCCTGGAACCCTTTTTAAAAATTGGCATTACATTGGCCATCCTCCAATCTTCAGGTATTACAGATGATTTTAATGATAGTTCACAAATTACTAATAGCAGGTCTGCAGTCTCATATTTCAGTTCTTTCAACACACTTGGATGTATACCATCCGGTTCAGGTGATCTGCTACTCTTCAGTGTATCAAATAGTTGTAATACATCTTCCCGGTGTAGTGATATTTCTTTCATTTCTACTGCAGTATCACCTTTAAATACCACTTTAGTCATAGATAACATCCCTACATCTTCCTCAGTAAAGACCGAAGCAAACAATTCATTCAGTCTCTCCGCTATAGCCTTGTCCCCTCTTACTGCCCCCTTTACCCCTTTATCATCTAATGGACCAACTGACTCTCTCACAGGTTTTTTGCTTCGAATGCACTTGAAAAAGTCTTTATTATGCGTTTTTGCTTCCACAGCAACTTTGTGATTCTGGGACAGAAGGTGAAACGGTTAGTTGCACAGGTGGAGTTCTCAGTTCTTCTTGTCGAGGGTCAGGGCCAAGATGAAAGACTTGCATCATGGTGATGAATGTTTGGCTGCATGGCGGGTGTCACTGAGAGTGTTTTGGCTTCCTGAACCATGGCATGGTTTTCCAGGGGTTGCTGAGCTGAGATGGCATCCACCTATTGAAGACGGGGAGAAGCGTCTTCCACAAAAGACTGGCTGACCTACTGAAGAGGGTTTTAAGCTAGGATAATCAGGTATGAGTGAACAAAGCCCCCAGGGAAATAACAGACCTCAGGTAAGTAAAACATTTAAAAATAGTATAGAAAAGGGAGAAATGAACAGTTGTGTATACTAATGCCCATAATATGTGAAACAAAGCTGTAATGGAAGAGGTTGGCTTAGATTCAGTGGCGGTCACAGAGACATGATACACAGATAACAATGACTGGGATGTAGTTATACCAGGCTATAATTTATTCAGGAAAGATAGGGTAGGAAGAAAGGGAAGAGGAGTGGAAAATAATATTAAAGCCATAGACCTCATTTACAGATGAGAGAAGGAAGAGGCATTATGGTGCAATCTACGGACCTCGCTCATAGACAGAAGAAATAGAGATTTAATTGAAGAAATTCACCATATTGCTATGGAAAGGAAGCATTATTGGTAGGAGATTTCAATTTGCTAGATTTTGATTGGGATATCCCGGCTGAGGTGCCATCTAGAATTAGGGAGATCCTGGATTCTCTACATGGAGAACTGTTCCAGGAACTGGTAATGGAAAGCATACATGCTAATGGAAGAAAAACTAACCAATACATCAAAACATGGGGACAAGACTTTTTATTAGATATGTTAGTTGCAGGAAAAAATGTAAAGGTGGCACTTTGAGACGAGAGTGACAGAGAAGAATACATAGAGGCTAATGAGCCTAAAGTGGAACTGCTTAATCAATTCTCTCCTGAAAGGAATCTGATAGCGGAAAAAGCGTCTGCTGCTAAGTGAGCACGACTTTGCTAGTGCATTTGGACATTTGTACACTAAAGCTTGGGATAAGAGAGATTGTGAATTATTTGGAAAATTACCTTAGAAACATGACAGCAGAAAAAGACCATATGTCCTATCCAGTTTGCCCTTCCATACCAACTACTATAGTCCTGTTTTCTCCTTTAGAGGTCTTCTGGGTTTGTCCCATGCTTTCTTAAAGTCAGATATAATTCTCGTCTGCACTACCTTCACTGGGAGACTATTCCATACATCTACCACTCTTTCCGTAAAGAAATATTTCTGCAGATTACTTATGAGTCTGTCCTCATTCACCTTCATCCTATGCCCCCTTGTTGCAGAGCTTTCTTTCAATTGAAAGAGACTCCTCCTGTGCATTTATGCTACAGAGGATTTAAACATCTCTATTATATCTTCTCTCTCCTGCCTTTCCTCCACAGTATACATATAGAGATCTTTATTTTAAATTCTTTAAAAGCATAATGTAAAGCTTGGCTTAAAGTTTTAGATTAAATTTGCCCTAACCTGTAGGTTGGTTTTCTAGAGGATTAAAACAAAACAAACAGGTAGTTAATCTTTTCCCACCCACATACCCCAGCACCTTCCCACATCAGGCACATCCCTTAATTTATAGTCCGTTTACCAAATTAAGCATGAAATAGATTATCACAGGATATTTTAATCAGCAAAGGGGTTATTCTGAGACACACATAGCGGGGATGGATGCATGAAGAAAGGCTGAACAACAGCTAGCTTGGTTAAAAGGTGAGGTGAAAGAGGCTAATAGGGTCACAAATAAAATCTTTTAAAAAATGGGGGGAAAAAAACAAATGAAGAAATAAAAAACAGCAGAAGCACTGGCAAGTTAAATGGAAGGCACTGCTATGGAAGGCAAAATGAAAATATGAAAAGAGGTTTGTCATAGAGATAAAAACTCACAATAAAAACCTTTTAAGATACATAGAAAGCAAAAAAACAAGGAAAGAATCAGTTGGACCATTAGATGATCAAGGAGTAAAAGGGTCATTCAGGGAGGACAAGGCCATAGCTGAGAGACTAAATGAATTCTTTGCTTTGGTCTTTACCGAGGAAGATGTGAAGAAGCTACCCATGGTAGGAAGGATATTTAATGGTGAGAAGTCGAACATCTGAATGAAATCTCAGTGAACCTTGAAGATGTAGTAAAAAAAAAATTGTTAGACTAAATAGCAGCAAATCACCTGGACTGTATGGCATACACCCAAGAGTGCTGAAAGAATGCAAAGATGAAATTGTAGAGCTACTATTAGTGATTTTTAATCTATCATTATAATTGTCTATAGTAACACAAGATTAAAGGGTGGCAAACGTAATGCCTATTTTTTTAAAAAGGGCTTCAGTGGTGATCTAGGAAACTATAACAGACTGGTGAGCCCAATGTCAGTGCCTGGCAAAATGGTGGAAACTATTATTGAGAACATAATTACTGGACACATGGATAGACAAGGCTTAATGTGACCAAGTCAACATGGATTTAGCCAAGGGAAGTCTGGCCTTGCCAATCTGCTCCATTTTCTTTGAAGGCATGAATAAACATGTGGACAAAAGTGAGCCAGTCTATTTAAACTTTCAAAAAACATGTGATGAAGTCCCATATCTGAAACTCCCAAGGAAATATAAAGTTTGGGCCTGATATTCAAAGCTATTAATGTGGTTAGCAGAGCTGTTAATTGCAGTGAATGGGATATTCAGCGACACTAACACGGTGCGATGGAAGCCAGCTGCAGGTAATCCTGATCTAACTTCCACCACATATTGCTAATCGGGCAGGGACTCAATATTGCCACTGCCCGGTTACTGATCAGCAAGAACAGCTAACCTGGATATTCAATGTCTGGATTGGATATGACCCCGGCATTGAATATTCAGGTTGACTGTTCAGCGCTGGCAGCTAGCTACATTAGTAGCACTAGCCACAAGCACTGAATATTGGGCCATTTATGTTTATTTGGGATTTTAAATACTGAATTTCTATACAAAGGCGATGAGATTTACAATATAATTACATAAAAAAAAGAAAGGAACAACATAATTTGTCAGGATAGAAGAAACCAGCGATGCATGAGAAAAGATAGTAGTAGTAAAGGAGAGAGGCAGAGAGGGTAAAGGGGGAGGAGATTTGTTTATGTCTTGGACAGCCTAGGCTCCAAGAGCCTAGGAGAAAAGATGTGTTTTAAATGAGGTATAGGAGGGTTCAAGACAGAGGGATCGAGGCAAGAAATTCCATAGAGTGGGAACACAGAAATAAAATGCAGATCGGCGTGTGGATTCTAATCAAGCTTTATTAGAGGGTGAGATATGTAGTCTGTTGTCATGAAGAGAGTGAAGAACCCGAGGTGCAGTGTACAATATAAGAAAAGAAGACAGATAAGCAGGGGAACTGGTTGATAGACCCTTGTGTGCAAGGGTCAGCAGCTTATATTGGACTCGAGCTGAATAGTTGTGTTTCAGAAGCGGATTAATATGATCAAACTTTCTTGCAGAAGATAATATACAAATCACTGGGTTCTGAACTGCCTGATGGCACTTTAGTGAAGAGAGAGACAAACCGGCATAGATGAAATTACAATAGTCTAAATGAATGATGATGCAGCTCAGCAGCAGAGAAGCCATGGCAGAAGAATCGAGAAACGAACGAACAGTACGACACTTACGCAGCAGAAAGAAAGACTTTATATCTACTGCGTTTACTGTATGTGTTGTGAGAAAGAGAGATCAGAGTCCAGAATAATATCGAGATATTTCAGAGTGGAGGTAACTTGAATAGGTGAATGATCGATAGAAGGTATGAATGATAGAGGTTCAAAGCCTCCAGTGAACCAAATGGCTGATGTCCTTTTGGGGTTTAATTTGTCATTTGGTGTGAAACCAGGAGGCAATGTGGTCAAGTGTACAACTGTTGGAAGAGAAATCAGGCCTGAGGGAGTCTAGATGATATAGACGTAGGACATCATCAGCATAATAAGCACTGATGACAAAATAGCAAGAGGAATGTGGCAAATATTGAAGAGCATTAGGGCTAGAATAGAACCTTGTGGGGCACCACAGCAGAGAGATAAGGGATCAGAGGAAGTGGTGTTAACAAGAACTTGAAAAGAGTGATCTGAGAGGAAAGAAGAAAATCAGTTGAACACAGAGCCAGAAATACCAATATCTACCAGACAACTGAGGAGAACTGAGTGGTTAACACAGCTGTGAGATCTAGAAGTATAGCAAGAATTATTTTATTTTATTTTACTTATTTACATTCTCTTATATACCGCGCTATTTTGCATCAGTGTGGTTTACATTAAACAAACTGAAATTACATTGAACAGGGCATTATAACTTGGAGATAACTATTTTACAGGAAACATGGGCTATGGAGGGTTAAGTGGCTTGCCCAAGACCACAAGGAGCACCTGTGGGACTAGAAACCCCAGTCCTTCCGGCCCAAGGTTGCTGTCCTCTAGTGGGATTTGAACCCCCGACCTAAAGTACCTTGCCCCAACCACTAGGCCACTCCTCCACTCCATTATGTTACCAAGATCAAAGGATGAATAAATCTCATTTAAAAGTGACAGATGTTTCAATACTGTGATGTGGACAAAATCCCGACTGACGGAGGTGCAGGGTGTTGGTATGCTCAAGGTGATCTGATAACTGCAAGAAAACCAGCTTTTCTGTCACTTTGGAAAGGTACAGTGAGTTTGAAACTGGACAGTAGTTAGAGGGATCTGAAGGATTTGAGGCACTATCTTTTAAAGAAGGCCGAATGATGTCCTTTTTCCGTGATGAAGGGACCAAGCCAGTGGAAAGACTAGACCAGGGATCTCCAAATCCAGACCTGGAGGGTCACAAACCAGCCAGATTAGGATATCCCTAATGAATATGCATGAAGGAAATTTAAATACAATTGGGCAGTGCAAGCAAATATATCTCATGGATTTTCATTAAAGACATCCTGAAATCCTGACTGGTTTGCGGCCCTCCAGGACTGGATTTGGAGACCCTTGGACTAGCCAATATAATTGAAAGCATGAATGAAAGGAGAGCAAGAGATGCATATCCTATCCAAACTGATGGTATAGGGTTGAGAGGGCAGGTTGCTTTTTGTGAGGAAGAGACTACCTTAGACAAAGAAGTTAGCAGATGGAATTAAAAGTAGACCAAGTGTGACTTGACAAATAGTTTTGTGTTGGAAGAACTGTGGGTTGTGGATCTGATTTGCTTGGAAAGGTTCGGCAGATGAGCTTAACTTTGTCAGAGAAGAAAGAGCCCAGAATATTTTTTTTTGGGGGGGGGGAGGAGTGCGGCCCATACAAGCATCCTTAGCGGTAGTAGCATTGAGCGATGTTAGCTGGGAAATAAGAGAGTTTCTTTGGTCGGTTTGATGATGTAGCAATGAGATTGGAGAAGTAGGGCTTCTTTGCAAGTCAAATCTCAGAATGATACTAAGCGGAGCTAACCTTGAAAAGTTTGCGACTATTGTGGTTTTTATTCTTACGCCAGTGATGTTCAGCATGCCGAGGTTGATGCTTAGCAAGGTAGAGGCCAGGGTGAAACCAGGGGTGATGATGCTAGGGAAGAACGCAAGGGCATTATATGGCAAAGTGTACGAGTGGTTTGAGGCCGGGATATGACCACCTTTATTTGAATGAGCTGATGGGACTGACAAGAGAAATGAAACTAGCGAGTGGTCTGTCAGGGGCAAGACTTGGGCAGAAGAACAAGTCAATTCCAATAGTCAGATGCTATTAGTAAGAACCAGGTCAAGGATATGACCAGCTGCATGGATAGCATGAGAGACACGCTGCTTCAAAGATAGGTCAGATAGGAAGGAAATAAAAGCCTTGCCTCGGGCTCACATGGGAGCATGTATGTTAATGTTAAGGTCATCAACAATCAGCAGATTAGAGAAAGAAATGGAGAGTTTGAAAATGGATTTGTAGGGCACAATTCCAAGAAGTGGGGTCTAATGATGGAGGGCAGTATACTGTAGTAATAGAAGATGGAAATTTCTATGCATTGTGGACTTCATCAATAAGGGCTTGGAGAAGTAGAGGGAAGGGAATTTAGACTTAATGCCCATGAGAATCAAAATTGACAGCTAAACCTCCACCCATTCTAGCACAACGTGGAGAGGAAACTGCTGTGTAACCTGGCGTCAAGCAACAAGTTTCCTCCCCATCCTGAAGCCATGTCTTGGATAAACATAAGCAACCCGATATTCAGTGCCGGCGGCTAGTGCTACTAATGTGACTAGCCGCTGGCGCTGAACAGTAAATCCAGATACTCAGTGCCGGGATCATATCCGCCCCAGCATTGAATATCCAGCTTAGCTGCTCTTGCTGATCGGTGATCAGGCAGCGGCAATATTGAGCCACTGTCTGATTAGCGATATGTGATGGAAGTTAGACCAGGGTTACGTGTACCTAGCTTTCACCACATATCGCTAACCAAGCAGTGGCTCAATATTGCCACTGACCGGTTATAATGGGCTCCCCTAGCAAAAGCAAACCCTGTGCACCTGCTGACATCATCAGTATCCCTGCCCCGACATATCCATAATGTTCTTCCTCACCCAATTCCCCCCCCCCCGAAGCACAAGGTGCCCCCCTGACTGAACACCAGCAACCACACCTCTGCCCTCAATCCCCCCTGACAGCAACATGGCAACCCCCTTGACCCCTATGACAGCATCAACAGCATTTCCCCTCCCCAATAACCCCCAATATATCAGTATATCCCCTCCTACAGACCCCCCCTCCAACATATCGACAGCATTGTACCTCTCCTTCAGACCCCTTCAACAACATTAACTGTCTTGTCTCCCAGACTCCCACTTGACAGCATCAACAGATTCCCCTCCCCCAGTATCCTTTAACAGTATGTCTAGCCTCCCCCCCCCACTGCTTGGCTCCCAAGGCTCTTACTGAGGGCTTTTCCTGGTGGTTTAGAGGGGAGCAGGTGCAATCCCCAGTTGTTCCTGCTCCCCTCTAGACCATCCTGCATCCTCATTAAAAATGGCACTGTTGACACTTAGCAGTAGTCCCACGGTACCTCTGCTAGGGATCAAGCTGCTAAATAAGGGCTATTGATGTTGTCGGTGAGGAGCCCAGGGAGAGGGGAGGCTGTTGATGCTGTTCGGTAGGTGGGTCTGGGGGGGGGGGGGGAGGGATGCTGTTGATGCTGTCAGGGGGGATCCAGGGGTTGCCATGTTGCTGTCAGGGGGATTGAGGACAGAGGGGGTGGTTGCTGGTTTGCTTTTGGGAAGAGTGAAGATCAAGGGGGGTTGGGATCTATTGGCCTTTGCATTGCTCCTTCCAGCTGACATTTGTGTGTGCCTTGGGGCAGGTGTTAAAGATGATATAGAAAATGTTTAATTCAGACATGGCTTCCTGTTATAAAATGGGAAGTCCACATCTATTTCTTAGACACCTCCAAACCATTCCTGAACAAACCATGCTCCCACCATATCCCCTTGAAATATCTGCATTCTAGGGGTTCTACAGATGCAGACAGCAGCTTTCCAAAATCTCTATTTGCATTTGCATTGTAATCTAGACATGTAAATGCAACTATTAACCATATAAATACTTCTAAAGTGACCCTATTGTGAGTTTGTTCAGAGACTGGCCTGGACAGTGGACTTTGTAGCGTGCTCAAAGGAACTGGTGTGGCAAGCATTCTATAGAAGGGAGGGCCTTGAGAGTTAGCTCTCCCTTCATCCAACATGGTCCCAGCGGTCAAAATCCTGGAGTTTTGCCCTTTCTGCACACCGTACGTTCGGTGGGAAGTCTTCAGCCACATTACACAAAATGGCACCCAGCAATGTGGGGAAGTTGGAGTTTGTGGACTTGTTAAGACTTTGCCCACTGGACCCTATTCCCTATACCTGGATCCCTGTGAATTCCTTGGCCCTTCTCCTGTATGTCCTCTCACTCATCAACACCAGTCTTGTCACAGGCACTTTTCCATCCTGGAAGCAGGCACTCGTCCACCCTCTTACAAATCCCTCCCAGCTCACTACAGACCAGTCTCCAATCTTCCCTTCATATCCAAAATCCTAGAAAAAATTGTTTTCTCATAGCTCACCACCCATCTTGAGAACATTAATTCTTTGCACCCCCAACAATCAGGCTTCCACCCTGGGCATTGTATGGACACTATCCTTTTATCTCTGCTTAGTGAGGTTCACAAATCATTCGACAGGGGTAACATTGCTATTGCTGTATCCCTCGATCTGTCTTCTGCCTTTGATCTGGTAAATCATCATATCCTTCTCTGTCAGCTGCACATTGGCATAGATGGCACAATTCTCCAGTGGTTTCACTCTTTCTTCTTAGATCGCTCCTTCTTGGTCACTTTGGGCTCACTTCTCTCACCAACATACCCTTTCACCTGTGGGGTCTGCCAGGGCTCAGTCATGGCACCACTATGTTTTAACATCTTCCTCACTCTGCTTGCTCTCTTGGTGCAGCAACATGGTATCTCAGCCTATTATTACACTGGGGGCCCTCACAGCAGTGGGGGCAGCAAACTTACTTTATTATGTTTGATGTGCTGTTGCGCTCTTGTAAGTCTACTATGGGCTCTGAGGCTGTTCCTGGCTGGGCTGAAGTTTCATGATAACATTCACACCATGAGACTTCAGTTTGGCGGGGAACAGCTTCCGGGCCCAGAGCAAACTTACAAGAGCGTAGCAGGAGAGCCAACATGATAAAGTAAGTGTGCCGCAGCCATCACATGAAAGGGGAGCAAGCATATGGGGGGAGGGCACACCACTGCCACAAACCTCAACAAAGGTTTGCTTGGGAGTCCTTTATTGTAACTTACGCCACTGGCTGCATGGCTAATCTTCTGCCAGAGTCGCTATGCTCACTTAGCCCCTCTTCTCAAGTCACTTCATTGGCTCCCTATCCATTTCCACATACAGTTCAAACTTCTCTTTCTGCATTTATTCTTTGGCGCCTCACTACCTCTCTTCTCTTCTGTCTCCCCGTGTCCCTCCTTGGCAACTCCGCTCATTAAGCAAATCGCTTTTATTTATGCTCTTCTCTTCTACTGCCAACTTCAGGCTCTGGTCTTCCCACCTTACTGCAATGTATGCCTGGAATAGACTACCTGAGTTGCTATGTCAGGTTCCATCCCTGGTCCTATTCAAATCCAGACTAAAAACACATCTCTTTCAGGCTGCTTTTGGATCCTGACCCCTCCCCCCCTCCCCTTATTATTCTGTCTACATTCATGTGTATTTAATAATGTCCTTTAAGAATTCCCCAGTCCCCTGTTTATTCTGTTTGTCTGTTTTAGCAGATTATAAGCTCTATGCAGAGGGCTTGTCTTTTATAGTAACATAATATATGATGGCTGTGTTTATATACTGTGCTGCATATGCCTAGTAGCACTATATAAATGATAAGCAGGAGGAGAAAGCAATTTGAAAATTCTCGCACACTCTCCTTCAAGAAAGTGGTATTCACCAATGCAGTTCTGTGGGGTTTCTCAGTAGAGTTCCACATGCTGAAAAATGAGTGAGGCCCAGGGAATATGGGAATGGCATGGAAGAAATAGACATTGCTCTGAGGTGCAGAGGTTCACTTCGAAGGACAGCTAAGTGTGCTAGCATACTGCCAGTTAAGCTAGGCCTCTCCAAGATCAGGTGAATGGGAAGTAAACTGGGAAATATGCAAGATGATAGGCTGTCATTGGCACTCTCCTGTTATGGGTATTATGGTAACTTCTTCCAATATGAAGCTTCTGAGGTTATTCAGTCATTGCAAGGAAAGATGGACGATTGCCACAGGAACTAGGGCTCAAGAGTTGAAGTCCCTTCTGTATATTTTCCCTCTGTGGATTATATTTCCATAGATTCTGGAAGCGACGAGGGTAAAAAATGGAAGGTGATTCACATTGCACTGCACAGGCCGAGACATTTGTGGTTTCCAGATTTGTTGGACTTGAAGGTAGGAGAAGCTGCCAAATACCGTGGAGATCTTAAGTCAGACCCATAAATCATCTGGACACCTGGTATCTAAAACAGATGAACTGGAAATTGAGAGGGAAGTCTTGAAGTCCAAATGCTATTCCTACAGAGTCATTTCTGGCTTGTTTGGGTCCAGGAAGGCCTCTATGGACAGGGTCTATTGTGCTGTTAGGTGCAAAGGTAAATATGTTAGAGCAGTGAAAGTGATGGTTAGAAGCCTGGATGTACTACTACTACTACTGATCATTTATATAGCATTACAAGGTGTACACAGTGCTACACAGGCACATGTAAAAGATGGTCCCTGCTCATCAGAGCTTACAATTTAGTCAAGACAGACAACACAACAGCTGAGGACAAGGATAAATCTCGGGGAATGGTAAGGAGACACATAGGAGACTCACCAACTGTCTGTCAGCATAATTTATTTATTTACATTCTCTTATATACCGCGCTATTCTGCATCAGTGCAGTTTACATTGAACAAACTGAAATTACATTGAACAGGGCATTATAACTTGGAGATAACTATTTTACAGGGAACATGGGCTATGGAGGGTTAAGTGGCTTGCCCAAGACCACAAGGAGCACCTGTGGGACTAGAAACCCCAGTACTTCCAGCCCAAGGTTGCTGTCCTCTAGTGGGATTTGAACCCCTGACCTTCTGGCCTGAAGTACCTTGCCCCAACCACTAGGCCACTCATAATACACTCAGCTTTTTTTTTCTATATAAGCTAACCATACAAATATGGGCATTACACCCAAATGGATCACCCTCATATACCTCTCATCCCTCCTGATACACTGCTTCTCAACCCACCTCACCTTTCCCTCCTCTCTTCCCTTCTTTCACCTCCCAAGTGCTACAACACTGTACACCATAACTCCACACTATGACTATTATAGCCAACACCACAGGAGATATTCCCAGCTTCTCCACATTCCCACCTACCCCCCCCTCCACTGATACACCAGCCCTTAACGCCACTCAACCCACTCCATCAATCAGATGCAGACTAATCAATGCATGCTCCGCAGGCAACAAAATTCAAACCCTTGTTGACCACGTCACCGACAACACAATTGATTTACTTTGCATCACTGAGACCTGGTTCACAGAAATAGATAATATACTACTCAATCAGCTAAACACCAACACCCACAGCATCCATAACTGATCTCGAACCAACAGCAGAGGAGGGGGAGTCTGCATCCTCTCCCACAACATAAGAACATAAGATATGCCATACTGGGTCAGACCAAGGTCCTTCAAGCCCAGTATCCTGTTTCCATCAGTGGCCAATCTAGGTCATACATACCTAGCAGTATCCCCAAAAGACACAGGTTCCACAATGCTTGTATGGGTCAAGCATTGATATCCTGGGTCCATTTTTAATAATGGCTTATGGACCTTTCCTCCAGGAACTTGTCCAAACCTTTTTTAAACCCAGCTACACTAACAGCTCTTACTACATCCTCTGGTAACAAATTCCAGAGTTTGATTACACGTTGAGTGAAAAAATATTTTCTCATATTTGTCTTAAATAGTTTACCCTGTAGCTTCATTACATGCCCCCTAGTCTTTCTATATTCTGATAGTGTAAACAATTGATCTACGTTTATGCTATATAAACGTAGCGCTATATAAATAACTAGTAGTAGTAGTAGTATAAGTGAGCCACAGCTCGCCCTCCTCTCAAGCCGGCCTCGGATACCTCCCATTCCAACTCAGTCATCTGCTTGAAAGGCCTGGTGGACTTGAAATGCAGTCTCCGCTGTCCGAATGCCCTGGAGCAGTGGCTTCTCCAACGGAATCTCCTGCTCCAGCACTTTCTGTGGGATGTTCATTGCTGCCAGAGAATGAGCAATGAGCGTGCCCAGCTTTTTCTGCTGGAACACCCGGACTATACTAGGGTCTTCTCCTAGTGGAATCTCTCCTTCCTCTAACATCACACCAGTCTCATACTAGCTGAGACCTGAAGGGCCCTCCAGAGGGACATCTGTATCCCCCGAGGCCTCAGACGAGCGATCCAGAGCTAGATCCTCCAGCTCATGCTTGCAGCTAGTCCCTATGGATGAGGAAGTCCAGACACCAAACAGCACCTCCTTCGCCAGCCTTGGGGGCACTGACAGACTTTCCTGACTCCCCAAGTCCTGTTTTAAACAGTAGGCCTGGTTTAGGAGTAAAATGAAGTCTGGAGAGAACAGCAGAGTTGTTGCTTATCTTGGCACTGCCACTTAGACTGATCTGCCTGCTTGTGAGGAGACACAGGAACTGAATCCTGACTTCTTGTGGCGGTGATTGATGGCGGCCCTGCATCCTTGAAAATGGCCAAGATTCGTGGCAGTCTTCCCATTGACTAGCTTGCCTCCCATGGCATAGTCCTCGGACTTGCAGCAGAGTCCGGACGTGGACAAGCGGCCCTGTTTAATTCCACAGGCTGCTCACATGGCATTAGGCATGGTTGAATACAAATGCGCAGGAGAAAAGAAAACCAGCTGTGACCATGCTACTGCGGCCCCTGAGCATGGAAACCCAATGCTGCCAAAAACACAGACCCCCTTCTGAAATCACTCACCTGACCCACTACTTCAGCTGGCATCTAATTCCTGCATTTCCCCTCCCGCTGACCACTGTGACTAAACCTGGTGGTCCAGCTTTAAAGGGGAAGGTGCCACCAAAACCAGGTCCTGCACAAGGAGCAAATCAGAGGGAGGCAGGAAGCAAAGGCCCAACTGAACAGCACTGCCTGCACTAACCCTTTCTAATCAGAAACTCCATCAACCAAACTGCTCAGGTTTCCTGTAGGACAGCCCGAACCAGTCACAGCAGGGTAATGAAGGTATCTGTTTCTCAATGCTTTTCCAATCTGCAACCCCCCCCCCCCAAATTGATTCCTTCTTACTGAAAAAATGTAAGCCATTCTCCCCTTTTTCTTTAAAACCTGTAAACCTAACACTAATTCCTTTCAGTGTAGCCCAGACTGAAATGATCTTGCCCATCTGCTGGAGACAGAGTACTGAATTCTGAGAGGGAGTTCTTCTCCCTTATGCTGTGACATTACAGAAGTTAAAATTCTCAGTTGTCAACTACTGAAGGTGGGACAAAACCCGGAGTCTGGACTGCACTGGAGGGAGGCTATGGAACATGTCTCTGTATTGCTCCATGTTGCGACCTTGCCTTGTGTGCAATTCTTTAAAAAGCTATAATGGAACTACAGAAGGTACAGAGGAACACAGCCAAAATTATAGAGAGGATGGAATGACTCTCCTATGAGGAATGGCTAAAGAGGTCAGTGCTCTTTAACTTGGTGAAGAGAGGACAGAGGGGAGATATGATCGCAGTCTGTGAAATCCTGAGTGGAGTGAATGGGTAAATGCGAAACAATGGTTTACGCTTTCAAAAAGTACAAAGACTAGGGGATATGCCATGAGTTACAAAGTAATATATTTAAAACAAATAACACGTGTTTTTTCCCCCACACATTATTAAGCTTTGTAACTCGTTGCCGGAGGATGTGGTAAATGCAGTTAGATGTAACTGGGTTTAAAAAAAAGGTTTGGATAAACTCCTGGAGGAAAAGTCCATCAACTGTTACCAAGGTAGACAAAAAGAAAACCACTCTCTATCCCTATGGATAACTAGCATGGAATCTGACTGCTTTTGGGAAATGCCAGATAGCGTAGTTACTCACCTGTAACAGGTGTTCTCCAGGGACAGCAGGAATCAGTCTTCACATATGGGTGATATCGGCGCCAATGAAGCCCGCATGGCAATCTCTCCCCAGCTTTCAAAGAAAACGTTTGGGAGATACACCGTGCACAAACAACTTGGTTTCACTACTACCAGCACAGTATCTGCCCATGGTCTGGATACCCTTATTATAAGTAATAAATGTCTCACTATCTGTCTTGCGTACAGAGCTCCGCACCATACAGCAGACCAACTGGACTCTCTCCTCAAAGTAGGCTGCGCATATGTACCACGCCAACAGCATCTTGTTCTACTCAGAGACTGCAGCCTCCCCTCAGCTAACCACACTCACAGTAGCGCTTTCCTCCAGGTCATGAAAGACCTCCAATTTACCCAACTCATTAACACCTCAACCCACCAGAAAGGAAGCACCTTGGACCTACTCTTCCTCCCCAATGACCTATTCTCCTCCTATCACTAGACCTCCCCCTCTACCCCTGTCCCCTGGTCAGACCACCACCTAATTTCCTTCACCCTTTCCACCCCTCAACTCAAACACCCTCCACCACCCAAACCTCCCACAACAAGAAGATTCACAAAATTCAATGAAGACACCTTTTATCCAGCAAACCATTCCACAGTTGGAGCAAACCTTTCAACACTCAGACCTCAATATACTGGTTCAAACCTGGAACACCACCATCACGAGAGCCTCTCATGCTCCACACCATGCTCCTCCCAAAACCTCCCGATCTCATGCCCCCTGGTACTCATCTTACCTCAGAAATCAGAAATGCCTTCTCAGAAGATTAGAACAAAGATGGAGAAAGACTAAAGACCCACTGCTTCTGTACACCTACCTTTATCTTTATCTTTATTTTCACATTTGATTGACCACCTAGGCTGAAACATCAGGGCGGTGTACAGAACAAATAATTGCTACTAAAAAGAGAGAAAAGAATGCCAAAACAAGATAAGACAGAGAAGAGGACAGGGCACTCAGGAAAGATAGAAGATAAGAGGAGAGAAGGGATGGGCTATGCAATATGAACCTAGGTAGGAGGGAGGTCAGAGGTGGGAGAAAGGTCAAAGGTGATGCCAAAGAAGTGAGTCTTCAGCATCACCTTGAACCGGGGGAAGGATTGCTCTGCTCGGAGGGTAGGCGGTAGGGAATTCCAAAGTGCTGGACCGAGAAAGAAAAATGCAGAGTGGCGTGTAAGTCCCAGATGTGCACGAGCTGGGGAGGGGAGAGACAGACGGTTATTGTGAATGGAACGGAGGGCACGGGGGGGGGGGGAGAGGGGGGGATGTGCAGATGTAGTAGATCAGCCAGATATTGTGGAATACCAGTATGTAATGCGCAATGCACGGTGATGCTAACCTTGTATTGAAAATGGTATTGGAGAAGGGAGCCAGTGCAGATTGAACAGAAGGGGAGAGGCATGAGTGATGAGCCGGGCATCTGTATTCTGTAATAGCTATAGATGGTGAAGCTGGTAATGGGGAAGTCTGGCTAGAACAGAATTACAGTAATCGAATCTGGATAGAAGAAGGGCCACTGTGAGGGTAACCGGTGAAGATGCTGGGAGGACAGAAAGCACTGCCCTCAGTTGATGCAGTACGAAAAATGAATGATATACAACAGAGGTGACATGCTGGTGGAAAGAAAGGGAGGAGTCGAGGATGACACCCAAGTACTGAAGAGTTGAGGCCAGGGGAATGGCAGTGCCAGAGAGAACGGGAGTCAGTGAGGGTGGAGGGGCACCGAAAGTAAACCAGATGGCAGCGGACTTGGTGGGGTTCAGATTCAAGTAATTGGAAGATAGCCAGGAGGAAATCCGAGTCAAACAGGTGATCAGGGGGGCGAGGTCAGGCGAGAGAGAGCTGGTCAGGTGAGAGAGAGCAGAAAAGGAGGATGATGTCATCGCATAGTAATATGCCGAAAGACCAGACTGCTGTAAAGTAAAGTCAGAGGTGCAAGGAACAGATTGAAAAGTAAGGGCGCTAGTACAGAGCCATGTGGTACACCGCATGGGAGGGGTGTAGAAGGGGAAAAATAAGAGCCAACATTTACCGAAAAAGAATGTGAGGACAGAAAAGACCGAAACCACTGATGCACCGTACCGCAAATCCCATAGTCATAGAGATGAGATAGAAGAGTAGCGTGATCAACAAAATCGAACGCAGTTGAAAGATCAAGAGATACCTCTATAGAATAGTTACCCTGTTCGTGCGCCACATGCAATACATTCAGAAAAGAAATAAGAATGTTTTTTGTGCTGTGGCCAGCCCAAAAGCCAGATTGCCGGGGGTGAAGAGCCAGTGTAGAGTCAGGATGTGAGGATAGTTGCAAGAAAACTGCCTTTTCCTAAAGTTTAGATAGAAAGGGAAGGTTGGAAACAGGCTGCCAATGTGCAGGGAGAGAGGGATCCAGGGAAGTTTTTTTCAGGAGGGGACGAACAATAGCATGCTTCCAGGAAGACGAGAAAGAACCGGAGGAGAGACTGGAGTTGAGGATGGAGAGCAGGCATGGGAGCAGGGCCAGAGATGGTTTCGACAGCCAGTGGGAAGGGATAGGATCAGAGGGGAAGGTGGTCTTAAGCGATGAGCCAAGGAGCTTGAAAAGTTCAACCATAGTGATAGGAAGAAACGAGTTCCAGGTGTGCATGTGGCTATTGCTGACAGGGGAAGGAGGGCTAGTGGTACCATGAGATGGTAGGGGGGGGGGGGTGGAGAAAGTGGAGCAGGACAGATCAGGAAGGTCTGATGCAAGGACTGAACCTTATCAGAGAAAAAGGAAGCGAGAGTGGTAGGATCCGGGCATTGGGGGTGGGGCGGTGGGCAGGGTGTTGGAATGTAGAGCCGAGAGAGAGCAGAGGGTAGCATACAGCTGACAAGATGAGTTAGAATCTGAAGAAATATGGTTAGAGTAATAAGCAAGCTTGGCCAACCTAATCATGGTTCGATAGAGATGATGTGAGGAATGAAATTGGGCCAAAGAGGCTGGGAAGGGACGCTTTAACCAGAGATGCTCTGCATGGTGGACATAGGACCACTGCAGGCGCAAACCATGGTTAAACCATGAGTGACGGGAACAGGGACAGGGACACCGAGCTGGGACCAGAGGGGCCAGTCTATCCAAGGCTGCGGATAGCAGAGTGTACCATGTCTGAGCCTGCGAATCCATAGGAAGAGCGGTAAAATCAGAGGGAAAAAGTGTCAGCGGATGGAAAAGCCTGAAGTGCGGCAGTGGTAATCCAGCAAATCAGCTGGGCAGGGGGAAGCACAGGGTCAGAGGGGGGAATATGAGATGCTGGTAGAGACAGGGTGAAAAGAAGACAGTAATGGTCTGTCCAAGGAAGAACTAGAATGGATATATCGGTGGGTGGACAAGGGAAGCTAGCAGAAGAAAAGATGAGATCTAATGTATAGCCAGTGGAGTTGGTGGCACAGCGCACGTGCTGTCAAAGAGAGAGGTCATCGAAAAGTGTAAGGAGGGTATGGTCCCGAGGGCAAGATGACAGAGTGAGGTGTGAGTTGAAGTCTCCCAAGACCAGTAGATGAGGAAAGGAGAGAGAGGCTTCAGCCAGAGTCTGAAGAAAGGCATCCCAAAGGTCTGGGTGAAGGGATGGTGGGACATAGACCAGGAGAAAGTGGAGCAGGGGGGGAGGAAGCAAGATGATAAAGGGAACATTCCAGTTAGCACATAGGAGAAGACCCACCGGTAATAGCAAGGGAGAAACAATACAGATGGCTTTTCGCCCCCCCCTCTCCTCCGCTCAACCCGCAGGGTATGGAAAGCCAAAAAACCCAGAGGGAGACATTGTTGGAGGAGAGCCTCCTCACTATCCCTAAGCCAGGTTTCAGTGAGAAATATGGTGTCCAGAGATTGCTGAAGATAGAGGTCTTGCACGAGGGAGGTTTTGGACTGGAGGGACCTACAGTTTAGTAAAGCCAAACTGAGGAGCAAACAGGACAGGGCTGGCAAAGGCTGGAAAGGAGTGGGACGCATAATTGAACAATGCACAAGATTGGTAGTAATCTGAGCCAAATGGGCAGGGGCAAACCTGAGGAAGGGGAGGAGCACCAGCCCTAGTGCACAGGAATGAGAGACTTGACTGAGAGCAGCAACAGTAGAACCAGATAGATCCAGAGACAGGGCCGCCGCAGCGGGTGTGAAGAGGCGGGTTTACCTCGGGAAATTGGAATTGTCAGGCAGGCAGGGTTAGATGTTGGGGCAAGGTACTTCAGGCCGGAAGGTCGGGGGTTCATATCCCACTAGAGGACAGCAACCTTGGGCCGGAAGGACTGGGGTTTCTAGTCCCATAGGTGCTCCTTGTGGTCTTGGGCAAGCCACTTAACCCTCCATAGCCCATGTTCCCTGTAAAATAGTTATCTCCAAGTTATAATGCCCTGTTCAATGTAATTTCAGTTTGTTCAATGTAAACCGCACTGATGCAGAATAGCGCGGTATATAAGAGAATGTAAATAAAAATAAATAAATAAATGTTACAGGCAAGCTGCCAGAGCTGCCACAAGGAGCAGGACCTGCTCCTTGGGTGCACTCCTGAAGCACAGAGTGCCACAATGTCCTTCAATTTATAGGAGAGAGTGACCATAGATGCGTTAGTGTCACTTCGAGGTGGATGGTACAACGGGAGAGCAGAGACAGGGTACCTGGAAAACAAAATCAGTAGCAGAGATGGTAAATGGCACATACAAACTTCCAAACAGTAGTGCAGAGGTAGCAGGTACAGGAGGGGAGAGTGCAAGCAGGCAGTAGTAGCAGCTGTTGAATGCCTTGATGCCCTTCAATTTATAGGAGAGAGTGGCCATAGACGCATTAGCGTCACTTCTGAGTGGGGAGGACAACGGGAGAGCAGATACAGGGTAAGCCTTGACCATCGAACGGCTTACTCCAACAGTACCCTCAATGCCAAGTGAGAACACCACAACAACATCTTGCTCCATGCCATTAATAAGCCAAGGGAACTTTTCCACCTTGTCAGAAGCCTCACAAACGATCCATCTCAACCCCAACAGGATAACATCATCCACCCCCAAGTAATGGCAGACTTCCTCATATCCAAGCTCGATCACCCTGGCTCAGCCATCCTAGTTATACCTCCTCCTGCCTCTTCAGCTTCTGCAACCCCACCATGGACCTCATTCCGAGACGTCTATCGAGAAGAACTACAGAACATTATCACCCTCATCAGTACGACCACCTCCCCCCCTAGATCCATGCCCAGTAACCTGTATCAAGCAAACAAAGACACTATTGGCACCTTTTATCTCCATGATCCTCTGCACCTCTCTCAACCGGGGCTACCTCCCCCCACTGCTTAAATCAGCCTCTGTGAGACCCTCATGAAGAAACCCAACCTTGATCCCATCTCACCCGCACCTGCATCCTATAGGCCCATTGCCAGTGTTCCATTCCTTACCAAGATCATTGAGAAAGCAGTACAAATTCAGCTCCAGGAGCACCTCGACAGATACGCTCCTCTCGACCGCAATCAACATGGATTCTGTCCCTTCCACAGTGCTGAAACGCTTCTCACATCTCTCCTAAATACCCTCATATCTGGAACAGAAAACCCCCACTCTGGATTTATCCTACTATTCCTTGACATATCTGCATCTTTTGATACGGTATCCCACCAAACTTTCATCAATCAACTCGGCACCATTGGCATCCAAGGTACCCCACTCAAATGGATTCACTCCTACCTCTCCCAGTGAATGCAACAAGTAAGAACTGGCAACCAATCCTCATTACCTTTCACCCTTCCTCAAGGATCTGCCCTCTCTTCCCTCCTCTTCAACATCTACATCAGATACCTTTGCCACGTCATTCAGAACCTCAACATCGGATACCAACTATATGCAGATGACATAATGATCTTCATCCCTTTCAACACCACCTCCCCTGACTACTCCACCCTCACCACTTGCTTCTCTAAAATCAGCACATGGTTGCAACAGCACAACCCCACAGTCAATCCTCCAGGGATCCTGACTTCACCCCCCCCCCCCCAAAGCATCAGTCTTGGCGACACTCAAATTCAGGTCATATCCCAGATCAAAAACCTGGGTGTGACTCTTGACCACCTTCTGACCTTCCAACCTCATATCAGCAACACCACCAAAAATATCTACTTCAGGATCCGAACCCTCCATAACCTATGACCCCTCTTACCCCATGACAGCTTCCGCACCGTTTGCCAAGCCTCCATCATCCCACTCATCGACTATTGCAACTCCATCCTCCATGGGCTCCCAAAGACCACACTTGCTCCCCTTCAGCTCACCCGAAACACAGCTGTGCGCCTCATTGCCAGTGCCCCTAGACATTCCCTCTGATCAACACTATTGTGGAACAGCTACAATCATTAATTAAACGTCCCAACAACAACAGACCTCCGGTGTCAAAATGCATCAAATCTTCTCCTCCCACCGGCACAAAGCAGCAAGAGTCCCCAGCACACGCTTACAAGAACCTTCTAATAATATGCTCCTACTAACTGGAACAAACTGCCCCCCACAATAAGTTGCTTCCAATCCCACACCCTCTTAAAAAACACCTTAAGACTTTTCTCTTTGAAGAATATTACAATGCATCCACCTCAGCAGACTCCCAGCAACAAAATCTCCCACCCCTCCCTCCTAATCCCATGGTCCACCCCCCTTAACCAGCACTTTCCCTCATCCTACCTAATTTGCCCCTCCTCCTCCTCCCTCGACATCCTCCAGCTACCCCCCTGCCCGAAGTTGTCCACAATGACTAACCTCTTAGTTATTGAAGCCACCTGTACACAGTTTAAATCTCTCCCATTCTAGCACACTCGTGCTTTACATGTTGTTATCTTGTATCAAAGTTGTCTGACATAGTTCTAATTGTTCCATGTAAACGTTTCATTTGCTGTTGTATGTAAACTATTTTGCCTTGTAGAAAAATGGTATATAAAACCAGTTAAATGAATAAGCAGATTAGCATCCAAAAGCAGCCTCGAAAAGGTGAGTTTTCAGCATGGATTTGAAAAGGGGCAGAGATGAAGCTTGATGTACAGACTCAAGTAGTTTGTGCCAGGCATAAGGAGCAGCAAGGTGAACGGATCGAAGTCTGGAGTTGGCAGTGGAAGATAAGGACACAGACAAAAACAATCTGCCAGAAGAGCGGAGTTCATGAGGAGGGGTATAGGGAGAGATGTAGGCCTGAGTGTGAGTATACTGAGAGCTCATGTGTTTTCTTTTTTTCAATAGCAGAGGTATGATGAAAGAATATCTCTAGGTAGCATTTAGGTGTAGAGGAGCAGCCTAGTGGTTAGAGCAACACCCTACTATGTAAGATCTCTGGGTTTGATTCCCACTGATGCTCCTTGGGCTAGTCACTCAACCTTTTATTGCAGTGGTTCCCAACTATGTCCTTAGGTATCACCAAGCCAGTCAGGTTTTCAGGGTATCCACAATGAATATGCATGAGAGAAATCTGCACGCAATGGAAGCAGCAAGGTGAAAGGATTGAAGTCTGGAGTTGGCAGTGGAAGAGAAGGACACTGACAAAGAACTGGGTTAGGAATCACTGCTCTATTGTCTAAGATACAAACTTAGATTGAAAGCTCCGATTGAAAGCTCCCTGGGGACAGGGAAATACCTAAATATAATTTGCCTTGAACTGCCATTGGAAGGTGTGAGATAAATAAATACATTTAAAAAAATAAAGCAGAAAGTGGTGTGAATTCATTAGTGTGCATTTGGTTTGTTAAGTTGTTTTAAAAAAATTCAGTATGCACTATACTAATTTAGTGCATGTTAATCAACTTAGCACACTTTCATTTGTTGGTTAGTGCACTAGAAATTCCCTATTAAAATGAATTTGTGAAACTAACTGAAAAAATACCAATAAACTGGGAAACATTTGAGGAAAAAATGCAAAATAAACACATTTTTCTTGCCTGTGCACATCCCTAGCAGAAAGGGTTAATAGTCTAAGGTTAAAAAGCTAGCTCCTTGAAAACCCAATGCTGTGTGTAATATTCATACAAAGCTGCCATTTGAACCGCTGGGTTCAACTTCTCTCATGGGAACCAAATTTTCTAAACAACTGTGGGGGTGCTAAGTAATATAAATCATTCCTCTCTTGACACTGTGAAGGAGTTTGATCAATATTGAGGGTGCTCAAGGATCCACTGCCGAAAGAGCTGGCACCTATGACTTTTCTTTACTTTTTGATCCTTAAGGTTATGTGCTTAGCTGCAATTAGTTAACTAACCAAATTTGAAAGCTCTACTCTTGATGGTTCCTTTTCTGTTACTTTCTTTTCCCAGATAAAGTTATACTGAGAGCTGTTCGGAGTAAATTCTGCTTTTCACATTAGCTCTGCTATTGTTCTGTGCAAACCCAAAGAATTTGAAGGATGCACAGTTGATTCTTCATAGCTCAAGTGGGTTGTGAAATTTTATTTGGAGGAAACAAAGATTTTTACAGCAAGGAAGGTAACATTTTACATCGTTTGGTGCTGTTAAAAAAGGATTGCCAGAGTCTACTGCCTTCATTTCTCAATGGAATCATTGTTACATTACTGAGTCATAAATAAAAACACTTAAGACTTCTCTGAGTTTTCTCAGAGAACATTCCGGCACAGCAGTGTCTACAGCACTTCCTATGCTGAGAAACCATATGCTTCTTTAGAGGAAATATTTAAAGTAACTACGTAGGGTTCTATACAGACCTACCTACACAAAACATTACAGACTGAACCAACTGGCATTAAGGAAGGTGTTCTTTGAAAGGTAGCTTCTCCAAGCTGATGGAAGTGCGGGTGATGTACATAGAGTGGGAAAGCTCTGCGGTAAACAGGAGGGAAAGAATAGAGGCCCAAAATGCTAAGTTACGTCCTGTTGTAACTGGTCTATTACACTCTTCAGTACCTAATATTCTTGAATTTTGTTGATGTTGAAAGAAAGGAAATCAATGGTAAGAATATTCCTATTGAGCCATTATATTTTCCGGGAGAAGGCCATGAGAAGGACTGCCTTTTTCTCAGGGACACCATAAACCCCAAATCTCTCCGGTGGGAGGACAGCCTATGACTATAAAACTCAAATGTTTGGGGCGTGATTTTCAATCCAGACTCTTCTAGAAGATTCCATAAATTAAAAATCCTTCATCTCACGACTATTTGAATAAAAGTGGGATCTGAACAGGGCAGGAGGAGTAGTTATACAGATGTTAGCACTGGGGATGGTTGCTGAAGCAGGGTTTTGGTATGAATCAGTTTGCAAGAAATCTACGCAGTCAAAATTAAATATCGACAGTGGCAAAATCCTTCCCGTGAGTCTAAGTGATGCTGTTAAGTTTTATTAAAACAAGGATGCAAAACTAAAAACAATGAACTTGGAAGAAGTTCATAATGATCTGCCACTCTACCACAGAAGAAAATGAAATTAAAATGGTAGGATCAGGAAGGGACATAAAATACAATTGAGTCAATATTCAGGAGCTATAGTGAGCATTTTTATTAACTGCCAGCTGCAGCCTTTGAAAAAGTACATACATTCAACACCAATATACGGCTAGGCAGCAGCACTAAATCTGCATATAAGGTGACAGTCACCACTGCCAGAAAAAAGGTGATAATGCCTCTGCATAGGTCTTTGGTGCGACCTCATTTGGAGTATTGTTTGTAATTCTGAAGACTGCACCTTCAAAAGAATATAAACAGGACGGAGTCGATGAAGAGGGTGGCCACTAAAATGGTTAGTAGTCTTTGTTAAAAGCATATGAAGACAGATTTAAAGATCTTAATATGTATAGAAGAAAGGCAGGATAGAGAAGATATGACAGACATTTAAATACCTCCGTGGCATAAATGCACAGGAGGACAGCCTCTTTTGACTGAAAGCAAGCTCTGCTATGAGGGGACATAGGATGAGGGTGAAAGGGGATAGACTCAGGAGTACTATGCGTAAATATTTCTTTATGGAAAGAGTGGTAGATGCATAGAATAGTTTCCCAGTGGAGGTGGTGGACACAAGGACGGTATCTGAATTAAAAAAGGCATGAGTTCTAGGCCCTACTTCTTTCTTGCGCTACCCTTGTAAATGCTTAGTGTCTCTTGGATATGACAGGTTTGTCTTTTTGTCATTTTCGGATTTGGAAAGGTGGATTCTTGATAAGGAAAAGGCGCAGTGACTTTTGCTTTTCCTTTATGTCATTATGCTGTCATTTAGAAATTGTCAGGCGGTGGGAGGGTATAATTAAATGACCGCTCTGTGTGGCTGGGACACCTTTCTTTGGTTTGATGTTCCTTGCTTTGTTTTTTCTTGTTATTGATTTCTTATGGTTTTCTCCCTGAGATGTGGGCTAATGTACTTGTTTGTATTATTTCTCTTTTGAATTATTTCTATTGTTGACTTATTGTGTTTCTCTATACTTTATGAACATTGTATAGTTTTTGAAAATTTCAATAAACAGAATTAAAGCAAAAAGGCATGAGACCAACACAGAAGATCTCTAAAGGAAAAAAGGGACTATTGTAGTTGATATGGAAGGGCAGACTAAATAGCCCATGTGGTCTTTTTCTGCCGCCATGTTTTTATGTTTCCATGTTTCCATATTTCTATATGTATAGTGGTGATATTCAACAATAAGGATTATAAATAAATAAATATAAATAAGTGATTTATAATATGCCTTAATCTATGTGTATGTAAAGTATATGTGAATAAATGTAGTGGAGGAACAGCCTAATCGTTACAGCAGGGGTCTAAGAATTAGGGAAGCCTGGTTTGAATCCCACTGCTGCTCCTTGTGACCTTGGCTAAGTCACTTAACCCTTCATTGCCTCAAGTACAAACTTAGATTGGAAGTCCTCTGGAGAAAGGAGAATATCTATTGTACCTGAATGCAACTTGCCTTGAACTCTGAGCAAAACAGGGGCTAAATCTACATCCTTTCCCTAACTGATCATGCCTCTATTCAAGGCATCTCATGCTATTTTATAAAAACAAATAGGTGCCTACCATTTTATTTATTTAGCAGAACTTATATACCACATTTCACCGGGTCAAAGCGGTTTACACAGAACAGTTCTTTAGAGGGTTACAATGAACAGTTAACTTATATTCAGGTTAGTTTGTAGATGTGAGATGAGTAACTATGTACATGAATAGAGGGTATATTCATGCGTTAATAACTATATGCATTGTTGAGTTCTGTACAATGTGAGTGCAGAATTAGATGTGTTGAGAGCTTCTTATGAGGGTAGGCATTGTCGTGGGTCTGGAGAGGTGCCAAAATGTTTGGTGAAGAGGTGGCTCTTTAGGTGTTTTCTGAAAGTGTATAGGTCAGTTATGTTTCTGATTAAGTCAGGGAGTGAGTTCCAGATGGATGGTGCGTAGAGTTTGAAGGATCGTGTACATGTTTGCTGTTTGGATTTCACTTTTGTGTGAGGTATGATGAGGGTGATCTTTGTGGATTGTCTTATGGGTCAGTAGGGTTGCAAGGTTTGGAGAAGGATGTGTGGGGCTGCAGTGGATGGCCTTGTGTATCAGGAGAAGAGTTTTGTATTTGATCCAGCTGTCAAGGGGGATCCAATGCAGGTGCTTGAGAATGGGTGTGATGTGCTCGTGTCTTGCTGCCCCTTTTACGATCCATGCGATTATGTGTAAGGCTATGCATAGGGGCAGTAATGTGGATTGTGGTAGGCCTTGCTATATAGCGTTATAGTGGTTGGGGTGCGGGAGGATTAGGGCTTGAAGAGCAGAGCAGAAGTCTGGTGGTTCAAGAAGAGGATATAGATATTGCAAGGTTTTAGCTTTGTGTTAAATAGTCTTGTGGAGGTGTTGGTCCAGGGTGATGCCAAGGTATTTGATTTCAGACTCTATCTTTATTTGTGTATGGTGAGGGAGGCCGGGGGTGTGAAGGTATCATCTTTTGTAATGAATAAAGCTTCTGATCTCTTAAAATTGATTACCAGGTTGTTGTTTGAGAGTCATTGGGAGATTTCGTTGAAGCATCAAAGGAGGTTCATGAATATGGGTTGCTTTGAATTGAAAGGTCTGTATATCCTGATGTCATCCGTATAGATATGAAAGTGGATGTTGTGTGATCTGATGATGGAGCAGAGCGGTTGAAGGTAGAGGTTGAAGAGGAGTGAGGAAAGGGTGGATCCTTGGGGTATACCTTGCATTTGATGGTAGGGATGGATATGTTGGTTCTTGTTTTTATTTGTTGGTGTCTGTTGGTCAGGTAGGATTGAAACCACTGTAGTACAATGTCTTGAATACCAGTGGATTGTAGGCGCTGAAGAAGAATGTAGTGGTTGACAGTGTCGAAGATCATATGTCCAGGAAGATCATGAGATATCCATATTTTGAGCCCTTGATTCCTTTCATTATGGTATTTATGAGGGAGAACATCAAGGTTTCTACCCCTTGTAGAGGCTAGAATCCATGTTGTTGCAGATCTAGAAGAGCGTTTCTGTTGATGTGGTCTTGGAGTAGTAGTTGGACAGCTTTTTCTATGATCTTGGTTACGAAGAATAGGCTGGCGATTGGTCTGTATGATGCAGGGTTGGAAGGGTCTAGGTCTGGTTTGTTGAGGGTTGGGCAGATGAAGGATAGCTGGCAGTCGGGCATTTTTCCTTGCTAGAGTACTAATTGGTTGATTTTGGTGAGTATGGGACTGAGGTCTTCTTTGAAAGTTTTGATCCAGCTTACTGAGCATGGATCAAAAGGGAAGGTGGTTATGGGAATTGATGTTTTCAATGTTACCTTTGCTGATGGGGTCAAAGGTATCCTAAGTGAAGTTGGGGATTGATAGTGATGGGGGGGGGGTTGTTTGTAGTGGTTGGCCAGTAGTTGTGGCTGATGCTGATATCTGAGGTTGAGCTGGGTGGGGATTTTGTGAGCTGTTTGATGATGTCAAATAGTTCTCTGGGGAGATTCAGAGAGCTAGTGATCAGCTTGGTGTGGTATGCATGTTTGGCATTGTCTGTTGCAGAATGGTATTCGTTGAGGTGTTGCATGTAGATTGTTTTATCAGAGTTGTGCTTGGATTTGCACCACTTGTGCTTGATTCTTCGGAGCTGGGATTTTAGTTTGCGGAGGTTGGGGGTGTATCAAGGAGCTTTTGGCTTTTTGGTCCATGTCTGCGCTGAAATTGTTGTTGTTGTTGTTGTTGTAGCCTTCCTTATGGTGGTGTCCCAGTTGATTAAAGGGTGTCTGAGTCCATTGTTTCAATGTTTAGTTGAGGGAGGATGTCTCTGAGGAACTTATTTTTGTCAAGCAGTTTGAAGCATTTGTTTGTATGTGGGTGGGTGACTTGGTTTATTGAGGTATTGAGGGGTAGTGAGAATGTTATCAGGGTGTGTTTCAACCAAGGGACTGGGTGGGTCTGGGTTGTGTGTGGGATGGTTGTCTGTGTTAAGGGTTTGTTGACAAAGATAAGGTCGAGGGTGTTGCCCTTGTGTATGGGTGATTGAATTATCTGAGTGAGGTCCATGGCTGTCATTGCTTCTAGGAATGAGGTGGCTTGTTTTGGGCTGGATGGTTGGGAGGTTGAAATCACCTAGTATGAGGTGGTCCTAGAATGATTTGGTGATTTCCAGTATGTTTTCCAGTAAGGTGGACAGGTCAGTGGTTGAGGCAGTGGGTGCTCTGTAGGTGAGACATATTGTTAATTGTTCCTTATAATAAGCATGTCGGTTTCTTCAGTGCTGTTGGTGGAGTGGTAGTGGAAGTAGGAATTGACCAAGATGATGACTCCTCCTTTTCTGCAGTGAGTTCAGAGACAGTGGAAGAGGCTGTATGCGTTGGGTAGGAGTTGGTTCATTAGCACGGAGTCTGTGTCTGTCAGCTATGATTCTGTTATGCAGATTATGTCCAGATGGTGAGTTAAGAAGAGGTCTTTGATGATTTGGATCTTGTTCCATATTGAATGGGCATTTATGAGTGCACACTGGAGTGGTTATGTGGGGGTGTTAGGGGTTGGGGCTAGCTGTGTATGAATATCTTGGATTGGTATTTGTATAAGGTGATGTGTGTGACATTGTTTTGTGTGGGGGTATGGGATGTGCATTGGTTGGATGAAGTTAGGGATATATGGTAGTTGGGGGGTGTAGTGGATATGTGTGGGTATGGTGTGTTTGGGAGAAATGAGCTGAGGCTATTAGGGTGAAGGCTAATAGGGTGTAGCAGGTTGTGTATAGGGGAAGCATGTTTCAGTTGTGTTGTCCAGAGGTCTTGAGCCTGAATGTATGTCTTGTGTACATCTGGTCTTTGCCTGGTTTGTTTGGTAAAGAGTAGGGTCTATGTCATTGCACTTTCTGTTTCTTTGAGTTGTTTGGCACACAGTTATAAAATTACCCTCCAAATGTATAAGTAATTAGTTTAATTTAGAACAGTCTTTTCTGGCCTAAATTAAACCATTTAGCTATAGGGACAGTGGCTGAATATTGCCACTATCCATACAGTTGGGTATTCTGTCCTTACTCCTCCCCAACTCTGCCCCACTGAATATCCATGGACTGGGAACTTATACTTTTAGTGATAGGGGGGCGGAGCCTGATGTCCAGCGGGATAGACGCTTTGCGTTGAAGCTCCCGAGAGGCCTACTCAGAATCCTGAATTAATACCTGCATAAATTTCATTTTTTTGCTCTGAACTCACCGGGGTGCCTCGGGGGGAACGGCGGGCCACAAACCAGTGCGACTGGACCTCGGGTCTCCCTCTTCTTCACACGAAAACGCTCCAAAACAGAGTTCTTCCCCACAAAAGATGGCCCCATTTTGGGAAAACCCCGCAACGCCACAGGGGATCTTGGAGGAGATACGTGGTGTGAAGGAGCTGGTACAATCCAACGGAGCGGCGCTCCGAACCATACGTGAAGACTTTGGCACACTTCAGAACCGGCTTGAAAGTCTCCCACTACGACAGGACAACATGGCGGAGGTCCTTGACTCGCACGCGGTGCACTTGGTGAAATTGGGCAAGGTTGAGCGTATGATACAGAATTTTCAAAAAGAGCTGGAGGATAGCAATGATCGAGCTGGTTGCAACCATATGGGGCTCATTGGAGTACCGGAGGATGTGAGAGCAGGAGACATGCGAGAATTCTTGGTCAAAACTCTCCCCCCCTTGCTAAAGATTATTATTTACAGAGATCTGGAGACTGACCGAGCGCATCGTGTTCGTGTTCCTGCTAATATGGCGCTCACTCGGACGACCCCTCGGGCTCTCAATTTTCGATTATTGCGATATCAGTGAGTAGAGCAAATTCGTATTGCTGCCCGGGCGAACTATCATCTTGAATTTGAAAGTCCTAAAGTTTCTTTTTCCCCTGACGTGGCAAAGTCCACAGTTGACCGACGGAGGAGACTCCTTGCTTTTCGCCCTGGACTTCAATAACTGCAGGCTCACTTTGGCCTAATATATCCAGTGAAGCTCAGAGTAACTCTCCATAACCCAGCCATAACATTCGAAGATTCCGATCTACTAGCAATGTTTTTGGACTCCAAATAACGCAGATCAGATGCGCTAATCCAACCACTATGATTCAACAATTTGGATCTGTAATTCGCCGGATTTGCCCGCCATCTTGAACGGCCCGACGCGGGTGATCCCAGCCTGGAATAGAGACTGCCTGGACTTTTCTTTCTATCTATAATTTACTTGGCCTTCTCTCCCTCCATGATGTGCACCTCGGTGGGATTCGAAACATGCATAGTTTTACAGGTTATATGTTTTAGCTTGGGCCCTCTCTGGAGTTTCTCCCCGCAGACATTAGGTCGCCAGTAATTTCTGGGGTTTTGCTTCTTCTCTAGTGCACCTCGGTGCTTATTTGTTTATATGGGGCGTTTCCATGATTTTCATTAACCCATTGATTGTTAGGTTATGTGCACAGTCATACATAGTTAAGATGAGGGACATTGGGAAACTGTGTGCATTATTGTGTTCTTTCTCAGAATTTATAATCTTTCTTGATAGCCTTGTGTCAGTTCTTCTCATAAAACGTAAATGGCATTAATAGTCCAATCAAAAGAAAGAAAATCCTTAGCTATCTTAATCATGAGCATGTTAATTTAATGTTTCGTCAGGAAATGCATTTAAATTCCGCTGCGGCATTGAAACTTACTACCACGCCTAATATGGCGATTGCCTTCTCTTCCGCTGTTTCCAAGCGGTGTGGGGTAGCCATTTTGGTTAAGAAGTCTCTGCAAGCTATTGTAATGGATGTTAGCTTTGATAAGGAGGGTGGATGGGCCCGTGCACATCTTCAGGTTGAGACTGTACTTTACGTGTATTGGTATTTATGCTCCGAATGTGGATAATCCTGTTTCTTATGCAAGTATTATGCAGTTAGCACAGGCATTTGCCAGCCCTCCATTAATGCTCGGCGGCGATTTCAACCAAGTACTTGAGCCTTTGACAGCTTGGCTGCCGCCCAGAACGAGTGGTCCACCCAAGAGTCTTGATTCTTTTACTGCTTTGATAACAGCTTTTGCGTTAGAAGATATATGGAGGCTGCTTCTCCCCTCGCTCCCATTATTCACCAATGCGCTCAGACAGCACAGAAATTCTGGGAGCGGGAGTTGCATGTAGCTTTGACCCCGGAGCCTGGGAGCCCAGCCTGGAGCTGGTTGACCTGGATCTCTTGATCTCCCTCACTTACTCAGACACTTTTTTCTTTTAATCCACCGAAGTTTCTATACTCCTGATAGGTTAGTCAAATGACCGCTACCCAGAGCAACAGATTTTGGATATGCCACACGGCCATTCACATCCTAACTTATATTATGTTTGAATGCCCGGTACTACAATATTACTGGAAACTACTGGGGGAAAAATAGGTCCCCTCTTAATTTCAATGAATGGTGGCATCCTGTCAGTCTATACAGTAAATATGAACAAATACCTCATCTGTTGGTTTCTCCGTTCAGACTCTCTATCATTTATCTGAATGGAGGATACTCCACGATTATGTTTGAAATGCTAAAATGCTAAATGCTCCCATCTGACTGTTTAAATCTATTTCACCTGATCAGTCTATATTGTTGATACTCTTTTGTTTGTTTGGATGTACATATGTATACGCCTCTTTGACAGGGCCGGATTTACCTTGAGTGAGGCCCTACACCAACAAAAATTGTGGGCCCCCAGCAGGGGCGGCCCAAGGGGGGTGCGGACCTCATTTGCATAAGGGGCCTCATTTGCATAAATATTTGCATAATGTTACCATATACTAACTTTTAGTAAACGTGCCTCTTAATGAGTGTATGGATAAAGAAAGACTAAAAGATTTCTACATTACTATAATCCAGTGCCAACTGCCAGACACATTAGGAACTACTACAAACACTGCCCATAGTAAACCCGCCGTATCCTAACAGCACTACCAGGACTCACAAAGCACCATACTCTACCAATCAAAAGGCAACACTGCAAATATTAAACCAATACATTTCAGAGAACAACAATACATGACCTACTGGGGAAAGAGAACAAGTGGCAATGTCAAATAGGAATTATATAAACAGAACACCTCAGCTCAGTTACACATGCAGAACATAGACCATCACCAAACAAGTAATCACAATTTAGAAATAGGAAGACAATAATTAAACTGGGAATCCCAAAAGCCAAACTTGGAATGTACAACACTGTAGAAATAAAACAATACATTAATTTGCTCTTGTACTAAACAAAGCACAGATGTTAATGATGCACATTTACCAGAGCTGACATATTCCAATTAATAAATTCAAAATAAAGAGATATTTTTCTACCTTTTGTGCATTTTTTTCAGCTGCAATTGCTCCAGCCACTTTCTTCTGGTTTCTTCGTGTCTTCTGCTAACTCTCCATCGTCTGCTGTCCATTTGTCCTTTCTTCTCTCTTCTAGATTTTTTTCCATTCTCTCTCTACATCTGCTTTAACATACTAATCTTTCTCCTTTTGCTCTTTCCTCATTCCTATTTCATCCACTCAAATATTACCCCTCCATCCTCAATCCCCACTTACTCTCCCAATACCCGGCCAATTGTAGATTTTTTATCCCTCCCACACAAAATATTTTTCCCTTCTCCATTTTACTCTTCCAGCCCCATCCCATTCTAATCCTCCCCCAACATCAGCTCCCTTCTAGTTCCAGCCTCACCCAGCATCCATTCCCTTCTAGTCCCTGCATCAGCCCATTTCCAGCCCTAGCCATCCATCAGCCCATTTCCAGTCCTAGCCCCCCATCACCCCACTTACAGTCCTTAACCCATCACCCCATTTTCAGTCCTTAACCCATCACCCCATTTTCAGTTTAAGCCCCCCCTATAACCCATTACCAGTCCTAACCCCCCATCAGCCCACTTCCAGTCCTAACCCCATCAACCCATTTCCAGTCAGCCCCCCATAGCCCATTGCCAGTCCTACCCCCCCCCATCAGCCCACAGCCCATTACCAGTCCTAACCCCATCATCCCACCTCCAGTTTTAACCCCCCAGCCCATTTCCAGTCCTAGCCCCCTATAGCCCATTACCAGACAACCCCCATCAGCCCACAGCCCATTACCAGTCTTAACCCCCCCAAAGCCCATTACCAGTTCTAATCCCCCCCCAACAGCCCATTACCAGTCCTAACCCCATCAGCCCACCTCCAGTCTTAACCCCCCAGCCCATTTCCAGTCCTAGCCCCCCCCATAGCCCATTACCAGACAGCCCCCATCAGCCCACAGCCCATTACCAGTCTTAACCCCCCCCAAAGCCCATTGCCAGTTCTAAGCCCCCCCCCAACAGCCCACAGTCCATTACCAGTCCTAACCCCATCAGCCCACCTCTAGCCTTAACCCCCCCAGCCCAGCCCATTTCCAGCCCCATCCCCACAATAGCCCATTTCAAGCCCTACCCCCCCAGTCCATTTCCAGTCCCAGCCCCCACAATAGCCCATTACCAGTCCTACCCCCCCATAGTCCATTACCAGTCCTACCCCCCCCATAGCCCATTACCAGTCCTACCCCCCCCATAGCCCATTACCAGTCCTACCCCCCCCCCATAGCCCATTACCAGTCCTACCCCCCCCCATAGCCCATTACCAGTCCTACCCCCCCCCCCATAGCCCATTACCAGTCCTACCCCCCCCGGCCTAAAGTAAAATTTAATTAAAAAAAAAAACCTGGTGGCTGCCGCCGCGGGGCCCCTCTGCTGCCGCGGGGGCCCCGTCTACAAGCTGGTCGGGTCCGGTCGGGTCTCTCTCCCTCCCTCGCTGCAGGCTGCAGGCTGCGAGAGACGCATCTTCGCGTCTCTCGCAGCCTGCAGCGAGGGAGGGAGGGAGAGAGACCCGACCGGACCCGACCGACCGACCGACCAGCTTGTAGACGGGGCCCCCGCGGCAGCAGAGGGGGCCCCGCGGCGGCAGCCACCAGGTTTTTTTTTTAAATTAAATTTTACTTTAGGCCGGGGGGGATAGGACGCCTACCCCCCCCCCCCGGCCGGGAGTAAAATTGAATTTTAGAAAAAACCGGGTGGGGGGCGCCGCGGGGCCCCCTCTGCTGCCGCGGGGGCCCCGTCTACAAGCTGGTCGGGTCGGGTCCGGTCCGGTCGGGTCGGGTCGGGTCTCTCTCCCTCCCTCGCTGCAGGCTGCGAGAGACGCGAAGGGAGAGCGTCTCCTCGCGTCTGTGTTAAGCCCGCAGGGGCTGATGGGAAATCCCATCAGCCCCTGCGGGCTTAACACAGACGCGAGGAGACGCTCTATCTTCGCGTCTCTCGCAGCCGGGAGGGAGGGAGGGAGACGAGACCCGACCGGACCCGACCATACCATCTTGTAGACGGGGCCCCCGCGGCAGCAGAGGGGGCCCCGCGGCGGCAGCCACCAGGTTTTTTTTTTAATCGAATTGAAAAAAAAAAAAACCTGGTTCTATTTTTTGTGGGCCCCTGCCGGTTGTGGGCCCTACGCCATGGCGTACATGGCGTATACGTAAATCCGGCCCTGCTCTTTGATGATACTCCTCAGTTCCAGAGAAGAAGCTTAGGGGTGGGGGGTAATTGGGGTTGCTTTCCTTATGTGTATATTTGTATTTGTCTCCTTTGGTCTGTTGTTTCGTTTGCTTGTTGTAAAATGAAAATAAAAGTTTCAAAAAAAAATACTTTTAGTGATAACCACTAAACATGTAAGTCCTTTTCATTTCATTTATTAAAATTTGATATAGCACACTTAGAAAAATGTCAGAGCAGTTTACAATAAAATGTGGGAAAATAATATAAACACAAAGAAAATGAAAAGGAATGCTAATAAAATATAGGAAAGTAAAATAGCACACAAAAATGGGTAAAAAGAGAGGAAGGGTTAAGAAAAGAGAGGCACAAAAGGGGGGGGTGGGCAGCTGGGGAAGAAAATAAAGATGGTCAAGGGGGGAGGACAAAGGCTTTGTAGAACAAGTAGGCCTTAAGCTGCATTTTAAATTTGGGAAATAAGTGTTCTATGAAGAGGTTCGTGGGGAGGCTGTTCCATAGGGAGGGATTGAGAAAAAAGTATGCAGAATGATGGGTGGATTCAAGGTGAGCCTGTGTAGGGGGTGGAAGGCAGATCCAGATATTTCTTTTTTGTTCTATTTCTTTTATTTATTTATTTTTATTTAACTGTATTTATATCCCGCTTTTCACCAGGTCAAAGCGGTGTAACATGAAAGGGGAGGGTGGACAATAATCAACTTCTGGGGTTGGAGCCATCACCAGGTGGTCAACATTAATGATTTTAACAGACCTTTGGGACATAGACATAGGCAGTGTGTTACAGTCTCTTAGAACATATGTTTTAGGGGGATGGAATAGGGGGGGTTGGGGGTAGTCAGTGGTGGGTAATTTATTCGAACACAGAAAAGTTTGTAATTTAAGCATGTTATAGTGAGTGGAGGAGTAACCTAGTGGTTGGAGCAACTGCCTCGTACCCAGAAAATCAAGGGTTTGATTCCCAGCAGCTCTCCTTGGGCAAGTCACTTTACCCTCCATTGCCTTGGCAAGAAAAGGCCTGGCAATCTGCTTCCAGTGATACATTGCCAAGAAAACCCAGAGGCAGCTGGGTCACCAGGAGTAGGAACTGAAAAAAAATTGTGATTGGACTTTTTTTATAAGCTAATTTTCTTTACATTCTCATTGATAGTGCAATGGCAAGGAAATGCAGCATAAAGCACCTGGACTAGCTGTATTCCGAGGCTCCACAAACATTCTAAGGAATAGATGCACTAAAAGTGATCAAGGATGTTTTTGTAGAAGAAATGAATTTATTGCATGAGAATTGCATGACTCCAAGAAGTACATTTTCAGAGTTGGGAACTATGTAGGTAGAACTGGGATTACGAATATAAAATTGCTGAATTCTGCCAAGTGGGATTTTTAGCCAGCTGTAATTATACATTGTCATGCCCCAGCCCTCCGCCTAGGGCTTAGAGGGATAGGGATGCCATTTACTTCCCTTTGTAAGAGGTTGAACAGACTTTTTCTCCATTGAAGGATGCTGGGAATTGTAGTTCTAGCCTTCTAATAGGAAGTGTAATTATGGACCGAGAGTGTAGGCAAAAATGACAAGGTTTATTTCCCCATAACGCAAACAAAGTTCAAGTATGTTGTAATAGGATACTTTTCAGGTATCCGCTCCAGGTCATTTACAAACGGCTATATGAGCTTGCACAGTCTTTACTTCTATGCATGTGCTTCAAAATAACAGATAAAGCAAAACAGAGCTTCTTCATTCAGCCAAAGTAAAATAACTTCTTTTACCTTTGTTTTGATTCAACAGTTAAATATAGAAGCAATAAGTATTCTCCTCTTACCAAGAGCAGGCTCCTACCTTCAGCTTAAGGCTAGGCTTCCTTACTCAGCTTTTCAGGAGACTTTTATCATCTCAGGTATTCCTTAGCTAATAGACTCAACACTATCAGCTTTACACAGTGTACAGTCCATGAGTTCCTCTGGCTGCAAAGAATCTTGCTCAATGGGGTCCACCTGCATTTCCTCTAGCTCCGGGAATGCAGTGCCCTGCTCTGAAGCTTCAACGGACATTCCAGGGTAAACCCTCTCTGAGGAACCCTGTGTTTCTCTGGAGTACAGCTCTCCCCGGTAAGGATAAGTTATCTCTGAGGATCTGGTCACTTCCCCCTGGCTGTGCTCACCATTCTCCCTCCAGCTTCTGCGAAACAGTCCCTGTCTCACTTGCCAGAGTTCCTCTCTGGAGCTCTGCCACGGTCTCCTGTTCCAGGCTGGGCTCTGTGAACTCTCGGGCTGAGTCCTGGGCTTCCTCCTCTGCAATCTCTGAATCCTTTCAACAGGAACTGGGGTTTGAAGCTTTTCCCGCTCACTCTCTCTGAGCACTCCTCTCCTGCTCTCTCTCCACCCAGGCTCTTTCCACTGCCTTCTCTTCTCCTCCCTGGCTGTCTCCTCAGCTCTGGCTGTGGGTGTGGTCCTCCTTCCTCCCTGTCTCCTCAGCTCTAGCTGTGGTTTATATCTCTGCCTCTCGGGCTGTGTCTCCCTCTCTCTAGACAGGTGCATGCAATCATCCAAGCCTGCAACTACATCAGCAGAGCTTGGGTGTGGCAGCCTAAGTTCAGATTCCCTGTGCTTGCTCTCTCTAGGGAAACGCTGAAACCTGTGCACTGCAGGGATGTCACTTTTCTTAAAGGTAAAATCCTTAGTTTCTCCTATTTCCATAGGCTCACTATGGGCTTCTTTATCACAACATGTACTTTCACAAATGTCCATTTCTGTATCTGCAATAAAGCATAGCTACTCACCTGTAACAGGTGATCTCCGGGAACAGCAGGAATTTAGTCTTCACATATGGGTATCATCAGTACCGAATGAGCCTGCATGGGAACGCTCCCCAGCGTCCAATTAGAAAGCTTTTGGGAGCATCCCACAGTGCCTGCATGCTGCCTTCCCACCTTTCCCAACTGTCCCCCTCCAGTTGAGTTTAAAGCTGAGACAAAGAGAGAGAGAGCGAAAAGAGAAAGATATAGAGAGATACAGCTCCTAGGGGAGGTGGGGGGGGGGGGTTTGTGAAGACTAAATTCCTGCTGTTCCCGGAGATCACCTGTTACAGGTGAGTAACTATGCTATCTCCAGGAACAAGCAGGAATGTAGTCTTCACAAGCAGGAATGTAGTCTTCCTGCAGATGCCAGGAAGAAGACCCCAGAAGTTGTGTGCCCTTGTGAAAGGGCTCCACTTCCCCCATGGATCTCTGGCATCCTACCAGGGATGGTGGGTAGGAGTTGATTAAGTATGGAACAGGTGTTGAAGAACAGCCTGACCAAACAAGGCATCCCGGCGGGCTGTGAAGGTATGAACCAAAGCCCAAGTAGCTGCTCGGCAGATGTCGTCGATAGACACAGAGTGAAGATGAGCCATAGAGGCTGCCATAGCTCTCACATTGTGAGCTGTGACATGGCCTTCCAGAGGAAGGTTTTTACTCTCATAGGCAAAAGATATACACTGTGCAATCCAGTTGGACAGTGTTCCTTTGGAGACTGGAAGTCCCAAATGACTAGGATCAAAAGCAACAAAGAGTTAAGAGGACTTCCTATGTTGCTGTGTTCTTTGTAAGTAAAAGGCTAGAGCCCTTTTACAATCCAAAGTATGAAGATTCCTTTCTGCATTTGAGGCGTGAGGCCTTGGGAAGAATACAGGAAGGTAAACCGCTTGGTTTAAATGAAAAGGTGACACCGCCTTTGGCATAAAATGTGGATGAGTCCTAAGGACTACCTTATCTTGATGGAACCTTGTATAAGGAGGATCAGCTACCAATGCTTGCAATTCACTGATGCGACATGCTGATGTGATTGCAATAAGAAAGATGACCTTCCAGGAAAGGAATTTCAAAGAGGTAGTGGCTAATGGTTCAAAAGGTGGTTTCATAAGCTGCCCAAGAACCAAATTTAAGTCCCATGCCACCAGTGGTGGCTTAATGGGAGGCTTCGTTAAAAGAAGGCCTCTCATAAATCTCGCTATGAGAGGAAATAGGTTGCCCATTTAGAGGCTTGAAAGAAGCTGCAATAGCACTCAAAAGAACTCACTAAATTGGTCTTGAGCCCTGCATTAGACAAATGAAGGAGATACTCCAGTAATGATTCCAGAGGTATCGCAAGAGGGTTAAGAACCTTCTGCAAGCACCATATGGTAAACCTTTTCCACTTGAAAGCATAAGAGCGTCTTGTGGAAGGCTTCCTGGAAGCATAAAGGATATCCTTTACCTGTTGAGAAAGGTTAAGACCGTGAAGTTCTAGGCTTTCAACAAACAGGCCCTGAGATGCAGAGACTGGGGATCGGGATGCCACAGCATCCCGTCCTCCTGAGAAAGGAGATCTGGAGCAGATTCTAACTCCAGAGGCGGAGCTTGAGAGAGATGTAGGAGCAGAGGGTACCACATTTGCCATGGCCAATGTGGAGCTATGAGAATCATATGACCTCTGTCTCTCTGAAGCTTGAACAGGGTTTTAGGAATTAGGGGAATGGGTGGAAAAGTATACAGGAAGTCCTGGCCCCAATGGAGGAGGAAAGCATCCCTGGCCTGACAACCCTGAGCCGGAATTCTGGAACAGAACTGGGAAAGTTTGGCATTCAGCGGACTTGCGAAGAGGTCTATGTCTGGGGTTCCCCAAATTTGGAAAATTTTGGCCACCTGGTCCGCATGGAGAGACCATTCATGTGGAAGCAGAACTCGACTGAGTCTGTCTGTCCAAGAGTTTTGAATACCTGGAAGATATACCGCAAGGAGATTAATCTGATGCTCTCTGGTGAGGGCCCATAGTCACAAAGCTTCGTTGCATAGTGACAGAGAGCCTGTTCCGCCCTGCTTGTTCACATAGAACATGGCTACTTGATTGTCCGTTTGAACTAGGACTTTCTTGTAGCTGAGCTGGGTATGGAATACTCGAAGAGCAAGGAAGATTGCTCTGAGTTCCAGGAGATTGATGTGTAGATAGGCCTCCTGTGGAGTCCAGGTACCCTGGGTAGAGAGGCCTTGCAGGTGGGCTCCCCAACCCACCTGTGAAGCATCTGTTGTTAGAGTAGCTTGGGGTGGGGGTTGCTGAAAAGGAGACCCCACCAAAAGGTTCTGGGGTGACTGCCACCATTGGAGGGACAAAATAAGGTGATCTGAGTTTGCTATTTTGTCTGACAGGCAACCTGACGCCTGAGCCCACTGAGTGGATAAAGTCCACTGGGCTGCCCTCATATGGAGGCGAGCATAAGGAACCACATGCATGGTGGATGCCATGTGGCCTAGCAACTGTAACATTTCTCGAGCAGTGAGATGAGGCTTGGGAAGCCAACTGCACAATGCGAAGGCAGCAGGCCTATGGAAGGTAGGCCCTTGTCTGTCTGGTATCCAGCACAGCTCCTATAAACTCTAGAGACTGAGTGGGAGCAAGGTTGGATTTTGGGAAGTTTATGACAAGTCCCAAATACTGAAGGATGCACATTGTGCGAGAGAGAGCAACCCTGGCCTCTGGCTCTGAAGGGGCTTGAATGAGCCAGTCATCTAAATAAGGGAAGACAAATATTCCCAGGGTGCAGAGAAATGCTGCTACCACAGCCATGCATTTTGTGAACACCCTTGGTGCCGAGGCCAGGCCAAAAGGAAGAACCCTGTATTGGTAGTGCTTCCCTTGAAATAGGAAGCGAAGGAACTTTCGATGAGTTGGATGGATGAGAACATGAGTGTACGCATCCTTGAGATCTAGAGAACAAAGCCAATCCTGACTCTGAAGGTATGGCAGCAGAGTTCCTAGAGAAATCATTTTGAACTTCTCTTTGAACAGGAATTTGTTCAATTCTCTGAGGTCTAAAATGGGTCTGTGTCCTCCTGTTTTCTTTGGAATAAGGAAATAGGGGGAGTAGAACCCTATACGCTGTTGTAGAATGGGTACTTCTTCTATTGCGCCTTGGGCAAGAAGCACAGTGACCTCTTGACCTAAATGGTTGTTGAGAGAGGTCTGAGAATTGAACTGTCTTACCATTGTAGGAGGGGGCATGCTGAGGAAATGAAGCTTGTACCCCTCTCTTACAATAGACAGAGTCCAATTTTCTGCTGTTATCTGACCCCATCTGGGGGAAAGATTACATAACCTTCCTGGAATGGTGGAGGGTTCTGGACCGTTCAGGGCCAGGAAGGCAAAGTTCTCTAGATAGGAGTCAAAGCCCCTGTGGAGGCTGAGTCTGCTGAGCCGGTTGAGGCTTAGCAGCTTTTGTTTTTCTTTGTCTAGGTTGTTGCTGCTGTCCCTTTTGGGCAGACTGACCCAAACAATGTCCCTGTTGGGTATAGGAGGGATAAAACTTCTTCTTCTTACTGTAGAATGGTTTCTTGTATGATTTTTTCCTTGCAGGATCAGCTGTAGATTTAGACAATCTATCCAAGGTGATATTGTCAGCGTCTATCTCATTAGCTTTTTCCTGCCAATTCTTGCCAAAGAGATTCTCTCCTGTGCAAGGAATATTTCCTAGTTTATCCTGTACCCAAAGTTCCAAGTCAGATGCCTGGAGCCAGGCAATCCTACGTGCACCTATGGCAATAGCAGAGGTTCTGCTTATGCACTCAAAGCAGTCAAAGGCTGCACGATTGACAAACTTGGAAACATCCTGAGCATGTTTGACAAAGGCGAGGTAATCCTGCCTCTTATCATCAGGAAGGAGAGGGCTCATAAGCTCTAAATCTCCTGTGACCTCCTTAAGGAACATTCCCGTATATAAAATATAGGAACTGATCCTAGCAGAAAGCATGGAAGCCTGGAAGGTTCGACGTCCAAAGGCGTCAAGAGTCCTACACTCATGTCCTGGAGGATTAGATGCATGCCTTTTTGCACTCTTGATCCTTCTCATAGCTGATTCCACCACCATGGAATGGTGTGGTAGCTGAGTCTTCTGAAACCCAGGACAGGGAGGAACTCGATACATGGTGTCGAGTCTTCGAGAGTAAGGAGATGTGGTTAGAGGTGTTCCCCACATCCTTAACATGAGATCATGCAAGATCTCATGAATAGGTAAGGTAGCTGCTTCCTTCGGAGCTTTAGGGTATTGTAGGATTTCTAATTCCTTTGCCCTAGGCTCTTTTTCAGGAGCCACTGTTATGGAAAGACCTCGAGCCACATCTCGGATAAAATCCTGAAAGGACATATCCTCTGGTGGAGACATCCTACGCTGAGGAGAAGAAGAATCCTCAGGAAGAAGTACTCTGGTATCGGCAGAGCTTTCAGACTTTTCAGACTCATCCGAGGATTCAAAGTACCTCTGATCTGGGTGATCGTGCAAGGCACGGTACCGGTACCGATCGAAGTCAGCATCAGAGGGGTCTAGTACATGATTCGGTCCCAGTAGAATACCTGCCAATGTCGATGCAGTCGATACTGGTACCGGAGTCGGTGCCGGTACCAGTTGAATTGTCTGAAGCGGTTTCAAGGGCATCAAGGCCGTGAGAAGAGCCGCCAGACTGCGTTCAGTAGCCAAGAATCTCTGGTCTATCGACACTGCCGATGCTTGGGTATCGGTACCAGATAAAGCAGCTGGAACCCCAGAGCATGGCACCAGTAGTTCTGCCGAGGTTGAGGCCTCGAGAACATCCTGGAGCCCTGTTAATGTTTTGGAAGCCGAAGCCTCCCACCGGGGCAATTTTGCCGGTGAAAGTCCCTCAAGGGCAATGGCAGAGGCATCTCGATGCTTAGAGGGAGATCTACCCTTTGAGGACCGGCTAGATTTATGGTTAGTTACCTGAGATCCATGGGAGGAAGACGAAGCCCTGGAAGACGTCGATGCCACAGAGGCTGCATCGGAGGGAAAAAGGGTGCTAAGTTTAGCAGCTCAGTTCTGCCGGCCCCTCTTCGACATCATCCCACAGGCAACACACTCCGAAATAGAGTGGTCAGGACCTAAACATTTGAGGCACCACTCATGGGTGTCAGTGACGGAAATGGTACCGCCACACTTGGAATACTTTTTAAAATCCGAAGCGGGTTTTTCCATTTTAAAGGAAAAGTTGGGCCTAGTGCCCAAAATGGCGTGTGGCACCTGAGAAGAAAAAACCTGGAAAAGACTCCAGAAGAAAAGGGGGTTTTTTTTGGAAAAAAAGAAAGAAGAACTGGTGGTACCGGTGTAGCGTCGAAGGAAGGCAGACGTGACCACAAAAAAGAAGAATAGAAGGGAATTATTTTCTGTGGTGACAGGATGTGTGACCTGTCGGCTCCACAGAAAACAAAGAACTGGAGGGGGACAGTTGGGAAAGGCAGGAAGGCAGCACGCAGGCACTGTTGGATGCTCCCAAAAGCTTTCCTATTGGATGCTGGGGAGCGTTCCCGCACAGGCTCCGTCGGTATCGATGATACCCATATGTGAAGACTACATTCCTGCTTGTTCCTGGAGATAAGGGAGTGTTCCGAAGGGGTTAACGTGGCAGGGATAAAAAAAATGCAAGTATATCAAAGTTTTCAAAAATACAAAGCTAGTCGACCTGCATACTTTACACTCCCTTTGGAGGTGTCTTACAGTACAAACTACTCTTTTTATCCACAAAGCCACTTGAACACAGGTTGTCGGGTCCTTTATGTTTCAAGATTTATTTATTTATTTATTTACATTCTCTTATATACCGTGCTATTCTGCATCAGTGCGGTTTACATTGAACAAACTGAAATTACATTGAACAGGGCATTATAACTTGGAGATAACTATTTTACAGGGAACATGGGCTATGGAGGGTTAAGTGGCTTGCCCAAGACCACAAGGAGCACCTGTGGGACTAGAAACCCCAGTCCTTCCAGTCCAAGGTTGCTGTCCTCTAGTGGGATTTGAACCACCGACCTTCCGGCCTGAAGTACCTTGCCCCAACCACTAGGCTACTCCTCCACTCCAAGTAAATATGTGAATGCTGAAAGCAGCTTTCTGAAAATTTATCTGTAACTCTTTATTCCATCCAGTATGACATGACAAATGGGATACCTGTCGCTGCGATAAAGATATTTTGCCTTAAAATGTAAATCTAATAATGTGTGGGTAATTTTTTTAGTGCCTTCAAGTCAATGTTGATGCCTAGGTTTTCTTGGCAGTGTGACCAGAAGTAGACTGCCAGGCCTTTCTTCTGAGAGAATGGAGGGTTAAGTGATTTAATCAAGGCCACTAGGAGTGCTAGTGGGAATCAAACACTGGTTTCTTGGTTACCAAGTCAGTGCTCTAACCATTAGGCCCAATCATCTCTGTAAGTAAATGGGGAATAATAAACCCCAATCAATAATGCTATAAATAGAATGCAATGTGTGCCACTGAGTCTTGGTGACCCAGCCCTTAGGTTTTTTTGACAAGGTGCGATTCAAATGGACTTATATGTTCATTGGTGGCCGATGAACGTCTCAGTGGGGTAGTTACTTAGCTGTGGTACAATTTCACATTTTACAGCAGCAATATTTATCACAGGAGTCACTAACAGCAAGTATCTCAGTACCACTGGTTAGTGATTCCCATGGGAAATATAAATTTGCATTGGCACAGCTGGGAACTTCATGCGGTAACAGTGGTGTACCAAGGGTGGGGTAGTGGGGGCGGTGCACCCTGGGTGCTGGCCAGGAGGGGGTGCTGAAATTCCCAACCCACATGGCAGAGGCATGTGTGCCAAACATACCTTTACTTTTTTGCTGGCTTGCCACGCTGCCTCTGCTCCAGGCCCCACAGCTGTTCCCTCCCAGCTGAAGTCTTGCTCTAACAGCCGCACCACAAGACACTGGCATGGGAGGGAACAGCCACCGAGCCTGCAGTGGAAGCAGGTGGCCAGCCAGCAGAGAAGTAAAGGTATGCTTGCCGTGCATGCCTCCGCCGTGTGGACCTAGTGGGGAGCATCCGCTCTGGGTGCCCAATAGTCTTGGAGCATCACTGTGCAGTAACACAGACAATGATCCCAAAATAGGACATATTATTGCTTATAGGAGTCAGTAGTAGATAAAGTAACTCATCCCTGACCCCCCCACTTCTACTTGGCAACTGGATCCTAGCAGACTGTGAGACAGCTGCTAGGGGTCAGTGATGCCATTTGAAACCCAGGCATTTGATGTTAGAAGCGACTGGGAATAGTTCCTGCCCCTTGCTAGATATCAGCGAAACCCCCTGTAGGTATTGGAGCGGTTCACAAGGCTTGAGGTCAGATGGGATTTGGGGGAGTGGGAAAGTTATGGTTCACGCTGGAAGGATCAGTGGGTGGGGGGTCTCAAGGTTTCATGTCAGAGAAGCAGGGGGTGGGGGGACCTAATACTGTGTGTTAGGGGTATCAGAGGTTTGGAAGGGTTATACTTCTGTCACTGGCCCCTTTAAAGGCTCTCTAGGAGCATTAGACCACAAGTTAGTGTCTGATGCTCCCAGGGAGGAAAGTAAGTTCAGCTTTGAGTTGGCTTTATTTTTACACAAATAATGCAGCTTGTGAAGTTATACTCAAGCTGTCGCATAATATTGAGTTGCTTTGTATACATTTGCATTACTATTTTTCTTGCACTGTGCTGCCCAAAGGTGCATTAAAGATAAATAATGCTCAGTTTTACCATGTAACATGCTAAATGGAAAATATCCTACGTTATTCCCTGAACATATATTAATAACTAACCTCCAAGATACAGATAGTGTCAGGCCAGAAACTACTCTAACTGGCTTGACACTACCTTTACAATGTCAGAGTAAAAGAAGAGGAGAGTGAGGGTGGAGAGGCAAAATTTTCCAGATAGTGATGATTTTCAGCTGCTATTTGAATAATATTCATTTAGTTTAGGCCTGCCTGACCAAACTCATCAATGAGTTTCAAAGCATAATTATATGTTAACAGAAAAAATATTTTCTCCTGAAACATTACCATCTCAAGACCAAGGAACAAAGTCTTAAAATAAGCCTGCACCTTAACATAAAGAAGACAAAGATCCTGACAACTGACAAAATCAATAAGTTCATCGTTGATGGAGTAGAATTTGAAATACTGGACAATTTTAACCTCTTGGATCAATAATCAATAAAGAAATGAGAAGCAGTCAAGAAATCCGATGATGCATTGCTCTTGGTAGAATGGATATGAAGGACCTAGTCAAGATTCTCATGAGCGGAGATGTCTTTCTTCATAGAAAGATTTTCAATAACATCTTATGGATGTGAAAGTTGGGCATTGAAAAAGAGAGACAAGAAGAAAATTGAAGCCTATGAATTATGGTGCTGGCAAGAATACTGTGTATACCATGGACTGCCTGAAGAACAAACCAGTCAGTACTAGAAGAGACCAAACCAAAACTTTCTTTAGAAACTTAGATGACAAGACTTCGACTTTCATACTTTGGACACGTCATGCAAAGAGAGAGATCATTAGAGAAAACATCATGCTTGGCAAGGTTGAAGGTCAACGCAAAAGAGGAAGGCCAGCAATCGGAGGGATTGATACAATAATAGCAGCTATGGATGCCACTCTATCAACAATGAGCCGTCCGACTGAAGACTGAACACATTTTAGGACAACTATCCATAAAGTCACTATGAGTCGACGCCGACTCAACAGTATTTAACAACATCAACATTTAATTTAAATATACTAATTTGTAATTTCATGGGATGTCCTCTAGATTGTGTATGTTTTGAAAGAGTAAACAACTGAAATGCATTTACATGTTCCACTCCACTCAGGATTTTATAGACCTCTATCATATTTCCTCTCAGCTGTTTTCTTCTGCAAGCTGAAGATCTCTAATCTCTTTAATCTTTCCTCATTTGATTGCCTTTCTTTGTACCTTATAGAGACATTATGATATTCTTTGTTTTATTGTCTATTCCTTCCCTAAGAATTCCTAACTTTCTTTTGCCTTTTTGACCACCGCCACACATTGAACGGAAGATTTCAATATATTGTTCACAATGATGCCTAGATTTTTTCCTAATGTGGAATCTAGCATTGCATATCTATAGTTTAGATTATTCTTCCCTACATTCATCACTTTGCATTTGTCCACTATCAGGAGAGATTAGTGGAAGGATTCTTTATGGACCCCACTAGTCCAGCATGTGCCTGTATTTAGGATCATACCATCTTAGTTTAGTTTGGAAATGCAGGCCAGCCTGTTGTATTATCCTCTGTGGGGATAGAAACATGACAGCAGATAAAGACCATATCAGAGTTGCCAAGTTTCCAGGTTTCAGGAGTGAGATTTTAAGTCAGTCCTGGATTTCTGATAATCTCATTCTGATGCATTATGGGACCTGCAGCACTGATTTCAATGGGTACTGCATTGCAAGGCAAACTTAAAACCAGAACTGGCAAAAAATCTCACTCCTGGAACTGGGTAACTTGGCAACTCTGCCATATGGCCTATCTAGAGCTGATAGAGTTCATTCAAAAGTGAGGGTCCTATACTTCAGGAAAACTAACTTTGCCAAGATGGCAAGAAGTTGTTAGTGGGATGTGAACAACTGGGGGATATAGAAAAGCAGTGGGTGAAACTGAAAGGGGATATTTTAAGGGTAATACATTTTTTGTTAGGAAAGTAGATAAATGTAAAAGGAAGAGGAAGCCACTATGGTTCTCGAAAGAAATAGCTGAAAAGGTGAAGAAAAAGAGGGTGGCCTTCATAAAATACAAGAGATCATAGAAAGAGAAAAACAAGCATCAATATTTGGAAAAGCTAAGAGAAGCTAGGAAAATAGTCAAGAAAGCAAAGATACAAATGGAAGAAAAAATAGCCAATGCAGTAACATGGGGAGACAAAACATTTTTCAAATATCAGTGAGAGGAGGAAGTACAAAATGGTATTGTCATACTCAAGGATGAAGGGGAGGAATATATAGAAGCTGATGAGGATAAAGCAGATGAAGGGCCAGAAGCAGGACCTCAGAAAACACTCACAAATAGGAACAGAAGTGAAGGAGATCTTGAACAGTTTTCAGAAGACTGTGTTTGTGAGGAACTAGCTAAACTAAAAGTAAAAGTGATGGGGCCAGATGGGATATATCTGAGACTATTGAAGGAACTTGGGGATGTTCTAGTGCCTCCACTGTCTGTCCTTTTCAATGCTTCTTTAGAGTCAGGAGTGGTCCCAGAGGACTGGAGAAGGGCACATGTGACCCTTTACACAAAAGTAGAAGTAAGGATGAGGTTGGGAATTATAGGCCGGTTAGTCTGACCTCTGTGGTGAGTAAATTAATGAAAATGCTGCTAAAACAGTGAGGTTTCTGGAGCCCAATAAATTGCAGGATCTAAGTCAATATGGTTTTACTAGAGGCAGGTTTTGTCAAACAAATCTAATTAATTTTTTTGACTGGGTGACCTGAGAGTTGGATCGAGGCAGAGCCCTAGATGTAATGCACTTAGATTTCCATCAAACCTTTGACACTGTTCTGAACAGGCGATTTATAAATAAATAGAGCGCTGTAGGGATGGACCCTAAAGTGACTAAATTGGTTGAGTGGGAGACAACAAAGGGTACATGTAAATGGAGCTCTGAATGAGGAGAAGGAGGTTACCAGTGGTGTGCTGCAGGGCTCTGTTTAGTCCGATTCTTTTTAACATTTTTGTTAGTGATTTTGCGGAAGGGCTGTACATTTTGCCTCTTTGCAGATGATATCAAAATCTGCAATAGAGTAGACACTCAGGAAGGTGTACATAACATGAGGATTTATCTAGTTAAGCATGAAGAATGGTTGATAATTTGTCAACTGAGATTTAATGCTAAAAAATGCAGAATAATGCTTTTGGGCTGCAAAAATCCAAGGGAACAGTACAGTATAGGGGATGAGGTACTTTTGCCCAAGAAAGAAGAGCGGGACCTTGGGGTGATTGTTTCTGATGATCTTAACGTGGCTAAACCACTTTGATTGAAGGATAAGGTGGTATAGAAAACTGGTTAAATAAATATATGGGTAGAAAAGGCGACAGTAAAAGCCAGAAGGACGCTTGGGTGCATAGGGAGAGGAATGGCCAGCAGGAAAAAGGAGGTGGCAGTGCCTCTGTATAAATCATTGAGACCTAATTTAGAGTTTTGTGTGCAGTTCTGTAGACCAAAAGGTATCATGGGTCTCCGCAGTAAGTACGAGGGGAGGACAGGTAGCTTTTGGGTGCACAGAGCTCTCACTAGTTCTGTCCCATGATCGCTACTGTGATTGCCCCCCCCCCCCTTAGTGCCACAGATGTACAGATCCGCAACATCAACAATAAAAAAAATTGTCTTCCCCTCCTTCATCTCCCTCCGATCCTTCCCACTGATCTCTTCAGACAGCTCCTGATCCCCAGCGGTAACTGTCCGGGGGGATCGGTTCACCCCCTCACAAATTCAATTATCCTGGCTAGTCTGTTCAGAGCCCAAAGCCCCTTCCTGATCCTTCAATAAACCCAGCTAGCCAGTCAGGGTCCTGCCCCATCTACCTTTCTCCCATTCAAAATTAGCAAGCCTGGCTAGTCATTTGACCTAAGGGGGCCCTCCTGAGCCCCCTTACAAGTACCTTAGTTAAACCCAGTGGTCCAGTGGTCACTGAGGGACAGGAGTAATCCTCCCTGTTCCTGTCCCCATCTTTATGTGGCTCTTTGTAAACGTAGGGACCGATATTCAGTGGTGGAGGCTAGCGGCGTTGCAGCAGCTAACCATTGCCATTGAACACTAAACCTGGATATTCAAAGCTGGGGCCATATCTGTGTAAAAGTCTTTGATTATCGGGCCCTTGACTCCTAAATGGGCAGTGAAGCAGTTCCACCATTACCGAATTCTATGAACCAACCACGTTCCCCTCACATGGTTTCAAAATATGTAGAAAAGAGATGGGAGGACTTTACAATAGTACTATTTTACCATCTGTCATTGATAGGGCAAAGAAATCTAAATTCTGGCTTTCTGCCCCATGAAATGGGAAACATGGTTTAATCACAAGTATTGGCACACTCAAGAAAAGGGGAAAAGATGAAGATGGATGCAAAGTAAGGAAGCTGGATAATAAGGGCAACATATTAATGTTATCTCAGAGACACAGGCTTGTTAATATAGCTTTGAAAGAAAGAAGGAAAATAAAAGCCTGGAAGAGAAAGAAGCCCTGGTAAGTGCAGGAACAGGAAGGAACAAAGTTTCACCCCATTGATCCCACAGTGAAGGCTAGAAAAGAAGGGCGAGGAGAGGAGGAAAGAGCAGGCTACATGAGGCCTGGAGGAAAAGCTGAAAGGGGACTGTTCAGATGAACTATAGACAGCTACTTTATTCCTGGATGCTCCAGCCATCCGCACCCAAGATCAAAATAGTGCCCCTGACCACTTAGTGGCTATCTTACTGTTCTACTGCTAGGGGGATCAGAGGCACTGGTTTACACCCAAGCAATGATGGGGCAGAAACATCTAAGGATAGTTCCTGCCCCCCCCACTAGGCACCAGGGATGCCACCATAAGAGCCAGAGAAGGGGTGATGGGTGGAGTGGGGTGTTATTGTTGACAATGGAAGGGTGTTAGGTAGAATAGGGCTACTATGGCTGATATTGAGGGTTGAGGGAGTGATGTTGGAGGATATGGGGGGTTTAGATTGGGTTGGACAGGTTCAGGATGAGGGTATTAAATGTGTGTTGGGGGAATTGGAGGGGAGATGGAGTTGTAAAAGATTTGCAGCTACCGTTTTGTATAGACCTCAGGTCTAAACTGTTAGCTAGTACCTGTGTATGCTTTGGGACAGACGCAAAACCCAGCGTGAAAATGTTTTCCATTTACGTGTATTCCCATTATAAGATGCAGAATAGACATATAGGGCCCAATATTCGAAAGGCATTTACATGGTTTACAGTCCTGTAAACTGTAAATGCCGCTATCCGGGATATTCAACGGCACTAACACGATTAGTAGCGCTAAAAATCCCCTCTCTTCTCCCTTACATGCCCCACTGCTAACCGCTTAGCGTTGGGGTGTGTCGGGGGTATTCTGGGGGGAAAGGAGGCTGCAGCAATTGATAACCGGGCAGCAGCGATATTGCATACTGCCGGGTTAGCGACCTGCGCCTAAAGGATAGGCGAGGCAAAAGCTTGCCTATCTTTAAGCGCAGGAGCTAACCGTCAGTATGCAATATCGCTGCTGCCTGGTTATTGACTGCTGCTGAGAGGCAGTGCAGTGATCCTGACTATTCAATGCCATGGATAGAGGTTGGCTCACCAAATCCATGCCCCACTGGAATCTCTGTGTGGTGTGGCTCTCCAAAAATTTCTATTTACAGGGGTATGGGAACACTTGTAGATCATTCCTCTATTTACTATACATGTGGAGATGCTTCTAAAATAGCCTCTTAGATAAACTATACTGATTTTGAATTCTAGTGACTTCACTGTCTGTGTATTTTCAAAACTTATACAGATAATATTAGGCCAAATATTTGACTGAATGGCCAATAGTATCTCTAAAAGAAGATGGCAGGTTTGGAACATGGCAAGTGTGCGCTAAAAAATCAATTCATTAGCAGCAATGTTTAGCTGCTGAATGAATAATTTAAACATGATTACACTATCCGTATATTCAGCATTGCTACTTATACGAATAGTTGCACTGAATATGAGTCAAGTTAAACTCTATGGCTGGTGTTTAACTTATTCTGGTCACCGCACTGACTAAAAATTAGACCTTAGCTTTACAGGTTAGGAAGCCAATTCTTGTAACATTTTTGTTTGTGAATACAATAAACCTATACATGTGAAATTTGCTTTCATATCTTTTTCGTGCTGGGAAAGGCAATTGATAATGAAAAAAAAATATATATATATATATTGCTTCCTCATAGAAAATCATTGTTGAAAGTCCCTTGCCGCACCACAACTCTGGAACTCCCTCCATGAAGACATACGTGGAACTGGAGACATTAAAGACTTCCGTAAAAAACGTAAAAGCTTCCTGTTCACAGAACACTATGGTCACATAACCTAAACATACAATTTCTTCGCCCCAACCTGACTGATCCGGACTGACCCATATAGACATAAATGATAAAAGAATCATGGACCAAGCCAAATGGACACAAATACATAATCTCTCCAAACAACCACAACCACATGTTAGTGTGTAAATATGTTGATCATATTTACACACTAACATCGCTATCATGTTCATGTTCTGAGTTTAATGTAAACCGCTTTGATTTAAGGATAAGGCGGTATAAAAAACAGGTTAAATAAATAAATATTTCTACAGTACATTTGCAATAGCTGGTATCAGGAAACTGTTGAATGTACTAATCTGCTTGAAAATCAACCAGTGATGTTGGCTTTAAACACCTGCTATATTAATGGTATTTGGTGGCATAAAACACCTTTCTGATATTGTTGCTGATAAAATGCAAGGCTCGATGTGGGTTGCAATGTCCCTGCATTCTCCTAAGCTGAAATAAAAGACCCACAGATCAATATGCCCCACCCTCCTAGACTGGGGCACTTCCTCTCCTTTTCCTGACCTATACAAGAACTTTGAGGTAAAGAACCATGAGTTGTCAGCCAGCATCATTTTGCATGGTCAAGGCAGCAGGCCGGGAGACAAGAATGTGTTGTCCAGTTCAGCTGTTGCTTTTCTGTGGATGGGATAGGCTGAGGGGGGGGGGGGGGGTCTCAGCCTGGTGGGAGGAAAAGGTTATGGGAGGGGTTCCTATAATCCAGAGAAACCTTTCTTTTGGTCTAGGATGGTAGACAAACATCATGACACCCATGGGGGACAATGCAGAATTTTAACTATCGGACTGATGCAGAAAACTAGCACAGCCTTTAAGCACAGATAATGCCACTTTTAAGCACAATTATTACCACAGCCAAATGTAGAAAAGAGATGGATACATGCGTAAATAGCAAAGGAAAAACTAGTGCACACTTAATGCAAAGAGTATTTAAATGATAGGCAAATGAGCTGGCCGTAATAAACTGGCATGCTAATATTCCCTGTGCCTCATGCAGAGAAACATGTAGAGGATTTTGCAACCAGCCTTAGTGCCAGTATCTCTATGCCTGGTCTTGAAGTGGCTAAAAACATCTAGCGTGGGCCCCCAACAATATTTTGATGGCATTGGGTGCTTTCCCCGATGCCTGTATCTTCTTATTTATTTCTTTTATTTATAAATTTTTATATACCGCCACTTCGAGAGATCAGTGGCGGTTTACAATGAACAAAAATTTGGTTTACATTATAACGTCGGTAGAACTTATTTACAATGCACAGTAAATATAACAGAAAAGTTTACATTGAACAATGTATAACATATTTACAATCAGATGAACAGGTGATTTTTTCCATGACTATATACAAATCATGATGAACTAGTACATAAACTTCATTGATATGTTGGAATAGGTATTATGTCCAAATTTGATAGAGGAGGGGTTAGGGTGATTGTGAGGACTGGTTAAATTTACTGGGGCTATAATATTGGATGAACAGGTGTGTTTTGAGTTCCTTTTGAAAAGACTGAAGGTCTTTTATCATCCTCAAGTTATCTGGGAGAACATCTGAGGAGAAAGCTCAAAATACTGTTGGGGGGTTGGTGCACCTGACAGAAGCAAATCCCTGGTAGCCCAGCGGCCTTGATCCCCCCCCCCACACTCCCCACTCGCCTAAGTAAAAATAATCCCTGGCGGCCCAGAAGTTCTAAACCCCCCACTATTCTCCTGGTACCTTTACAAATGAGTGGGAGCACTGCCCATGCGCTCTCGCCCCTGCACTGGGTGGGGTCAGACTGTCAGGATGCACCGTGCAGGGTCAGGTGCCGCCATTTTTCAAGATGGTGGTGCAGGAGAGGGAGTGCATGGGCAGTGCTCATGCTCATTTGTAAAGGTACTGGGAGGGGGTGGGGGGTCACCGGCCACCGACAGTATTTTGATGGCATTAGGAGCTGTCGCCAATGCCTGGATCATCTCAGATGATCCAGGCACTGGGGAAAATGTCCGATGCCATCAAAATCCTGTCAGGGCTCATATGCAAATTAGTCATGCGGTGCACCTGTTTCTCTGGGGGAGCATGCCAACCTTGTGCCTACTTCTGTGTGCATGGATTTTGGCTTGCTCTGCCAGTTTAATGCTGCCATTTGCACACAGTTTAATGTGTGGCTAACGCGTGGCTAATTTGAATATGAGCCCCTTTCTGCATGTTGAAGTCGTGTGCTATCGATGCGCTGTAGATAGGGGTAAAAGGTTGATAGCACACGACCTCCTTGCTGGCTGTCTGCATCGGCCTACATATCTGAGAGAAGTTTAGTTAAGTTTTGTGTAATCAGAGGCTTAATTACAATTATGAGCCCGATATTCATTTGCGACAGCTATGTGCCTCTTTTGCACATAGCTGTCGCCGCTGAACTTTAACCCTGGATATTCAATGCCGCGCTCATATGTGGCTCTGGCATTGACTATTCAGGGTCATTGCACAGCCAAAGACACCGCAGCAGCTAATCGGGCAGCGGTGATATTATGCCTGTCTTTACCCATGGGAGCTAACCGGGCAGCGGTGATATTATGCCTGTCTTTACCCATGGGAGCTAACCGGGCAGCGGTGATATTATGCCTGTCTTTACCCATGGGAGCTAATCGGGCAGCGGTGATATTATGCCTATCTTTACCCATGGGAGCTAACCGGGCAGCGGTGATATTATGCCTGTCTTTACCCATGGGAGCTAATCGGGCAGCGGTGATATTATGCCTATCTTTACCCATGGGAGCTAATCGGGCAGCGGTGATATTATGCCTGTCTTTACCCATGGGAGCTAACCGGGCAGCGGTGATATTATGCCTATCTTTACCCATGGGAGCTAATCGGGCAGCGGTGATATTATGCCTGTCTTTACCCATGGGAGCTAATCGGGCAGTGGTGATATTATGCCTGTCTTTACCCATGGGAGCTAACCGGGCAGTGGTGCAATATCGCCACTGCCTGGTTAGCGACTGATGCCATCTCTGCCCTGCCCGGAAGGCCTGCAACATGCCCCAGTGTTAAGCGGTTATCACTGAGGCATCTAGCGGTGTTAATTGGGGATAGTTAATGGCAATAGCCACTGACTATCCCTTTAAGTGGTACTTGCACAGTTTACAGGTCTGTAAACCATGTAAATGCCTTTGAATATTGGGCCCTGTGTTGCTTAATGCAATTTGTCTTAACCCCATTTTTATATTAATGATCTTCCTTGTATGCGACACAGCTTAATATTTGTATTGAAACAGTGCAAGTTAATTCTGTATTAACATTCATTCGGACTGGTAGAGAGGTTCTCAACCTTTTTGGTTGTGAGGACTCCATAAGTTCAGGAATTTCCAGTTCATCCCAACCACTCTTCGTGGGTTCTCTCCTCTCAACAGCAAGCCTGTTCCTACTAGCCCTCATTCTCCTTTTCTCTTTCTATCTCCACCAGTCTCTTTCTCTCTCTCTCTCTCTCTCTCTCTCTCGCCTTTCAACCAGTCCCCATGAATATCAGTCTCTTTTTCTCTCCCTCCCCTCCAGCCATTTCTCTCCTTCTCTCCCTCCCCCCACCAATCCCCACCAGCCTATCTCTCTCTTTTTTCCTTTCTGTGTCCTGCAGATCCCTTGAATGGTCTCATAGACTCCACGGACCACCGATTAGGAACCGCTGGACTTGTACACGTGTTAAAACTAATGTAGCCTTAGTGCATGTTAAGTCTTTTAGTACATTGGCACTGAAGTTTGGAATGAGATAAATTCTTAGTCATGCGCTGGATTAACCTTTTCCCTTTGGCAGGTTTATCATTACCTATTCAGTCACTGGATCATTTAAAGAAGAATTTTCCAAGCCATTTATATTGGTAAGGTGCAAATGTCCATGCAGAGCTTCCAAGTCACTCAGTTCCAGGAAAAAGATTTTTTTGCCAATCCTTGTTTTAAATTCACATCCTAAAGCAATAGGGCTATCAGAAATCCAGGTCTGGCCTAAAACCTCTCTCTTGGAACTAAGTAACATGGCAGCTCTGCCCATGACAAGTTTCAAAGGTAAGGTATATGCATAATTTCTCTGAAATCTGGTGCAATTCTGGGGGTAAAATATACCCACGGACTTTGTTCCAATGTGGAGGGTCTGCAAATTGCCCCTTTAATATTTAAAAGTGCCTCTCTCTCTCTCTTTTCATTCTTTCGCTCTTCCACATTGACAGTTTCTGGACTGGATAGATTTTGAAGGTTATAAGCATTTTCCATCAAGAGTGAATAAGACCAGTTGGCAACAAGTCAGTTTCATAAAGTGCAATCCTCCAATGTTTTAGTGATTTTAGATACAGTGCACCTTAATTACTGGCAAGCTTGTTGAGAAACTATTCCCACATGTGTCAACACTTCCTTAATACACTGTAATTCATCATGCCGGCATGGCAGAAACAAGCTACTCTACACCCTTACAGGCATCGTTCTCCAAGGCCTGGTCCTGAATTATATATAAAATTATCCCAAAGTCTTCAGCTATTAAACAAAGAACAGGCCACAGCACAGAAAGAGTAAGCCCCTAGAGCTTATCAAAGTCATACATCACACAGCATTTTACACCATTGTCTAAATCCCAGTATAATTTTGTTGCCAAAATTACAGTTGCTTAATAATGACTGTAAATCCAGAAAGGCAATCTTGATTTCAGATAGAAAACTTGGTTAAGAGAGATCCAACCATATAGTTTGCTTGACATTTCTATTTATTGAATTAATTTTCATGCAAGAAAGGACTTTAACTCATTTTGCAAAGAAGCCCATGCACACAGGTCAGACCGAAACTATTTAAACTTATTTGTGAAAAAGATATATATTTTAAAGGAAACATTAACCACTCTACTTCCTGAAATGATATTGAAATCAATTTAATCTCTTTTTAATATTGTTTTGTGTCGATTTTGGAATAAATAGACATTTTGGATCATCTGCCCGATAACAGCGAACAATGCAGATAACATCAAATATTTCATTGCTTTTAGATGCTGTACATAAGTCTTCATATTGATGTGTGTGCACCTTGTACTTGATTTACTCAAATTTAAGACTTAGGGGTATGTTTACCAAGCAGCGGTAGTGGCTTCCGAACGATATCGGGTTGCGGCTCCGATATCGCTCGGAAGCCACTACCAGGGAAACAAACCCCTTAGGAAACTTCAAAGCCCAAACTTATTTGCTGAGTTTGGTGAATGAAAATAATTACAGTATATTCTTTATTTAACAAGTGGCTCAGAGGTCTTGAGTATCTCAACAAAGTCACATAAATGTTCTTTACTTGCCTTTTTAGCCCCCACTCTGATTCATGTAATACCTTAGCAACATGTAGCCGGGGTTCTCTATTGGAGACAAGGGACTGATGGTGGTTTTACATAAAGGGGAAGGTTGTACATCGTTGCTGAGTCTCTGCAAACTACACAGCTGCCACAGGTTGATTTGTTCCAAGCTGTGTCTATTTCAGTCATTGAACTGAAAAGAATTATTTCACAAGAAATAGTCTATTTATTTATAATCTTTTCAGTGATATATTGGCTGGTTGAACTTATCCCACAGTTCATAACCCCCATGGGGGGGGGGGGGGATTATGTTCCAAACATCTCCATATGTAAATAGAGACATTTACACAAGGAGATAGGAATACAGTACATATGTAAAAATGATTTTTAGGAAGCCTCTGTTTACCTGTGGAGTTCCATATCACATAGAAATTATAAGTAGGCATAGTAGGAACATGGTTTGGGCAAGGTCTGGGTGAGCAAACATATACACATGTATCCCTCAGTTTACAAAGGGAATCCACATATAGATCTAAAAATGTCCACACTGGGATTTACATCTGCTCTGAGGCACGAATAGATTTTCAGAATGGGCTGGTTTCCGCCAGGGCTTTACATGAGTGATTAAGGAAGTTATTTTTCTTAACCCCCTGTTATTTCCTCTTCCAAAATAAAAATTAGTACAAATTGTGGACTCACTACTTAATTGGCAGCACTTACACATGTAGGTTTGCAAAATGGTGCGGCTACATGTGGAAGATGCAAAGTCGCCCCTTCCACATGGAAGCTGCTGTGTCAGATATGTTCAGTTTTCCCGTGTGTAGATTTGTAAAATGGTTCCTTCTCTTTGTATGTGGTGGCAAATCCATGGGCACTACTGCACGCCCTCATATGCATTTTACAGAAGGCTCCATGTTAAGCAGAGCCTTTGTAAAATATTGCTGGAATTCAGCACGGCTCAATTCAACATCTCAATTCCGATCTCAACGTGCTATGTAAAACTGGCCTTCATATCAACAATTCTAGGATGGCAATACTTGCTTCAATTCCTGACAAATCTTCAGACTCTAGATCAGAGGTTCCCAACTCCAGTCCTGGAGGGCCAAACACCATTCAGGTTTTCAGGCTGTCTCTAATGAATATGCATGAGATACATTTGAATACAATGGGGGTAGTGCAGGCACATGCATCTCATGCATATTTATTAGGGACAGCCTGAAAACTTGAATGGTGTTTGGCCCTCCAGGACTGGAGTTGGGAACGTCTGCTCTAGATGGTTATACAGAAGCCTTGCGCTAGTTTTAAGCACTTTCCACTTCAGTCCATGCCATGCTGTCAGATCTAGAAGATGATGATAGCTGCTTAGCCATCTATAGATTGCTTTGGGATTTTCTTCTCCATCTCAGCACAGAATTACTACCAGCTGTCTCCTCTTAATGATGTTGAACAAAAAATAAATGCTGTTGTGCACTGGTAAACTTTTAGAATCAGTTTAATTAAAATAAATATGAATACTCTCTTGCAGTAAACATGTAAAGTAGTCAGTAGCCAAAGTTTCAAAATGTCTGATCATAACAGAAGTAAAAAATGCTCAAAGATGTGTCAGCAGTATCTGACATAATAAAATATAGGTCTGTTTTCAAAGGGTTTAACTGGTTAGCTTTGGCAGTTAGCTAGTTAAAACTCTCAGGTCAATTTTCAGAGCTGGCAGGGATCCCATTTTTTAAACACCAGCTGCAGTGCTTAAAAAATATATATATATATTCAGCACATGTCAATATGTTAAATATATATTATATACAAATGGTGGTTACAGAATTCCTTTTGTGAACCTATCATAATTTGTTTCTTCTAATATTGTCCCTGTGTTCTTTCTATAGTCATTTGGAGTGGTACTGTACTAGTCTGTGATCCACAAGTATGCAATTGTGGGTCACAAGCACGTTAATATTACCCTGTAAATTTACTGCCTTTTATGTACTATATGGCACTATCATATTATTTTTGGTATTATCGCTTTTATATTTTTTATTTTCACATGTTAATTTATTTATTGTTTAACTATTTTTTGTGATATACAATATCTATTGATGACATTTTTGTGGTTTTATCATTTATTGGGTTTTATATGGCATATATGCTACACATACACAATGATATGTCTGCTATATTATCATATACAATCACAGATGGCTTGCTTTTACCTATCTTGTCAAACAACCTCTTTTTATATGTTTTATGCTTTCTATGCTTCATCAATTAATTTATATATTAATGTTTTATCAATAATATTTGTTTGCATGTTTTATTTATATTTATATCTATATTTTTATGTTTGAGGTTTACACCCCTGATGAAGGCACATGCCGAAACATGGCCATGTAGGGTAGAAAAATAAAGTTCAACGTGACATTTCACCTTGCTCCTAGTATTATTTTAGTAAGTGGCCATATATGCTCATTACTGACCTCTTATAAAATATTGACCAGTGTAAAAGTATTCAGGTTGACATGATGGTGCATACTTTGCTGGTGAACGTGCACATAGATGGAATTTGAGTGGAACGTGGGCTAAACACACCAATACGCACATAAATTATAAAATACTATAATTTATGTACATTCTTGAAAAATATAGGTGCAGGCATTTATTCTAGCTCTATGGCTGGTGTAAATGTCCATGTCTTAATTTAAGGCACAATCTCTGCGGCTTATGCTAGTATTTTATAAAAACTAACAGATGCCTACTTGTCTTTATACAATAGGCATAACATAAGCTTTAGACATGTAAGTGATGCATCTTTATGTGTAGGCACCTAGTTTATAACTTGCCAGCACTTACAACCAGGGAAGACAGGGTTGAAATCCCAGAAGCAGCAGCTTGTGATCTTGGGCAAGACACTTAATCCTCCATTGCCTTAGGTAGAAACTTAGATTGTAAGCCCTCTGGGGATAGGAAAAACCCCCTACTGTACCTGAATGTTACTTACTACTGGAAGAGGCATGAGCTAAATCCGAAATCCCTTCCTTTCCATAACACGCGTATTGTTGCATCTTAATAAATTTGCACGTAAAACAGAAGTCAAATAAACGAGAGGAGCAAAGTTGTACTTTCTTCTGAAGTTTGAGGTGTTGGTAGATCTCACAAAGGTTAGTGCAATTGCTCACTGAATCACTGGTGAAGACTCTAGGTCCCAAGGTAACTGTCAGGTGCAAAAGCCAATGAACAAATTTCTAAAAGTTTATTTATCTTACCATTATAGAATGGGAAATATAGGCCCAATATTTTAAGGACATTTACATGGTTTACAGCCTACTAAGCTGTGTAATTGCCTTAGATGGGGATATTCAACAGCACACACATGAATATCCATTGAATATCTCCATCTATGTCTCCTACACGCCCTGATGCTATCTGACTAGCATCGGGGCGTGTCAGGGTTAGTGCTCCGTGACGAAAAGATAGGCAAGGAAAGCAGCCACAGGTGCTGACCAACACATGCAATATCGCTGCTGCCCGGTTAGTTTCGGCAGCTTCCGGGTTGTGCGGCGATACCCGAATATAGAATGCCGGGGCTAAATATGACCCCGGCATGGAATATCTTGGTTTAAGGGTCGGCAGGCAGGGCTATGTGCCACATAGCCAGCCCAGAAGACTATCACACCCTATATGTATATTTTTCATGCTGTCCAAACCAGCCCCTTAAAATCTCTGCATCCCTGCCATCCACACATGTGCACAGTGATATTCTGAAGTCACTATTTACCATGGCGGAATTTTTGAAGGCATTTACACGACAGTGTTGAAGCACAAAATTTGCTATATTGGCATAAACTTAAAGTAATATATACATGTATTTATAAGAAAACAAATCAATGAATATAAGTCAAAACATTCAGTAACAGAACTAAGCACATGAAATATCAAATAAAAAAAAATTGGCTGGTGGCTATGCAAATTACTCTGTGAATGCAGTCCTCAGAGCTTTAGAAATAAAGCAAGCAAGTCTTCAAACTAAAGGGAATAGGCAAACAGTTCAATTCTGAATTTGGGGTGGTGCATACCAGCAGTAAATGTTCTATCTTGCTTGAAATATAGTCCCTGATGTTCGTAAGAGTTCTCTGTACTTTCCAACAAGGTAAATCTGTGATTTTCCAGTACAGTTAATGCAAGGCATCTCAGTTTAGTTGAATTCTCAACAAGCTTTATTTTTAGAAAGGTAAAGTTCTGTACTGAATTTTTCCTTTATTCTGGGAAATAGAACTGAAATTTATACCGGTTACTTTCGGATGGCGGTTCCACTTGTACAGTTGTTGGTTTCTAACAGTGCTGAGCTCAGCCTATCTCAAGGGAATTTTTGGGTGCAGTGCTGCAAGCAAGTGCTTGATCTTAGTCTGTTTTCTGACCCAGAATTGCGGCAGAGCAATGATTTTTTTCTAGTTGGAGACCAAGGGTCTTGGAGTTCTTAGTGGGAGTTGCAGTCCAACTCTTTCATTTCTTGTCTCTCCACTGCTTCTTCTCCAACAGCTAGTCACCAACTAGCGGACTAAATTTAAAAAATTCAAGCTTATTCCAGAGAGCTGTTGAAAGCAAGAGTTAACTTTTTTGCTGCTGACAGAGTTAGTCCAGTACTTCCTGTGCCTTCCTCAGGGTTTAATCATTATAATCCATTCTGGTGTTTGCTATTAGTTGTCTGTATGCTTAGTTTTAATTCCCAAAGCAGGCAGCAAAGCATCCATTCCAGATGGGGTACTAACACTTTCTGCTTCAGTCCATGCTATTCTGTCGAATTTAGAAGATGATGATTACTGCTTTAACAGTCATTTCTGAATATACACATAAGAGCTGGAACCTCTATTTTAGTGAGATCCTCATGTGTAAATGCTGCTTTGTACACATGTACATACTTCTAAAATGACCTCCAGAGTGACTGAATATACTGTTATATGTATAGTTGGTCTTTCTGCCCTTGTTGTTGTTAAATGTCGTCGAATCGGTGTTGACTCATGACAACTCTCTGAATAGTTGTCCTAAACTGTGTTTGGTCTTCGGTCAGGCAGCTCATTGTTGACAGACTGGCATCCATAGCTGCTGTTATTGTATAGGTCCATCTCATTGCTGGCCTTCCTCTTTTGCGTTGAACTTCTACCTTGCCAAGCATGATGTCTTTGTCTAATGATCTCTCTCTCTTCGCATAATATGTCCAAAGTATAAAAGTCTTGTCATCTGAGCTTCTAAAGAAGCTTAGGTTTGATCTCCTCTAGTACTGACTGGTTTGTTCTTCAGGCAGTCCATGTTATACATAATATTCACCGCCAGCACCATAATTCAAAGACATGAATTTTTTTTCTGTCTATCTTTTTCACTCTCCAACTTTCGCATCCATATAACATTATTGAAAATACCATGGTTTGAACAAGTCAAATCTTTGTATGGAGAGAGACATCTCTGCTTTTGAGAATCTTATCTAGGTCTTTCATAGCCATTCTGCTAAGAGTAATGTGTTGTCTGATTTCTTGACTGCTTGTTGCTTCTTTATTGATAGTTGATCCAAGTAGGTTAAAGTTGTCTACTATTTTAATTTCTTTTCCATCAACAATGAAATTACTGATTTTGCCAGTTGTCAGGATCTTTGTCTTCTTTACATTAAGGTGCAGGCCCATTTTGATCTTGAGAAGCAAGTGTTTCAGATCATCTTCAATTTCAGCCAGTAATGTGATATCATCAGCATAGTGAAGGTTGTTGAGTCTCCCACCAGTCTTCACACCTCGGTTGTCTTCATACAGTCCTGCTTCTCTGATGATTTGTTCTGCATATAAATTAAACAGGTAGGGGGAATGTATGCTGCCTTGTTGTACAGCTTTACTGATTTTAAACCATTCTGTTTCTCCTTGTTCAGTTCAAACTGTTGCTTCTTGATCAATATAAACATTGTGCAAGAGAATGATCAGGTGTTCTGGTATACCCATGCTTCTTACTGTGGCCCAGAGTTTCTCATGGTTTACATAGTCAAAAGCTTTGCTGTAGTCATTAAAACACATATAGATAATCTTTTGGTATTCTTTAGTCTTTTCAAGGATCCATCTCTGCTGCATAATCTTCATTAGATTCTTGCTGACTTGTGGGATCAGAGCGATTGTGCAATAAGTCCCACAGTCAGTTGGATCACCTTTAGTATTGATATAAACACAGATCTTTTCCAGTCAGTTGGCCATGATGTATTCCAGATTTCCTGGCAGAGCCTTGTAAGTATGGTAATAGCTGCATCAGATTGCTGTAATACTTCTATGGGAATGCCATCAATGCCTGGTGCTTTGTTCTTTGATAAGGCTTTCAATGCTGCTTCAATTTCTTATTTTATTACCAATGATCCCAGATCATTAGGTACCGATTGAAATGGCTATTGGTCCACCTGATCTTTATCATATAATAACTCTGTATATTCTTTCCACCATTTCTTGATCTTCTCAGCATCATTCAGCATGGATCTTTGAGCATCTTGTAACATTCCAATTCAAGGCTGGAATTTTTTCTTTAACTTTCATAGGAAAGTCTCTTATTCCTCCTCTGATAGTTTCTGTTTCTATTTCTTTGCATGCGTCATTGTAGTACTTCTCCTTGTCTTGTCTTGCTGAACACTGGAAATCTCTGAGTTCTGCAATTGCCTCTCTTTCTCCTCTGGCTTTAGCGTTTCTGTGTTTCTGGGCAATTTTCAGAGAGAGTTCGGTCATCCATTATGGTCATTTTTGCTTTTTCACCTTTCATAGAGATTTGTCACTTTCTTCCAACACAACCTTCTTGATGTCATCCCATAACTCTTCTGGAGCTCTTTGATTTGTATCTAAAGCAGCAAATCGATTTTGCAGGCAGTCTTTAAATTCTGGTGGTATATTATCAAGGTCATATTTTGCTACATTCATGAGTGGCTTGCTCTTTTTCAACTTTAGCTTGAGTTTGCAAACTAGTAGTTGGTGATCTGTACCATAGTCAGCTCCAGGTTCTGTCTTTGTTGATGTTATAGAGCTTTTCAATTGTTAACTTCCACAGGTGTAGTCAATTTGATTTTTGTACTATCCATTGGGTGAAGTACATGTGTACAGTTGCCACTTGTGTTGCTGGAAGAAGGTGTTTGAGATAAATAGATTGTTGGTCATGCAGAATTCTATCAGTCTTTCTTCAGCTTTATTTCTGTTGCCAAGTCTACATTTTGCGACCATTTTGCCTTCTTTGTTGCCAACATTTGTGTTCCAGTCACCCATGACTATCAGGATATCCTGTTTGCATGTTCTGTCAATTTCAGCTTGTACTCGTTCATAGAAATCATCAATTTCATCCTCTTCTGCAGCTGTTGTTGGGGCATATACTTGAATTATAGTTGTGCTGATAGGCATTCCTCGTAGACGAATAGATATTAAGCATTCCCTGATTGCATTGTATTTCATTACAGTTCTTACAGGTTTCTTCTTAATTATAAATGCAGCACCATTTCTTCTTTGTCTTTCATTTCCAGCATAGTAGACCATGTGGTCATCAGATGCAAAGTGACCAATGCCAGTCCATTTCAGTTCGTGGACACCCAACAGATTGAGTTGTACACATTCCATTTCATTCTTGACCACCTTCAACTTCCCTTGGTTCATGCTTTGTATGTTCCATGTCCCAATATTAAGACATCTTTTCAGCTTCTGACTCTCATTTCATGCACAGCTATATCAGCAGTCAGACATCCCGAGAGCTTTGATCTAACCACATCATAAATGCTTTACTCTGAAAAGTCTTCAGCTCCTCCCCAGTATCCAGCTGAGTGCCTTCCAACGTGGGGATCTCATCTTCCAGCACTATAGTGCAATTTGTTTTGTTGTGACTATCCACTGGGTTTTCATGGCAAGATACAGAAGTATATTGCTAGGCCTTTCTTCCGCACAGCTTAAATTTTGTGTTGTTGCCGTTGTCACAGAAATGTGTTTCTCTGCCGCCAACACTGTCCCATTCTGCTGCTGCCGCCAAGATAGGTGGTTTGTCTTGGTCTGGCACCTGTGACATGGTGGATTCCTCCAGCCCTTTAGAAAGAGCCAAAAAGGAGGAATCAGAAGCAGTGCTGGATGGTAAACAAAAGCACATGGCTAGTAGTTACCAGGGAAACCAGACACAGGGGAAAGAAACACGCCCTTGCTGCCAGTTAGCTCAGGAGTCACGAGTTGAATTAGAGCACCTGCTAGGAGGAGGAGTCAGGCACTGCCCTAGAGGGCGGACACATAAAGAGGCCTCAGTAGAAAGAAAAGGGTCTCGACTAGGAGCCACAGAGGAAGCTCCAACACAGTCTCGTCTAGGAGCAAGAGAGGAAGCTCCAACACAAGGTCAGCTACAAGGCCAGCCGAGGGTTCCGGTGAGAGGCCAGCAAAGAGGGCAGTTAGCAGACCAGCTAACAGACCAAGAGGAGGACCAGGAAGGAGTCCGAGTTCCAGGCCAAGGCAGAGCTACCGGTAGGGTTCCAGCCCAGAACCGTGGGAGAGAGACCGTGGCAAGCCTAGAGGAACACTCAGTAGGGCAGAGAGAAAGCCCAGAGCCAGAGCCAAGCTTAAAGTTTTATTCAAGAGAAGAATACAGCAAAAGCAGGCCAGGCTGGTTGCAGTATTCTGGGAATTACAAGGAGAGGAAAAAGCCAGGAAGGCAGTTGCAACCCTCAGCTCACAAATCAGGTTTTGAATCAACAGCTGTTTCCGAAACCCAGAGAAAGCCGTTTGCAGGCAGACGAAAAGGTAAGCCCAGAGACTGGGTTTCAAATAAGGCTGTTGATAATCCGTGTGATTTTACTTACCCAAAGGGTTGGGACTGTGGTTTTAATACCTGTAATGAGGATGATTGTTTACAGCAATACATGTGCCAAGAGTATGATATAAAGCCTAAGCCAGAGAGGAAGGGCGTGGCCCCAGAAACAAAGTTACAAACATTTCTACCTGTCTTCCATGAAGAGTTAATGGAAACAGAGCCAGGGCTAGGCAACATATCTGAAGAATTGATGGACTGTACGATTACAATATCGGACGAAATATTTTCCCTGCGTTGAGTTTAAGTAGTGCAGAGAACTGCAGAAGTGTTAAGAGAAAATGTACAGAGCTGTGGGAAACAGAACTGTTTATCCTAATTGCTGGGAAGCAAATGTTTATTACTGCTGAAGTTAAGCTATTTCTGTTGGAGACTTTTTATTTTGTCCTTTACCAGAAGTATATGGTTTTTGTTACCTTTGTTCCATGCTGAAATTTGCCCGGAGGGGAAATAAATCCTGTTTGCTTAAAACCACTTTGAGTTCACACTACTCTTCATTGAACACTGAAAGAAACTACATTTCCCAAGAGGCTTTGCCTCAGGAAAAGGTCAGACAGCTGTTCAAGAAGGATAACAGGTCGCTTAAGCCCTACACGCTTCGACTGGGGGCACTACAGGCGGTCACACACCTCAACTGAGACCTGTCCATCCTGGGAGACCCTGCCAGTAGTTAAGCTACCGATAGCTTAGCCCTCAGCATCACTGATATACAGAAGCCCTCACACCACAACAAGCCGCAAACCAAGTGCCCTTACTCTGTCCTAATTCCACCACAGCACTATCTGGATAGTGCTAAAACAGTTAAAGGGATTTTCATTGGCACTATTATTCAACATGGATGACAAAGAGAATTATATTTTTATTGACCACCAATAAATGTATATGTCTCTTTGAATATCATCCCCTCTGTGTAAAAACATTTCCTCTGATGAATGGATAAATGTAATCACCTAAGTTTACAGAGTGGCTAGATTTAGCTGGGTTAATAAAGGTGACTCCAGAGGTGTTCCTGTAGTGGACTTTTGATTTAGCCCAGTGGTTCTCAACCCAGTCCTTTGGGACCCCTAATACAGTTGTGCTTTTAGGGTATTCACAATGAATATGCATGAGAGAGTTCTGAATGCACTACTCCCATTGTATGCAGATCGATCTCATGCGTATTCATTGTCGATAACTTAAAAACGTGACTGGCCTGGGGGTCCCAGAGGACTGGGTTGAGAGCCACTGATTTAGCCAGTTAGTGCTGCTTTTTATGGTGAATGGCCTAAATTTATTCATCACAAAAGCTGATAACCGCCTAAGAGGAAACTAACACAACCTATCAAAGCCCCTTAGTAATCACCCATATAACAATAACTTATAATTATCAGTAATAATATACCACCTACTCACAGTCATTCAATATAGCTCCAAAGGACCTCATGTTTTGCTCACTCCTACATTTGGTGAAATTCATCACCATAGGGAAATGGCAGACACTCGCATCATGGGTCCTGCGGCTTTTTGTTTCTCTTTATATTATATTAAATATTCAATGTTCAATTAACTACCACTATCCCAATCCAAAAAAGTACTTTTTAAGATTTTTGCCACACATAAACCACATGAAACACTATAACACATTCACTATAAAAGAAAGAGTGTCTGCTCTACTTTACGATTCAGTAGTGCCTGAACCGCTTCAACACTACTATTTATTTTATTTATTTATTTTATTTATTTAACATTTCTTCTATACCGCGCTATTTAGATCAGTGCGGTTTACATTCAACATCAACTATACAACGCAGACACTCCGTGTTGTATTTACAATGAATGGGGAGATCAACTTGGAAGTAACTGGGGGAAACTATCTACATCATATTTACACTGGTACCTACTTTCAGACGGGGTCTATCTACATCTTATTTACGCTGGGTGCCCAAATTCTATTTCAGGGAGTACTGTTGGGGGACCGAGCTGATTATCCTTTTTCATGCTGGGTCTGATTAGTCAGGTGCGGTGGGTGATTGTCTGAGGAGCACCATGCATGTTTACTAAGGCTGGATTCGGGGTAGTATATAGTGAACAGATGATGCTTTAATGCCTTCCTGAAGAGGGTTAGGTCGGTGCTGTTTCTAATATAAGTGGTGAGGGTGTTCCATGCTCTAGGTGCATAAATCGTAAAGGCCCTATTCGTTGTAGCTTTTGTACATTTCGTCATTGCTTTTGGGACCTCTAGGGTGCTTTGCATTGTGGGTCTTCTGTTTCTGTTATGTGGTACGTTGTGTATCATCTTGCTGATGGCTGTGGGGGTCTGAATGTTTAATGCTTTGAAGGTCAGGGTTAGTACTTTGTAGAGGGTTCTTGCTTGAACAGGTAACCAGTGGAGGTTCATCAAGACTGGGGTTATATGCTCTCTCCGTGAAGCTCCTGTTAATACTCTCGCAGCAGTGTTCATTGCGAGTTGGAGCGGGGCTAGTGTTGCTTGAGGGAGACCATGTAGAATTACGTTGGCGTAGTTGAAATGTGGTAATATTAAGGCTTGATATATTGATCGATAGTCGCTGAGGTAGAGTAGTGGTCGTAGGTGTTTTAAGGTCCTTATTTTCAGATATATTGTTTTTACGGTGTTTCTTATGTGGGTTTTTAAGTCCAGCTGTTGGTCCAGGGTAACGCCAAGGTAGCATATTGTGGGCTTCATTTTCAGTTCTGTGTTGCCGATTTTTAAAGAGGGTGGAGGGGTGAAGTCCTGGTTCCTTGAAATGAAAAGAACATCTGTTTTGCTGTAGTTGATTCGCAGGTTTTGCATACTGAGCCAGTCTGCTACTTCCTCAAAACATCTTGTTAGAGGGGAGAAATCTGGTTGGTCGGTCCTGAATGGGATGTATAGCAGGATATCATCTGCGTAGGCCAGACAGTTGACCTTGAACGAGCGTACTAGGGTGCATATGGGCTGCATGTAGATGTTAAACATCAATGCAGATAGTGACGAACCCTGTGGCACTCCCTGATTTTGCAAAAATTATTCTGAGGTCATGGAGCCAGACCTTACATGTTGCCATCTATTAGTCAAGTACGATTTGCACCAGTCTAGAGCAGTTCCTTGTATTCCTTTCTTGCTGAGGCGTTGTATGAGGATCTCGTGGCTCACCGAGTCGAAGGCAGCTGCGATGTCCAGGAAGATGAGGGCGAATCCTTGGTGAATTTTGTCGGTTCCAGAGACTAGGTTGTCAAATAGGGTGGTGAGGAGGGTTTCTACCCCGTGTGCTTCTCTGAACCCATGTTTGGATGGATCCAGTGGGGCTTCAGTGTCAATATGCTGTTGAATTTGGCGCTGTACTATCTTTTCAATTACTTTGGCAAGCATGGGGATACTTGAAATTGGTCTGTATGATTCCACTTTCATTGGGTCCAGCCTGTTATTCTTCAGTAGTGGTCTTATTGATGTTTGTTTCAGACTCTGTGGGAACGATCCCATTGTGAGAGATTGGTTTCCTAACTTGCTCAGATATTGGCTTAAGTCGCAGCGTAACTCCTTTATCCAGAGAGCTGGGCATGGGTCGTTGGGTGCGATGGTGGGGTTGATTGCAGCAATAGTGTCTTCAATCTCTTTGCGTGATATTTTGTCAAATTTGGATAGTGGCGATGGTTGGGACAGATTATGCAGTAGGGTGTTGTCAGTGGGGCTTGAGGTTACACCAGTCTGGACCATTTTTGATTGTAAGTAGTTGGAGTATGCCTAGGGCTGTGGCATATGTGATTGGTCTGCAGGTGGTTCTCTTATAAGAGATTTCACTATATTGAACAAGTCGTGGGGCTTGTTTAACGACCGCTTCAAGATGTCTGAATGATATTGTTTCCGCTTCTTCATTATTTCATCTCGGTGTACTCTTAAGTGAGCATTGTAAGTACTTTGTGCTTCGGTAGAGCGTGCTCGACGCCATCTTCTCTCGAGCTTGCGCAGGTACAGGAATGATGCTCGGAGCTCTTTAGTATACCATGGTGCGTGCTCTCGATTCTTTGTTTTTTTGTGTGTGGCTGGTATGCAGGCGATGGTCTTGAGGCTATTGTCCCAGGTGGATACCAGATTATCTAGGTCGTGTGCTGCATTGTTGAGGAGTGGGAGGATCTTCTCTCAAATTTCTTCTTTATCAAAGGGGCGGAAGCGCTTCAACGATGTTTCAGGAGCAGCGTTGGTCTTGTTGGAGTTTCGGTTGTAGGTGTTAATAGGTATGTGGAATTTGAGCAGGCTATGGTCAGACCATGGCACAGGAGTTATGGTCGGTATCATTGGTTGGGTGGGTTCTGTGTCTGTCTGTGGGGCAAAGATCAGGTCCAGTTTATTTCCCTTGATGTGAGTGGGCCTGTCGACTAGCTGAGAGTAACCCAGCTCATGTAGTGCTTCTAGGAAAGCAGTGGCTTGAGATTCTTGCAGAATAGGCAGTCGCCTAGAATCCAGTTTAGGGATCGTGGTCTGTTCGTGTTGCAGGCGAGGCCAATTATCGTTGCTAGATCCTCTGAAGATTGTGTTGGCGCTCGGTACAGTAGGTTGATTGTGCAGATGTCGTTTGTTATAGTAAGTGAGTCCAGGTGGGCTGTGCTGGTTGCATTGCTCATCTTGAAGCTTAGGCCAGTTTTGGCAAGGATGAGTGTTCCGCCTCCTCTCTGATTGGTTCTATGGCATGCGTAGAATGAAAACCCTGTGGGTAGCATCTGGTTGATGATTGCATTGTCACATTCAGATAGCCAAGTCTCTGTGATCATGAGGATGTCAAGGTCGTGGAGCGTGACCAGATCTGTAATTATTGGCCATTTAGCGCGTATTGACCTGGCGTTGATGAGTGCACACTTCAGGACATGTTGGTGTTGCTGACGGTCCATTTGTGACTTCTTAATATGTTGAAGTGGGATGTGTAATAAGTGTGAGTAAAGCGTGTCATTGGATTCCCTTGGAGTGTGTCGATGATTCTCCGTCCATCTCTTCCCATTGCTGCGAAGTATTGGGATGTGGTTGGGGTTTGTATGAAAGGCGTGGGATGTATGGGGGAGCCAGGTAGCTAGGTGTAGATATGCCAAGGCTAGTAGTGGATGCATCTTGTGGTCGACTTCGCGGGGTCACAGATAGTATGTGAGCTGTTCGTATATACTATATATATATACATATATACTATACATATATATGATGTTTTAACTTCCACCAGCTCGGTTCCACTATAATGGAATAAGCTTCACACTCCAAAGGCAGATGCAGATGCAGAGCTCCAAACGGAAATTTCAAACTCCTATAACAAAACAGAGTTATACTCTCAACAGCTAGCAGCACCGCATAGCATTTAAAGCGAGCAATCCAGCATTAATCTGTAAAGAATCAAGCGTTGACACATCCAAGCAGCTAGTAGCAGCCTACTATTATACCAAACACTGTAGCCATCATCGGACAAAAGCTTTTGTTTCACCCTCAGGCTTCATGGGGGAATCAGACTACATTTGATACACCATACTCTGAAGAATTCCATCCAGACATACACGATATCTCCACCATCATACTCAACCACAGCGTCTGATGTCACAGATTTTAAACTACCTCACCACCAATCAGTTCATCCACTGCCACTCTGATCTCACACATTCAACAAACTTTATTCCACATCACTATACTATCACCTACAACAACAAACAATTAATAAAAGAAGAAGGGGCAAAAAGGAGCTACAAATAGTCCTGATCCAGCCTAAATAAAAAGGGTCCAATCAATTTTATCATTCAACCCATATGGGTCCAAGGTGTTTAACACAAAAATCCATTTCTGCTCTTTCTGCCATAACAGCGGTTCCTCGTCAGCAAATTCAAAGAGGAATTTTTCAACATGCACAATGTGGTCAATGTTCTTTTTGTAAACTTATGTCGAATAAGATCTGTACAGCATATTCGTCTAAAACATCTAAACTGTGTCAGGATACTGACTGTAACACTGCATTTGTAGTGTATGCCCTATGGTGCTCTTGTTTGAAACTATATGTAGGAAAACTACATGCCCCTTAAGGACGCGACTGGCGGAACATAAGTATAGCATTTCTAAAGCGAAAATTGAAACCCCGTTAGTGCAACACTGCATAAGGTTTAATCATAAATTTGAGGATCTTCAGTGTACGATTTTGGAATCGATACCTCAGAATATTCATAGAGGTGATAGAGGGCTTTTGTTACTGCAGAGGTCAGAGTGGCAGTGGATGAACTGATTGGTGGTGAGGTAGTTTAAAATCTGTGACATCAGACGCTGTGGTTGAGTATGATGGTGGAGATATCGTGTATGTCTGGATAGAATTCTTCAGAGTATGGTGTATCGAATGTAGTCTGGTAACCTGATGAAGCCTAAGGGCGAAACAAAAGCTTTCGTCGGATGATGGCTACTGTGTTTGGTATAATAGTAGGCTGCTGCTAGCTGCTTGGATGTGTCAACGCTTGATTCTTTACAGATAAGTGCTGGATTGCTCGCTTTAAATGCTATGCGGTGCTGCTTGCTGTTGAGAGTATAACTCTGTTCTGTTACAGGAGTTTGAAATTTACGTTTGGAGCTCTGCATCTGCATATGCCTTTGGAGTGTGAAGTTTATTCCATTATAGTGGAACCGAGCTGGTGGAAGTTAAAACATCATATATATGTATAGTAGTGTTGAAGCGGTTCAGGCACAACTGAATTATAAAGTAGAGCAGACACTCTTTTATAGTGAATGTGTTATAGTGTTATAGTGTTTCATGTGGTTTATGTGTGGCATGAATCTCAAAAAGTACTTTTTTGGATTGGGATAGTGATGGTTAATTAAACATTGAATATTTAATATAATATAAAGAGAAACAAAAAGCCGCAGGACCCATGATGCGAGTGTCTGCCATTTCCCTATGGTGATGAATTTTGCCAAATGTAGGGGTGAGCAAAACCTGAGGTCCTTTGGAGTTATATTGAGTGACTGTGAGTAGGTTGTATATTATTACTGATAATTATAAGTTATTGTTGTATGGGTGATTACTAAGAGGCTTTGATAGGTTGTCTAAATTTATTCATGCCATCCTAGTTACACAAATAGGACTAGATTTAAGAAACTTTTTAGATGAAAACCTAGCTGGTTAAGTTTGACTGAAATTTGAGTTGAGATAGTTGGTCACAATTATTTTTTCCAGGCTATTCTGTTGACTAGTCTGATGGAAGGTCCCAAGTTCAATCCTTGAGTCTGGTCTTTCACCCCCTTGGATAACTAAATCTAGGGTTGGGGATCCTGTGGAGGCATCTTTTCCAGCATCTAGGGGGAAATAGTCTTGTTCATTGCTTAAGGGTGATGTTTATCATCTTGATTTGGGAGGGGGGGGGGGGTTTGATTGCAGAGTTCTAGAAAGATCCCTGCTGTATGGTCCCTGGTCCAGAACTATTGCTCATATAAACACAGTAGATATCTTGGGGATTATATGCAATAGGAAAAAAATCCCTGAGTATGTGCCTTATTTATGGCTGAACTGGAAGTATAAAGGAGAAGGGTGAAATTGCCAGATAGGAATGAATAAATAAATAAATAAATAAAAATATATATATATATATAGTGATGGTGAAAGCATAGTAGAAAGCATGGATATGGATGGAAATCCTGAAAGCCCCATGGAAGTCAATGACAGTGCACATGTGCAAGGGAATTTCAGCCTACATCAGAGGAAAGCTCAGCTCCCTGCAAGGGGTGGAACACGCCCTAGCTCAGGGGTGGAGACAAGCCACCCTCCTGATTGGTTAGAGGAGGGCGGAGCACAAGGAAGGCCCAGCAGGAAGCAGTGGTTAAAAAACACGTGTGGAGGACAAGGAAGGAGCCAAGGAGAGAGCCAAGGAAAGAGACAAGCACAGAGTCAAGCTCAAGGACAGAGACAGAGAGACGAAGGGAGACTCCAGGGAGTGAGAGTCAGCGAGAGACCTGCTGGAGTGAATGCCAGAGGAGAGTGGCTGAAGCCAGACCGAGAGAGAGAAGTCTGGGTGAGAGAAGGAGCCAGAGAGAAGGCTCAAACTCAGGCAGCAGCAGCTCACCGAGAGGCAGTGGCAGTCTCAGGCCAAAGCCCGTCTACTGTTTCAGACGAGGAAGAAAGAGATATTGTGCCAGCATTTAAAAGCAGAAGTACAAGTAACTGGAGGAGAAGTGCACGTCAGGCCAGCAACCGGGACAACGGTGATAGCTGGAGAGGTGGAAAAGGTATCAGTGCTGACATACAGAAACAGCCTCAAGGTAAAGCCGATAATTTCTTTCCTGACAATGTGGCAAGAGGGCTAAGGGCTGGTTTAAAAGGGCAGGAACTGAAACCTTCACCTTCCACCGTTGATCAGTGGATTGAAAGCTTAGCCAGTGTTGGAATCCCCAGTGCAGATAACAGAGAAGCTTTTGAATCCTCTAAATTAGGGGCTTTGCAAGGGATACACTCTAATGAGAGGAATTCTATCTCCAATGCAAAAATACCTACGAGGGCTGACTTGCTGTGGGACCAGTTTCAGCAGTTTCTAAGAGAGGGGAAACTTAAAGAAACTCCACAGTATGAGAGAGACGCTGTTAGTACAAATGATTTTGAAGAAATGCAAATAGAGACATGTGTGCCTAATGAAGTCTGTTGCCCAGTTCCTATGGATTGTTCTCTCGTTCAAAGGAAAGCTACAGTTGTGAGATAAGAAAGGAAGAAATGTAAAAAACCCTATAGCAAGGGTAGTGCTTACCACGAGAGTTGTAAGAAGCATTCAATGTTTGTTTGTTCACTGGCTGAGAGCAACGGAGCTGTGAGGGAACGTTGCATTACAAAGTGAGAACAGCTGTGATAGAGTTCTGCTGCAGTTCATTGTGTGACCACACGGAGCAGTGCAGAGTATGAGGACACAGAGCAGCAGTAAGGCTGAGAAAAGAAAAGTTTATTTGATTTGTTTCTCCTGGTTTTCCTGAGTTCATCTTTTCTGTTTGGAGATGTTATCCTTCTGCCTTGGTTGTAATTGAACCCCAGCGTGCTTTTGGAAATCCCCATAAAAGAAAATAAAAAATCTTGCAAAGCCTTACCATCGACTCAACTACAAATTTATTGCCTGAGTAAAATAACTTTATTCTAAAAGACATCAAGGCCGCCTACCCGCTGTCAGCCTCTTGGCCCAGCCGGTGGGTGTCGCAATATATATATATATATATATATATATATATATATATATATATTTTCCACTCAATGGCTTTTTGCCTCTGTGCTTGAAGGAGTGAAAGGTAGGTTGTTTACACCAATGCCCCAGTCAGCTCTCTTCTTACCACTGCTGTCATGTATGACAACAGGCTCATTTATTCTACCAAACTTTATCCCTGGCTTAATGACATAGATCCGAGTTGTCTCTGGCTCTCCAGTCAACCTCTATGGCAGTATGTATCCTTTGTGCTTATCCTATGCTATTTATATTTCCGTTATAATTTTGGCTCTGCCATCTTCACGGGGAGTCCATTCCATGCATTCTTATCACTAGCAGGCCTTGAATCAGGAAGCTAATTTGTGGGTCAGTACTTTGTATGCTGAGAAACCGGCAGATATAGTGGCTCTTTTGCTCTATACTCTTCCTTTCTCCATGGATAAGCAGACTGTGGCAACAGAGGCACCGGTCGTGAAGATCTGTTGCATTCATCTTCTTGGAGCAACAGGAGACACTTTTTGAAGCCTAGCTTGTTCATGGTTGGGCTCTCTGGGCAAGCAGGAATAAAACTTTGGTTCTATTCCTCAGGAGAGCTGGAAGATACATCTGTCCGTGATGGCAGATAGAAAAAAACCAAGGTAGGAAGTGGAGGGATGGGAAAGGGAAGGGATGGGATGGGAGGGATGGGAAGGGAAGGGACTCCTTTGAGTTATGGGAGAGCTAATACATTCCTGGGGCCGTCGGGTGACAACACCTATGCATGGTTGACTTATCCTGCTGTCCACAGAAAACCCCCCATGACAGTAAGTAACTTCACTTTCTGTTGCACCTGAGGTTTAAAGTATTGGCTAAATATCTTTAGAACACCTTTTGAAGATAAGATTTATCTACAGCATTTTGGCTCCCCATGTCCAGAATTTTGTTCCAAACCATTTCTAGTAGGTAAGATATAGGTTCAATCATGTGGAGCTTTTAGATAAGATGTGGAGAGGGGAATTTAGACACAAAAGCAGGACCGTAATAAGCTAGAAATGCACTCTGTCACCCCTCATCCCCACCAGAACTCGCTCTTGTTAGGCTTCCTGGAAGCTGTGTTCTGTTCCTTTTTATAATTTTTATTGCCCTTCTCTCAAACCTTTCTACTTCTGTCCTATCTGTTTTGAGATGGCATGACCAGAACTGCACATAGTCCTCAAAAGGGCAGTGCTTCCTATCCCATGACTCTTTAATTTCATAAGGAGTCTCTCAAGAGCTGCTTTGTCTAATGTCTTCTTCAAATGCTCTATGGGCCCGATCCAGAGGCACAAATAGCGTGGCTGTACATTCAGGTGGGACGTGCAGCCCTACAATCTGTCTGGCCCGTATTCAGGAAAACAATCTCCCTGCATGCACGCAGCCTCAGTACAGGGAGATCTGGAAGGGTGTGGCATGGGGGTGGAGATTGGGCAGGGTGAGGGTGGGACAGGCACTTGGACATACAGAGCTGATTTAGGTCACGGCCCTGTACGTCCACCAGCTGCATTCAGGACATGGGGTTTATAGCACTTCGGAAGTGGTATAAGCCCTGGGGGGCAGCAGCTGGTGGCTCACTCAACCCCACCACATGGCAAGCAGAGGGGCAGGTGAGCCCCGCCGCTGAATATGGGCCCTGGCTGCCACCGCTGAGGGTCAGGCAGCAGGGAAACAGGGGTTGTCACTGTGGCAGGCTGGCCGTGATGTGGAGTGGATGTCTCCCACGGGGTAGTAGGGGCACATTGGGCCATCTCAGTGCCCAATCCTGCAGCTGTGGGACCGTCTAGTTCCCACGGTGCAGTATTGGGTACCAATGAGGCCATCCTGTTCGGGGGCGACCAGATGGCTCGGATGTGCCCCTTATGGGATCGGGCTCTATGGGGGTTATTTTAGAAGCCCTATTTGTGCTTTGGATGTCTGAAAATGGACATAAAGATGTCCAAAGCACGGAGATATCTCTGGAGACATTATAGAAGCCAGGTCTGTGGACATCCCTGGCATGAGGATGTCTAAGTCTGAGGAGGCAAAGCAATCTCATGCATATTCATTGTGGTTGTTCTGAAAACCTGACTGCTAGGTGTGTCCCAGAGAGTAGGCTGGGAACCCTGGTCTAAGGTTATATCATGAATAGGCATAGGGAAAGTGCTCACTTTGGTCATAAAACACCCAGAGGATGTAGAGAAGATGGCACTACATCATCCCCAAAACTCTGCACAATCATCATGACAGGGATTTGAACCCTGGTTTCATTGGTCCTAGCCCACTACTCTCACAATTAGGTTATTCCTAAATGTCCACAGTCTGGAATACTATTCTGGGGATGTCTACGTAGGCGCCCTTGCAGATGTCCATATGAAACATGTCCATGTTTGTGGAATGGTGTCTGAGCTTGGACGTGCCTGCTTTTTTTCAGATGTTCTAGCTTGGACGTCCCAGATTGCACTTGGATATCATTTGTAAAATTCCACTTCACATCAACTGGCCCCTCCATTATCCACTTATTGATTTACACTAAAAAAAAATCAAATAAATTGGGAAGGGAAGATTTGCTTTCCCTGAATTCATACTGACTCATTCCCATTAAGGCGTGTCTATCTATATGGTCCATAGTTTTGTTTTTTTAGCATAGCTTTGAACATTTTGCCTGGCACCGACATCAGGCTCACTGGTCTGCAGTTTCCTGGATCACCCTGGAGCCCTTTATAAAAAATGTCATTGCTCTGGCCACCTTCTAATACACAGGCATCATGGTCATTTTGAATGAGAGATTATAAATTAAGGTTTAAGGTTTAAATTTATTGCATGCACCACAAATCATAATTACAATCTAAGTGGTTTACAATTAGCGAGTTCATAAAATAAATAGGTATGAAATGCCAACAAATAAAATAGACAATCAACAATTTACAGTCATTAAAATTGGTAGATAGATGAACAAACATCTTTTAGGCCTGCATGTCAGTATGCTGGTTGAGCAATAGTGAGATGGAGAATAAAACAATCCAAAGTGGTTATTTAAGAAATTGACCATTCCTCTCCTAGCTCGCAATGCATTTCTGGTTAGAGACCACTGTATAGGGAAAGACTACAACAGTAAGTTTTTAGGTTAAGTCTTATATTTTTGTTAGAAGATTCCAGTCGTCGTAGGAGAGGGAGCTCAAATCATAGTCTAGGAGCGATTACTGCAAAGGCACTGCATCTTGTAATTTTAGTATATGATGAAAATGGAAATTACACTAACCTGGTAATTGTAGTTCCTGTAGGATCCAGTTTAGTCCTCCACAATCGGGTAGTGCACCTTCTACTGCAGCCTGGAGACTGGACCAATCAAATCTTCTGTAGTACATATCCAGCAGGAGCTCCCAGAAGCCCCCCAGTGTACTAGTAACAAAGCATACTTAACGAAGCAACACATTAAATAATCATTAAATTATCATTACATTATCAGTAAACCCTTTTCTTCCCCCCCTGTAATAACCAACTCCCTCCCCAAACGAGGAAGTCAGAACACCGCCTGGCGCCGAAACCGACGCCTTCCAAATTACACAGAGCTCCCCTTCACAGAAATCTAGGGAGCTGACTGAACTCCAAGAAAGGGAAGAGCCATAGCGATAAGCACGACTGTCAACAGAATCCGAACGGGACGAAGAACCGTCCTACAGTCAACCGCTCGGAACAGCGCGCCGCAAGACTACACAGAGAGTTGGGAGGGAAGGAGGACTAAACTGGATCCTACAGGAACTACAATTACCAGGTTAGTGTAATTTCCATTTCCTGTGCGGATATCCAGTTTAGTCCTCCACAATCGGGATGTAACAGAGCAGTTAAGACCGGGCGGGACCTTGCCAGCCGGTGCGCAGAACCGCCGATCCAAAACAGGAATCCCGAGCCGCTAATACATCCAGGCGATAGTGCCTGCTGAAAGCGTGCAGAGACGACCAAGTGGCCGCCCTACAGATATCCGCTGGCGGAACCAGGCAATGCTCCGCCCAAGAGGTCGCCTGAGCTCGAGTAGAATGAGCTCGAAGCCCCTCCGGAACTGGCCGCTGCTGCAACAGATACGCAGATGCGATCGCTTCCTTGAGCCATCTAGCAATGGAGGCCTTAGCCGCCGCCTCCCCTTTTCTTGCACCCCCAAAGAGCACAAAAAGCCGATCGGTCTTACGAAAGGACTCCGTAGACTGCAAATACCGACGCAGCGTGCGACCCACATCGAGCCGGTGAAGACCCTTGTCCACCGACTCGACCGAGTTCGCCGAAAGAACCGGCAGAAACACTGCCTGATTCAAGTGAAAGGGAGACACCACCTTTGGAAGAAAAGAAGGCACCGGCCGGATCACAATCCGGTCCGCGGAAAACGACAAGAAAGGCTCTTGGCAGGACAAGGCCTGAAGATCCGAAATGCGCCGAGCCGAGCAAATGGCTACAAGAAAGACCGTCTTCAAAGTGAGATCCTTCAGGGACGCCCTCCGCAAGGGCTCAAAAGGTTCCCGCACCAGAGCCCGCAGGACTAAATTCAAATCCCACGGGGGAATCGGTGCTCTGCGGGAAGGCCGCAAATGAAAAACAGCGGTCAAGAAACGCCGCACATCCGCATGAGCGCTGAGAATGCGGCCTAAAACCTTGCCTCTATAGCAGGAGATCGCTGCCAACTGAACCTTCAGGGAACTGGCCGCGAGGCCTTTCTCGAACCCATCCTGAAGGAAGCTTAACACGACGGGCACAGAGACCGTCGCCGCCCGGACTCCCCGCCGGGAGCACCAGTCCTCAAAAATCCTCCAGATTCGAACATAAGTAAGAGAAGTGGATGACTTTCTTGCCCGCAGTAGGGTGGAAATCACCGCAGGCGAATAACCCTTCTTTTTCAGCCGAGCCCTCTCAATGGCCAAACCGTAAGCGAGAATCGAGCCACCTGGGGCATCCGCAGGGGGCCCTGAAGAAGAAGGTCCGGCAGCGCGGGCAGGCGCCAAGGCACGCCGTCTCGAAGTCTGACTAACTCGGCATACCAGGGCCTCCGGGGCCAATCCGGAGCCACCAGCAGCACTCTGCCCTGATGACCCTCGATGCGCTGGACGACCCGGCCGATCAGCGCCCATGGAGGGAAGACATACAGAAGCCCGGACGTCGGCCACGGCTGAATGAGAGCGTCGAGCCCTTCGGACATTCGCTCCCGCCGTCTGCTGAAGAAGCGACTCGTCTTGGCCGTCTGGAAGGTCGCCATGAGATCCATGATGGGCGGACCCCACCGCCGCACTATTTGCGCATACACCTGTGGATTTAACTCCCACTCTCCGGGGTCCACTCGCACTCTGCTGAGAAAGTCGGCCTGGACATTTTCCGCGCCCGCTATGTGCGCCGCTGATATTGCCGGCAGACGAGTCTCCACCCAACTGAACAAGGCTGTCGCCTCTGTTTCCAGGGCCACACTCCCTGTGCCCCCTTGGCGATTGATGTAAGCCACCGTGGCCGCATTGTCCGACCAGACCCGGACAGGTCGACCCCGGACCAGTGGCTCCAGGGCCAATAGTGCTAGTCGCACCGCCCGAAGCTCGAGACGGTTGATCGACCAAGACGCTTCCTGGGAGGACCACACCCCCTGAGTGAAGCGGGTCTCGCAGTGCGCTCCCCAACCGGCTAAGCTCGCATCCGTTGTGAGGGGAACCCACAGAGGAGGCTCCAAGGGAACCCCCCGCGTCAGATTCTCGGGAAAGAGCCACCAACGGAGCGAAAGACGCACCGCCTTCGGGCAGGGCAGTCTCTTGTTCAAGGAGTCGCACTGGTTGGACCACCGGCGAAGGAGCGCCCTCTGCAGCGGGCGCATGTGGAACCACGCCCACGGTACCACCTCCAAGGTCGCCGCCATTGTTCCGAGAAGCCTCAGGTACCACCACGCCGACGGAGCGGGCATGCCCCGAAAGAGTCGGACAAGAGCCCGCAACGCCCGGACGCGGCGCTCGGGGAGGCACACCAGCCCCCGGGCGGTGTCGAAGCGCACCCCCAGATACTCGAGGTCCTGCGTGGGACGCAGACAACTTTTTCGTTCGTTCACCACCCAGCCGAGAGACCGCAGCAGAGCCACTACCCTGCTCGTGACTCGCAAGCACTCCCGACTGGACTTTGCCCGAATCAACCAGTCGTCGAGATATGGATGGACCAAGATGCCCTCCTTGCGCAAGGCCGCCGCAACGACCACCATCACCTTTGTGAAGGTGCACGGAGCCGTGGCTAAGCCGAACGGCATGGCCCGGAACTGGAAGTGGCCCCACGGAAACGCAAAGCGGAGAAACCGCTGATGAGATGGCTGTATCGGGATGTGCAAATAGGCCTCTGTAAGATCGAGGGACGTCAAAAACTCCCCCTGTCGTACTGCTACAATGACTGACCGCAGAGTTTCCATACGGAAGTGCGGCACCCTGAGCGCGCGATTGACGCCTTTGAGATCCAAGATCGGACGCAGAGAATCGCCCTTTTTGGGGACCACAAAATAGATGGAGTAACGACCGGCGCCTCTTTCCAAGAGAGGAACCGGGACCACCGCTCCCAGTGCTAACAACCGAGCCAGGGTCACGCGGATGTCCCGCGTCTTTTGTTCGCCCCTGCTGGGCGACAGAACAAAGGCATCCGGAAGCGGGGATGCAAATTCTAGAGCATAACCCTCTTCTATAATCTGTAGCACCCAGCGATCTGACGTAATTTGGGCCCAAGACGGAAGAAAGTCGTGCAAACGACCCCCGATAATCGGGCCTCCCTCCAGAGCCCGCCTCGCGTCATTGCGGCTTGCGCCCAAAGGAAGACGCCGAGGGAGAGGCGGCTCCGGAGAAGCCTCTGCCGGCCCCTCTGAAACCACGAAATCCCTGATTACGGGCTCCAAACCGGCCCCGCTGCGAGGCCCACAGGCGGGAGAACCGAAACCTGCGCTGATCCCGAAAGGACCCCCGCGCCGAGGTGGAGGACCTGTTGGCCCTTGGACTATCCTCCGGAAGCCGGCCCCCCTTGGACTCACCGAGCTCCTTTACCAGTTTCTCGAGAGCCTCCCCAAATAACAATCTGCCCTTAAAGGGCAGTTTACCGAGGCGGGACTTGGAAGAACCGTCAGCCGCCCAGTTGCGCAACCATAGGGACCGGCGCGCTGCCACCGCGGACGCCATACTATTAGCCAATGCGCGGATTAAATCATAAAACAGATCCGCCAAGTAGGCCGAGCCGGACTCCAGCCGGGTAACCTCCAACAGGCCTTGCTGGTCTAAGCCGGGGCTCGAGCACAAGCGCTGCGACCACCGCAGACACGCCCGAGCCACCCAAGCCCCGCAAATAGAGGCTTGCAATGACACGGCATCCGTATCGAAGGTTTGCTTCAGCAAATTATCAATCTTCTTATCCTGCCCGTCCTTGAGGGCCGCCGCCCCCTCAACCGGGATGGTGGTTTTCTTGGTCACTGCGGAAACCGCCGCATCCACTCGCGGAGACTTAAACAAGTCCCTGTCCTTGTCGGCGAGGGGATAAAGCCGATTCATGGTCCGAATCCCCTTCAAACCGGATTCCGGGTGCTCCCACTCCGCCTGTATCATCTGTTCCACCACGCGGTGGACGGGAAAAACCACCTGGGTATCCCTGACGGCCTGAATGAGAGGATCCTCCAGACCCTCTTCCTCCAGGGACCGCACTGCCGAAAGGTTAAGTGCCTGAAGGGACTCCGTAACCAGAGGAACCAGCTCGTCCTTCCGAAACACCCGAATGATCCGAGCCTGATCCTCCGGCTCGGGGATCTCCCCATCCTCCAATTCCTCCGCTTCAGTCTCAGGATCGCCCTCCGCCTCGGACTCCAGAAGCCCCAGGGCGTCCTGCTCCTGTTCCCCCAACCGGAGCCGCTTGACCCCGGGTGGAGAGGAGCGCTGAGCCACCCCAGTGACCCCCGAGGGGAGAGAGGGGGGCCCAACCTCCGGCCACTGACCGGACCTGCTCAAGTGGAAAGCCTGATGCATGAGGAGAACAAAATCAGGGGAGAATTCCATAGGTGGGACAACTATAGCCCCCTGCTGGAGCGCAGCCACCGACCCACTGGCCGGTGGTACCGACCCAGACTGAGGGATGCTCGGAGAAAGGACACTGTCCCCTGAAGTAGAAGCATCCCCAGGGGTAGCCTGCTCCTGGACATGCACAGAGTGTTCCAGCTCTGCGGGCACTGCAGCGCAGCCCCTGCAGATGCCAGAGTCAGTCCCTGCCGCTCTGCGGGACCCACAAATCACACATTGGGGTTTGGAAGCCATCCCAAGACCACCTCTGCCCAGCGGGATAGAAGGGAACCGGCACAGAAAAGCCCACACCACAGGGGCAATCTCATGCAAATCAGTCCCAGTTGAATAATAAAACTTTTTTTTTTTTTTTGCAAGAAACAAACACACTCCCCAGACTCCCAGGGGTGCCCTGAGCAAAATCGCCAGCAAAAGGAACCCCAAAAACCCCAGGGGAACCTGTGCACAAGTGATCAAAAGTGCCTCTAAAAGCACACTTTATAAATCCAAAATGGCCGCCGCACTTTTTCACCCGCGGTAAAAAAACGGCGCGAAAATACAAAGACAAATAAATAATATGTAAAAGAAAGAAAACGACCCTCAGATACAGGGCAAACGATCAAATTTAGGAAAAATTGCCAAATGGACTCAGGAGAGCCTACAGAACGCTGGCAGCTCTGACAAGAGAGCACTGCTCACAAATACAGACATAAAATGAAAACTCCTACCAGCTCAGGAACAGCAAGGACACAGCCAACTTCACACAGTGTCAGCCACTGCTGTATCAGGTATGGCTTTTCCCCGTACAGTCAAGGGGAAGCTCACCCAAGGCTGATAAAATTAGCCAGGCAAGAAGACAGGAGCCTGCAGGTCTGACTTCCTCCCGAGTCTCCTGTGCCAAAGCACTAGAGAGGCATGTTTCTTTCACTTTTCCTTTTAAAGATACAACTAGCTATTAAATAAATAGCAAATAAATGTCCCAAAAACAAACCCTAAAAGACTAACTAACAAGTGTTGCTCCTTCAAGAGTCACTCAGTGTGCCCAGCAAGGGCACAGAGGTCTTCAAGCTGCAAGAGACTGGACACACTGGGGGGCTTCTGGGAGCTCCTGCTGGATATGTACTACAGAAGATTTGATTGGTCCAGTCTCCAGGCTGCAGTAGAAGGTGCACTACCTGATTGTGGAGGACTAAACTGGATATCCGCACAGGAACCACTAATAAATTTTGTTGTAATGAACATAAGATGCTTGTCAGATACATGGGGAGACCACAAGAGAAGATCTTATGGGTTAGTAGAAGGATTTTCACCACAATCTTGTAAGAGACGAGTAAACAATGTTCCTCTTTTGGAAGGGGAGTACCACTGTTGAAACTGTTTAGCCCCAGAGATTAACTTTACTGTCATGTTCTGTATTGACCGCAGTTGCCGAATAGATGAGGTCTTGAGTCCTTGAAAAAATGCATTGCAGTAATTGAGTTGACTAGTGATGAAGGCATGTATGAAGATATACAGTACACTGTCTTCGTATCCAAAATGAGGGTAATTCTATAAGGGTTGTTTAGTTCAGCGTGTGTTATCACACATGTATTTGGCACCTATTCTATAATGTATGCATGTATTTTAGTTTATTGAATAGGGGCGTAAGTGGGTGAGATACATACACCAAATCTAGTCGCAGACACTTACACTAGTCCCAGATTTGGCTTAAATGCCCACAAGTGGAATTGTTGGAAACACACATAAGTTATAGTATTCTCTAAGTTACACACTTACATTTGCGCTCCACCTCCACTCCAGCCAAGCTCCGCTCCTGTGCTCTGTCTCTCCAAAACTACGCACCATTGTCCTGATACATGTACTAACAGAATAGCGACCACTAACATGCCATGATTTATGCACATATACTCATGTAGAACACTATCCATGTCACACAGAATTACACTCCACATGATGAATTGACCAAATTTGCTTTAAAGCAAATAAGCATTTTTTTCAGTATATTGGAAATGTGTAAATGAAAGTTCAACTTGCTAACAATGATAATGCCCAGGATTATAGCTGATGTTTAGAATGGTATCGCGGATCCTGGAATGTTTAATTCCCGATAAGGATGTACTACTGCCTGACAGAGAAAAAATAAGAGCCTTGCTTTTCTTTGGATTTAGTTTGAGCCTGTTTCCACTTATCCAATCTCTAATAATGGCAAGCTTGCATGAGACCTTATTAATAGCATTCACGTCAACAGGATCTTGATTAATCAACAACTGAATGTCATCTGCATTAAAATAATGGACTGAATCCCAAATCTTGAGCTAGGATTACTAGAGGCAACATGTAAATATTAAAGAGAATGGGTGAGAGATTTGAACCTTGTAGGACCCCAGAAGAAGAATATGATACAGAGATAATCATTCTATACAGCTGAAAATGATTGGTTGTTCATATTTGAACAAAACCAGTTGAGAGCTATTCCCTGTATGCCAAGGTCAAAGAGCCTTTTAATTAAATATAGTTACTAGTAGCAGGTTAACAGTTTCATGTTTGAGCTCTTTCAGGACTCTGGGTGAATACCATCTGATCTTGGTGATTTTTTGCTCTTGAGTTTGTTCATTTGATCTATTACGTCTTCTAAACTTATAGATGATCTGGGGAGTGGAAACCTTATAGTGGGAATTCAATGAGGGGTCTTCTGCATGGCAATGCACATTTATTGCTTGCAGATGGATGCCCTCAATAAAATATTTTACTGAATAATAATCAAAGTGAGAAAAAAAATAGGTACTCCAGTATTACACCGTATTACTAAAAGAGTGCTGAGAAAAAGATTGTGAATCCCAAGTAGAATAATGACAAGTTCTTACTATGATAGTCTTGTTTAATTGAAACCAGTCTTATGTAACAAAAAGAATAGAAAAAAATAACTTTTTTGTTTCTTGAGAATCAATAAGAGGTTAGTTTAGAAGACTTACATGATATATGCACATGTAAACAGAAGATTTACATGTGTAAATGGCCCAACACAACCAAGTAGCAATTTTAGAAAAGTTGTTATTTGCACGTGTATGTCCCCAGCATGCACGGTTTTTAGAGCAGCGTGTTCTGGGGAGGGGATGTGGGTAACCCTGAGAAGTATGCATTGTATTTCCTAGTTTGCATGTATTTCCTATGTCTGCTTCTTAAAATCTAGTTGCTAGCATGGACACCTGCTCTAAGGCATGTATACATATCGGCTAAGTGCTCGTTTGGACTTGGGGTGTGAAGGATTGGTGGGGGCAATTGTGTTAACCTCTCTGGCATTAAAAACCACCTCGTAAATGCATAACATAGAGTGTTGTAGCTTTGCACCTCAATTGTCTCCCATTGGATGTCCAGTCATGTCAAATCTGGCACTTATATAAGGTAAAATCATGTGTACAGAGCGGGCACAATAAGACTAATTCAGAATCAGTGTATGAACCAGTAAGCATTGTTTTTGCTTGTTATGTTTTTATTGTTTTAAACTTTATTGTAATTTATGAGGGTAATTTTATAACTGGATACCTAGATTTTGGCACCCAGAATGCACCTACCTTGAGCCTAATTTATAAAGAAAAGCAGACACCTACTTTTTGTTTTAAGATAGCGGCATTAGTGTCTGAAAACATGTTAAATCTAAGTGTGGGCCCTTACACCAGCCCATAAGTTATGTGTGTAAATCTGCACTTTGCTCGTGCTTTACCCGATACCTGCCCATATGCGTGCCCACAGTGAAAGTATGTGTGATCAGTCTTATGCACGTACTTACAGAATAGTGACCGGCTAAATTACACACAGAAGAGTCCATTAATGTGCATAAGTCCTTGAAAATACTGTAGGTGATTTACACACATAGATGGTGTGTACCTTTATGTGGAACCTTATAGAATTGACCCCTATTTGTGTTTTTAAATATTAATCTGCTTTGATGCAATTTGTTGTTAAAGATGGACTATCGAGTGTCATAAATTTCATTATATTTTGTGCCTTCGCATATCTAAATAAATTATATATTTTAGAAAACCGTTTAGGTGAAATCTGGGGTGTCCATGTCAAAATGTCTGAAATTCTGTGGGAGGGGCAGCAGTGAAGGTGGACACGTGTAAATGCCAGCTAAACTTGCCATATTTCCACCCAAAAGATACATGTTTGCAGGATAAGCAGCTAGATGTGCAGAAAACCAGCTGATTTCAGAAATCTACATGTGCAAGATATAGGGGCATGTTTACGGGTAGCATGGGGCAAACACACAGTTTGCGATTATACCGCGGGTGGGTTTAGTAACCATTTTTGTGGGAGATAGGGTGCAAATGCAGGTGGACAGGTTACCAGATCCCACAGGAACAGGGCCTATGGCACCAGCATAGCCCCCCCCCCCCCTGGTGCACATATGCACAGCTACATGGCGCCCCATGCAGGAGAGATGGTGGTCTGATAGCACATATTGGTGCCAGTTGTTACACACTCTGGCACTCCCCTTATATATCTGGCACAGTAACCTTGCTAGTGAGGAGTGATTCCCGCATGTGTAACAAGTATCGTACTTCTAAGAGCCAGTTCAACGCAACATAGTTGCCCACATTTAACAATGTATCATAGTTTCTTCCATCTGTTATTGAGTTCAGTGTAAAATATTCACTCCTCTGTTCTGCGTTTACTTGCTCAATGCAATATATTAGCCGTTCTGTTTCATGTAAAATGTTGAGTTAATTGTAAACCGCTTTGATAATTCTGAAAAGCAGTATTTAAAAAAATCATTAAATAAATAGAAATAAATAAATGTTCAGGCTCAATGTAGTGGCCTTGTGGGGGATATACGGCTGGGGCACTCTGCTACCCACCCCTTCCATCACATGAGGTCTACCATAACCAGATGCAATCCCTTGGCCCACCACAAAGGACACTCATCCCTGTGGCTACACCAGTGCGGGGGGGGGGGGGGGGAGTGGCAGTCCACATGGGCATCCATTCTCTCACCATAAGGAAAGCTCTGGGAACACAATGCAGGACACCCAGTTGTTGCAACATCTCATTTGCATGACCCTCCCCCAACTGTGCTCTGCCATCACTGACCCTGGCTATGTGGCCAGTTCTGGCTGTTTCACTGAGCACAGGCCCTAGCTCCCAACTCCTTTACAGCTCACCACACCAGCAGCCCTCCCGCATATATCCACTGCATATGCAGATGTGATCATCATATTTTAAGGATAGATGCTGCTGAGTGTGTAAATGTGTGCTTGCTCTCCTGAGTCCCAGAAGGTATACTCGTATGCTGCAGGCTCTGGTTTTGAGGCTGGCAGGTTGTGGTTGTCCGCTGCCATGGTGGCCTCACCATGCTGGCTACCCAATATCCATTGTCCTAGGCGAGTGCTTGGTTCACATGCAAATATTGCCATCCTATGTTGTCAAGAATGGCACACTGTATTTGTGGGATCATTCTGGCTTTTAAACTGTGTGGAATTTGTGGCCAGACAGCGTGTTCATGATGCACTAGCAAGGCGGGAGCAATTACCTCCTGCTTGGAGGCTGGCAGTTGTTGCACCCATGCCAGCGGTGTCTTTGTGCCTCTAGTGTGGAACTATCATGGCCGCATCAGCTGTGCGCAGCTGCTACCACCTACTCTCCTCCCCCAGCTCCGTCGTAACCCCGCCTATTTGCACTCTGCTCAGGTAGCATGGCGGTCTTCTGGCCGCACACTGCCTGCTATGGTGGGCTGCAAATGCACATTAGCCCCATGCTAAATCCCATGCTTCCAGCTACCATGCTTCAATAAACATGCCCCATAGACGTTTGCAGTATCAGCCACACAGAGTGCCAGTACCAGTATTTTGGGACATGCACGAGGATATGTTACCACATACATGTCCCAGCCTGCCATTTTAAAACAGAGATGACTTGAGGAAAAATATTGAGGGAGCGAGGGGCCATTTTTCTCTTTTTTGTAATATTGATAGCTGACAGAAATGAGTACTTTGCATATGTCTCTTCATGCTCTTCATGTCTGCTGCTGATTTTAAATGTGTGGCCTTGTTCTGAAATTGAGCGCACAAGTGTGTCTTTTCTGGAACATCCCAGAAATGTCTCCATTGTACCCCTGTGCGACATGGATGTGATTGTACTGGATGCGTGTAGATTCAGGGCATTCTAAAAAGTTGATTGGGATGTTTAAATGGGACAGCTGAATAGGGCTTCTAATATCACTCCCTAAGCCTGTTTTTATAAAAAGCTCAAGGCAGAGTACAACAGAATGCATTCATGAAATCATATTTAACAAAAACAAGCAAAAGTGAATAATTAACAAAACTGGGTAAATAAAGTTAAAATAGAAGTGTTGGCTTCAACACTCTAACAATGTCATATTTAATAGCTTCGTTCCAACCTACTAATTTGTACCCAACATTGGAAATATGTAAGTTTTCAAATTTTACCGGAACTTATTTAAATAATTTTCCAGGCCTAAAAAAGGGGATAATCTATTCTGCATCTTTGGAACCGCAGAAGAAAAAGCCCAAACCCATTCTTGTGACAATCTTAAGGTCTAAATAGAAGGAAGCACCAGAAAGCTAACATTCTGAGAATATAAAGTATGTGTTTGACACATACTGCACCTCTGTATCATACGTTGGTCCTGTCTGATGCAATGCCTGTAGCTGTCAAGGTGACCACTGCCCTGGCCTTCCTCGCCACTGGAAGCTTCCTGCATGTGGTTTAGGCAACCACGGATATCACGCAGTCGGCAACATCATATTGCAATAGGATATTTATTTATTTAACCAGATTTTATTGTGGCAGGGTCAAATAACTTGGAGTGACAGGAAGGAGATATAACAGCTGTGATACATTTGACAGGCGAGGGATTATCTGTCACTTTCTGAACCAAAGGAATCGATGAATAGGTGTGTTTTTAGTGTTATGTGTAGCTCAGATATAGTAACATAAGATCATAAGTGTTCAGGGAGTGAGTTCCAGATGGTGGGTGCAAACAAGATGAAGGCTCTGTAGCATGTTTTTTGAGTGCCTTTAGTCTTGATAGCTAGGATAGAAAGAAGGTTCTGATTGTTGCATTTTCGTGATCTTGAGTCTGGAGCTTTGTTTATTAGGTTTCATAGTTCAGTTGGGGATTGGTTTTTGTAAGAGTTTGAAGATGGTGATGACTACCGTAAGAACAAAAGAAATGCCATACTGGATCAGACCAAGGTCCATCAAGCAAAGTATCCTTTTTCCAACAGTGGCCAATCTAGGACACAAGTACCTAGCAGTTTCCCAAAAGACTGCTTGTATTGGGGCAAGCAGTGGATTTCTGAATTCCCCTTTAATAATGGTTTATGGACCTTTCCTCCAAGAACTTGTCCAAACCTTTTTTTAAACCCAGCTACACTTAAAGCTTTTACTACATCCTCCAGTAACGAATTCCAGAGTTTGATTACACGTTGAGTGAAAAAATATTTTCTCTTATTAGTTTTAAATAAGTTACCCTGTAGTTTCATTGCATGTCCCCTAGGCTTTCTATATTTTGATGGCATAAACAATTGATCTATGTTTACCCATTCCACTCAATTCATTAATTTATAGATCTCTATCATATCTCCCCTCAGCCGTCTCTTTTCCAGGTTGAAGAGCCCTAACCTTTTTAGCCTCTCCTCATAGAGGTATCCTTCCATCCCCATTACCATTTTGGTGGCTCTTCTCTGTACCTTTTCTAATAATGCTATATCCTTTTTAAGACATGGTGACTAGAATTGCACACAATATTCAAGATGCATCCATAGTTTGGGTTGCTCTTTCCTAGGTGCATAATTTTGCACTTGTATCCAGATATCAGTGTCCCATTGGTTATCCTCTTTCTACCATGTCTCTGAGATACCAATCATATCTAAACTCTCATTTAGTGCTATATATTCTAACTCTCCCATCTTATTTTTTAAACTTCTAGCATTTGCATACAAGCATTTTAGAGGCTATATTTTCTTCATATTAATCTGGTTATCAGTAAGCAGGGGTAATTTGGAATCTTTAAGCTGTGTCTGCTCTGTACTCAAGTGCATTTGGGTTACTTTTGTCTTTAATGGAACCTCTCTGTCGATATGCCCTAACTTCAATCTTTTGCTAGTATCCTTCAAGGATAAATTGCTCCGAACCATACACTCTTGGGCGACTGTTGGTTTTCCCCTATTATCTAGTTTAAAAGCTACTCTATCTCCTTTTTAAAGGTTAATGCCAGCAGCCTGGTTACATCCCGGTTAAGGTGGAACCCATCCCTTGAGAAAAACCCCTCCTTTCCCCAGAATGTTGCCGAGTTCCTATCAAATCCAAACCCTCTTTCTTTCACTATTTTCTCATCTATGCATTGAGACTGGAGCTCTGAATGCCTTTTGGGTCCTGTGCGTGGAAAGGAAAGCATTTCAGAGAATGCTACCCTGGAAGTTCTGGATTTCAACTTTCTACCTAAAAGCCTAAATTTGGCCTCTAGAACCTCCTTACCACATTTTCCTGTGTCATTGATACCAACATGTACTAAGACAGCTGACTCCTCCCCAGCACTATCTAAGACCTTGTCTAGGTGGGCACGTGAGGTCTGCTACCTTCACTCCAGACAGGCATGTTACCAGGTGATCCTCATGTCCACCAGCCACCCAGCTATCTACATGCCTAATGATTGAATCACCAACTACAACAGCTGTCCTAAACCTTCCCTCGTGAGCACATGGCCCTGGAGAAACTTCGTCAGTGTGAGACAGTTTTACATCACCTGGAAGACAGGTCCTAGCTACAGGATCACTTCCTGCATACCAGGGTGATGCTGTCCTGTCATTTGACCTCTCTCCTCAATGGCAACAGGGATGCTGCCAGACTAGAAGTAGAACTTCAGTACTACATTCCTGTAGGTCTCATCTATGTACCTCTTTGTCTTCCTTATGTTCTCCAAGTCTGCTACTCTAGCCTCCAGAGATCGGATTCGTTCCCTGAGATCAAAGAGCTCCTTGCACCTAGTGTACACATATGACCCCTCACCAACTGAGAGAAAATCATACATGTCACTCAATGCAAAAGACTGGAAAGGCCCATCTCACTGCTGGACTGCTGTCTGCATCTCAGTTTTAAGGTTGTGTTTAGGTATTTAAGTTGTTTACTTAGTTTGCTGGGGATACTTATACTAATAACACTATACCTAATGCATTTAATGAACTTCATTCACCTCAAGATTAATTAATCTCAGGTCCTTAATATCTGCCTGATGAGGACAAACAGCTGAACCTGAGAGTGATTATGGCCACCTCCTTCCTTTTAAGAGATTTAAGCACTTATAAAGCTATGATTGTCCCAGGGGTGGGTGTGAGTCAGGGAGAGAGGGAGGGAGGGAAAGAAAACTTATTAAAAGTTGGCTGCTTCTAAGATAAAGTCTTAACAATTTCCTGGGTGATTCACACAGCCCTTGGTTTGATAGAAGGGGCCTTTTAAACTGATCCTTTGATTTGTCACTTTCCTTTAACACCTTATTAAGGCAACTTCACTGATCTTTTGCTTCCTAATTGGAAGGGCTTTTTGTAAAGGTCATTAGAAACAAATTTATTTTTCTTTCTACTCAGAGACTATTTTACTTGTATGCTAAGCTATATTCTGATTTGATTTAAGTAAAAAAGCTCCCTAGAAAAAAATTATTTCAGTAAATATTTACTCTATTTTACTTTCTAGGTTAAGCTATACTCTGATTTGATTTAAATAAAAAGCTCTCTAGAAACAAATATATCTGAAAGTCTTTTTACTCTTATTTTATGTTCTATGCTAAGCTATATTCTGCTTTGACTTAAATACAAAGCTCACTGTTGGTACTAAGACCTGACTGACTCAGCAAAAACACTGAATTCTAAATACACAGATTTTTCAGCTTTAACCCCAAGAAGTCCCTTTTACCCAAAATTTAGAATTTATTCCAGAAGATTATACTCACAAGGTAGATCTACTTCCAGTTGTAACAGTCCCTTTTGGCAGTCCTTCAAGATCTTATATATTATTTTTGGGATATGGGAAGCCAATGGAGGGACTTTAAGATGGGTGTGATTTGGTCATATCTAGATAAGCCGGTGATGATCCTGGCGGCAGCATTATGGACATCTGTAGGGGGTAAAGCATTTGTTTGGGGAGGCCTTGATACAGGCTATTGCAATAGTCTAGGTATGGTGTAATTATGCCTTGTTATATAGTTCTGAAGTCATTTGGGTCCAGTAGTGGGCACAAGTTCTGTAGGGTTCTTAGCTTGTAGTATGCAATGTTAGTGCTTTTTTTAATATGGAAGAACATGTTCAGGTTCTGGTCTAGTATGTTTGTGTAGTCAGGTTTTTTGTAGAAAAGGGGGAAAGTAGATCATTATATCGTCTGCATATATATGGAAAAGGACGTTGTGTTTTCTTTTTTTTCTTTTTTTTATAACTTTTATTTAGCTCTTTTTTGAATAACAATAATGAATATTAAACAAAGCAAAAGAAAGAAAACAATTACAAATCCAAAAATATTATACCCCACATCAATACCCACATCAAGAAAGATTTTGTGGTCAAAAGCTTCTAGTATTTCCGGATGTAGGCAGAGTCACCCAGGTTAGGCGTAAGCAGTTCCTGGCATTAAAATCTTGTGTGTTAGCGGTGGGGGCTACCTTTTTTTTTAAATTTCCTTGTCGTTGTATAATTACTTTTGAGGGTCAAACTTTAGTGTATACTGATGTTTCTCAATTGCAAGCATTTGTGTCTGAGAAAGAGGTTAGTTGAGTTTTTGTTGTGGTGAGATTAAGCTGTTTCCATTGTGGAGTTTTTTTATAGAACTCTTTTTTTTCCCCTTTATTTTGTTTAAATTTCAATGCACTCTTTCTGGACATTGTGTTTTCTTATTACTGCGCATAGGGGTTGAATCTAGATATTAAAGAGCAATGCAAGCAAAGTAGACCCATGTGGTACCCCTTGTTGTTTGAATAGAAGTGAATTCTGGGTGCCTACTTTGACCTATTGCTGACAGTCAGCTAGGAAAGATTTGAACCATTCCAGGATTGTGTTCTGAAGGCCAAGTTCCTGTAGTTTGGATAGGAGGATTTGGTGGTTAATGGAGTTAAGAACTGCAGTGATGTCGATGAATATCATTATAAAGCCTTGCACAACTTTTTCAATCCCTCTGATTAGGGTGTCAAAGAGGGTTGATAGAATTGTCTCAATGCTGTGAAAAGGGCAGAAACCATGTTGTTGGGGGTCAAGCGGAGCATGAGTATCAATGTGTTCTAGAAGTTACAGTTGTGCTACTTTTTCTCTGAAAGAGCTGGGTATTGTTAAGACAAGGGAGGGCTTTTTAGGATAGGTCTAATTGAGGCTTTCTTTAGTGTAGGGCATGTATCCTTGGGACAGTGAGGAGTGGATGATTCTTAGGAGCATTGGGGAGAAATCTGTTCTTGTTATCTTTATCCAAGAGACTGGGCAGGGGTTCAACAGGGATGTGGTGGTGTTCGTGTTTGAAATGACTTTGAGTACTTCATTGGCTATCATTTTGAATGTGTCCCAAGTGTGTATGGGCTTAACCAATGTCACGAGGTGTTGCAGGGCTTTCATATCTGGGTGGCAGGTGGTGTACTTGCTGCGAAGATAATTTGCCATTGCTTGTGGGTTGATGTTTGGGACTGGGTGTAGTTCTTGGTTGGGGATCTTTTTTAAGTGCATTTGCAATAGCAAATAGCTCCTTCAGGTGACTGAATGACTTCAGGATGATGTTAGAGTGATACTCTTGTTTACATTTATGTACTAGAGTTGTATATTCTGTTTGTTTAGTCAGGTAGAGCTCTTTTAGTTTGGGATCCTTCATCTTCCTCCATCTCTTTTCAAGCTGCCTGAGTTTCCATTTTAGGTCTTTTGTATCCTTAGATTGCCAGGGGGCGTGTTAGCAATTGGTTGTTGAGCATTGGTTTTTGTTTTGAGGGATCATAGTGGCAGTGGCAGCAGTGGAGATTGTCATGTTCCAGTTGTGGATTAGCATGTCCAGATCTGTGCTATCCATATTTAGGTGTGGGCATACCTGCTTTAGAAATGATTGTTGTTCAAAAGGTTTGACTCTCCATTTATTGTGTGGTTGTTCTGTTGTGTGATAGGAAATGTCTTGGGGTAGAGTGAAAGTAATCATGGCATGAGTGGGCCATGGGACAAGAGATATATTATGAGTCAGGAGGGTGTAGTCATTGATAAGGTAGTAAGGTGCAAAAAGTAAATCTAAGATCCCTCCTCTTTCATGGGTGGTGTTTTTTATGAGTTGCCTGAGTTGTAGTGCTTCCATTGCAATTAAGAAGGTGTGTGCTTCTTTGGGAGGGGTGGAAGTGAGATTCTGTTCACCTAATAAGAAGAACAGTTTGTAAGAGGCCACACATGTTCATGCTTCTTCCAGTAGGGCTCATAGTTTGTTGACTTTGGCACATGATGGTCTGTAAGTTAGGCTTAATATTAGATTCCTGTTGGTTGTTGTGAGGATGTTGAGGGTGTCTGTTGAGCTCACTGTTATGGTGGAGAAGTTTAAGTGTTTCTTGGCTAGTATGAGGTCCCCTCCTCCTTTTTTCTGAATCTGGGGCAATTGAATGGTTTTTAGTTGGGTTGTGTAATTTGATTCAGGAGCACGTTGTCAGTTGTGAACCATGATTCAAAGATAAGCATTAAATCTAGTTTACAACTGCTCTCCTCAGACAGCTCCATGAATATGTGTGCTTCTTAGCTACCCCAGAGGCCAGATAAGAGACCATGCAGGCCTTTCACCAGATCACATCCTTTCAATTGGTCCTAGGTGTAATTGACTGCACTCATGTGGGCCTGAGGCTGTCTGGCCATGATAAGAGGGTGTACCGCAACAGGCACCTACAGCACTCAATGAACATATTGGTTGTCATCGATACCCACATGCGCATCACAGACCTGTGTCCTGGATCCTGTCATGATGCCTTTGTCTTATCACAGTTTACCCTGGGCCAGGTGGCTTCTACCAGACACCTCAATGAGGCTTGGTTACTAGTTGAGTGATGCATAACTGAAGCTGTGGTTGCAAGCAGGTATGTGGGTGTGGGGCTAAGAGGGCTTATAGTAGTCTGCGTGTGACAAGCACAATTGGGGGAAGGGAGGGATCCCAGGCACTTGTATGGGGAGGTGATGGATGTGCTAGGACAGAGGACAGCCACAGATTGGGTGGAAGGTAGTGATGCCATAAGTACTGTAGGTAGGTACCCCATCTGACCCCTGCCACTGAAGATGTGTTAGCAAGTACTGAGAAGGGGTCTGTAAGAAGCAGGGGTGGCTCAGTTACTCAGCACAGAGGATGAGTCTCCAATATGTTGGAGAAATTATCAGTAGCAGATAAATACGCATGTATAAATACTCGGTATCTCTAGGGAAAACTGCTACTCCCTATTTTTCCAGGATTCCATAGGACTACCTGGCAAATAAACCACATGATAAAACAAGAACTAACCCTGTATTTGTAAATAAATTAATTACTGATAGCAAAAATAGTATAAAAACTAGCATAAATTAGTATTCTGAGGTAGTATGTTATGCAGCCCTATGTTACAATTACCAAGAGACTTAATTGCTGTTTTAGGCACCAGTATCACTGATTCACTCTGCACTCAGATGTACAGTACATTATGAGCCTGATTCCATCCTCGACGTCCAGGCTCTTTGTGCACCCAGTCGGAATCGGACACACAGAGGGAGTCGTGATTCTGATCCCGCGGGGCACATCTAGGCCTCACTATTCATGCCACAGAATGAGCCTATATCTGTCTTTCTAAGCTAGCCCCAACCGCGGGGGGGGGGGGGGGGAAATTAAAGACCAGTACCTTAGCTCTTGCCAGAATGCTTGTGGCTGGGTCTGAGAAATTGTCTCAGGAACAGTACGAAGTCAAAGTATGGCAGAGTTCCAACATCAGCTACAGGTCTGTGGGAGAGATCACTGCATCCTGAATTTTTGCCCTTGGACACTATCTGATTTTCCAGTCAGAGAGACAGGCCAGCAGAATGTCAGAGGAAAACCAGCAAAACAGTCTCAAGGTTATTCCATGGCACGAATAGCGGAGATGGATGTTCCCCCTCCCAGCCCTGTCGAACTTCCCTGCTCATTGTACGGGGAAGTTAGACGGGGCGGGGAAGAGGCAGTTTGGGGTCGGTGTTAGGGTGGGTTCTCAGTTGAGGGTCTTGTTGGGATTCCATGTGTGGGAGAGGCAGGTAGATAAGGGTTAGGGCGAGGGAGGTGTCTGTGGCCAACATAAGGATGTGGGGATGTTTGGGCTGACATGTGGATTTTCCCCTCCCCAAGGAGTGGAGGGGCACTGGAGGTAGGGCATGGCACAGAATGGAAATGAAAAGCCCATGCTAGCACAATGGCACTGCATTAGGAGTGCATGCAGTGCTAATGCTGGAATACCAGGTCTCAGGAGGTGGAGTGAAGGATCAGGGTGGCCAGAGTGCAGGTTTAAGGGAGGCTGTCCAAGCCAAAGCTGCAGGGAGACAATGTAGCATGATGGCAGAGACTGTACCAGCAGGGCAGAGGTCATGCAATGCAGACATGAAGGGCAAAGAGGGTGACTGTGTGGGAAGGTGATATGGGCAACTGCCTATGGGAGGATGCATATGGCAGTCTATGAGCGACACAATACTGCAACTGGATAGTGGTGTTAGGGAACTGTGTGAGCAAACAGGATGTGCCCCATGTGAACATCCAGGGAATAGGTAATAGTGAGTGTACACACCTGTGCAAATGTGTGGTGGGGAAGTTCGAAATGTATTTATTTAGTTTGTGTTTGAGTACAAAGCACATGTTTGAGGTGCTAACTAAATCCCTATTTGCCTCACAGGGGTCATTGTCCCTCAACGATGGAAATTTGTGACTGGACAGAAGAGGAAGACATTTGCATGTATGGCACAGGGAGGAGAATGGGGATATCTGGCTGACCAGAACCTTGCTGTATGGACAATGTGGCAATGTAGAAACACACTTGGCAAAATAAAGTGGTGCCTACCTTTCCCTCGGGCCAGTTGTTTCATGTGTAGTCAAGCATGCTGGGGGTGCTGCGTGACCAAGAGTCATGGGAGAATAGCAAGGCAACTGGGCCAGTTCAAGAGTGAGCAGCAACAGCAGTTAAATGAGCATCTTGGGAATTGGACACTGTGAAAGCCTGTATATTGGGAGCAGGGTGTTTGCAAGGAAGAAGGAGCCCACAAGGAAGGATGTGCACCACACACACCTACTGCTGGCCTGGGGGATTGGACTGTAGGGATGGCTGGGGAGGAAAAGATGTAAGTAGCAAACTAGGTCTACTCATCTTCTGGTGCAGCCGGAACAGAGGTATCTAGATAAATCACCCCAGTGATACAGCAGTCATTGATATATGTGACCACCCTCTCTGTCAGGTCACTCGGGACCTTCCGCTGTTCTGGTGACATGTTCAGGTTTGCAGCCTGCTTCTCCTTAGCATGTTGGCGGAGCACACACCACTTCTTCTTTATGCTTCCCAACTCCCTATTATGGTAGCGCACAGCATTCACCTGCCTGGCGAGTATGCTCCCTCAGGATGAGACCAGTGGCGAGCTCCACCTCTGCAGATGAGAAGTTCTGCTTCCTTGTCCTCTTCATGGCCGAAATCAGGTGTCTCTGGCCTAACTGTGTTTATTTAAACATACGCGGCTATGATCAAATGGAAATTCATCTATAAAATCTAACCCCCCCCCCCCCCAGATTAACAACTAAAGATCTGCAGGCTCATGTGTCAACCATCTGGAAAAAATGCATGAGGATGGTGTTCATGAGAGGCTAGCTAAGAAGAAACCACTGTTTTCTAAAAGGAACAGTGTTGCTCGACTCATGTTTGCCAAAGAACATCTGGATGAATCACAAGACTTCTGGAATAATGTTCCCTGGATAGGTAAGTCAGAATTGAAATTTAGTCACGGTAACAAAGGTTTTGTTTGGTAAAAGCCAAACATTGCCTTGCAAAGTATGAATGGAAAAATTGGTGGGGGAGGTATCATGGTGTGGAGAACCGTGAATTCTGGTTTTATCATAAAATTCTAGAGGAGAATGTCAGACCATCCATCTGTGAACTAAGCTGAAACCATATAGCAAGACACTGACCCTAGATATTCAAGTAAATTGTCTACAAAATGACTGCAGAAGAAGAGATCTGATTTTCCAGATTAACCAAGTCAAAGTTCCACTTTAATCCCTATTAGAATTTTGTGGCAAGATGAAATCATCTGCACTTGCAAGGAAGCCCTCAAATGTCTCAGAGATTAAACAGTTCACTATGGAAGAATAAGGGCCAAAATTCCTCAAAAGTGATGCGAGAGACTGATCAACAGCTAAAGGAAGTGTTTATTTGAAGTTATTGCTACTGAATAAAGGCTTCATGTACTTTTTCACACATTTATTATTGGATCTTTTCACTGAATCCCTTTTTGATTGAGTGAATTATCTTCCTTCTTATTAAGGTCTAGACAATGATCTAATTATATTTTGAGTATAAATTATGCTACAATACAGATCATTCTAGGGGTTTCAGAAACTTTTTCTCAGCACTGCAAATTCTCCTGTTAATGATGTTTGTTTTGTATTATGAATAATATAAAAGCATTTGGTAATGACATATGAAGCACTAAATGAGTCCATTAGGAGCTGTTGGCACCTGCCTCTGTTATTTTTGCCACGACAGACTTACATGACTACCCCTCTGAAAATTTTAATCTTCAGGAGCTGATGTCACAGGTTAAAAGGATGTTCGGTAACTAACTCGGTACCTCCTGGAAACCCTGCAATGGCAATTTCAGTTCTACTGTCCTCTGTAAAAGCAGTAGAAAGTTTACCTAGCAGGTTTACATGTGTAAATGACCCAACATGTTGAAATAGCAATTTTAGGAAAGCTACTACTTACACATAAATGCCCGCAGCACAATTTTTAAAGAGGCATGTTGTGAACGTGCTTTGGGTGGACCTGAGAAGTATGGATGCATTTCCTATTTTTCAAAGGAAATACATATAACTACTTCATAAAATCGACATCGGCATTTACACCTGGTCAGAGAGGACGTGCAAATGTCAGCTGAGTATTTATTTGGACCTGGGGTTTGAAGGAGTGATGGGGGCAATTATGCTAACTTCTCTGACATTAAAAAAAAAACCCTGCCTTTCTTCCTTCAAGATATGGAGACATGTAAAAATAGGCCTAAGTGCTCTCAAAATCTCATAACAGAATCTCTGAATAATATTTATATTGGTGCAATAAAGAATCCAGATTTATCCAAGATCAATATGGCTACTAGTATTCTCCATATTCTAATATTAATAACACATTTTACAATATGGAGTAGCTCAACAGTTAAAAAAAGATATATATATTTTTTGCCAGAAAGCAAAAATATGACCACGATGTTGTAGTGAAGTGAAATAAAAAAAGAAAATCTGAACATATCGTTAAAAAAGTGAACTTTATCAGCAGAAGACTACAGAAAAAAGCACTTCTTTTTAAAGATTGTTCTTATAGTCTGTTTCAGAATTGTACAGAACTGTAAAAATGAAATACAATTCTGTAAATAGGCTGCAGAAGACAGAGGGTGCTTGTTTTTCACAGTCCGCAAGGGTTAACCCGGAGAGTGCGCTAAATTTAGAGCCATTTTTGCATGTGGTTGCATGTCTAGTTGGACTTAGTCTGCCAAAACTCATTTCACTTCTGACCCTTTACAGCTAGCAGAGAAAGAGGTTCATTGTTTTCATTGTATTTGCGAGATGAAAACGTTCTCAGAAACTGAACAAGCAACCACTGAAAGTATTATTTGAGGCAGAAGAGAAGACTCTTCAATTTTACACAAATAACGATAAGGCTTTCTGCTTATTTCATGGCAAACCATAAAAAACGTTTTCCAATTTCTGGGTCAATAGTAAACCACTTATATTTTTAAAACTAAACTCTATCAAATGTGTACACATCAAAATTTCAGGAGAGCAGGTTTCAGTGATAAGACTAACGTGTGTTACTGTAGTGGCACTATTAAAATGTGTATTTAACAAAAGCATCCGTTTTTTTATTTCAGCTGCTCAAAATGTTAATATACTTTTTTACAATTTTGTTTTCTGTTTTGGTTTAATGCGTATAACAACTTTCCTTTGTGTCCTAATATATTTTATTTTGTATCATTTAAATGTTTTAGAATAAAGAGTGCATATTTTGGTGGGAGGTGGGCAGCTTTCAAGACATTTTGCTAATTCTCTGTAGCTGCTCTTTGGTCTTTACCCATATCCAGTTTTCGAAGGGAAAAGCACACCCAAATCTCCACCTACTGCACAGGCATGCACTTTCTGTAGGTATACTTTCATGCATATTTTTGGATACATATATTCTCCATCCTCCCCAGGAATGTGTCCCCATTACTAGGGACACAATTATGCATTAAGGAGGTAACTTTATATTTATTTACTTAGAGATTTTTCTATACCGCCCCTTCCAGAGATCAAGGGCACTATAGAAGGATATAAGGAGCCGCATAAAGTTACATGTCATCCACATGTATAAACCCTGTATTTTCAATGACCTATGCTTGCAGGTGAGCCTTTATGTGGGCACTGTTCTGTAAGTATACGCTTCAGATTGATGTCGTGTATTTTGGTGTGGGCACATATAGTGGTGGAACTTGGGCGGAGCGCAAATTTACATGTTATAAAATACTTTAACTTACATGTATTCTCTAAAAATCTAGATGTGGGCATTTACACCAAGTCTAGGGTTGATGTAAGTGAGTGTGCCTATATTTGGAACTCGTATCTCACCACTAATGCCCCTATGTTTTATAAATAGGTATGAAATACACACGTCGCAACGTGCGTTAACCTGGGTCTGCCTTTACAAAACTACCCTCTTAGAGAGTAACTTTTATAAGTCATGCATCTATTTCATCCTTATTTAATAAACTCAAGTCTGCATGTACTTTATTTTATAAAATATGGATCTAGGTGGCTGAAAACGCACATTAATTTAAGGCAAAGCACTTATACCAGTCCTATGGCTGAGGTAAATACCTGTGCCTAGATTATTCAAGAACCTGTTCTATGTAAACCAGTTATTGTTCTTGTTATATGTAAACCGCACTGATCTGAAAAAGTGCGGTATATAAAAACAAATAAATATAATAAAATAAAAAAATAAACACTCATATACAGTAAATTATAGTATTTTCTAATTTATGCACATTACTGTGCACTCTGTCCATGCTTTACCGCATCTCCGTTCCCCGTGCATGCTCACTGTGTACAACTGACCTGACGTGCCTACTTACAGAATTGTCACTATGTCATTTATGCACCGCTTACATGCATATATGACTAAAATACCAAGATTAACATGCATTGTTCACATGTAAATCTAGGTAGCTTTGTATAAAATGCCCCCTTATTAGCTATGGTAGTTATATCAGAAGCCCTATAGGCAGTTTAAACATTTATAATCAGCTATATGCATATTGAAACAGATACAAGAAGGTTTCCTTTTGAATGTAGAGGTTCAAGGCATTTCGACTAACGCTCTACTCGACTCAGGTGCAGACCACAGTATGATTTCTAGGAGACTCTGGCAGGCAATAGAAGCCCGGAGTGAGTCAGAGGGAAGGGTTAGAATCCGATGTATCCACGGAGCATCCTCCTTCTATCCTATGTACAAGCTATTAATAAAGGGGTTAGGAATACAGAGGGAATACAGAGGGAAGTCCTGGTAGCTGTAGTCCCAAAATTGCCCCATGACCTAGTGCTGGGTAGGGATTGGTCCCAGTTCAGAAGAGGGTTGGAAAAGGGCCTACATGAAAAAGTGGGTCTGGTGTCTACTCAATCCCAGTCAGCGACCCCAGAGATAAAGGATGAACCCCCAGAGGAGTCACTAGGTGAACTACCAACACACGATGACCTAATAGCTTCCCCTTCTGATAGGACTAAAAAGGGAAAGGCTGAGAAACACTGGGAAAGACAGCGTAGGGCTCAGGGGAGAGCCGAGATGGAGGCCGGACAAGGGTTACCTTGGGTTCCAGCTGAATTGGTTAAAAAGTTTCCGTCCTTCCCCAAGAAGCAGCAAGCGGATCCCGCGCTAAAACGGGCATTTGAATATGCCCAGGTTGAGAGGTATATCCTCCCAAGTTTCCCTTTGGATAAGGGAGTATTATATAGGGAGAGTCTTGATCCACAGGCAGGGATGGTCAGGAAACAGCTGGTGGTACCCGCCGCTTTTAAGACAGTGGTTTTGAGGCTGACCCATGATCACCCCGTAGGCGGTCACAAAGGAGTACAGGGGACTTTAGATCAGATTCTTGCCCGTTTCTACTGGCCGGGGGTTTTTAAGGAAACCACCCGCTTCTGTGAGTCGTGCCCTTCGTGTCAGCGAGTTACCTCTGTTAGGCCACCAGGGGTGCCCATGATTCCGACTCCCATAATATCAGAACCCATCGGACGAATTGCAATGGATATAGTGGGACCTTTGCTGAAGACACTCCGAGGATTCCAGTATATTTTGGTTATAGTGGATCAGGCCACCAGGTTTCCGTGGGGCATTCCCTTACGGAACATCTCCGCCAAAACAATAGCCTTAGAGGTAATAAAGCTATTTTGTGAGGTGGGATTTCCCCAGGAGGTGCTCACAGACTGGGGTAGCAATTTCATGTCAAAGTATTTGGCCCAAGTATGGGACGCTTTCGGGATACAACATGTAAAGACAGCTGCCTATCACCCCCAGTCCAATGGACTAGTAGAAAGATCAAACCAGACACTGAAGCAAATGCTAAGGCAAGGCTTGGATGGTAACATGTCCGAGTGGGATGTTATGCTTCCCTTTGTGCTATACGCCTGCCGAGAGCGGACAAAGGCATCTTTAGGGGCATCCCCCTATGAGTTAATGTACGGACGTGCCCCATGAGGAATTTTAGACATATTACGGGAACAATGGGTTGAGCCCGAGATAGAAGTATTGGGAGTACCCCATTTTCTCCAAGATTTGAGGGGCCGGTTGCAAAGAACCTCCCAGGTGACAGAGGAAAACCTACAGGCCAGCCAGGATCGCCAGAAGAAATATTATGATCGAGGTACAAAACCTCGCCAAATAGCCTTAGGAGAGAAGGTTATAGTAATGGTGGCGGATGCCGGGCCAAAATTTGAGGTCCAATGGAAAGGACCCTATAAAGTGGTCAAACAGGTGGGTCTGGTATCTTACGGGGATGCCAGCAGGTTTACCACGGAAACGTCCTTAGGCCCTGGCGTGAAAGAACAGTGATAGCCAGTCTATCCAGAGTGGAATACAAGGCAGGAAGGTTACAGCAAGATATTGAGGCCCTATCGAGGATTACGAGCTCTGCGGGTGAAATGTCGCCAGCCCGTAATATCTTAAGGGGGGGGGGGGATATGTGATAAAGAAGCCTCTAGTGAGCATATGGAAGTAGAAGAAAAGAATGATTTTACCTTTAAGAAAGATGACATCCTTCAGTACACACGTTTCAGTGTTTGCCAAGAGAAAGCAAGCACAGAGAAACTGAAGCTAGGCTGCCACACCCAAGCTCTGCTGACGTAGTAGCAAGCTTGGAACCTAATTACAGACACCTGTCCAGAGAGGCAGAGACACGGCTCAGAGAGCAGGAATATAAACCCTGGCTAGAGAGAGAGTCGGGGAAGGAGAGCAAGGGGAACAAGACGAACAGGAGGAAGGAGAACGAGGGAGAACATGGGAGGAGACACAGCTGGAGTAGTGGAGGTGAAGCAATCAGGGCAGAAGGGGAGAAGAGACGGAGGTGGAGAAGCATGCTCAGAGTGAGAGAGCAGTTGTTGTTGTTAAGTGCTGTCGAGTCGGAGTCGACTTATGGCGACCCTCTGGATAGCTATCCTAAATTGTGTTCGGTCTTCAGTCAAGCGGCTCATTGTTGACAGACTGGTACCCGTAGCTGCTGTTATTGTATCGATCCATCTCATTGCTGGCCTTCCTCTTTTGCGTTGACCTTCTATCTTGCCAAGCATGATGTCTTTCTCTAATGATCTCTCTCTCCGCATGATGTGTCCAAAGTATGAAAGTCGAAGTCTTGTCATCTGAGCTTCTAAAGAAAGCTTAGGTTTGATCTCCACTAGTACAGACTGGTTTGTTCTTTGGGCAGTCAATGGTATACACAGTATTCGCCGCCAGCACCATAATTCAAAGGCATCAATTTTCTTCCTGTCTATCTTTTTCACTGTCCAGCTTTCACATCCATATGATGTTATTGAAAATACCATGGCTTGAACAAGTCGAATCTTTGTATGGAGAGAGACATCTCTGCTCTTCAGAATCTTATCTAGGTCTTTCATAGCCATTCTGCCAAGAGCAATGCGTCGTCTGATTTCTTGACTGCTTGTTGCTTCTTTATTGATAGTTGATCCAAGTAGGTTAAAGTTATTCACGATTTCAATTTCTTCTCCTTCGACGATGAACCTGTTGATTATGCCAGTTGTCATGATCTTTGTCTTCTTTACATTAAGGTGCAGGCCCATTTTGAGACTATGTTCTTTGATTGTGAGAAGCAAATGTTTCAGATCATCTTCACTTTCCGCCAGTAATGTGGTATCATCAGCATAGCGAAGGTTGTTGATGAGTCTTCCACCAATCTTCACACCTCTGTTGTCTTCATACAATCCTGCTTCTCTGATGATTTGTTCTGCATATCAATTAAATAGGTAGGGGGAAAGTATGCAGCCTTGTCTTACACCTTTGCTTATTTTAAACCATTCTCTTTCTCCTTGTTCCGTTCGAACTGTTGCTTCTTGATCAATGTACAGATTGTGCAAGAGAATGATCAGGTGTTCTGGTATACCCATGCTTCTTAATGTGGCCCAGAGTTTCTCATGGTTTACACAGTCAAAAGCTTTGCTATAATTGATAAAGCACAAATAGATATCCTTTTGGTATTCTTTAGTCTTTTCAAGGATCCATCTCACATCCGCAATGATGTCTCTCGTTCCTCTCCCTTTTCTGAAGCCTGCTTGCACTTCAGGTAGTTCTTGTTCCAGGTATGATTGTAGTCTCTTTTGAATAATCTTCAGTAGAATCTTGCTGGCATGTGGGTTCAGAGCGATTGTGTGATAATTTCCACAGTCAGTTGGATCACCTTTCTTTAGTATTGGTATAAACACAGATCTTTTCCAGTCAGTTGGCCATGATGCTGTCTTCCATATTTCTTGGCAGAGCCTTGTAAGTACGGTAACAGCTGCATCAGATTGCTGTAATACTTCTATGGGAATGCAATCAATGCCTGGTGCTTTGTTCTTTGATAAGGCTTTCAATGCTGCTTCAACTTCTTCTTTCATCACCAATGGTTCCAGATCATAAGGTACAGGTTGAAACGGCTGTTGGTCCACTTGATCTTTATCATATAAAAACTCTGTATATTCCTTCCATCTTTTTTTGATCTTCTCAGCATCATTCAACATAGAACCTTGAGCATCTTGTAACATTCCAATTCGAGGCTGGAACTTTTTCTTTAACTCTCGTAGCTTTAGGAAAGCTGATCTTGTTCTTCCTCTAATAGTTTCTGCTTCTATTTCCTTGCATGCATCATTGTAGTACTTTTCCTTGTTCTGTCTTGCTGCACGTTGGAAATCTATGTTGAGTTCTGTGATTGTCTTTCTTTCTCCTCTGGCTTTAGCTTCTCTGCGTTTCTGGGCAATTTTCAGAGTTTCTTCCGTCATCCATTTTGGCCGTTTTTTCTTTTTTACCTTTTGTAGAGACTTCTCGCTTTCTTCCAACACAACCTTCTTGATGTCATTCCATAACTCTTCTGGAACTCTATCATTTGTATCTAAAGCAGCAAATCGATTTTGCAGGCAGTCTTTAAATTCCAGTGGTATATTCTCAAGGTCATATTTTGCTGCATTCATGAGTGGTTTGCTCTTTTTCAGCTTTAGCTTGAGTTTGCATACTAGTAGTTGATGATCTGTACCACAGTCAGCTCCAGGTTTTGTCTTTGTTGATGTTATAGAGCTTTTCCATCATTGACTTCCACAGATGTAGTCAATTTGATTTTTATACAATCCATTGGGTGAAGTCCATGTGTACAGTCGCCGCTTGTGTTGCTGGAAGAAGGTGTTTGAGATGAATAGATCGTTGGTCTTGCAGAATTCTATCAGTCTTTCTCCAGCTTCATTTCTGTTGCCAAGTCCATATTTTCCAACTACTTTGTCTTCTTCTTTTTTGCCAACCTTTGCGTTCCAATCACCCATGACTATCAGGATATCCTGTTTGCATATTCTGTCAATTTCAGCTTGTACTTGTTCATAGAACTCTTCAATTTCATTCTCTTCTGCAGCTGTTGTTGGGGTATATACTTGAATTATAGTTGTGTTGATAAGAATTCCTCGTAGACGAATAGAGATTAAGCGTTCGCTGACTGCATTGTATTTTATTACAGTTCTTGCAAGTTTCTTCTTTATTATAAATGCAACACCATTTCTTCTTTGTCTTTCATTTCCAGCATAGTAGACCATGTGATCTTCTGATGCAAAGTGCCCGATGCCAGTCCATTTCAGTTCGCTGACACCCAACAGATCAAGTTGTACACGTTCCATTTCATTCTTGACCACCTCCAACTTCCCTTGGTTCATGCTTCGTACGTTACATGTTCCAATGTGTAAGACATCTTTACAGCAGAGTAACCTTCAAACCCAATGCCAGATAGAAAGGTTCAGAGAGTTCAGAGGTGGGAACCCAGGACTCAATCCAGGAGTCTACAAAGCCCAGCCTGGAACAGAGAACCGAGGCAGAGCTCCAGGGAGGAACTCAAACAAGGGAACCAGAGAGTGTTTCCCCAAAGCTGGAGAGAGATTGCTGCACAGAGCTAGAGAGGAGTCTCCACAACCTCAGGTACTTTTAATCCCTATCACATAGAGCTGTGCTCAAAGGAAACACAGGAGACCTTAAGGGGGAGTTACCCTAAGACGTATGATAGTAGCTTGAAGCAAAATACTGCAGTTCAGGAGTTGGAGGAAATGCAGGTGGACTTTAATGAGAAAGATTCATCTGAAGTTGCAATGGACTGTACGCCATGTTTAACTGATGACATTGAATCCCTTTGCTAAGTGTATATTGGAGAGCTGAGTGAAGACAAAGGAAAAGAGAATATTTTTCTTTGTTGAAGGAAGCTGCTATGTTTTTTCTTTGTCTGTAATACGCGATAAGCAGTTGCATTTTTAAGTAAAGACTGTGAAGCTCAGACAGCATATTTGTGTAAATAACCTTGAGCAAGCAACTGAAGAATTATCCTGATACAATCTGCATTGAACCTTTTGTTTGGGGAATAAATTTTGTCATCTTTGCCTTTACCACTGGTTTCACGACTATTCCTTAATAGAGGGCAAAAGAACTACCACTCCCAGCAGGCTTCGCTGGAGCTAAATGGTTTATCCCACCTTCTATAAGGAGAACATAATGGCAACCCTAACCCTCTAAGCCTTTGGCGGAGGGCTGGGGCATGACAATATGTATATTGCATTCACTTATAAATGGCCATTTTAGAAAAGCTCTGATTTACACCTGGATGACCGTACGCTGTCCAAAGTTCACTGGACATGGATGGCAACAAAATCTACATGTCTATTCCCCATCTCATATAGGGGATGCAGATGCAAACCCAAAATTATCAACGTCCAGATTCACACCTGCTCCCTGAAACAAATAGGCATTTAAAAAGTGCTTGGTTTTGGCCAACCCTTTACAGAGGAATTAACTGGTATTTCCTTAATCACCCAATATTCACGTCAACCTCGAAATCTAAATGAGGTAAAAATAAAGCCCTCTGTAGGTGCCTGAGAGCAGCTGCATGTCTAGCTTTGCAAAATACATGTTGTAAAATGCCGGCACGTACCCCTGTAAGTTTCTGGGTTAAGTCACCATTTTTTCCCTTACATATCTTTCTGGCTCCTCCTGCTATAAGTGGCTTTCAGTCTCCCTGTGTTTCTGCACTTCCATCTGTCCATGGCGCGATGTTCTCCAGCACATACATTTTGAGGGACAGCGATATGTCAGTTTTACATGAGCCTCACACATGTGCATCCTCTCTTCTATAGCTGACATAAATTTGCAGATGCTTTCACTACACTCCCTGGAAGTGAAACTCTCCTTCACTAAGCGTGCTTTTTGGATGTTAATGCTAGTTTTATGCTTCACATACATAGGCGCAGTACCTGGAAAAGATTATAGTAAGGGTCAGCATCCCTTAATACAAGCACTTGCGAACCTTCCTTGCACCACTACCAGAAATAAAACTACAAACGCTGTCATGATGGCAAAAACTTTGGCCATAAATTTATTTAAATTACTAGTAATTAACAATCCTCAAAGATAACGATATCAAACTCCCCTATCATCTTGCAGATTGGTCTCCCCCCACCCCCGACTACCCTCCCATACATCTTTCCCACTATAGTAAACGTGCAACCCATCATCTTATGTCCAAAACCTCACACAGCTAGTCAGTGCTGATCTAGCCCTACTGAGGTTCCTTATGAACCCTGTGGAAAGGCTGCCACCCCCTATCCACATAGCCTGTGGTAATGCCAGGCCATGCTTCCACAGCATTTGGCAATGTTGTCCATTAGCTGGTAAATCTCTGCTTCATTCAGTTCAAACATGCACCCCTTCATCCCCAGTCGATTCTGGGAGGGAGGCTAAGCCCCACCCCTGCTCCCAGCTGTGACCACAAATCCCCCCCCCCCAGTGCCCCCTAGGGATCCAAACCTGAAGAAGAGAGGGGGTTGGAGGGAGGGCAGGAGTCACACATGACACTGGCCTCTCTGCCAGCCTGCCCTTGCCTAACTGTCCCCCTGCCCGCCAATTCCCTACTCCAGATCTCCTTATTTCCCTCCATCTTTCCAGATTCCCTGGCTAGCCAATCAGGGGCCCCTCAAACCCCCCAACCTCTTTCCCATACTGGCCACTGCCCCTTGAAAGGGGTTTCTGCCATGTTATAGGGCCTGTGATCAAAACCGAGCAGTATCATAAATTTTAAAGGCTAACATCTACTCAGGAATAAAATAATATCAGAGTTGCCGATTTACTTGTGTTCTGAACTTTGAAAAATTCACTGCAAAAATATATTTGTCAAGTTTGGAAAATAAAAATATAGAAACATGTTGGCAGATAAAGACCACATGACCTACCCAGTCTGCCCTTCCATACCAACTACTAGGCTCTAAAGTCCATTTTTTTTCCTTTAGAGATCTTCTGTGTTTATCCCATGCCTTCTTGAATTCAGATGCAATCTTTGTCTCTCCTATCTTCACTGGGAGACTATGCCATGCATCTACCACTCTTTCCATAAAGAAATACTTCCGCAAATTACTCCCAAGTCTATTTCCTTTCACCTTCATCCTATGCTCCCTCATTGCAGAGCTTTCTTTCAATTGAAAGAGGCTCTCCCCCTGTGCATTTATGCCATGGAGGTTTTTAAATGTCTGTCATATCTCCCCTGTCCTGTCTTTCTTCCAAAGTATACATATTCTGTTCCATATGCCTTATGATGAAGCCAACTGACAATTTCAATGGCTACTCTCTGCACCGACCCCATCCTGTTTGTATCCTTTTGAAGGTCTGGTTCCAGAATTGCACACAATATTCTGTATAAGTCTCACCAAAGACTTATACAGAGGCACTATTACCCCCTTTTTCCTGCTGGCCATTCCTCTCACTATGCACCCAAACATCCTTCTGGCTTTCACTGTCGCCTTTTCTACCTACTTAGCCACCTTAAGATCATCAGAAACAGTCATCCCTTGGTTTTGCTCTTCTTTCGTGGACGGAGGTACTTTACCCCCTATAAGAAGGCCATTCTGAAAGGCAGGTTGTGGGACTGCATGTCCTGCCGGGATGTGCAGCACCACAATCAAACTAGACCCTATTCCCCCACCGTCTCTCCCCATACGTCCTGTGCTTCAGGAAAGGGAGAGTCAGTGAGGGCGGGAGGGGGTGGAATGGGGGTGGAGTGGGGGTGGGCCACCCAGCAGCAGCAGCAGCAGCAGCAGCACATACAGGGCCAATTCAGGTCACGATCCTGTACTTGCTGCCGGACCTGCTGGGACGTGCTGCTTATACCATCTCAGAGGTAGTATAAGCAGCACAATTTGCTGGATCAGGGCAGAGGAGCCACCCCTGGGGCCAGGGCCGGGTGCAAGGAAGTCCCTGCTGCCTGATCCAGGCTGCAGGAAGGCAGCTGTGGGTCAGGCAGCAGGAATTTGGGGCGCTGGAGCCACAAATGTCGGGGGCGCCTGTAAGGAGGACATCCCCACAAGTGGAGGGGGCACGCCGAGCTGTCCTCTGGCCAGATTCTGGCTCTCATGGGAATGTTTTCTTCCTGTGGACCAGAATCATGTCCTAATGGCCCCGTCTTCAGCGGCAACGTCCCCCTCCTGGAATGGAGCTCATACTGTACTGCTCCCTTGGCTTTTGGATATTTGTATCATATGTGTAGAAAAACTAGCTCAGGGCTCCTAAGTATCTTAGAAAAATGAATTCAACCCTGTGTACACTTTGTTTTTAACCTGACAGTCAATCAGCATCACATACTACATTATTAGCGTCATTATAGTGTGCATGAAACTCATGACTCCTTTTTAGTTATGAAACGTTAATTTCCTGACATTACCAGCCTCTGGGATTGGGCAGCAAAAGGTATTTCAATATCATCTCATCATTACATCCATTAGAGCTAAGAGCAAGGAAACAAAGACGTGTTCCCATAATTCGATAATCACACTGCCTCCTTTTAATATGTTTCAAACACTTATGCAGCCCAGTTCCTTAGGAGTCAGTGAGTGAAGAAGGAAAAACACAGTCATTTTTCATTCCTTTTAAAATAGCATGCAGTTATAAGTGGCAGGAAATTAGAGAATGCTTTAAAGGCATTACGAAGGCTATATACATATGAATGCACACACACTCATATGATGAGCACAATGCGCAAACAGAAACCTATTTCAAGTCCCTTGCACACTTTGTCTTGCTCTCATCCCATTATGAGCAGTATTACACATCAAAGAGGGCCACTCTTTTCACAAACAACACACTGCAAGAGTCCAGGACTAGAAGGTATATCTTTCTACCTATTCCATCCTAAGTTAACATTCACTGATAGAACTACATAGTATAATCCTGAGCGATCTATTTCACGAAAAGTAAGGGAGGAGAGATATTCAAAGGCATTTACACAGTTTGCAGACCTGCAAAACATAAATGCCACTCGGGATGATATTCTGCAACAGTAGAAACATAGAAATATGATGACGGAAAAAGACCACATCTAGTCTGTCCTTCCATATCAACAACTACAACAGTCTCCTTTTTTCCTTTAGAGATCCTCTGTGCCAATGAATATCCCTGGACCCCATTGCTTCATGTTCCGATGCTAACCAGTTAGCATCGGGCATACCAGGGTGTTCGGGTTAGCACCTGTCACTAACCAGACATCGGCGATATTAAGCTGCTGCCTGAATAGCGACATGCAGTGAAATTCAGATGCAGGAAACACTAGCCTACCTTTTGCCGCAGAGGTTAACCGGGCATAACCTATGACACACACACAAGCAGCCCCCACATGCCTCATTTTTCAAATGCGGGGAATACACCAATGCACTATACTGCAAGTGTACACTTTTCAACTCGTTTCTTCAGAATGTTTCTGTAAGCTGTCATAATTACCAGAATCTCATGATGGCTCTATCTGGTGATATAATGAAGTTCATCATATAACAAGCTATCCATATTTGAAGGCCACGTAGGCACCTATTTTTAGCCTTTTTTATGAAGACACATAGGCACCACATTCCAGAGTTTGAGTTTGTGTTGAGTGAAAAACTATTTCTCCAATTTGTCTTAAATGTGCTACATTGTAGCTTCGTTACATGTCCCCTTGTCTTTCAACTTTTTGAAGGAGTAAATAACTGGTCTACATTTACCCAATCCACTCCATTCATTATTTTATAGATCTCTAGCATATCTCCCCTCAGCCATCTCTTTTCTAAGTTGAAGAGCCCTAAACGTTTAAGCCTTTCCTTATAGAGATGTCCTTCCATCTTCTTTATGATTTTGGTTGCCCTTCTCTGTACCTTATCCAATTCTGCTTTATACTTTTTAAGATATGGCAACGAGGAGTGCACACGGTATTCTAGGTGAGGTCACACCATGGAGCAATACAGAAGCTTTATAATATGTTGGTTTTATTCTCCATTCCTTTCCTTATGTTTCCTAGCATTCTATTCGCTTTCTTGGCTGTAGCTGCACACTGGGCAGAGGGTTTCAGTGTATTATCCATGATTATGCCCAGATTCTTTTCCTGTGTGGTGATGTGGAACCTTGCATTGTGTAATTGTAGTTTGGGTTTTTCTTCCCTGAGTGCATAACTTTGAACTTATCCATGTTAAATTTCATCTGCCATTTGGACAACTAATCTCCTAAGTTTTCAAGGTCTTCTAGTAATTTTTCACAATCCTCTTGTGTTTTAATAACTTTGTATAATTTTGTATCATCTGCAGATCTGATTATCAGACTTGCTATTCCCAATTCCAGGTCATTTATAAATCTGTTAAAAAGCAGTGGGCCCAGCAGAGATCCCTGGGCTACTCCACTATTCACCGTTCACCACTGAGAAAATTGACCATTTAGCCCTACTCTTTGTTTTCAATCTTTTAACCAATTCCTAATCCACAATAGTTCACTGCCTCCTATCCCATGAATTTCCACAAAAGTCTCTCATGAGGGACCTTGTCAAAGGCTACACTAACAACCCCTTTCTTTTACAGCATGTCACTGAGCACTGACAGGAAATGGGGAGCTCATGCTTTCATTTTGCTATGCCAATAGACATCCCCTTATGCTAGTTTATATGAGATGGACATCCCCAGCTTATGCTTTCCTAAGGGGGATATATAAGTGGCTGCCAACATAGACATCTGCATCGGGGACCTCTATGTTCCTGAAATTGGCTAGAAACATAGATGTCTCTGGCGTCTTTCTGCTCTGGACGTCCCCGATTTGATTTGGACATCCTTTCTAACATGCCATTTCACATGCATCATTCACAACTCTGCTTATGTTCTGCCTAAACTCCACCCCAGAGCATGCCAACAGGTGGTTTGTGTAGAAGTGATCGCCTTCTTGTCAAAGCACGTACTTTTACAGGCGTAACCCCTAGGGTAATTTTATAAAAGCCTTTTTACACATGTTAAGAGGGTCATTTTATAAAGGTTGCATAGGTTAACGCAATTCCAAGAAAAATGGGCGCCTACTTTTCTTTATATAACAGGAGCATAAGTCATAAGATAAACATGCAGACCTGGGTGAACACTTAGACTAGCCTGAGATTTTGTGTAAATGTGCACACCTAGATTTCCGTGAAGAAGACATATAAGTTATATTATTTTATAACTTACGTGCATCAATTTAAGTTGTGCCTATGCTCCATCCAAGCTCCAGCCCTGAGCTCACCCATCGGCCTGATGCACGTACTTATAGAATAGCAGACACATCTTTGCATGTAAGTCATGAAAATTCATGATTTACCCATGTCGATGGCGCATAACTTTGCATGGTTCGTTATAAAATGACTTCCAAAAATACCTTTACATGCAAAAAATCCTTTGTAAAGCTACCCCCAATAAGAGCTATACTTGGCCTAACCTAGATTTATGTGGGCAAAAGATGATTTTATCTACATAAATCATTTACAAATTGACCCCAGTGGGAGCAGGGAGCCCCTTTGGAGATCTTTAATTGGCTTGCCAACTGGCTCAATGCCACAAGGGTCCAGTGAGCCAGTAATTCTTTCTTGAACTCTGCTTCCAGCGCATTCTAGTCCCCAATCTCTTTTATATTCCTAAATGAGAAAACCAGAACCGCAGTGCCAGCCACCAGAGCAGCATGGTATGAGAGCACTTAATCCAGGCTCACCAGTGCCTCATGAGTTCAGTCAGTTGACAGAAACCATGAGCTCCATTTCTCAGTCTGGAAAGAGAGTTGGCACTAAGCAGATCCAGCAAGAAGCCTGGCTTTGAGAAGAAAACAAACATTTTCTTTTCTAACTTTGATTTTTGTTTATAAGCCAGTATTGTATCTTTTACAATATTTTATCATTCTCACTTGTTTGTGTGCTGAATAATTTTGAATAACTGTGGTAATTAAATTTGACACTACTATTAAAGTTAGGCACCATTGCACCATACTAAGCGGAACCTGTTTCCAAAGCAGGATCTGTGGATCATAGCCTGAATTCCAGGCACCACTGGGTAGGACTGAAAAAGGAAACAAAAGCAACTGGCCAGGAAGTTAGCATATCACAATCTATGGCTCAAATGTTTTGGATCATCCTGTTTCTTTTTCTCAGACTGGCTGTTCTACTTATGCCTAATTGCTTTGACAGCTGTGAGGAGAGGGAGAGGTCAGGTACTGCTCTTATTTCATGACCACTGCTCTTTGCTGCCTCTGGGATCCAGCTGAAAGCAAGCCTTTTGCTTTAATTTTGCTTTTGTAGTCAACATATCTGACTGAATAACAATGTTTTGATACATGCGATTTATGATGAGAGTCTTATTTATTAAGGAGGTCATTCCAGAACATGAATAAGCCATGTAGAAGTGCTGCCCAGACATCATCTCGTGAAAACATCTAGGACCATATCCTGAAACTCCCGTGTCCTGCACATACATGGCAATAAAACAGGGATTGCAGAACATGGACAGGAGGGGCAGAACAGGGGCATGACCAGCCAGGGAGATGTATAAAGCATATTCAGGAAAGGCCTGTGTACATAGTCTGCGTTTAACCCATACATCCATGTTATACCTGCGGAAACATGGAATAAGGGTAGAACTTAGAATATTTTCTGCCCTGCTATCCAGTACTTCCAATACTAAAGGATGGCTCTGACAATTATGTCTTGAACTGGCGTGTCTGTAATCATGGAGAACACAAGATGCAGATTTACAGAACAGAATGCAGAGGCGAGGGAAGTATGAAGGATAAAGAAACATTCATAAACACTCCAACAGAAACATGAAGGAGAGCAATAGCGTTTATACTGGCTATACTGACAATTGTATGTGTGAATGCAGCAAATCCAGGGCTCCCCAACATTTCCCATGTCCTGAAAATGGAACTGCATGTGTATGGCAATGCTGCCCGTGTGGCTGAGAAACATGGATCAGATATGTACTGCTGGAGATGGTGCTTTGGGGAATGTAGTAGTGCCTTTTGCATTGTTGCATGCTTTCAATCGAGGGTCCCATATTATTGATAGGGATATGCTGAGGCAATTAGCTACAGGTGACCCTCTCTGAATACTACTCGTCCATATGTTGCAATGCAGAGACTATATGCAGAGTTGATCAATGTAAGAATAACTCTGGTTTTCCTCCACTGCCATGTATGTTGAGATGGAAAGTGTGTCTGGAAACATATCATTTAAAAGAAGAACACAAAGAGTGAGTGACGTGCAGAAGTCACAGATGCTTTATTGAATAAAACCCCTACGCGTTTCAGCAGATGCCTTCCTCAGAGGGTACACATCCTAAAAAAATATAATAAATAATAAAAACACAATTAAAAACAATCATATATAAAACAAATGCAAACTTAATACTAAACAAATATATAAATAACACAACTGGTATCAAAACATAGTTAAACAATAATCATAAAAAAGAAAAGAGTAAAAAGACATATTAAAATCAGAAACATAAGACATGTGAGATAATGAAGTGCCTAGTCACATCAAAGTGCGCAAACTAAATATGCTGATCCCAAAATCGGGACACACAAGAGAGATGAGGAGGAGCTAAGATTTGCCATATGTAATATCTATAAAACTAAAAATAATACTAATTTTTCATTTTTGATTTAAAACCTAAAGGCAATGGTAGGGGAGGGAAAGAGTGTGCATCTGCCCCATATCATGAGATTCTAAATGACAACGGAGGGTCAGAGCCAGACAGAGCCGAAAATAGATAAAAACGAAAGTACTTTAAACATGTAAGTGACAGAACTAATAGTGAGGCAATCACAATAAATAAATGAACAAAATGGCCTGAAACATGTAGACAAATGTCTTCCTTACACTGCAAGAAGCAGAAGAACAGCCCGTAGTTTGTATGCAGTCATCCAGTAAATGCTAAGGTCGTGTGCTTGGCGCCGGAGCATTTTTAAACCTCTTTCATTTTGCACCAAAAAGGTCAAGGGTCCCTAATTTGCATGCGCTCCGCATAATATTTTTGATAATGTTGAAGTTATCGTGTGCAATACTAAGGCTGTCTCACCTAACCTTATTACAAATTATTTAATTGCAGTCAGGCACTTAAGCAGAAACAGCCCCAAAAGAAACAGGATGGCCACCCACAACCCCAATGTATATCGTGTGGCAGAGCCACAATGTACTGCTTAGTGTAAACCGGACTGGAAAAATAAACAAGGTTAATGGAGTGACACCAACATCTAATCATACTTCTTGAATTGGCAGGTTTGATAAAATAAAAATTCTACGATGGAACAATAAAATATCAACGATGAGGGGGGAGGGGAAGAAGGGGAGGGGAGAAGGGGGGGAAAGGGGGGGAGGGGGGATCCAATAAGAGATCCTTCACTTAATAAAACAAAAATGTGGAAACAAATGGAGAAATAAAACCCTAATGGATAAAAGGAAAATGATATAAATATAAAGGCCAATGCCAATGTGGGCATCGTTCAGTTTGTACACATGCGATACCGGTGAGAAACCATTTTATCCACCCAACAACCAAACAGAAGTTCCACATAGACAATTTCTTTAATTGTGAGACCAGCCATGTCATCTATGTAGTCCATTGCCCATGCGAGAAGTTTTATATGTGGGCAAAATGACACGCAGCATCCGAGTGAGGATAACAGAACACAGAAGCTGTATCAAGAGAGGTCTGGTTGACAAACCACTAGTGTCACATTGGCAGGAGCAGCAACACAAGATTTCAGACATAAAGTTTTTTTGTTTTAAAAGAAGTGAAAATGAATTGGAGGGGAGGGGACATTAAAAAAAATATCATGAGGTTGGAACAATGATATATTTTTATGCTAGCTATGTTATCCCCTAAGGGCCTCAATTTAGAAACTGACTTGTCTGTTTTTTTGTAGTTTGGTGATGGCGGTTTTTGCCGACTACAGAATCTCTTATTATTTTTTCACCTCCTTTTCCCCCTCCTTCCCCTCTCCCCTTTTTCCTTCCTCTCCCCCCTCCCCTCCCTCCCTCTCCCTCCTCCCTCTCCTCGCTCTCGCTCTCCCTCCCTCCTCCCTCCTCCTTCCCCCTCCCTCCCCCTCTCTTCTCCCTCCCCTCTCTTCTCTCCCCCTCTTCCTCCCTCCCTTTCCTCCTTTTCCTTCCCTTCCTTTACCCTCTTTTTCTCCCCCTTTTTCCCACCTCTCTTCCTTCCCACCTCTTCTCCCTCCTTCCCCCTTCCCTGGCCTTCTACCTCCCCATCCTCTCTCTCTTCCCCCTCTCCTATCCCTCTCTCCCCCCTCTCCCCTCTCTGCCTTCCCCCCTTTTCCCCTACCCCCTTCTCCCCTCCCCATCCCCTTCCCCTCGTTTTCCTTCTCCTCCCCCTTTTTTCTCCCCCTTCCCCTTCTCCCCCTCCCCCTTTCCCCCTCCCCCTTCTCCACCCCTCCCTCTCCCTCTTCCCTTTCCCTTGGGTTTATGTTTATTTAGTTTACATTTTTATGACAATATTTATATGAAGTTGTTTTTAGTTATGATGGTTAAATAGTATGTTGTTCTATTTTATCTCTCTTTTATAGGCATGGGGACAGTTTTAAGGTTAAGAACATAAGATATGCCATACTGGATCAGACCAAGGTTAAATCTAGGTCATAAGTGCCTAGCTGTTTCCCCAAAAGACACAGGTTCCTCAATGCTTGTATTGGGTCAAACAGTGATATCCTGGGTCCCTTTTAATAATGGTTTATGGACCTTTCCTCCAGGAACATGTCCAAACCTTTTTTAAACCCAGCTACACTAACAGCTTTTACGACATCCTCCGATAACAAATTCCAGAGTTTGATTACACATTGAATGAAAAAATATTTTCTTTTATTAGTCTTAAATAGTTTACCCTGTATCTTCATTGCATGTCCCCTAGTCTTTCTATAGTCTGATGACGTAAGCAATTGATCTATGTTTACCCGTTCCACTCCATTCATTAATTTATAAACCTCTATCATATCTCCCCTCAGCCGTCTCTTTTCCTGGTTGAAGAGCCCTAACCTTTTAGCCTCTGTTCATAGGGGTATCCTTCCATCCCCTTTACCATTTTGGTGGCTCTTCTCTGTACCTTTTCTAATTCTGCTATATCCTTTTTAAGATATGACAATCAGAATTGCACACAATATTCAAGGTGCGGTGTAGCTTGATTGCATGTCCCCTAGTCTTTCTATATTTTGTTGGCGTTCCACTCCATTCATTAATTTATAGACCTCTATCATATCTCCCCTCAGCTGTCTCTTTTCCAGGTTGAAGAGACCCACCGTTTTTAGCCTCTCTTCATAGGAGTATCCTTCCATCCCCTTTACCGTTTTGGTGGTTAATCTGTTTTCCTTCACTGTTTTGATTATTTATGTTTTAATTGTTTTAGTTTTGCGTTTAGATTTCTGGCACCGATGTTGTTTTGCACATCCACTTGTTTTATTTTATATTTTTAGGCATGGGAATTGTCATAAGTTTTAATTTGTTTTTATTTCCTTTTATAGGTTGTTTATTTATGTTTTTATGGTATTTGTTTTGGTTTATTTGGTTTTAGGATTTTTGGCATATGCATTTATTTATATAATTTTGGTCAGATCTATATAAGGAGGCAGTAAAACATTTCGGTCTGTAGAAGTGTCATTTATTGCTCTTGTGGCTCTGTGAGGGTTAGTTAGGAACATGTACACACTAGTGAAACAGAGGTCAAGCTGCATAATGGATTATACACCTATGACTGCTTGTGTGTTATTTGCTAGTTCAGAGTGTTACATGATTCAGTTATATTGCACATGGTTCAGCAGAGTGTCTGTAATGTAGTGATTTCTGTGCTGATATTTGAAGTGTATTTTTATCAGCAGCGGAGGCGGTTTTTACGAAAGCTTCTTTTAGCAGGGTTATATAAGATTTCATTACACAGGACCAATGGCTGAGATTTATTAATTTTCAATTTTTAATTAGAATTAGGTGTCATTTTACATTCTTCGATGGTCTGTTTACAGAGGGGTTTCAGCGTACAAAGGATGGCATTCACAGAGTTTCAGCGACTTGTAATATGAGAAAGTCAGCTGATGCCAGCTTTCCCGTGGAGATAAATTATCTGAACAGTGCAAGTGCGGGCATTTTTGCAGCTTTGGTAGTCCAAACTAAATCCATACTGTGGAAGATACTGCATGAGCTTTTTAGATTTTAAGTAGTTTCAGTACCAGGTATGGTTTTGGCTTTTAACATTTGGACCATTTCAGAGATATTGTATTAGACCCAGGAATATGCATTAAGGTTTTTTATGTGGAGGGTATCCGTTTAACAATATATCCTTTAATTCTTCTATATGGTCTCCGGTCAATGCAGGATATTTTTTAGGTAACTTAACGGCATTTTTCAAAAAGATTTTTATATATAATGGCTGTTATTTCATTTTTTACATATGTAGTTTTCACACTGGGTTGGATGAGGATTGTTTTCCACTCATTTTGCTTGCTGGTCACTCCTGCTTCGTTGCACATACAATCTGCTGTATTGCTAGCATTAATCTTATTATTTTTCATTTTTCTTTCCTCTCCCAATAGTTTCACAAGACAGAACAGAGGGGTCATACTTAGAAGATAATTTTCCTTTACAGTTCGTAATGATATTTTTTGGTTGATTACATGTCATATCCCTTGTTTCTTTATATTTTTAGTCCATTTTATTTTTATGACTATATGTTTTATATTTATTTATTTATTTATTTATAGACTCTTATATACCGCACTATTAGGCATCAGCGCGGTTCACAAAAAACAGTGAGATACACAATTCAACAGTACTTTGTGTTTACAGAAAACAGGAGAATATAACTCGGATAACAATATAACTCTTTTATATGTTTTAGCTTATTTATTTATTTAGCTTTGCTTTTATTTAGCTGTAGTCTTATGGTTTGTTATATTAGTTCAGTTTTTAAGGTTTTTTTGATGATGATATTTTATATGTTTGCATATTACATTGTTATCATTTATTATCATTTTTATCTGTTTATTCTCTATTTATGATTTTAGTTGCCAAGAGCACCCCTGAGGAAGGCATAACTGAAACACGGCCTTTGTTGGGTTGGCTGCTATACCCCTGGAGGGGATTTTATTTTTTACCCCTCTTAGTACTTAATAAAGTGTTTTCCTAGTTTGCCACATCTGGACTGAGTCCTCGAGATATGGCAACAGAGGCAGACCACTATGGTGACCCCTGATGTCCAGAGAGTTGACACTGGATACCAATCCAATACCTCCTGCTATTTACATCTGTGATGGTCTGCCCAAGAAGGGTCCAGAGATGCACTGTTGGTGAACAGGCACATCCACTGACATAGGGATACCATTGACTCACACACCCAAACCCTGTGGCACAAAGGGGATGTCGGGCACAGGTTATACCCCGAGGGGGTGGGAGGCGTGTTTATCAGGTCCCACAACCAATTATGCAACCTTGCCTCGCATTCAGCAGGTTCCCTTGCCCAAGTACATGCATAGTCTAGGGCATAGTCTAGGGCAGAGGTTCCCAATTCCAGTCCTGGAGGGCCAAACACCATTCAGGTTTTTAGGCTGTCCCTAATGAATATGCATGAGATATATTTGAATACAACGGGGGCAGTGCACGCAAATACATCTCATGCATATTTATTAGGGACAGCCTGAAAACCTGAATGGTGTTTGGCCCTCCAGGACTGGAGTTGGGAACCTCTGGTCTAGGGGCACACATGTCTCACTTGAGAGTTGTGGGCCTATGCCAATGGCTGCCACAGCTGAAAGCAGACACAAACATAATGACCCAGCACCTGCAAAATGTTTTAGGCTTACCGCTTCTCCCTGCCATCATTACCATATCCCGGCACCTATGTGATGTAACTTTTCTCTCTGAGGGAATGGCTGCTGATTTCCATAGTCAACCACAGCACCCTGGCCCAGCTGAGGTACAATTGGGCCCACAGGAGCACCTAGGGCATCATCAAGCAGACCTTTGGCCATCTGAAGATCCAGTTTTCATGCCTGGATAGGTCAGGAGGGGAGCTGCTTGACCACCCAGCTAAAGTCTGCCAAATATTTGTTGCCTGCTGCATGCTCCACAACTATGCACAACGGCGCAGGCAGTCCCTGCCAGCAGAGCCTGACCCACCCCAGAAGGATGATGGTGAGCCTGATGTTGCCCCACATGTGCCCCTGGGTGCAGCATTCAGGAGGGGAGTGGTAGCCTAGGACAACCTCGTCCAGATCCACTTTGTATGACTGAATGTGCTATGACCGACTGTACTGTCCCATAGGTTCCTTATGTCCTAGCAGGGGGCAGTGAATGGCGCCTCTGTGGGCTAAGGGATGAGCATGCCAGTAACAGAACAACTGGCTCTGAAAGGATAACCCGTGTAGTAGCACACAAAACACATACCTGTTCCAAATCATAGGGGACGCTTTGTGATATGTTGTCTCTCAAAAGGCATGCAGATTCCCACAATACAGTTGCAGTGATGTGCTGGCCCCTGTTGCCCAGGCAGGACATGGCCATTGTGGCAAGGTGTCATTGGGAATTAACCATGGTCTGGTGTGTCCCAGGGATGTGCTCAAGCCACTGTGCTACACCCATGCTCCTCCACCCCTGCACCCCCTGTGCCATGTTGACAGCTCTGCTGACAGGGTTGCTGCCAGAGAACTGCTGAACCACCATCTCTAGCAAGTATCACATCTCATAGGGGGAAATGGCCATTGTCAGCAACCCAGGGATTCCTATGTCTGCTGTGTGGGATATGATGACTATCAGTGCCATGCTTCACATGCCATAGCTTGAATTGTGAGGTATATGCACCACACCTGGTCAGGCAATGTTCAGTTGATATGTGCAGATACCCTGGAGGGGTGGCACAGAGGTTGGAGCCAAATCTATGCACCCTGGTTAGCAGGGTTTGGCTCCCACAGGTGCTACAGGTGACTATGGACATATCACTGCCTTCTCCACTGTGGCAGAAGAGAAGGCATGGTGTGCCACATCTGGCTATATACTATTGCAATACAGGGGCTGCTGGATTACCGGGGGTCTACAGGGTCATCATGTGCAGTCCTGCCTCAGACTATGGAGTGGAAGAGTAGCCCCATGGTTAGAGCACTGGCATGGGGAACCAAGAGGGACTAGGGTTTGATTCCCACTAGCAGTCCTTTTGGCCTTCGGCAAGTCACTTAACCCTCCATTGTCTCCAAGAATATCCAAGTTATCAATGTCTCTGTTTAATGTAAATTACCAAGTTTAAGTTTTGATGTAAACCACTATGACTAAATGATAAAGCGATATAGAAAGTCTGTTAAATAACTATATACATATTGCTGTCACTCTACCAGGTGTACATCATTCAGGATATCTATCAGATACCTCCACCATACATCTTGCATCCCTCCTGTGGGGCTGCTCCAATTTGTGGGCCCTACACTATCACGATTTATAGGTCACCCTATCCATGTCCTAATGTGGGGCATCATGGGGTGGAGGGTTGGTCTGGTTAGTGCCACTGCCTCACATACCAGAGATGTGGGTTCAATTCCCACTGGTGTCCATTGTGACCCTATGCAGGGAATAGTTCCCATCATTGACTGGCCTGACAGTTCTCCCCTGGGCAGTGTTTGCTGTGGAACTGCAGGGACCTCAGATGCTGGGATAACTGTACCCTCCATACAGACAGGTTAAGTATGGTGATGTTGACCTGCAGCCTGGTGGAGATGTGCCTGAGATCACCATTGGCATGGACTGCAATTGGTGCCACTGGCAGCCTCAGTTCACATGAGCTGTCAGAATTGTTGCCATGTGTATATTTTGTCTCCCAGTTGGGACATTATGTACCTTCCTCAGCACCCTCACACTGGGTCACCCCCACCCCCACCCCTCTCACGTCCCCATACCTCCCACAACCCTCCCTGTCAGACCCATGCTCAGCTGCAACACCCCATCCCTCTCCAATAACCAATCCTCACACACATGTAGGCTGTGGACAGTCTACATGGTTACAACAAACATGACAACACAGCCCTTGTCTCAATAGTGCAACTCAAACAGTATTCTCAAGGCCATACACATAAGAACATAAGATATGCCATATGGGGTCAGGCCCAAGGTCCATCAAGCCCAGTATCCTGTTTCCAACAGTGGCCAATCTACATCACAACTACCTAGCAGTTTCCCCAAAAGACACAGGTTCCACAATGCTTGTATTGGGGCAAGAAGTGGATATTCTGGGTCCACTTTAATAATGGTTTATGGACCTTTCCTTCAGGAACTTGTCCAAACCTTTTTTAAACCCGGCTACACTAACAGCTTTTACTACATCCTCCGGTAGCAAATTCCAGAGTTTGATTACACGTTGAGTGCAAAAATATTTTCTCTTATTAGTCTTAAATAGGTTACTCTGTAGCTTCATTGCATACCCCTAGTCTTTCTATATTTTGATGGGGTAAACAATCAATCTACGTTTACTTGTTCCGAACCTTGAATTGTGTAACCATAGTTTGGGTTTTTCCTTCCTAGGTGCATAACTTTTTACTTGTCCACATTAAATTTCATCTGCCATTTGGATGCCCAGTCTTCCAATTTATCAAGATCCTCTTGCAATTTTCCACAATCCTCATGGGTTTTAACAATTTTGAATAGTTTTGTGTCATCTGCAAATTTGACAACCTCACTCGTTAGTCCCATTTCCAGGTCATTTATGAATATGTTAAAAAGCAGTGGGCCCAGCACAGATTCCTGGGGTACTCCACTATTCATCTTTCTCCATTGGGAAAATTGGCCATTTAGCCCTACCCTCTGCTTTCTATCTTTTAACCAGTTCCTGATCCACAATAGTACACTGCCTCCTATCCCATGACTTTTTAATTTTGCCAAAGGCTTTCTGAAATTCCAGATATACTATATCAATCGACTCACCTTTGCCTGTTTATTCACATCTTCAAAAAAACATAACAGATTAGTAAGACAAGACCTTCCTTGGCTAAAGCCATGTTGGCTGTCTCCCATTAAGCCATGACTTATCTACAAGTTCAGTAATTTATTTATTTATTTAGACAGTTTTCTATACCACCTTATCCTTCAATCAAAGTGGTCAACAAGACATTGGGAGGCATACATTCAACAGGAGGGGATACGATTCACATACATAAAAGGCTATCTACTTATAGGTCTAAATGGGGATGGGTGGTTGGGGCTAAGTGGTGAGGGTAGCTAGTGGACCACTTGGGTGGTATCTAGTGCTTGGCAACTTAAGGTGGTTGCTCATAGGCCTCTGTGAAGAGATGGGTCTTGAGAGCTTTGCGGAAGTCCTTGGTATCATTTGGAGTCCTTAAGTCCATGGGGAGGGAGTTCCATAATGCAGGCGCCAGTAGCGAGGGAGCTCTCTCAGATATTACTTGCTTAGTCTTGTGATAACCTGTGGGTAAGGTAATCCTGTTGTCATTGTTGGTTCTTCTAGGCCTGTTACTGACATCCTTTGTTATTATGTCCTGGAGCGCATCTGCAGAGCGGTGGTGGAAGATTTTGAAAATGTTCAGGATTGATTTGAATTTTGCCCTTGCAATTATTGGGAGCCAGTGCAGCTGTCACAGGACGGGGGTGATGTGCTCAGATCTTGCAGTGCCCGTGATGATGCATGCTGCTGTATTCTGCACCATTTGGAGTGGGTGAATAGACTGCTGGAGGAAGCCTTGGTATAGTGAGTTTCCATAGCCATCCTCCAATCTTCAGGTATTACAGATGATTTTAATGATAGTTCACAGATTACTAATAGTAGGTCTGCAATCTCATATTTCAGTTTTTTCAGCACCATGGATGTATACCATCCGGTCCAGGTGATTTGCTACTCTTCAGTTTATCAAATAGTTGTAATATATCTTCCTGGTGTATCGATATTTCTTTCAATTCTTTCAGCCATGGATAACATCCCTCCATCTTCCTCAGTAAAGACTGAAGCAAAGAATTCGTTCAGTCTCTCCTCTATGGCCTTGTCCCCTCTTAGTGCCCCTTTTATCCCTCTAGCATCTAATAGTCCATCTGACTCTCTCACATGTTTTTTGCTACGAATGTATTTGAAAAAGTCTTTATTATGTGTTTTTGCTTCCACAGCAAGCTTTTTCTCAAATTCTCTCTTTGCCTGCCTTATCAATGCCTTACATCTAACTTGCCAGTGCTTGTATTTCCAATGTTCGTCATTTGGCTCTTTTTTCCATTTCCTGAAAGATGCTTTTTGGCAACAACAGCCTCTCTGGCCTCACCTTTAAACAATACTGGCAGTTTTTTGAACTTTCCACTTTTCTTAAATTGTGGTCTGGGCTTCCAAGATAGTATTGTTAAACAACATCCAAGCTTGATGTAAATCTTTAAACTTTACAACTGCTCCTTTTAGTTTTTTCTTAACTATTTTCCTCATTTTATCATAGTCTCCCTTTTGAAAGTTAAAAGGTAGTATTGTGGATTTCCTTACCATCCTTCCTTCATTTATTAAATCAAACGCGATCATGCTATGATCACTATTGCCAAGTGGCCCCAACACTCTTTTATCTTGCACCAGATCTTGGGTTCCACTAAGGACTAGGTCCAAAATGGCTTTCCCTCTGGTCAGTTCATGAACCAGCTGCTCCAAGAAGCAGTCATTTATTTCATCTAAAAACTTTATCTCGCTAGCATGTCCTGCCATGACATTGACCCAGTCAATACCGGGGTAATTGAAATCACCCATTATTACTGTGTTGTAACTTTTGTTAGCTTTCCTGATTTCTTTGAGCATTTCATCATCCATTTGTTCATTCTGGCCAGGCGGTCGATAGTACACCCCCACTGCCATCGCCTTCCCCTTCCCCTTTTTACATGGAATTTCAATCCACAGGGATTCTACAGTGAATTTGTTACTTGCAAACTTTAATCCTTTGTGACTCAATGCCCTCTCTAACATAGAGTGCAACCCCTTCACCAATTTGATTTTCTCTATCATTATGATATAATTTGTACCCAGGTGTCCCACTGGTTGTCCTCCTTCCACCATGTCTCCGAGATTTATTTATTTTATTTATTTAAACTTTTTTATATACCGCTCCTTCCATTGATCAGGGGTGGTTTACAATGAACAGAACTCATTTACAAAGAACATAGAACATATCAAACTATATTACAAGATACTATTTACAAATCAGCTGTTCACATATACAGCAGAATAGCGGATTCTGAGGCAGAGCTATTTACAGTGTAGGGTGGGGAAGGGAACCTGATAAGAGAAATATATTAAATGGAGTTTGATAAAGAGAACGGCTTAGAAGGGGGGGGGGTAGTAATTACTTAATGAAGTTATATCAAGTGAGAAAGAGGTTCAGGAGGGTATGTATTTATTGTATTTGTATTTCTCCAGTATATAGCCGAGAGACGTAGGGGGGATCATGGTGTTTGAGGGGGAGTAATAGAGATGTTGAGGTTAAAGTGTTGAATGAAGAGGAACGTTTTAAGCTCTTTTCTAAAAGTCTGTAGATCTTTTATTAGTCTTAGATTGTCTGGGAGAGCATTCCAGAGAGTAGGGGCTACAAACACGAATGCTCTTGAACTTGTAGTTTTGATTGTGTTATGAAAGTGGGCTGGAATTGAGAGGGTATTCTGGGTGCACGTTCTTCTGGATTTAATAGGGTCACTAAGGGTAATAAGAAAGGAAAGGCATGAGGGGGCGATCTTATTGTATAGTTTGAAAGTTATCAGTAGATATTTGTATTTGATACGTGCTTCTATAGGTAGTCAGTGGAAGGTCTGGAGTAGTGGCATGATGTGATCGTATCGGTGAGCGCTGTGAATTCTACGGGCAGCAAGTTTCTGTGCCATTTGAAGTTGATGTGTGGTTTTTTTTGGGGTAGGCCATGAAGTATGCTGTTACAATAATCGAGGTGAAGCATAATAAGGGCCTGTAGAACTCAGCGGAAGTCTCTGTTATCCAGAAGGTGTCTTAGTGGTTGAATGTTTTTAGTTTAAAGTAAATTGTCTTGGTTACAGCTTTTATATATGAGGACATGGATAGTGACTGATCGAGAATGATACCTAAGTATTTAACTTCCTGTTTAACTTCTATGGCAACTTCATTTATGTCAATTTTAACGGGTGGTGAAAAGCTCTGGTCCCAGGTTATGTATAGAATTTCTGTTTTATTGAAATTGATAACGTAGGTTGTGTGCGGAGAGCCAATTGGTAATGTCCTTGAGACACTCTTGAATTTGGGGGTAAACGGGGTTGGGTGATAGAACATTATATCATCTGCATATAGATGATAATGTACTTTGTTTCCTGAGGATGTTGCAAATGGGTTGCATATAAAGGTTAAAAAGGAGGGCAGAAAGGGAGGAGCCTTGAGGAACACCCTGGGTCTGGTTGAAGATAGAAGAGGTTGCTGACCAATCAGGACCTGTTGTGTGCAATCTGTGAGATAAGATTTAAACCAATATAATACAGTACCTCGTAGGCCAATTTGTTAAAGTCTGGAAATGAGAGATTTGTGGCAGACACTGTCAAAGGTGGCAGCTATATTGAGAAACACAAGCATAAATACCTGTTTGCAGTTGTTAATGCCGCAGATGAGTGTGTTCAAGAGAAATAGCATAAGGGTTTTGACACTGGTATTATCTAAAATCATGCTGTTGGGTGTCCAAGGGGGCTTTTAAGTCAACAAAGTCTTGTAATTGGATCTGCACTGCTTTTTCAATAATTTTTGTCAGCAGAGGAAGGCTAGAGATGGGGCGATAAGAATTTGGGAGAGATTTGTCAGTTACATTGAGATTGAGGATAGGGCGAATGATTGCTTCTTTCACTGTTGTTGGCATTTGGCCTGTCTCCAGGGATCTATTAAACTATTTTAAGTATGATTGGGGAGAAATCATCTTTTGTGGACTTAATTCATTTAACAGGACATGGATCGGCAGGGGATGTAGTGGTGTTAAGGTTTGCTATTATATTTTTAAGTTGTTTGATGGTGATGGGATAGAATGAGGACCATGTAGCTTGGTTTAAGTGACTGACATTATTTGACTCATGGTGGTTGGTTTGCAGGTGTATATGGGTATATGTTTGCTCATATAATAGTCAGCTAGGCTTTGGGGATCCATTTGGGTAAGGTCTGAATCAGGGTTAGGGGTTTTAGTGAGTGATCTGACAATTGTGAAGAGCTCTCTAGGTCTGTTAAGTACTCTTGTCAAGAGTTTAGAGTGATAATCCTTTTTCCTATTGTTTACTGCTTCCTTATAGGATTTGAGCATAGACATATAGGCCTGTTTGTCAGTGTGGGATCTTGTTGCTCTCCATTTGTGTTCCAATTTTCTCAGAGCTTGCTTATACTTCCGGAGATTAGAGGTATACCAATTTTTGGAGTTTTTAGGTTTGAGGTTTTGTGTTGTTGGGTTATGTGCTGCCTTCGAGATGATGGTGTTCCAATTATTAACGACAACATCAAGATCAGTATCGAAGGAATATAAATGCGGTATAGTGTCATTTAAAAATTTATATTAATTATATGATTTGAACTTATTTTTAAAGTGTATAATATTGTTAGTTCTGCTAGGTGTAAGCATTACTAGGATAGAAAAGTCGATTAGGTAGTGATCGGTCCAGGGTAAGGGGAGAAAATTAGGAAGCGAGAGGAGGGTGTCATGTAAGATGTGGGAGGGGAGGAAGATTAGGTCAAGAATACTACCTTTACGATGAGTAGGAGATTGAACAATTTGATAAAATCTGAGTTAAAGCATAGCGTTTATAAAGCGAGAGGCATGAGATTGATTCAATGATGGGAGATTAAAGTCACCAAAAATTATGTGGGGCTTATGTATCACTGAGGTGCAGGCAGCTTCCAGGATCGTTGTGAGGCTGTCAGGGTTGGGCGATGGTGGTCTGTCAAAAAGGCTTATTTTAATATTCTTATTTTCAGTAATTTTAAGATCGATATTATCTGAACTCTCACTACGGTGGCAGGTGAATTTGAAGTCTTTTGAGGTTAGAATAAGGATGCCTCCACCCCTCTTTCTGGACCTAGGGCTTTGCAAGACATTATAGTTGTATTCATCCAGTTGGTTGAGTGAGATGGAGTCTGTGAGAGTAAGCCATGTTTCAGTTAAGCACAATACATGTGGCTTACTGTCTTGGAGTAGGTCTATAATAGCAGGTATTTTGCTTCTGATTGATCTAGTGTTAAGGAGGGCTACTTTTAAAGTGTGTTTAGTATTGATGGGAGAGTGATTCGTGTGGGCATAAGAACATAGAGGGAGGAGTGGCCTAGTGGTTAGGACAAGGTACCTCAGGCCAGAGGGCCAGGGGTTCAATTCCCACCTGGGGACAGCAATCTCAGGCCAGAGGGACTGGGGTTTCTAGTCCTATAGGCACTCCTTGTGGCCTTGGGCAAGCCACTTAACCCTCCATTGCCTCAGGTACACATAGATTGTGAGCCCTCTGGGGACGAGGGAATGTATCCAGTACCTGCTTATAGTGATTGTAAACCACTCTGATGCCTTTCATCCTGGGCAGTATATCAAGAAATTGCATAAACATAAAACATAAACATGAGAACATAAGATATGCCATACTGGGTCAGACCAAGGTCCATCAAGCCTGTCATGAGGTAGACAGCACAGACCCTGAAATATTAAGAAATGAAAAGGAAGAAGAGCTTAACTTGCAGCCTCAAGGGCAGTTGCAGCATTCACAGTACAGAGAGGCAGGGAAAAGGAAAACAAACTTTCCACATGGGTGTAGTGATGCAGTAAGAATTGAGCCAATCAGGCTCACCTGGACTCAGACTCACGTTCCACATTAGAGGAGCTGAGAGATAAAAGCAGGTGGGGAATCTCACAGAGACAGAGTTGGAGTGGGAAGCAGATTGGAAAGGAGAAAGAGAATTGGAAGCAGCAGAATGAGCATTGGCAGTGGAAGCTGGAGCCTGGATTAGGGCGGGAGCCGAAGCTTGAATGCCAGGAGGAAAGCAGAGACCAAAGGAACTCTGACTGCTGTTTCAGGCAGGCTTGGAGAGAAGGTGAGAGTAGAAATCCCAAGCAATTGCAGGAAGACACGTTACCTTGGAGAACCAGGGCTGGAGAAAGGCAGGCTGGAAAACCCAGGTGGGATAAGCAAAACTGCAGCAAGGTCTTCCCAGCCAGAGGGGTCCTCACACCAAGGCAAACTGTCCAGTTAACAGAAGGCAGAGGTCACGTCCAAAGAAGCACACAGGAAGCAGGAAGTGAGTTTCCCTCAGCCAGACATCGTAACCAGGGTTCCCACAGAAGAGCAGGCTGTAGGGCAGAAAGAAAGCCTTGGCAGGAGACAGAGGAGTTTGAGACCATCTTCTCCAAAGGAAAAGATAAGTACCCTGTTTCTGCTAAGGGGAGAAAAGGGAGTCTCCGGGATAGAAGCCAGGCTTATAACCGGCAAGGGAACTCTTATTGGCCCAAGCCGTGGGAAGAAATCCCCAGCACAGCTCCTGATATCTGGGACTTACAAAAGCAGCTCCAACTGGGGGCAACTGAGGTTTCCCCAGGGCAAGATACAGAGAGCAGCTTCATAGGGGCTCAGTGTCCTTATACAGGGGCAGGTCCTAGCCCTATGCAATGGCAGAGCAATAGCTCAGAAAATATCCCTGAACCGATGGAATGTGCTGTATGCGTGACTGATGATATAGAGAGCCTTTGTTAAAGGAAAAGAGCAAGAAAGAAACTGTATTTTGCACATTGAAAAGTGTTGGACTTTATTGCTGGAAAGAAGCATGATTATTTTTGGTTAAACATCCTTTACCCTGGTGAAAACAACCGTTCTTTTATCTTGTCCCTTATTCTACGACATCCTCAAGGGAAGGGGAATAAAACCCAACTTTAATTTCATTCAGATCACGACTACAGTGTCCTTTATTTACTACAACTCCAGGCTATCCCGGGTCTAGGCAACCGCCTAGGACCGGCATGGTCTCACAAGCCCCATATCCTGTTTCCAACAGTGGCCAATCTAGGTCATACGTATGTACCTAGCAGTTTACCCAAAAGACACAGGTTCCACAATGCTTGTACTGGGTCAAGCATTGATATACTGGGTCCCTTCTTAATAATGGTTTATGGACCTTTCCTCCAGGAACTTGTCCAAACCTTTTTTAAACCCAGCTACACTAACAGCCTTTACTACATCCTCCGGTAACAAATTCCAGAGTTTAATTACACGTTGAGTGAAAAAATATTTTCTTTTATTAGTCTAAAATAGTCTACCCTGTAGCTTCATTTCATGTCCCCTAGTCTTTCTATATTCTGATAATGTAAACAATCGATCTACGTTTACCCGTTCCACTTCGTTCATTAACTTATAGACTTTTATCATATCTCCCCTCAGCCATCTCTTTTCCAGGTTAAAGAGCCCTAACCTTTTTAGCCTTTCTTCATAGGAGTATCCTTCCATCCCCTTTACCATTTTGGTGGCTCTTAACATAAGAACATAAGAACATAAGATATGCCATACTGGGTCAGACCAAGGTCCATCAAGCCCAGTATTCTGTTTCCAACAGTGGCCAATCTAGGTCATATGTACCTAGCAGTTTCCCCAAGAGACACAAGTTCCACAATGCTTGTACTGGGTCAAGCATTGATATCTTCGGTCACTTCTTAATAATGGTTTATGGACCTTTCCTCCAGGAACTTGTCCAAACCTTTTTTAAACCCAGCTACACTAACAGCCTTTACTACATCCTCCGGTAACAAATTCCAAGTTTGATTACACGTTGAGTGAAAAAATATTTTCTTTTATTAGTCTTAAATAGTTTAGCCTGTAGCTTCATTGCATGTCCCCTAGTCTTTCTATATTCTGGTAAGGTAAACAATCGATCTACGTTTACCCGTTCCACTCCGTTCATTAATTTATAGACTTCTATCATATCTCCCCTCAGCCGTCTCTTTTCCAGGTAAAGAGCCCTAACCTTTTTAGCCTTTCTTCATAGGAGTATCCTTCCATCCCCTTTACCATTTTGGTGGCTCTTCTCTGTACCTTTTCTAAAATCGCTATATCCTTTTTAAGATACGGCGACCAGAATTGCACACAATATTCAAGGTGCGGTCTCACCATGGAACGATATAGAGGCATTATAATATCTTTTGTTTTATTTTCCATTCCTTTCCTTATCATACCTAGCATTCTATTTGCTCTCTTGGCCGCCGCTGCACACTGGGCCGAGGGTTTTAACATGGTATCCACAATGATGCCTAAATCTTTTTCCTGGGTGGTGGTTCCTAATGTGGAACCTTGCATCGTGTAACCATAGTTTGGGTTGTTCTTCCCTAGGTGCATAACCTTGCATTTGTCCACATTAAATTTCATCTGCCATTTTGATGCCCAGTCTTCCAATTTATCAAGATCCTCTTGCAATTTTTCACAATCCTCTTGGGATTTAACAACTTTAAATAGTTTTGTGTCATCTGCAGATTTGATAACCTCACTCGTTATTCCACTTTCCAGGTCATTTATGAATATGTCAAAAAGCAGCGGACCCAGCACAGATCCCTGGGGTACACCACTATTCACCTTTCTCCATTGGGAAAATTGGCCATTTAGCCCTACCCTCTGCTTTCTATCTTTTAACCAGTTCCTGATCCACAGTAGTACACTGCCTCCTATCCCATGACTCTTTAGTTTTGCCAAAAGTCTCTGATGAGGGACCTTGTCAAAGGCTTTCTGAAAGTCCAGATACACTATATCAACCAACTCACCTTTGTCCACCTGTTTATTCACATCTTCAAAAAAACATAACAGATTAGTAAGACACGATCTTCCTTCTCTAAAGCCATGTTGGCTGTCTCCCATTAGGCCATGACTATCTACATGCTGAGTAATTTTATTCTTTATGATGGCTTCTACCATTTTTCCCGGTACTGATGGCAGGCCCCCAGTCTGTAGTTTCCCGGATCACCCCTGGAACCCTTTTTAAAAATTGGCGTTACATTGGTGATCCTCCAATCTTCAGGTATTACAGTTGATTTTAATGAGAATTCACAGAATACTAATAGCAGGTCTACAATCTCATATTTAAGTTCTTTCAACACCCTTGGATGTATACCATCCGGCCCAGGTGATTTGCTACTCTTCAGTTTATCTAATAGTTGTAATACATCTTCTCGATGTATCAATATTTCCTTCAATTCTTCTGCAGCTTTAAATACCACTTCAGTCATGGGTAACATCCCTACATCTTCCTCAGTAAAGACCGAAGCAAAGAATTCATTCAGTCTCTCCGCTATCGCCTTGTCGCCTCTTAGTGCCACTTTAACCCCTCTATCATCTAATGGACCAACTGACTCTCTTACAGGTTATTTGCTATGAATGTACTTGAAAAAGTCTTTATTTCACGTTTTCGCTTCCGCAGCAAGCTTCTTCTCAAATTCTCCCTTTGCATGCCTTATCAATGCCTTGCATTTGACTTGCCAGTGCTTGTGCTGTTTCCAGGTTTCATCGTTTGGCTTTTTTTTCCATTTCTTGAAAGATGCTTTTTTGGCAACAACAGCCTCTCTGACCTCACCTTTAAACCATGCTGGCAGTTTTTTGGACTTCCTTCCACTTTTCTTAAAGCGTGGAATATAGCTGGTCTGGGCTTCCAAGATAGTATTTTTCAACAACACCCAAGCTTGATGTAAGTCTTTAACCTTTGCAACTGCTCCTTTTAGTTTTTTCTTAAATATTTTCCTCATTTTATCATAGTCTCCCTATCGAAAGTTAAAAGGTAGTACTGCGGATTTCCTTACTATCCCTCCTCCACTAATTAAATCAAAGGCGATCATGCTATGATCACTATTGCCAAGTGGCCCCAACAACCTTATCTCTTGCACTAGATCTGGTGTTCCACTAAGGACTAGGTCTAATATGGCTTCCCCTCTGGTTGGTTCATGAACCAGCTGCTCCAAGAAGCAGTCATTTATTTCATCTAGGAACTTTATCTCCCTAGCATGTCCTGCCGTGACACTGACCCAGTCGATACCGGGGTAATTGAAATCACCCATTATTATTACTGCGCTGTAACATTTGTTAGCTTCCTTGATTTCTTTGAGCATTTCATCATCCATTTGTTCATTCTGGCCAGGCGATCGATAGTACACTCCCACTGCCATCGCCTTCCCCTTTTTACATGGAATTTCAATCCATAGAGATTCTACAGCAAATTTTGTTTCCTGCAAAACTTTAATCCTTTCTGACTCAGTGTCTTCTCTAACACAGAGCACAACCCCTCCACCAATTTGATCAGCTCTATCATTACGATATATTTTGTACCCAGGTATCACAGTGTCCCACTGGTTGTCCTCCTTCCACCATGTCTCTGATATTCCAATCATATCTAGCCTTTCATTTAGTGCTATATATTCTAACTCTCCCATCTTATTTTTTAGACTTCTAGCATTTGCATACAAGTATTTTAGAGACTGTATTTTATTCATATTAATTTGGCTATTGGTAGACATGGGTAATTTGGGATCTTTAAGCTCTGTCTGCTCCATACTCGAGGGAATTTGGGCTACTTTACTCTTTTTTGGAACCACTCTGCTTTGGTAGTATCCTTCAAGGATACATTTTTCTGAACCATCCGCTCTTGTGGCATGTGTGGGAGAGAGATATATTAGTTTACAAGTGTGGTGTGGGTGCAGTAATGATGGGAATTTGTTGTGAGTAAAGGCATAGATATTTCTAGGATGATATGGAATTATTGGACTGTGGTGGGTATGGAATTGGGATTGGAGAGCAATGGTTAATGGAGCAAAGAGTACAAGGAGGATCAGCATGAAAATAAGCTTCATGGTTGTGCTTAGAAGCGGTTCTAAGTTGACAGTACAGAGTATCTATACTTTTTACTGAGTATAACCGCAAGGTACAGAGGAAGATTTGGTAGGCAATATATCAAAAGCTACTTTTCAGAATTATTGCATGTGGAAGAGTTAGAGCAAAGTATCAGGATACAAGATGGTACTTTGAGTAGCCTAATGGTGGGCTAAGCGGCAATCAGATAACAACGACTTAAGAGCAGGGAGATAGTGAAGGCTTTAAGGTGGGAGGGGAGAGATAAGACAAATTTATTATTATTTTTTTAAATTTATTTTTAACCATTTAAAAAACAATTACAGCATACCAACATAAACAGGTTCCAATCCCCAACCTAGTTACACCACGATCTAAGAATATCCCCAACCCACCCCTCCCCTCCCCAACCTCCCCCCCCCCCCCTGCAACCCACGCCCCCCTGGGATATACAATAGGTCTTCACTTTACCACATTTACATTGTAAAACATTTAGCTTGCGCTACATAATCATCCAACAACTGCCACTTGCTTCCTCCAAGTGGAGTTGCGACAGTCGCTCCAAATCTGCCCTTCTTCCGCAAGTTGCGCTGACCCCCCTGGGAGACCTTCAAATCCTGCGCCTTTTCAAAGCCAGAGTAAAGGCATACTAGATTCCACCATAGATGCACATCCAGCTTGGAGAAATTCTTCCATTTAGTAATAATCAACTTCAACGCTATAGCCATCAAAAAATTGAACAAAAAATACTTATCTTTGGAAAGTTCCAAGCTGCTTGCGCAGGACCACAAAATGACAATATCCCATCCCAGAGGGGTTTGGAACCCCAATATACAGTTGATCTTGCTCCATACTTCTTGCCAAAAACTCTGAACATACTGACAATCATATAACATATGCCGAAAGGTGCCTACTGCCACCAAACACGACCAACACTTAGTGGAGACAGTCCTATCCCATTTTGAAACCTTAACAGGAGTTAGATACGCCCTGTGAAGCAGAAAAATTAGGGATTGGGAAAGGGAAGCTGCTTTCGAAACCTTGTTAATTTTGCTCCAGACTGTACTCCACAATCTCGGAGGGATCTCATACCCTACGTCTAACTCCCAACTTCGCCCAACCCTAATCCCGTCCCCCAAGAGCGTATCCCTTATAGTGGCGTAAATATGTGACATACGCCCATCCATGTCCACAAACTCATCTACTACCCTCTTGAGATCCCAGTGGTCAGCTAACACCTTCCCGTCCCTTACCATACCACTTAGACAATGTGTCAGCTGTAGCCACTGGAAGTAACACACCCTTGAGATGCCAAACTCATTCTGAAGGGCCTCAAAACTCTTCCACCCATTTCCCAGCATCACTTGGCCTACGGTCCAGATGCCCAAATCCTGCCAAGTTTTCCATGCAAAGGACCGCCGCCCTATTTTCAGCTTTGGGTTAAACCAAATAGGATGTTGAGCTGAAATCCTTTGCTCACACCCCATGGCATTCTCCAGAAACTTGAAAGCCAGCTGAGTGGAGTGAATAACCCCTAGGTCCTTATCCTGTTCCCCTACCTGCATGCCCATCAGCAGGTCCATAGGGGTGTGGGGCAGAAGTTTTCTTTCCAGCTGAACCCAAACTGGCTTGTCCTCAGGGGGGCCAACATCCATCCACTGCAGTCCCTGTTTCAACATGAGCGCATTATGGTACCACTCAAAGTCAGGGAACTGCACACCGTCCCTCTCCTTGCTTGCTTTTAACTGTCTAATCGCGATCCGGGGAGGTTTACCTTGCCAAAGGAAGGACGTTAACAAACGCTCCACCCCCTTGTAGAAAGTCCTCGGAAAACTTAAGGGAATCATCCCCAGTATATAATTAATCTTAGGAACCAAGACCATTTTAATGGAATTCAATCTACCCCACCAGGAGAGATGCAAGGGGGACCATCTCAAAGTAAACAACTGAGCCATTTCTTTAATGGCTTGCACATTGAACTGCACTGTCTCCCCTAATGACGAACAATACTGCACCCCGAGGTACTTAATCCTTGAGGCTTCCCACTTGAAATTAAATTGATCGACCAAGGAGAAGGTCAGCCTATTCATTGGGAAAGCCGTGGATTTCATCCAATTAATCTTGTAGCCTGATAATTTAGCATACGCGGCTATAATTTCTAAAACCCTCCCGATCGCGTGGGGCTGAAGGAACAACAACAGATCGTCAGCATAGGCAGACAACTTCACCTGCTTCCCTGCCACTTCTAGCCCCTGGATCTCTTCAGCCTGTCTTATCAAGATTGCCAGAGGCTCCAGTGCAATGTTAAAGAGCAGAGGGGAAAGTGGACACCCTTGCCTAGTTCCTCTCTTTAGGCAGAAAGGGGAGGATAATGTCCCATTCACCAGAATTCTAGCACAGGGGGACATGTATAGTAGTTGAACCATTTGCCTGAACCTCTTCCCAAAACCAAACCACGCCAATGCCTGATTCAAAACCCCCCACTCCAGTCGATCGAAGGCTTTCTCCTCGTCCACTGAAAGCCCTACTATAGGCTCTTGCAGGCGCTCCGCCTCTGAGAACAAGTTTAACAAAAGCCGCCCGTTGTCCGCAGTGGAGCGGCCTGGGATGAACCCACATTGATCCGGGTGTATCAACAAAGGTACCACCTGAGCCATTCTGTGCGCGAGAACTGCAGAAAACAGTTTATAATCCGCATTTAATAAGGATATCGGACGGTAATTCTCCACTTTTTGGGGCTCTCTCCCTGGCTTTTCTAGGATCACAATAATCGCTTCGCTGAAAGTCCCCACCCCTGGCGCCTGTTCCAGGAGAGCCTGGAAGTACAACAGAAAATAGGGCAGTAAGTCCTTCACAAATACTTGGTAGAACTCAGTGGGAATTGCATCTGGCCCCGCTGCCTTACCACCCTTCATACCTCTCAACCTCTCCCTAAGCTCCTCAAGTGTCAGGGGGCCATCAAGAATGGCCATCTGAGCGGCCGAGAGTATCGGATGGGGTACCTGACTATACAGATCCTGAAAAGCCCTCGGATCTACCTCCGCCTCCGAAGTATACAGACAACTGTAAAACTCCCGGAATGCTTCAGCCATGTTGCCCTCTGTCATCAACAGTCCGCGGGATTCATGCAGAATAGCTGCCACTTTAGGTCTTGAAACTCTAGGATTGAGCGTACGCGCCAGTAAGCGCCCTGCTTTACTACCTTCCCCATACCAACTACTTTGCGCATTGTGTACCATCAACCGCACCTCAGCATTTAAACAGACATTATACTGATAGCGTAGCTTTTGCAACCGCATTAGTATACACGGATCCGACCTCGAAACCAACAATCTTTCCCCCGCTTGTATTTGGGCAGACAATTCCTGAAGTTTCCCCTTCCTTTCCCTTGCCACCTTAATTTTGTAGCTGGTTGTTTCCGCTCTGATTACCGCTTTAAAGGCTTCCCACTACACCCAAACCGGTGTAGCCTCGAGCAAGTTTGTTTCAAAATACCGCGGAATGGCCTCTCTAATTACTACACAGTACTCAGGATCCTTTAACAATTCTCTGGGAAAAAAACAAGTCGACTTACTGTTACCCCTGCCCTCCAACTGGACCTCCAACGTAATGTAGGCGTGGTCAGAGATATGCATTTCCCCGATTTGGGTTTGAACAACGGAGTTTATGAGAGCCTGCGACACTAAAAAGTAATCTATACGCGAGTGGGAGTCATGAGGAATAGAATAGAAGGTATATTCCTTATCTACCGGGTGAAATAATCTCCAAACATCCACCAGCCCTACCGCTTGCATAAGAGACAGGAGAACCGTGTCAGCCCTACTATTCCTACGAGAGCGATATGGAAGCCGGTCTACCAGAGGGTCAAGTACTAAATTAAAATCCCCTCCTATAATCCATGGGTGTTCCTCCCATTCCTGTACCTCCTTAGAAAGTTTCTGGAAGAATGTCACATCATCCGCATTTGGACCGTACACATTCAGTATGGCCACTTGGACCCCACCGATTTGCACCAGCACCTTAACCCATCTTCCCTCCAAGTCAGCCTTATCTTGAAGCACCTGCAAGTCTAGCTGCTTATGTACGAGAATAGCAACCCCATTTTTTTTGCCCGTGCTGCAGAATGGCCAACTAAGAGATAATTCCCTAGCCCAAGTTTCCTAGTTTCTGGGGAAGACAAATGAGTCTCCTGCAACAGGACAATGTCCGCTGCCTGTTTTTTACAGAAAAGTAGGATCTTTTTCCATTTGATAGGGTTTAGGACACCTTTGACATTCAGAGATACCAACTTAATAGGCCTCATGGAGCAAGATCAACCTCCCATGACAGAAGACACATCCCAGAGTACTACCCGGTAGCCCATCTGCAACTGTGCTACCAGTTATTCCCAGGGCGACCCCCCACTTACACCCTCCCCCCCCACCCCAAAAATCATTTCCGGGTGAACCCCCACAGCTAGATACCACATCATCCCGCTCCTTCCCAGATTTAAACCCTAGCAAGTTCAACCAATCTACCAGTATAGCAGCAGGATAACAACATGTTAAACATCACCACAGCTTCATCCTGCCCTATTCCCTGACCCCCTCCTCCCCCCCCACCCCCATATCCCACCAAGCAATCCTAGCACATAACTGCTACACATTTATAACAACGAGGGTATACTAACATATATCAGCTAAACACTTATATAGCAGATAGGGCCCCTTTCAGAAGACTGCGAAGGACCAAACAAAGCGTGGAAAGGCGGTAATAGTCAGCGGGCCTCTCTCCTAAAAAGGAGTCTGCCCAGAACCACCCCGCTGCCATCTTTACAGCAACTTATTTGAGGCCAACAAGCCCTTGTATGAATTACCACGCACAGACCCAGTCTCATTGCATGAAAGTCACCTCTTTCTCCTCCAGAAACGCTTGCAGGGCTGCAGGATCTTCGAAGGTCCTGGTTTGATTATGCAAAGTGATCCTCATCTTTGTGGGATAAAACAATCTATATCGAGTCTGCAGCTTCTGCAGCCTCGGATGAAACGCCAGGAGCTGCTTCCTCTTGTACACCGTGGCTTTACTGAAATCAGGGTAAAGTGCAACAGTGTGTCCCTCATATTTTATAGGAGCTTGTGCCTTCGCCGCCGCCATTATCGCTGCCACTTGAGAGTACCTCAGCACCCTCAGTATCATCGGGCGCGGCAGCCACACCTGCGGGCCTGTAGTCGTGGGAACTCAGTGGGCCCTGTCAATTTCAAAGGCCTGCGGAAATTGCAGATGCAGTATCGTAGGGAGCGCCCTCTCCAAGAACTCCACAGTGTTGCCACCTTCCACTCCCTCCGGGAGCCCCACGATTCTTATATTGTTCCTCCGAGCCCTATTGCTCTGATCTTCCAGGTTCCGTTCCAAGGCATCCACTCGTTTGCTAAGCTTTTCCACTTGTTTTAAACGCACATCCTGCGTCGCCATATTTCCTTCCACATTCATTAGCCGGCCTTCCAACATGGCTATCTGCTCTTTCATCTCTTTTAACTCCAGGATCTCAGCCTGCACCTCCGCCAACGTTTCCCCGTTCGCTGCCAAAATCGCTCTTACCGCTTTGATCTCAGCCAGCACCTCCGACAACCCCGTGGCTTGTTCATTCACGTGCGAGGCCTTCTGTGGCGAAGGAGGGTCTGCCTTCTGCCTCTTCACTCCCGCATTCGTCGCCCCTCCATACTCCAATTGCGTGGGTTTACTGGCAGCCATCTCGCACCGCTCTTACGGGTCCCGGGGAGGAGGGGAACAACTTCCAAATTCTGCTAGGGCCGAGGATTTAGCAGGATTCTGCGGAGAGCTGTGATTATGCGGCCATCTCTGCTCGAGCCAGGCTCCGCCCCCAAGACAAATTTATTTATATTCTCTTATATACCGTGCTATTCTGCATCAGTGTGGTTTACATTGAACAAACTGAAATTACATTGAACAGGGCATTATAACTTGGAGATAACTATTTTACAGGGAACATGGGCTATGGAGGGTTAAGTGGGTTGCCCAAGACCACAAGGAGCACCTGTGGGACTAGAAACCCCAGTCCTTCTGGCCCAAGGTTGCTGTCCTCTAGTGGGATTTGAACCCCTGACCTTCCAGCCTGAAGTACCTTGCCCCAACCACTAGGCCACTCCTCCACTCCATATTATAGAGAATAGAAAGAGGATTATACTCTTGGGGTTGACTTGCCTTTCAAGGCTACAGCATAATATAACACAGAAGGTCCATGCAGGATTCTTGAGTGAAGGCAACCTGGAGGCAGTTAGTTTACTTCTGTGACGGAGGCAACGCCAAGTAGTAGACACGTGGGATTCAGCCTCGTGTGATCAAGGATTTTGGTGATGTTGGCAGAAACCCAGAAACTTACAGCTTTTTAGTATTAGATGATGGGAATTTCATGGCCAATTGATCATTGTTTTCTGAATAGAATCCCTGCCCTTGTTCCCCACCTAAGGGCCACGCCAAAGGGCCCTCTGGTGAGGCCTTCAGGCGTGGGCGCGCACGCAGCACGCTGCTTTTTAAAGGCTCCTTTAGCAGCACGTCTCATTTATTGCTATATATTCTAACTCTCCCATCTTATTTTTTTAGACTTCTAGCAATTGCATACAAGCATTTTAGAGGCTATATTTTATTCATATTAATCTGGCTATCAGTAGGCAGGAGTCATTTGGAATCTTTAAGCTCTGTCTGCTCTGTACTCAAAGGAATTTGGGCTACTTTTGTCTTTATTGGAACCTCTCTACTGATATGCCCTAACTTAAATCTTTTGCTAGTATTCTTCAAGGATACATTGTTCTGAACCATGTGCTCTTGGGCAACTGTCGGCTTTCCCCTATTATCTAGTTTAAAAGCTGCTCTATCTCCTTTTTAAAGGTTAATGCCAGCAGCCTGGTTCTGTTCCGGTTAAGATGGAGCCCATCCCTTCGGAAGAGCCCCTCCTTTCCCCAGAATGTTCCCCGGTTCCTAACAAATCCAAAGACCTCATCCTTGCACCATTGTCTCATTCATGCATTGAGACCCTGGAGCTCTGCCTGCCTTTTGGGTCCTGCGCGTGGAACAGGAAGCATTTTGGAGAATGCTACCCTGGAAGTTCTGGATTTCAAATTCCTAGTCATGTAATCCTGACTATTGGACATCTGCTATTACAGCTGGCAGTGAGGAGAGGGAGGAGGCATCAGTAGTGCAGGGGGGTGAGAGTGGGGAGGGGCAGGGGCATCGTTGGGGCAGGGGGATGAGGGCGTGGAGGAGAGGAGGTATCAATGGAGCCTGTTGTACACATGTTGGCTATGATGTTGGTTCAGTACTAACAGCACCATCCTTGAACATCATGACACACTTGTTGGACAACACCTCTCAGTACAGTGGCAAAATTCCCTCTACAGAAACAGAGACAGGAACATTTGCAGTCCATCCCAAATCAGATACCTCAGCTGTCACACTCAGCTCACCAGAACTCATGAAATGAACCATTCAGATGCCAACACATGGTACAGGACACAGCCAGCAATAGGTGATGTTGCAAGAGCTTGGTCATTGCCACGTCATAACATGTCAGGGAATGTCCCTGGCTGACACCCTCAGATGACTCATTGATCAGCATGACATGGAGGGGACACTGACCTTGCTGTGATGCCATCATGATTCACCCAGCATACCATCTCCCATTGCTGAACACATTATAGCTAGTGAGGGCATCTGCATGGTCTTTGTCATGGGTGAATGGTGAGGTGCATAGGATACACTGATGTACTTGGGTTGTGTGGACAGTTATGGTGGTATGCCATGGTCCTGTATGGGTTGCATGATCAGGCTATTGTCATCCATCCTATGACACTCCTTCCACATTCAAGGGTGGGATGGCTGCTCATATACTGTGGTGTGACAAATATGACATAGCAACTATGTATGCATGCAGAGTGGCTTGTCTGTTCTCCCTTGTATGGCTGTCAGGAGCAAATGCTACCCCAGTCTGATTGAACGGATTCTGTGACACAGTGCGATAGACATGGCCCGATAGAGTACTGTGCTTCTTCAGCCACTTGGAGAACACATGTGATAGCCTGCATGTATTGTGCTGACACATAATTGTTGGATGTCCTGATGTCCTTGCGCCCTGCCCCACAGAAGAGGAGGTGGACAGCGGCATCCTGGTGCTTGCATCTCCCAACTCCCCACCCTCATTCTCCAGCACCATCTCTGTATCCGCTCTCTCCAATCTCATCCCCCTGTACCACCACAGCCTACTGCCCCCTCCCCTCCAGCTCCCATACCCCTGCCCCACCACTGCCTCCTCCCCATCCCCACTCTCATCCCCCCACACCACCACTGCCTCCTCCCATCCACACTCACACCTGCATCTCCACTGGTTCCTCCCAGTCTCCACTCTCATCCCCTCCTGCCCCACCACTTGCTCCTCCTCCTTCCTGCTCTTCTTCCTATGTGCTGATGATGCCTCCTGCCCCTCTTCACTTTCAACCCCCTGCTCCACTGGCATATCCCCCTCCTCACTCTCATCCCCCTGCTCCACTGTTGCCTTCTGCCCCTCTCCACTCTCAACCCCTGCACCACTGATGCCCCCTGCTCCTCCCCACTCTCATCCCCCTGCTCCATTGATACCTCCTCTCCTCCACGCCCTCATCACCCTGCCCCAACGATGCCCCTGCCCCTCCCCACTCTCACCCCCCTTCACCACTGATGTCTCCTCCCTCTCCTCACTGCCCTCCCTGTGAAATTCCCCCTCCTCTAGGGGCTCCAGGATGAGGATCCACACATGCCCTCCTGCACATCCCTCTCATCATGGGCCTCAGCAGGCCCCAGGCTCACGCCCTCCATCTCCCCCATCTGTGCCAGGGGACCTGGTCCCTCTTGTCTACTGACATGTGGCCCTTCTCCTTCATTGCCTCTCTTGTCTGAGGGGGTGGGACTTGACAGCACTATGGGGCTGCCCATCATGTGGCTGATATGCCTGGTGGCACCACTGCTGCCGCTATTCCCACTGGGGTTTGGGGAAGGGTAGATTCCCCTGCATTCTCTGCCATATCTGCCTTGGATCTCTCAGGTAAAGGTGGTGGGGAGTCCTCCTTAGGAACAGCTGTAAATAGAAGGCAAAGAGGTTGTGGTTAGCTGTACCCCATGGTATGTGTGATAGCTGTATGTCAGCTCTACATTGGATTGCTGGTGGTTGGGCATGGTGGAGGAGCAAACTGATATGAGCCCAGATGGTGTATCATAGTGTCACAAGTCTGATTCCCACTTAGTCCCTGGTGGGGTTGGCCAGGTCCCTTAACTGTACATTGTCCACAGTGGATCCCAGCAATATATGTGATTGTGTGAGCAACATTGCGTCTTTCCTGGCTTGAGCTACATTGATATGCTGGTACAGGTCACCTGCTGATTCCCGGACTGGGATGCTATTTTTGGACCTCAGGGCTACTCCATCCAGACTGACTTCCAAACAGTCCATCCTATATGTGCACTACTGTGTGCATGGCTTTCCTTTTCAGGCTTTCATGGACAGTTCCTCTGCATCTGTTGCACCTCACTATGTGGCGGCAGTGTTGCCATTGCAATGTTGGAGCTGACTGGCCACTACTGCCACCTACTGATCTCTAGATGGCATAGATGTGCAGGTGTGGCTCTGTCATTGATTCTGACTCTTTCAACTATGTGCTAGCTTGCTACAGATTGCCTGTCTGTGATACTTGTGCTGGCGATTTATACGTAACATTGCTGTCATGTGCTTTTCCACTGTTCTGAGTACCTGTGGCCAGTCGATTCAGGGCGTGTCACTATTGTGCATTGTATCTGGTGACTGCAGTGACTGGTGTCATGTGCTGTTGTGGCATCTGTCTCATGCTCCCTGCCCTTCTTGGTCCACATGGCTATGTGACTGCTGGGGCTGGGCACACCTGTGCAGAGGCCACATGGCCTACATGATCCCTGAATAATCAGGTGGACAAAGGTGAGTCGGTTGATATTGTGTATCTGGACTTTCAGAAAGCCTTTGACAAGGTCCCTCATGAGAGACTTTTGGCAAAACTAAAGAGTCATGGGATAGGAGGCAGTGTACTATTGTGGATCAGGAACTGGTTAAAAGATAGAAAGCAGAGGGTAGGGCTAAATGGCCAATTTTCCCAATGGAGAAAGGTGAATAGTGGTGTACCCCAGGGATCTGTGCTGGGTCCGCTGCTTTTTGACATATTCATAAATGACCTGGAAAGTGGAATAACGAGTGAGGTTATCAAATTTGCAGATGACACAAAACTATTTAAAGTTGTTAAAACCCAAGAGGATTGTGGAAAATTGCAAGAGGATCTTGATAAATTGGAAGACTGGGCATCAAAATGGCAGATGAAATTTAATGTGGACAAGTGCAAGGTTATGCACCTAGGGAAGAACAACCCAAACTATGGTTACACGATGCAAGGTTCCACATTAGGAACCACCACCCAGGAAAAAGATTTAGGCGTCATTGTGGATACCATGTTAAAACCCTCGGCCCAGTGTGCAGCGGCGGCCAAGAGAGCAAATAGAATGCTAGGTATGATAAGGAAAGGAATGGAAAATAAAACAAAGGATATTATAATGCTTCTATATCGTTCCATGGTGAGACCGCACCTTGAATATTGTGTGCAATTCTGGTCGCCGTATCTTAAAAAGGATATAGAGTTATTAGAAAAGGTTCAGAGAAGAGCCACCAAAATGGTAAAGGGGATGGAAGGATACTCCTATGAAGAAAGGCTAAAAAGGTTAGGGCTCTTTAACCTGGAAAAGAAACGGCTGAGGGGAGATATGATAGAAGTCTATAAATTAATGAGCGGAGTGGAACGGGTAAACGTAGATCGATTGTTTACCTTATCAGAATATAGAAAGACTAGGGGACATGCAATGAAGCTACAGGGTAAACTATTTAAGACTAATAAGAGAAAATATTTTTTCACTCAACATTTAATCAAACTCTGGAATTTGTTACCGGAGGATGTAGTAAAGGCTGTTAGTGTAGCTGGGTTCAAAAAAGGTTTGTACAAGTTCCTGGAGGAAAGGTCCATAAGCCATTATTAAGAAGGGACCCAGGATATCAATGCTTGAACCAATACAAGCATTGTGGAACCTGTGTCCCTTGGGGAAACTGCTAGGTACATATGACCTAGATTGGCCACTGTTGGAAACAGAATACTGGGCTTGATGGACCTTGGTCTGACCCAGTATGGCATATCTTATGTTCTTATGTTCTTATGTGCTATGTGGGCAGCTACAATGTGGGGTTGGCTGAGGGGATTGCCTGAACCAGGCCACTCATACTGGTGACCCTATTAGAGTCACCAGTATTTATTTATTTATTTATTTAAATTCTCTTATATACCGCACTATTCAGCATCAGCGCGGTTCACATAGAACAAAAAAAAATCTCAGTACAGTCAACATGCATGAGTTTACAGATAACAAGGGAAGGAACTTGGATAACATGGGTAACTATCTACAATCTATTTACAAGGAAAACATTACTGCATAGGTATCAGTTACAAGGAGCAGTTACTATGAACATAATCTTTACTTATAGAGAATCAGACTTGGCATGTTAATTGAGACACCAAGGAACTATATTAATTGGTGGACTCGCTGAGGTCTATGAGTGCCGTTGACTCTATAAGGTACTTGTTGAAGAGATGGAATTTGAGAGCTTTCTTAAATTGTGTTAAGCTGTTGATAGCACGGATGCCAGGGGGTAGTGCATTCCAGCACCTTGGAGCACAGAGGATAAAGACTCTGTTGGCTGTAGAAGAAGTGCAGCTTGTTAAGGCCTTTGGGAGCTTCAGGGAGTTGATGGACGTGGATCTTCTTGCTCTGTTTGGTATAGTAGTGTTAATAAGGGCAGATAAGGATGTGGCGGAGAGCTTATTTAGAGCTTTGAACGTGAGGAGTAAAGTTTTGAAGAGAATTCTAGCCTGGATGGGTAGCCAATGTAATTGAATCAGCAGAGGTGTAATGTGGTCGGTCCTGGCAGCTCCATGAAGGACCCTTGCTGCGGCATTCATTGCCAGCTGTAACGGGTTCAAGGTGGATTGAGGAAGACCTTGAAGGATGACATTGGCATAATCGAAGTGGGGTATGATAAGTGCTTGGTAGATTGTCCTGAAATCATTTGGTTCGAGCATGGAGCGTAGGTGTCTCAGTGTACGGATCTTATAGTATATAGTTCTGACTGTATTTCCTATGTGGGATTTCATATCCAGGCGGTGATCCAGCGTAACTCCCAGGTAACGTATTGAAGGCTTGGATTGCAATTCAGCTTCATTTGTTTTGAGACCTTGTGGTGGGGTGAAGTTGGGGTTCCTCGTGATGAAGAGGACTTCCGTTTTCTTATGTTGTATACAGAGGTTTTGGGAGAGAAGCCAGTCAGATACTGCATTGAAACAGTTTATTAGAGGGGAGAGATCTAAAAGGTCAGTGGAGAAGGGGGTATATAGTAGAACATCGTCGGCATAAAGCATGCAGTCGACATTAAATGACCGGACGATCTTACAGATTGGCTGCATGTAGATGTTAAACAGAAGGGCAGAAAGTGAGGAACCCTGTGGGACTCCCTGATCCAGGTGGAAGGGTTCTGAGGTTCTGCCTCCTGAGCGGACGTGCTGCCATCTTCCGGATAGGTAGGACTTGCACCATTCAAGCGCTGTTCCAGTAATGCCCTTCTCAATTAGTCTCGCTAAAAGGAGTTTGTGATTCACTGAATCGAATGCTGCGGCGATATCCAGAAAGATGAGGGCAAATCCTTGGTGGATGTTATCAATGCCAGTGATAATCTTGCTGAAGAGGATGGTGAGGAGAGTTTCGACTCCATGGTATTCCCTGAAGCCGTGTTGGCAGGGGTCTAGCGGTGCAGCGGTGTCAATATGGTCCTGTAACTGTCGTTGAACCTCCTTTTCTATAATCTTAGCGAGTAGAGGTATGCTAGAAATGGGTCTGTAGGAATCTACCCTTAGGGGGTCGAGCTTGCAGTTTTTCAACAGGGGTCTAATTGAAGTATGCTTAAGGGCTGAGGGGAATGATCCTGTTGAAAAGGAGAGGTTCATTATATTGGAAATTACTGGGCTGAAGTGACTGCGATCAGACTGGGATGTAGTGATGTTGAGGGCTGTGATGATGTCTTCAATTCCTTTCTTAGAGGGGAGAGAGAATGAAGAAAAGGTTCTTGAGGCGTCCTGCACAAAGGCGCTGGTTGTTGTCATGGTTCTGTTGGTCAGGCACATCTTAGATTGTACATGGGTTGCAAAGTCTTGAGGGTGTATCTCAACTTGAGGCCCAGCGGATGGCTCCTTAGATAGAGACTTAACTAGGTCAAATAAGTCATGTGGCTTATTGAGAGATCTCATCAAGGTATCCGAGTAGTACCGTTTCATTGACTCGGAGATTGCCTTGCGGTGAGCAGCTAGGTGGGTATTGTATGCTGTCAAGTCATCAATAGCATGGGCGCGACGCCATCGTTTTTCGAGCTTCCGTAGTTGGATGAGGGATTCTCTAAGGTCTGCTGTGTACCAAGGAGCATTCTCTCTTTTCCTTGAGTGTTTGTTGTTTGGAGGCCGCATGGCAATAGCACTGAGACTACTATTCCAGTGAGAGACTAGGTCCTCAAGGTTCATGGTGGTAGTATTGATGAGTTGTTGAGTTTCAGCAAGGATGAGCTCTCTGTTAAATGACTTAAAAGATCTAGTGGTTGGTCTCGCTACGTTGGCTGCTGTCTTGATGCTCGTGGTATGTAAATTGTTTGAAGGAATCTGAAGGCTGATCAATTTGTGGTCTGACCAGGGAACAGGGGTTATGGATGTTATGGGATCAAGAGATGGATTGAGGGATGACTGTGGGGCGAATACCAGGTCTAGGGTGTTGCCTTTAATGTGGGTAGGAACCTTCACTAGCTGCTTGAAGCCGAGGTTCTCGAGGGCTTCTAGGAATGCGGCTGCTTGGTTGTCCTGTAACGTAGGTAGATTGAAGTCACCTAGGATCCAAGTTGGGGTGTGTGGGCTATGAGTGTTGGAGGCGAGCTCAATGATAGTGGCAAGATCATCCAGGGACGTAGAGGGTGCTCTGTAGAGCAGGTTAATTGAGCAGCGTCTGTTGGAAATGGTAATGGTTTCCAGGTGACTTGTGCTGGTGGAGTGCATCGTCTGGAACTGGAGGTCTGACCTGGCGAGGATGAGGACACCACCACCTCTTTTGTCTTGCCTGTGACTGATATTACTGTGAAATTTGGTGGGGAGGAGCTGGTTGATTATGACATTGTCTTCCTCAGATAACCACGTCTCTGTGACCATGAGTATGTCAAGCTCATGAGTGGAGATTATGTCGGTGACAGCTGGCCATTTCTTCCGGATGGAGCGTGCATTGATGAGGGCACATTTTAGACTATGGGGGTAGGGCTTTTCAGACTGTTTGCCTCTGATGGAATGTTGAGGGATAATATGAAGGAGATGGGGGTGGCGAGGGCGTGTGTCCCAGTCTAATTTGTTACGGGATGCACCAGTCCATCTCCTTCCATGGCTCTGTAATATTGGGATTTGGTTGACAGATGAGGTTAAGGCTAGAGAGCAGGTGAGCCAGCTTGTGAGGATGATATAGCTTCCAAAGATGGCGGTAATGGGGGAACCCATCTTAATAATGATTAAAGATTTGTATGAGGGAAGTGAGGGCGGATACCAAGTATGTAATATCAAAGTATGTTGCCTGGGGCTGCTCCACATTGATCTCACACCCTTAGCTATTCAATATATGTGTGTGTACCCCTCCTTAGGGGCTGCATGCTTGTGTCAGACCCAATTTCTGCATGTCCTTCTCTACAGATAGCACCTGCGCACATCCTTACTTCCTGCTTTATGTTCCCAGGATAACATACCATTGTGAGTGGTTCAGACCCCATCTCTGACCTACAAATGCATGTTGTTCCAGCAGCTCTATTGTGCTCATGCAACTCTTTTCCATATGCACTGTCTGTGTGTTTTTATACACTTTAGTCCCATATGTGTCAGAGTTGTTAATGTGGGTTAGATTTGTCAACACAGCAGCCCAATGATTCTGTGCATTATTACAATAAAACATCTCTTACTCTCTGAACTAATCCTAACTTGGAGACTTGCAATACTAATATGAGAAGAACATGAGAGATGGTATTCTCAAGAGGAAAAAGGACTCAGTATTTTCACCAAGTTAAATGATACCATACTCAGAGAGAACGCTGCCTCATGATAGTATCAATATCAATATGACTGGTTAAGCTGGCGTCAGACCTTTCAGAAAAGCCCCCCCCCCCCTTTCTGCAGAATGTTGCACAGTTCCTAACAAATCCAAAACCCTCTTCCTTGCACCATTGTCTCATCTACACATTGAGATTCTGGAGCTCTGCCTATCTCTTGGGTCCTGCATGTGGAATGGGAAGAATTTCTGAGAATGCTACCCTGGAAGTTCTGGATTTCAACTTTCTACCTAAAAGCCTAAATTTAGCTTCCAGAACCTCTTTCCCACATTTTCCTATATCATTACTACCAACGTGTACCAAGACAGCAGGCTGCTCCCCAGCACTATCTAAAACTTTTACGTGGTGCATGAGGTCCACTAACTTTGCACCGGCAAGCTTGTTACCAGTCAATCCTCACATCCAGCAACCACCCAGCTATATACATGCCTAATGATCGAATCACCAACTATAATGGCTGTCCTAACTCTTCCTTCATGGGCACATGGCCCTAGAGATAAGTCTTTATCTTTATCTTTATTTTGTCTCTTGATTGACCGCCCAAGCAATAGTATCAGAGCAGTTTACAATAAAATAAAAGGCTGCAGTTATAACTTAGAAAAGCACGCCAATTTTAACAGGAAAGCCAAGAGGATCCAGCACACAGATCAGGACAGGGAAGCAAGCAAAGGAGAGAAAAGAAAAACTCTGATAAGAAAGGCATGTAATCAGGTCGGGGGGGGGGGGAGGAGGTCAAATGCAAAGTGGAAAAGATGGGTTTTTAGCATAGCTTTGAATTTTGTGAATGAATGTTCAGAACGGAGTAGGGCTGGAAGTGAATTCCATAGTGCGGGTACAAGGAAAAAGAAAGCAGAGTGTCGGGTTTGTTCAAGATGTGCATGTGCAGGTAATTGACGGACCAGACGATCATTGTAGATCACATGGAGGACATGGGGAGGGGTGTGCATGTGAATGAGGTCAGCGAGATATTGTGGAATGCCAATGTGAATGACTTTATGTACAATGATAAGTATCTTGTAAGTGTACCGGGATCTAAGTGGAAGCCAATGTAGGTGAAGATCTCGGTACGGGAGGGTACTACATCATTTGGAAGACAGGTCCTCACAATAGGATCCCTTCCTGCCACAGCAAGGTGATGCTCTCCTTCCACATGATCGCTCTCCTCCATGGCAACAGAAAGGCTGCCAGACTGAAGGTGGGACTTCTCTATTACATACCTGTAAGTATTGTCTATATACCTCCCTATCTGCATCAGCTGCTCCAAGTCTGCTACTCTAACCTCCAGAGATCAGACTTGTTCCCTGAAAGCAGAGAGCTCTTTGCACCTAGTGTACACATACGATATTTCACCACCTGGGAGAAAATTGTACATATACCACTCAGTGCAGAAGACTAGATAGCCCCCATCTCACTGCTGGACTGCTGTCTGCATCTTACTCGTAGATTTAATTCTTTTAGCTATTTAAAGTTGTTAAGTTATATAAAGTTGCTAGAGTTATAGGGATACTTGAACCAATACAAATATGCCTAATAAATATGAAGGATTTTGAGGGCCTGATTCCATCCAACTCGTCCGGACCCTCTGTGCATCTGGCCAGAACCGGATGCACAGAGGGAGTCATGATTATTATCCCGCAGGGCATGTCTAGCCCCGTGAGATCAGAATCACGAACAGGCCTGTAATGTGCAAGCCGGGACCCAGATTTCGTCCAGCCTGCACTTACAGGCCTTCCCTGGATAACTTAGTCAGGGCTCTTCAATGGAGCTGTGGCGCCATGGCATCTGGGGCTATCGACCGCCCACTGCCCGCCCTAACACTGCACAAGAAGAGGGGAAGGTAGATGGGACTGGGAAAAGGCACAAATGGTGGGGATGAGCATCCCAACGGGACATCCATCCCTGCTATTCGTGCTTTTGGAATAACCCCCTTAGTGTTCACCTCAAGGTGAACTGCAAGGACTTATTAATTTACTCAGAAGGCCTAATAACCTGCTGATGAAGATAATCACTTATACCTGAAAGTGAGTAAGTTTACCCCCTCCCCCTTAACTAGTTTAGGAGGCTATAAATCAAGGATTATGCCTGGGGTGAGTAGGAGAAATGACCTATTTATATCTGTTCGTCTAAGACAATCTTTTAATTTCCTGGGTGATTCACACTGCCCTTGGTTTGAAAGAGGGAGCTTTTGAAGTTGCCCCTTTGATCTGTCACTTGGCATTAAAACCTAATTAAAATAATTTCACAGTTTGCTTACTTCCTAACTGAAAGGTCTCTTTGTAAAATGTCTCCAGAAATTAATTTCTGTCTATATACTCAAAGAATATTTACCCTATTCTATTCCCTCTGTTAAGATATACCCTAACTGGCTTTAATTTAAGTGCAAGCTGGCTTGTAGTACCATGTCCTAATTGACTTAATAAAACACTGAAGTTTAAAATACACAGATTTTATCAGTTTTAACCCAAAGAATTTCCTTTTCCCCAAGAATTTCTCAGGAGGTAAGTATTTACAAGTGCAGATTTCTTCCCTATAGTACCATCCCTCTTCGTAGCCACAGAATATAATGTGTTGCCACTGACACATTATATTCAGTGGCATCATTTAAACTCTGCCACTAAATATGGAGTCTATTCTGTAACATTAATAGCGGGGATGGACGTCCCATTGGGATGTCTTGTTGGGACATCCATCCCCGCTATTCATCTGCCTTTCCCGTCCCTGCTAACTCTCCCCATACGAACAAGGATTTTGTACAGGGAGGCTAGATGGGGGCGGGAAAGGGGTGGTATGGAGGTGGAGTTAGGACAGGCAGAGGGCAGTCTGTGGCCCCGAATGTACAGGGCCGATTCTGATGTTGGCTTTCTACGTCTGGGGCTGGCAGACTATATGGGGAACTTATGGAATAAATTCCCCTAGATCAGGGGTGTCAAACTCAAATACACAGTGGGCCAAAATGTAAAACTTGAACAAAGTCGCGGGCCAGCATTGAACAAATGAACCTTTTAATATGGACCCAAACAAGATTTGCTTTAACATTGAATATGAAGCAACACTTATTACTATACAATTTATAACTTAATAGTTCAGATATGCAAAAACCAATTTCAAATAAAAAAAAACATCAATGACATTCATTTATTAAATACGATTTAAATAATAATAAATAATAATTTTTAAAATAAAATAACAATAATAAAATTAATCAACCATTCAAGCCCATGTCTTGGAGTAGCAAGAAAAAGTGCATAAAGAAAACGTTAATTATTGCTCAGTTTGCTGCACACTGATCTAATCTGATGTGCCCAAGCCAGATACCTGGCATCTCTTCTTGGATGATAGTTCATCAATGTCTGGGCTCAGGCTTTGAGCTGAGGAAATCCTCAGTATCGAGCGAAGGTGTTCATCAGTCAGACGTCTCCTGTGAGATGTTTTGGTCATCTTCATCGAGGAGAAAAGTTGCTCACATAGATAAGTGCTGCCGAACATGGAGAGCATCTGAGCAGCTTGGGTGCGGAGCTGAGGCATTGTGTCAGGGATGAACTGTGGAAACTGGGCGGCGCCCACAGCATCATACTTTGACTTCAGCGTGTCATTACACTGGAGTTCAATTAGCTCCATTTGGAGGTTGGTTGGTGCGTTTTCCACATTAACTGCAAAGGGATTACTGAGCAGTTCAAACCTACATTTCTGGACATCAAAGTCGGCAAATCGCCGGCTAAACTCAGCGCCGAGTACACTGAGTTTTTCAGCAAACTGTGCGCATGGGAACAAGTTGGTAAAGAACTGCGTTTTCATGGTTTGGCAGCAGGGAAAATGGCCAAGGTTTCCTTGCAGCATCTGATTCTCCCACAGGCACAGTTTAGTTTTAAAAGCCCTCACTGCAGCGTACATGTCTGTGATGATGCGCCCCCGCCCCTGAAGCTGCAGGTTCAGCGCATCGAGATGGCTCGAGATGTCACACAGAAAGGCCAGCTCACACAGAAACGTTTTCTCCCGAAGCTCTGCTGTGTCCTTCCCTTTGCTTTCCAGAAACTGACATATTTCCTCATGCAGCTCAAAACATCTATTCAGTACTTTTCCTCGGCTTAACCATCTCACCTCTGTGTGATACGGCACGTCTGCGTATTCCGAACCACACTCCTCCAGAAAAGACTTAAACTGGCGGTGATTCAGACCTTTGGCTCTTATAAAGTTAACTACTTGTGTTACTGTGGTCATAACATGTTCCATCTTTAGGGCTTTGCCACACAATGATTCCTGATGTATGATGCAGTGATAAACAGTTAGTTCACCTGCACAGTTCTCTTCCTGCATCTTCTCCCGGACCCTGCCCACCAGTCCATTTGTTTTACTGCACATCGCTGGCGCACCATCTGTCGTTAATCCCACGAGTTTATCCCATGGCAGCTTTATTTCAGTTACGCATTTGGAAACCTCCTCAAAAATTTCCTTTCCTGTGGTTGTAACAAACACAAGGAGCAGAAGATGTTCGAAGAGAAGGGTCTTTATTGTGCACAGGACACCCCAACGCGTTTCGGCAACGCCTTCCTCAGGGGGAGAAACACTAACAAATACAATCAAAGTATGTACATTAAAAACAGAAAAGAAAACTTAAAACACAATTAAAAACATATATTAAAATATGAAAGCACCGGTAGGATATGAAACATAAGATAATATAGTAATACATAAAAACATAGAATTAATCCCACGAGTTTATCCCATGGCAGCTTTATTTCAGTTACGCATTTGGAAACCTCCTCAAAAATTTCCTTTCCTGTGGTTGTGCCATGCATTGATTTGAATCCCAATAGCTCCTCCGTAACACACATATTTGAGTCCACTCCACGGATGAAGACTGACAGCTGAGCAGTATCAGATGCGTCGCTGCTCTCATCCACAGCAAGGGAGAATGCAACGAAATCTTTTCCCTTTTCCAAAAGCTGGTCATACAGATTGGTGGCAAGATCACATGTGCGATCAGCTACTGTGTTTCTGCTCAGGCTCACGTTTGAAAAGGCTTGCTTTTTCTCTGGGCACACGATGTCACAAACTTTCAACATGCACTTTTTCACAAACTCTCCCTCATTAAAGGGCCGGGCTGATTTTGCGATCTCTACTGCCACAATATAACTAGCCTTTACAGCAGCCTCACTTTGTGATGTGGCTTTTTTGAACATATTCTGTTGTGAAACCAAACTTCTTTTCATCTCCTCCACTTTCTGGCTCCTTTGAGTCATGTCCAGGTCCTTGTACTTGTCATGGTGTTTTGTTTCATAGTGTCGTTGAATGTTATACTCCTTAGTTATAGCCACGTTGACTCCACAAATCAGACAAACAGGTCTGTCTTTTACATATGTAAACAAATATTCTGTCTCCCACCTGTCCAGAAAGTTCCTGTTGTCTGCCTTTCTTTTTGCCATTTTTGGGAAGGGGTTCCACAGTGACAGTTGTAGCTTGAGATCGCTATGACTTCTGTCACACAGGAGAGGGCGTTTCTGGGACCTGTCCTGATTGACGCGCCAAAACAACAGCAAGGCATTATGGGATTTGTAGTATTAGCGATGAATGAATGCGCTGTATAATACCGGCGGTCTAGCTCTAGTAGTCATTTGGTATAGCCTCGCGGGCCAAATATAATTACACTACGGGCCAAATTTGGCCCGCGAGCCAGAGTTTGACACCTATGCCCTAGATGGTGGAGGATGGCAGGGCTGGGTGGCAACAAAGACTGGAGAGAGTGCAGGAGATTCCCTGCAGCCCGCCCCTGGTCATGGGAGGCTGCGGGGAAAGAATGAAGTCGGTGGCGGCCTGGGATCGTGGCTCCTGAATGGAGCTGCGGTGCCATGGCAACCGGATGCCGTGGTGCCACGGTTCCATTCAGGAGCCTTGACTGAGTTAGCCAGGCAGGTGCCTGTACATACAGGCTGACTAGAATTGGGTCTAGGCCTGCACATACAGGCTGAGATGGGATTCTGATCCCGTGGGGGCTAGATGTGCTCCGCGGGATCGGAATCCTGTCTACCTCTGTGCATCCGGTTCTGACCAGATGCACATCTTAGAATATGCCTCCACATGAATAAAGTAAAATGCCACTATCAGTGGTTTACTTTATCCAGCAGCTCTAGATGCTAAAAATCAGGCTGAGAGTGTTTTACCAAATGATTAAGAATTTAAACAATTGACTAATAATGTCCAATATGTCTTTTCATGTTTTATTATTCTTTTATATAGATTTTTAATGATTTTGTTCTGGAATATTTTTTATCATTGTTATTTTCATTTATAACATGTAAATCTAAATGTTTACAATCTGCCAATACTTTGTTGTATCCTCCATATAGAGGTATTTGTTTGAAATCATGCTTTATGCGCACTATTCCCTACATGATGGCACGGTACTGGTCTGAATTACCTAGGCAATTAAAAAATATTCCCACTCTTTTTTAGTTTTGAAAAGAACTGAAAACTTGGTTCTTTCAAACTAATTAGTTGAAAGTTCTTTATATATATCTTTTTTGTCTTTTTGTTTATTTTTCTTGCTGTAAAACTGCACAGAACCACTGTTTTGGTTGGGATCGCTGTGATATACAAATCTGCATTAGGTTAGATTATACTACTGTGTTGAATGCATAATGACTGTATTCCTATTCTTAATAGTTGGCCATTCTAGCCCAGAGTTTTAAAACAGTCTCTTTTTGGTGGAATGGGTCTAAGAGGTCACAAAGTTTCCCCCCTTACTAGAGCTTTAAAAGTCTCTGTTAGCAAAGTGGAGAAGTATGGGATTCAGCAGCTCTGCTGTCCCATCTGCTAATGAGATCTTTTTTTTTTGTACTCTATTTGGGGCTGGCCCAACTATTAGGCAAATTAGGCAGTCACCAAGGGTGACAGCTTCTGGGGGAGGGTAGCAAACAGCAGGGCATTCAAAGCTAAACACTTTATTCTGATGCCAGTGGGGCTTAAGACTTAAGGTGTCAACACCTTGAAAAAAAACCATGATTCTATAGATTTGTTCACCCAGTACATGATATAACTTTAGGCATTACTTCAAAAGTCTCCATTGAAATAAAATTTTTGTTTTTTTCGTCAAATTACTGTGGACAATCTACTTTTGAATGCCTGTCTCCTAGCTTCTGAAGAGTCCATGAAGGTAGGGCCTTGAAGCCTGGGTTACCCCAACATATGTTTGAAGTAGGGAGTGTAGAATGTTACCTCCTTCCTTCCTAGATGCCCTGGTTACTATCACGAGGTTTGCCAGAGTTACAATTCCAAATTAAGCAAAAGGCAATAATAAATAACACATCATATTACACTTCTAGAGATAGCAAGGGGAATGTTATTCTTATGGTTTGTTCCGGAAAGTCTAACATGTTTTTCTCTCCTCACCAAATCTATGGCTGGAAAATCCACAATGTATTACAGCACTCATTTTGTCTGAGCTTCTTCAATTGTTTTAAGGAAGGATCTCCTAGTTTTCTGAAAGTCTGGTCTTGAAATTTTGGATCCACTTCTTCATAATATTCAGTGCTATCATTAAATAATGAAATACATTTTGCCAGTGTAGTGGGAATATTATGACACTGTAATTCATAGCACTATCTTATTCTAATCATACTTTAAGTCCAAGTCTTTAATGGCATATGCTTTATGTAAAAGTGATCTCTAATCCTCCCATCACCTTCCTCTAACAGATTTTTCACAAGAAAGAGCTATCAATAGCTTTATCACTGTAGTTTATACATTTCTCATTTTTTTGCAGATGTGCTCATGTCTCATTAACTTGTTAGCACTGAAGCCTTTTATGATACTGGAAGATTTTTCATTTCCATGATATGCTGTATTTTTATTTTTATTTATTTTATTTTTGTGCTGCAGGGTTCTTTTTTTTTTTTAATGCAATTATTTACAATTATTTAGCATTTATGGGAAGAGATGGTACTTTTTTCTTTTTTTTTTTTACATCTTTTGCCCCCAAAACATTAAGTACTTGGCTTTTATCCATCCATCTTACAAGTAGCCATATTATTATTGAAACCACATGTTCATTAGTAAGGCTGGCATTACCTCAACAGCCACTGTCCGAGACTAATATTATATTCCATTATATTCGAGACAATGGGACACTGTAAGATACAGTTTGAGCATGAGAACAGTCTCCTTTGACGAAATCTGAATCTCAAACTGTTAGAAATGTGATACATTTTCTATTGCATGTATGGCTTATTTCTTTAAGTCATCGTCTGGCTACATTTCTGCCATGAAATTGTAATGGTTTCAGCTCGCGTATTGTGATTTTTCTAATGTTTCAAGGCTTAAGGAGACAAGAGTCCTCCTTCTGGTTGGATTAGCTGCTTTGTCCCAGCGGAGGAGTATTTCACTTAATAGAAAGGAGTGACTCATAATCACTGCTTTCAATTAGTAACATCCTGAGAGATTTGTCGAAATGGCCTTCTATGAGGGCAGAAGAAAATGAGAGACAGAGAGTGAGCAAAAGAGAGAGAGAAAGGAAATGGCTAGAGAACAAGAAATGGAAATAAAGAAGTATATTGTACATCCTTTGGTAAACAGTGTGGTTGCCTTAATAGTCCCACTTGCGAATATAAAGATAAAAGTCAACAAATGAGCTCTAAGTAGCACCTTTGAGCATCTGATTAGCTTTCCAAAACTGCACTCCTTTCATCAAGTGAAAACATGAAAAGGGAAGAGCAGCTCTGGAAAGTTAGTTTGAAATATAAGAGGATACTAAAATAAAAGCTCTTTGCAAATGCAATGTGTGCCTTTGAGTCAGTCCTGACTCCTGGTGACCCAGAAGCTCCTGGGTTTTCTTGGCAGTGTCACCGGAAGTAGATTGCCAGGCCTTTCTTCCGAGGCAATGGAGGGGTAAGTGACTTGCCCAAGGCCACAAGGAGTGCTAGTGGGAATTGAACCCTGGTTGCTTGGTTACCAAGCCAGTGTTCTAACCACTAGGCTACTCCTCCACGCCTAAAAACTTTTTAGTGCACCTTTATTTCCACAATGCATACTTCAGAGTCAATCTACGCTGGTTTTAAATTTCTCTAACCATTACCTTTGGTATTCTTTGCTGTAGCTGGTCCCTCAGGGACCAGGGTTTTGGGCAGGAGCTGGGAGGTTGAATCCCACTGTGGGTCCTGAGAAGCAGAGAGTGTGGGTGAAGAGAACTACTGTAGATCTCAAAGACCTCCGCGTAAAGACAACTTCTTCTTTCTGCTGTTATCTTCCAATTTTACTCCACATGGTCCATTTCCAAAAAGACACTAAAAATGTGAAACCCCATTTTGCATAGGATATCTAGGTCAGAAAAGAGACAGCCAAGTCAAGATGTTTGCAGTTTTCTGGTATTTTACTCAAGGCTCATAGAACATGGAGCCTTTAGTTAAATGTGTACTCCAGCACCATTATATGTATTTATTTGCTGGCATGTGCAGTGGCAACACCCATATTACAAAAAATGCACATGGAAGTGGCACTACTTCAGCATGTGTACAGTATGTGCTAGTTCTGGAACCTATACGTGTAAGTGGCATATCTTGCAAAACGACACATACTAAGGAACCGTTAGAGAGCTGCATATAAACTTCAACCTTCCCAGCACTGATTCCCTTCATGAGGAGAACCATATTCCTGTTTGGAGGAATTCAGCAGCTGTACCCAATACTCAGAGTGGAGGAGTAGCCTAGTGGTTAGAACATTGGCTTGGTAACCAAGCAACCAGGGTTCAGTTTCCACTAGCACTCCTTGTGGCCTTGGGCAAGTCACTTAACCCTCCATTGCCTCAGAAGAAAGGCCTGGCAATCTACTTCCGGTGACACTGCCAAGAAAACCCAGGAGCTTCTGGGTCGCCAGGAGTCAGGACTGACTCAAAGGCACACATTGCATTTTTTTACCCAATACTCATACAAGGAGACTCCCAGTGGAGAGTACTGCATCTTCAAAGAATAAGCCAGTAGGCATGATGTCAATTGATTGTGAACTGTCTAGACTAGGTTTTGGAATTGTTCTGTTTCTGTATGGAGGTTAGAGGAAGAAAATGCACAACTTGTTATATTATCCAGCTTGTTCACTTACTTCAGCAAAAGGCGTGGCTGAGTGCTTTCTATTTATTTATTAGGGGGGGGGGAGGCAGTTACTGAAGGATGTAATGTCTAAGAGTCCTGAAAGGTCAGTCCCTTCCTATCTTCCTCGCTCTCCTGGTTGGGAAAGAGACCTGAAAGCCCCTGAGAAATAGTCCCAGTTCACAGAAGTGTCTCTGTCTGTGATAGGAGTGTGCACATAAAAAATGTTTGTGTCTAAAAGTATGCACTGACTTTCACAACACATTTCCTTTTTAGCAGGTTAAAAAGCGATGATGCAAAGGGTGTGTTTAGGTTGGAGGTGACCATACATATGTTTGGAGGTTGATAATTCAGATGATGTCTATTCCATTGCATTCCAAGTGTGGTTGCTAAAGGTTTTAAATCTATAGAGCTAAGATGTATTATAGAGATACCAAACTGTGCAGTAATCTTAGAGAAAGAGGGAAATGCATTATTAACAATCTGGTCGAACATTCTGGTTTGAGGAGCCAAGAGATCATTTTCATATGAATTCAAAATTTAGAATTACACCATAATGGAATCTGGAGGGAACTCGCTCCATGTAATCTCAAAATACTCACGCAAGAGCCTTAGAGCCTTATGAGTGGCAAAGACAGGCAAGGTTTCCAGAATCTGTTTGGATAAAGTCAAAATTGGAAGAATTGAAAAGAGGATGCCAATCATTGCACCCCGCAGTGATATAAGAAGGTCAAATGGTATAAACAGAAATTTGGAAACCCTACCCCTCTTTATCTTTGGCAACTTTCAATGTTTTTAATGCAATATGGAGAAATGTATTCTTACTTAACAATTTGATTAAAAGCCTCTCTACCTTAATATAAAAATCTTTTGCGCATACATTTGGCAGCATACTTAAGATAAGATTCACCTGTAGTATTATAATTATCTTAATAGCCTTCATCCAAGCCTACAAGGACATCATAAGAGAGCACCACTGCTGGGCAAAGACGTGCATCATCTCCATGACTGTATCCATATTAAGCTGTAGTGTCTGCTTCATGTCTTTACTGAAGAAAGTACTCAAATATTTAAGCTGCAGTGGAGCCTATTTCAACCCAGTATCTCCTATATCATCTACTGTGGAGAAATTATTCATGATCATAATCGCTGACTTATCCCAATGTACCTTATACCAGAAAATCAGAAAAACCTCTGAACCACTTCTAACAAAACAGATAAAAACAGTCTGGGTTCAAACATGAAAACCAGCAGATTATCAGTTTAGGCTTCCACTTTACACTCTATAGGATAGCTAGGATTCTAGAGGAAGAAGAGGAATAAAGAACCTGCATCCATTTAAAGAACTCTGACTGGCACCTGAACCATTATAACACCTTCATAAGATAAAAAAAACCACTCAATGTGTCAAAGGCCTTTTCTGCATCTAGGTAAATAGCCAGTGAAGGTGTTGTCGTATTTCTGGCTACAGATGAAAGAGCATAGAACAGGCAGGCATTATTGACTATAAACCATCCTGGCATAAAGCCAACTTTGTCTGCCTGAATTAATCACTTCATCACTGATCGTAGTCCAGCCGCTAACATTTGAGCTAAAATCAAGATTTAACAAAGAAGCTGTCCTAAAATTTTGCATCAGAAAATGATCCTTCCTAGGCTTAAGAATTAATAAAAATTGGAGCATCAGTAAAATGTGTTGGAAGAAGGGTTGATCATTACTAAATATTGAAAGAGTTTCATTACTCTTTAGGATATTATTGATGTGAATTGTTTATGGAATTCAGCAGTATATCCATCCGGTCCTAGTGTCTTATTTAAAGAGCGAGAAGAAATGGCCCATTCAAAATCCTCTTCAGTAACAGCAGCACCTAGCATCCAGAAATCCTCATGGTTTGCATTATTCCCAGCATTTCTGGATTGAAATAACTATGACTAAAACTGGTCTCTGATAATCAGGAGATCGCTGAGATTTTTGCTGTTGCTGATCTCAGATGCTAGTGACCATTCTCCTATTCCAATGGGTCCTAATATACTGAGCTAGCAAGCAGCCCACCCTGTTATTCTTCGTATAATACCAAGCACTGCTAATGAAAAAAATCCCGGCAGGCCTGCTGTTTCAAGAGTTTATTGTATTCATACTTTAACTGCAACTCTTTCATCCACACATTAATATCAGTATTGACAATATGTTGTTTCCTCAAGAAAGAAATAGCATTCTCCATCTCCCTTGTTTGCCTCTGATCTATTTTTTGCATGCTGTATAGCTAATTATTTGCCCTCTTAAGGTTGTTTTATTGGCCTCCCAAATCATATATGAAAGAACCTCCCCTCCATCATTCCTTCAAAAGATTCCTTTCTGAATGATTGAACTTCATTCAAAAAAACTGAGGCTTGGCCAGCAAATGATTGTTAAAACGCCAATTTGAGCTTTTCAGGCGGAGTCACCCCCCAGATATAGTGAGGGATATCACAGCATGATCAGAAATTAAAGTGTGGTTAACAGCAGACAGGGTCCACCAGCCCAGTTGTGGACATCGTGTTATGACGTTTCCTCAAGGTCTTAATTCACACAGCTTTACATGAAGATTGTCTATTAAGGACCAGCTTTAGGGGCTGATTAATCTTAAATAGTTCTGAAATTTGCTGGATAAATCTGGGAGAATCAATATTAGGCACATTGATACTCCATAAATAAGATATACTTTCCTTTGTTCTGCGCCACAGTTAAGATCCAGCACCCACAAACATCAGACGCTTGAGTGAGAATTTGGACCTATAGGGCTGTTTTAAAAATATGGATTTCCCAGATTTCTTGTATTTATTAGGTAAGAACACATGGCCATCTAACCAGCTTAGCTTAAGCTTGGCACCTAAGGAAAAGGGAATGAATTTCTTTAACAGTATAATATCAGCTTTTTCCTAATTTAAACAAATACCCTTTTCCTCTTTACCAGATGATTAAGCATATTGATATTCAAAGATACCACTTTAAACTGAGGTGTTGGAGGACCTATATTTATAGCACCAAATATCCCTTCACTCCCCAACAGTATCCAGTCTGAAACTATGCCCATTCACTCCCTCTTACTATGCCGCCTCCTCGCAGCAACCAGAAAGCTCTCCGCTAACCATACAGAAAAAGCAACTGCAACTGGCAACCACCACCCAAACCAAAACCAAAACCAACAAAGTACAGGGGTTGAAGATTCACCCATATAGACTAATCCCATGCCAACACCACATCATCCATAGTCTGTCTGGGATCCCTGGCGGTGCCCAACTAGCCACATACACACACAAACACCTAACTATTTAGCAAAACATTTAATAGTCACCTCCCCTGCATCTGCCCCAGTCATATCTGGAAGTTTAAGAACAATCACTCATGCTTACCATACAACCAGACACACACATACCCTCACCAGTTGCTATTCACATCCACGCCTTCACATTCATACAGCTACCTCCAATGCCAGCCATGCTCATCCTGTACCCAAGCACTTCTCACACATTCACAGAGGATGATGCAAAACCTACCCAAAATAAAACTGCAGGATTAATCAAACCATGTCTAGTCCTTTAGAGCCACAGAGGCCACATAAGTGCTGGCATGACTAAATTCTTTCAGATCACTGGTGCACAAAGTTCAAGTCAGCAACCACACAATGGCCATGATGCAATCCTTCACACTCCAATAACCTAGTTGACAGTCACATATTCACAAGTTTGCATAGAGGATCAACTTCATTCCAAAGAGCATAACCAAGAATTCAGCGCATCACATGTTAATCCAAGACGTCCTGTAGTTTAGGGGGGGGGGGGCCCATATACCAAATGGTTGTATTGTTATAAGTAACCTGCATGCTTTTTTTTTCTAGTCACCCTGCCCCCTCCCCACTCACCTTTTTGATGTGTTCCTCACAAAGACGCACATGCACACACACAGTCTCTTCTTTTTTTGCATTCCCCTTTCCCCCCATTACTTCAGGGACTGAAGAAAGTGTTTTCCTTCCTCTCACTGCTGGTAGACTTGAAGGACTACCAAGAGGGCTGCTGCGGCTGGGAAGAAATATACACGTGGAAGTATTTACCTTCTGAGAAATTCTCTAAATCTTGGGGAAAGAGAATTATGTGGGTTAAAACTGATAAAATCTGCTTTTCTACCAGTCAAAGTGGGTACATTCAGGTACTGTATATATATTTTTCCCTGATCCCTGAAGAGCTCACAATCTATGGTTTTGTACCTGCAGGGGCGGCCCAAGGGGGGTGCGGGGCCATGTGTGGAGACTCGGTGCAGGGCCTCATTTGCATAAGAGACCTCATTTGCATAAATATTTGCATAATGTTACCATATATAACTTTTAGTAAACATGCCTCTTAATGAGTGTATGGATAAAGAAAGACTAAAAGATTTCTACATTACTATAATCCAGTGCCAACCGCCAGACACATTAGGAACTACTACAAACACTGCCCATTTAGAACCCATAGCAAACCCTCCGTATCCTAACAGCACTACCAGGATTCACAAAGCACCATACTCTACCTATCAAAAGGAAACACTGCAAATATTAAACCAATACATTTCAGAGAATAACAATACATGACCTACTGGGGAAAGAGAACAAGTGGCAATGTCAAATAGGAATTACATAAACAGAATACCTCAGCTCAATTACACATGCAGAACATAGACCATCACCAAACAAGGAATCACAATTTAGAAATAGGAAGACAATAATTAAACTGGGAACCCCAAAAGCCAAACTTGGAATGTACAACAACACTGTAGAAATAAAACTATAAATTAATTTCCTCTTGTACTAAACAAAGCACAGATGTTAATGATGCACATTTCCCAGAGCTGACATATTCCAATTAATAAATTAAATTAATAATTAATTAATACATTAATTTTTCTACCTTTTGTGCATTTTTTTCAGCTGCAATTGCTCCAGCCACTTTCTTCTGGTTTCTTTGTGTCTTCTGCTAACTGTCCATCGTCTGCTGTCCATTTGTCCTTTCTTCTCTCCTAGTTTTTTTCCATTCTCTCTCTACATCTGCTTTAACATACTAATCTTTCTCCTTTTGCTCTTACCTCATTCCTATTTCATCCACTCAAATTTTACCCCTCCATCCTCAATCCCCACTTACTCTCCCAATACCCGGCCAATTGTAGATTTTTCATCCCTCCCACACAAAATATTTTCCCCTCTCCATTTTACTCTCCCAGCCCCATCCAATTCTAATCCTCCCCCAACATCAGCTCCCTTCTAGTTCCAGCCTCACCCAGCATCCATTCCCTTCTAGTCCCTGCATCAGCCCATTTCCAGTCCTAGCCCCCCATCAGCCCATTTCCAGTCCTAGCAACCCCCCAACCCAATACCAGTCCTAGCCCCCCCATCAACCCACTTCTAGTCCTAACCCCCCATCACCCCATTTTCAGTTTAAGCCTCCCCTATAACCCATTACCAGTCCTAACCCCCCATCAGCCTACTTCCAGTCCTAACCCCATCAGCCCATTTCCAGTCAGCCCCCCATAGCCCATTGCCAGTCCTAACCCCCCCCCCACCAGCCCACAGCCCATTACCAGTCCTAACCCCATCAGCCCACCTCAAGTCCTAACCCCTCCCCATCAGCCCATTTCCAGTCCTAGCCCCCCCATAGCCCATTATCAGTCCTAATCCCCCCCCTAGCCCTTTACCAGACAGACCCCATCAGCCCACAGCCCATTACCAGTTCTAACCCCCCCAACAGCCCACAGCCCATTACCAGTCCTAACCCCATCAGCCCATTTCCTGTCCTAGCCCCCCCCATAGCCCATTATCAGTCCTAACCCCCCGCAAGCCCATTACCAGTCCTAACCCCATCAGCCCACCTCAAGTCCTAACCCTTCCCCATCAGCCCATTTCCTGTCCTAGCCCCCCATAGACCATTATCAGTCCTAACCCCCCCATAGACAATTACCAGTCCTAACCCCCCCTCAGCCCACAGCCCATTACCAGTCCTAACCCCATCAGCCCACCTCCAGTGTTAACCCCCCATCAGCCCATTTCCAGTCCTAGCCCCCCCCCATAGCCCATTACTAGTCCTAACCCACCCAACAGCCCACAGCCCATTACCAGTCCTAACCCCATAAGCCCACCTCCAGTCTTAACCCCCCCATCAGCCCATTTCCTGTTCTAGCCCCCCATAGCCCATTACCAGTCCTAACCCCCCCAACAGCCCACCTCAAGTCCTAACCCCTCCCCATCAGCCCATTTCCTGTCCTAGCCCCCATAGCCCATTACCAGTCCTAACCCCCCCCAACAGTCCACAGCCCATTATCAGTCCTAACCCAATCAGCCCACCTCCAGTCTTAAGCCCCCCAGCCCATTTCCAGTCCTAGCCCCCCCAAAGCCCATTACCACTCCTAACCCCCCCCCATCAACCCACAGCCCACCTCAAGTCAAGTCCTAACCCCCTCCATAGCCCATTACCAGTCCTAACCCCCCCACAATCGGCTCAAGGAAAATTAAAAAAAAAAAAAAAAAGCTGGCTGCTACCGCTGCCACTGCCGCCGCGGCAGCAGCAGAATGGAGTGTCCCGCGGTGCCTCCTCTGCCCAGCTGAGTCCCTCCTTCTGCGATGGCTGAGCCCCTCTGTGCCGGCTTTCAGATTCGTGAAGGGAGAGTGTCTCCCTCGCGTCTCTGTTAAGCCCGCAGGGGCTGATGGCATGGCAGATGAAATTTAAAGTGTAAAGTTTTACACCAAGGAAAGATCAACCTAAACTATGGTTACACAATGCAAAGTTCCACATTAGGAACCACCACCCAGGAAACGATTTAGACATCATCGTGGATAACTCGTTGAAACCCTCCAGCAGTGTGCAGCGGCAGCCAAGAAAGCAAATAGAATGCTAGGAATCACAGGGAAAGGAATGGAGAATAAAACAAAGGATATTTGTTTTATTCCTCTATATGCCTCTATATTTTTCCATGGTGTGACCACACCTTGAATATTGTGTGCAATTCTGGTCGCTGCATCTTAAAAAGGATATAGCAGAATTAGAAAAGATACAGAGAAGAACCACCAAAATGGTAAAGGGGATGGAAGGATACCCCTATGAGGAAAGCCTTAAAAGGTTAGGGTTCTTCAACTTGGAAAAAGACGGCTGAGGGGAGATATGATAGAGGTCTATAAATTAATGAATGGAACGGGTAAACATAGTATACTTTTTTCCATCAAAAAGTAGAAAGACTAGGGGACACGCAATGAAGCTACAATGTAACCCATTTGACTAATAAGCAAAAATATTTTTTCACTTAACGCATAATAAAACTCTGGAATTTGTTACCAGGGGATGTAGTAAAAGCTGTTAGTGTAGTTGGATTTAAAAAAGGTTTGGGCACATTCCTGGAGGAAATGTCCATAAACCGTTATTAAAGAGGACCCAGGAAATCCACTGCTTGCCCTGGGACAAGCACTGTGGAAGCTGTGTCTCTTTTTGGGAACCTGTTAGGTACTTGTGACCTGGATTGGCAACTGTTGGGAATAGGATACTGAGCTTGATGGACCTTGGTCAGACCCAGTATGGCATATGTTATGTTCTTAGAGTATTTCACATAGGTGGAGGGGTGGCACTATATATTAAAGAGGGCATTGAGTCAAACAGGATAAAGGTTTTTCAGGAAATAAAATACACTGTAGAATCTTTATGGATAGAAATTTAATGTAAAAAAGGGAAGGCAGTAGCAGTGGGGATGCACTACCACCCTCTTGGCCCGTATGAACAGACAGATGATCAAATGCTAAAAGAAATTAGGGAAGTTTGAAAAATTTACAATACATTAATAATGGGAGATTTCAATTATGCCTGTGTTGACTGTGTCAATGTTACATCAGTCCATGCTAGGGTGATAAAGTTTCTAGAAGAAATAAATGACTGTTTCATGGAGCAGCTGGTTCAGGAATAAACTCGAGGGGAAGCCATTTTAGATCTAGTTCTCAATGGAACATAGGATCTAGTGCGAGAGGGAACAGTGTTGGGGCCGCTTGGCATTAATGATCATAACATAACCACATTTGATTTAATAAATGGTAGGAGAATAACAAGGAAATCCACTGCACTAGCATTTCACTTTCAAAAAGGAGATTATGATAAAAAGAGGAAAATGGTTAAAAAAGACTTAAAAGGAGCAACTGCAAAGAAAGAGACTACATAAGGCCTGGCTGTTATTTAAATATACTGTCTTGGAAGCCCAGATCAGATGTATTCCATGCTTTAAGAAAGGTGGAAGAAAGACCAAATGACAGCCAGTGTGAAGATGAGATCAAAGAGGCTGCTCTATCTAAGAAAATCCTTCAGAAAATGGAAAAAAGAGCCAAATGATGAAAACAGGAAACAATATAAGTACTGCCAAGTTTAATGCAAGGCATCAGTAAGACAGGCAAAGAGAATTTGAAAAGAAGTTTGCCGTGGAAGGAAAAGCACACAATAAAAACTTTTTAAAGTACTTTTGTAGCAAAACACCTGTGAGAGAGCCATTTGGACCATTAGATGACAGAGGGGCAAAATGGGCACTAATAGAGGACAAGGCCACAGCGGAGAGACTAAGGGCCCAATTCTAACCCGCATGTCTGGGCCCTCTGTGCGTCCATCCGGAACCAGACACACAGAAGGAGTCATGATTTTGATCCCGCAGGGCACGAATAACCCCTGCGGGATCAGAATTGCAAACAGGACTGTATGTACAGGCCAGGACCCTGATTCTGTCTGGCCTCTATGTACAGGCCTTCCTTGGCTAACTCAGTCAGGGCTCTTCAATGGAGCCGCAGTGCTGGCTCCTGAAGCTGATTCCCCACAGCCCGACTCCCAATCTGGCTTCCAAAAGCCAGGGTCGAGCTGCAGGGAATGACCTCACCCCCCCTCCCCCCGCCCCATCCGCGCCCTGGGCCCACCAATTCCTTGCCACTAAGAGAACTTATTCTACCTCGGACGTGGAATAAGTTCCCCATGCAAATCGTCGGCTCCGGACGTACATTGTCGACATTAGAATCGGCACTGTCTGTCCGGGACCGACGACTGCCCACTGCCTGTGCTAACGCTGCCCCCGATTCTCCACTTTCCTGCCCACATCTACCTTCCCCGTACAAGATGCAGGGAAGGTAGATGGGAAAGGGAAAAGGCATGAATAGCGGGGATGGACATGCCTCAGAATAACCCCCTGAATGAATTCTTTGCTTCAGTCTTTACTGAAGAAGATGTAGGAAACTCACCCATGCTAGAAATGATTTTCAGAGGTGATGTCTTAGAGGAATTGAAACAAATCTTGAAAAATTGGAAAGATGTATTACAACTATTTGCTAAACTAAAGAGCAGCAAAACACCTGGATCAGATAGCACCCTGGGATGTATGCTGAAAAAACTGAAATATGAGATTGCAGACTTACTTTTAGTGATCTGTGACCTATCCTTAAAATCATCTGTAGCACCTGAGGACTGGCCTGCGTAATGACAATTTTTAAAAAGGGTTCCAGGGGGTGATCCAGGAAACTGCATACTGGTGAGCTCAATGTATGTACTGGACAAAATAGAACTGGGGTTTCTAATCCCACAGGTGCTCCTTGTGGTCTTGGGCAAGCCACTTAACCCTCCATTGCCCATGTTCCCTGTAAAATAGTTATCTCCAAGTTATAATGCCCTGTTCAATGTAATTTCAGTTTGTTCAATGTAAACCGCTTTGATATCATGAAAGGCGGTATATACGAAATGTTAAAAAATAAAAAACAAAATTACTGAACATGGGAATAGTCATGGCTTAATGGCAGGAAGCCAACATGGATTTAGCTAAGGAAGGTCTTGTCTCACTAATCTGTTATATTTTTTCGAAGGTGTGAATAAACAGGTAGATAAAGATGAGCCAGTTGATACACAGCCCAGTTCAGAGAGGGGCACATCTGGGCCTTCCGGATGGCCCCAAGCAAGAAGGGCCCGTTTGGACCCGATTCTTTTGTTCCCGCGGTGGCCAGAATCGGGCCTGCCGCCTGCGAGGACATCCTCCCTACAGATGCCCCTGACTCCCACGGCTTTGGTCCCCCTTTTCCCCACTGCCTGACCAAAGGCTGGCCTACCATGGCCTGAATTGGGCGGTGGGGACTCCCCCGCACCCAGCCCCGGTCCCAGTGTGGGATCCCCGGCCCTGATCGTGCCAAATGTGCTGCTTATTCCACCTTTTGAGCACGTCCCCATTGGCCTGGTAGGATGTACAGGGCCATGATCTGAATCAGCCCTGCATGTTCTGCCGGGCTGGCCTGTCCCGATCTCGCCCCCTACCGGCTCTCCCTGTCCTGAGCATCAGGATGTATGGGGAGAGCCGGAGGGAGAATTGGGCCCAGACGGCTTGCGGGGCAACCAGCATCTCTGCATGAGGCCCATAGTGTATCTAGATTTTCAGAAAGCCTTTGACAAGGTTTCTCATGAGAGAGTCGTGCAGAAATTTAAAAATTAATGGGATAGGAGGCAGTGTACTATTCTGGATTAGGAACTGTTTAAAAGATAGAAAACAAAGAGTAGGGCTAATTGAGCAATTTTCTCAATGGAGAAACGCACATAGTGGTGTGCTGGGCCCGCTGATTTTTAACATATTTATAAATGACCTCAAAGTGGGAATAATGCGTGAGGTGATCAAATTTGCAGATGACACAAAATTATTCAAAGTTGTTAAAACACAAGAAGGTTGTGAAAAATTGCAAGAAGACCTTGGAAAAATTGGGAAACTGGGTGTCCAAATGGCAGATGAAATTTCATGTGGACTATTGCAAATTTATGCACTTAGAGAAGAACAACCCAAACTACAGTTACACAATGGAAGGTTCCACATTAGGAATCATCTTTCAGGGAAAGGAGATGGGCGTCGTCATGCCCAGGGTGTAGCCACGGCCAAGAAAGCAAATAGAATGCTAGGAATCATAAGGAAAGGAATGGAGAATAAAACCAAGAATATTATAATGCCTCTCTTTGTACTGCTCCATGGTGTGATCGCACTTTGAATATTGTGTGCAATTCTGGTCACCATATCTTAAAAAGGATATAGCAGATTAGGAAAAGGTATGGAGAAAAGTGAACAAAATGGTAAAGGGATGGAAGAATATCTCCATGAGGAAAAGCTTAAAAGGTTAGGGCTCTTCAACTTGGAAAAGAGACAGCTGAGGGGAGATAAGAGGTCTATAAATTAATGATCAGTTATTTACTCCTTTAAAGAAGACTAAGGGACATGCAATAAAGTGACAATGTGGCACAGTTAAGACTTATCAGAGAAAATATTTTTTTCTCTCAGCATGTAATCAAACTCCAGAATTCATTACTGGAGGATGTAGTAAAAGTTGTTAGTGTAACTGGGTTCATAACCAGTTTGGACAAGTTCCTGGAGGAAAAGTCCATAGACCACTATTATAGAGGGCTGGAGAAATCTGCTTACTCCTGGGACAAGCAGCATGGAATGTGTATGCCTTTGGGAACCCGACAGATACTTGAGACTTAGTATGGTCACTGTTGGAAAAAGGATTCTGAGCTTGAGGAACCTGGGTCTGATGCTCTTATGCTCTTATGTTATGGAGACCTGGTCAGCAAAATAAGCTAATAGAGCGATAGGAGGCAGAGAATGAGCTATTGCAGCAAGTAAAGAGATCGTTCTAGGTTCCTTTCTCTGTATCCATCCAGAGCCAGACTCAGTGTTGGTTCGAAGTGTTGGTACCCTAGGAAAACATTAAGCCTTATCTCTCCCCCCCCCCCCTGACTATCAGAATCTATTGTTGCTGGTTTTTGCCACCCCTCAAAAGCTGCCACCCTAGGTAATCACCTAGTTTTTTTAATGGTCGGGCTGGCCATGCAACCATCCTAGTGCCTGCTTATTTCTCACTCTATACTGTCTATTCTGCATGGTACTGCTCCTTCTTCTGTCGTTCAGCGTAGCATCTTCAAGCCTCTTTTACCATATGTCTATGCTTGCACTTAATTCATCCTGTATTGGAATAAAAGTGAGCTTCCCCAAAAGTCCAAACCAATACGCGAGTACTCTGTTTCAGTGCTCTGATAAACATGGAACAAAGAAAGAAATACATGGGGAGGGATTTTTACAAGGGACTTCCAAGTGCAATCAGGTAGGTCTAAGCTGGAACATCTGGAAAAAAATAACCAGGCACGTCTAGGTGCAGACATGATTTCACAAACATGGATGTGCCTGATATGGATGTCTGTAGGGACAGCTACATAGACATCCCCAGAATAGTATTTCAAAACCTGGACCTTCAGGAATAGCTTAATGGTTAGAGTAGTGGGCTAGGATCAAGGCAGCCAGAGTTCAAATCCCACTGCTGTTGTCATTGAAATTCTGCTGAGTACTAGAAATGATGGAGTGTGTCACCCTCTCGGTGGCCAGCCCAACACCTAGGGCACTGAGAGTTGGTCTGCCTTTGTATTCCTGACTCAGAGAGTATGACCCTGCATTGGTCCTGCAAGGCCCTCTGGGAATGGTAGTCCCTTTTACCCTTTGAGAACAGAAGAGTTGTAGTCGAGTGTTTCAGGCAATGACAAGAATTTATTTTTCCCCTTCCCAACGGATTTCTGTGCAGGTAAATAACTTAGGACAAACTTCCATACAATTGGCTTGAGGGATATGTACAAGAACTCAGGTAAATTAGCCTTATCAGCTTCAGGCTCACAACGTGCAGTGCTCGGTACAAACAAACAATAACAGCTTCCTTCAGCAAAAGAAAATGTTCCCCATTCTTTCTGTTGCTTTACCAGCTTTCTCAAACTAGTGTTCAGCACAGAGACTCAACGTGGTCAGCAAAACATAACGTGCAGTCCATCTGGTTATCCACTATTTCACTGCTATCAGAGTCAATCTGCATTTCTTCAGCATCAGCAATAGCAGGGTGTGTCAGTGAGCTGCTATCCTGAACTTTAAAACAGACGTCTTCACTATCCTCACATGGCTTCTCTCGGTAGCACTCTAAAGGGTAGGACTGTGAATTACCGTATATACTGAAGTTTCTTTTTAGAGAGTCTGCTACATTCTGGCAACTGCAGGGAAATACTTTATAACTAGGTTCAAATCTATGTAAGTTGTGAAGCCTACCTTTCAGCTTTGGAGGGAAAGGAATTCTCAGCTCTGCAAAGTCAGACTGATTCCCAAACAGAGCTTGTGTTTGTCTCTCAGCCTCGTAGCTTCTGCCTTAGAGGTACAAGTATTGTCATGCCAGCAGGTTTCTCTCTCTGGAGCATGTGAGTTTTCCCAAGCCTGCCTTCCAGGAAATATCTTATCCTTCTTGCCTTTACCAGACGTCACCTGGCCTGTGCTGCTTCTTTCTGGCGTTAGGACTATGGCTCCCTTGGTTCTCACCTCTTGAAGTCTTCCTTCTTTCTGCTCCCCTCTAGTCCAGGCTAATGACCACTTTTTATCATCCTGTTTCTCCGGGCTAAACTGTGCCCCTCCCTTAAACAGGTGTATCTCATTATCCCCTGAGCTAGGGACTACGTCACAGCGTGGGAGTGTCTTTCCAGCTCGTGACTCTCTTTGTTTACATTCTCTCTGAAAACACTGAGCCATGTGCTCAGACTGCCTGTCAGTTTCTGCAATGGAATCCTCTTCTCTCACCAACTCCATAGGCTCAGAAGGGTCTTCTTCATGACAAGTGTTTTCTTCTCTACACCCTCTGGATGTTTTTCAGCCAAATCAGGCATTGTTCATGCCTGGAGCAGGTCTAAATTTAGACGTGACTCTGGATGTCCAGGATGTTTCTGCGATCATGTGGGGATGTCCAGGTTTCTGTGGATGCCACATCAATGCCTCCACCACACCCCCATTCAGACCTGGACATCCATGGACCCAGCTTCTAAAATGATATGGAGATGCCTCTGTGCTTCGGATGTCTCTATGCTTGTTTTTGGATATCCAAAGCATGAATAGGGCTTTCAAAATGACTCCCTTAGAGCCCAATTTTCAAAAGAGTAGGATTTCAGGGCAATGTCCAGATAGGAGCTGCTGCTGAATATCCAGGTTGAGTGGCGTTATCCAGATAAGTGCAAATACTTATCTTGTTAGCATGATATTCAGCCAGCATGTATCTGGCTTGCAAGTAAGGGCAGCTTTTCATGCAACCTAAGTTGGTCAGATAAGTGTTGTTGTTAAGTGCCGTCGAGTCAGTGTCGACTCATGGTGACCCTCCAGTTGTCCTAAATTGTGTTTGTTCTTCAGTCAGGCAGCTCATTGTTGACAGACTGGTACCCATAGCTGCTGTTATTGTATCAATCCATCTCATTGCTGGCCTTCCTCTTTTGCGTTGACCTTCTATCTTGCCAAGCATGATGTCTTTCTCTAATGATCTCTCTCTTCGCATGATGTGTTCAAAGTATAAAAGTCGAAGTCTTGTCATCTGAGCTTCTAAAGAAAGCTTAGGTGTGATCTCCTCTAGTACTAACTGGTTGGTTCTTCGGGCAGTCCATGGTATACGCAGTATTCGCCGCCAGTACCATAATTCAAAGGCATCAATTTTCTTCCTGCCAATCTTTTTCACTATCCAGCTTTCACACCCATATGATGTTATTGAAAATACCATGGCTTGACAAGTTGAATCTTTGTATGGAGAGAGACATCTCTGCTCTTGAGAATCTTGTCTAGGTCTTTCATAGCCATTCTGCCAAGAGCAATGCATCGTCGGATTTCTTGACTGCTTGTTGCTTCTTTATTGATAGTTGATCTAAGTAGGTTAAAGTTGTCCACGATTTCAATTTCTTCTCCTTCAATGATGACCTTGTTGATTTTTGCCAGTTGTCATTATGTTTGTCTTCTTTACATTAAGGTGCAGGCCCATTTTGAGACTATGTTCTTTGATCGTGAGAAGCAAATATTTCAGATCATCTTCACTTTCCGCCAGTAATGTGGTATCATCAGCATAGCGAAGGTTGTTGATGAGTCTTCCACCAATCTTCACACCTCTGTTGTCTTCATACAATCCTGCTTCTCTGATGATTTGTACTGCATATAAATTAAACAGGTAGGGGGAAAGTATGCAGCCTTGTCTTACACCTTTGCTTATTTTAAACCATTGTTTCTCCTTGCTGCGTTCGAACTGTTGCTTCTTGATCAAGAGAACGATGAGGTGTTCTGGTATACCCATGCTTCTTAATATGACCCAGAGTTAATCATGGTTTACACAATCAAAAGCCTTGCTATAGTCAATAAAGCTCAACTAGATATCCTATTGGTATTCTTTAGTCTTTTCAAGGATCCATCTCACATCCGCGATGATGTCTTTTGTTCCTCGCCCTTTCCTGACCCCTGCTTGCACTTCAGGTAGTCCTTGTTCCAGGTATGATTGTAGTCTCTTTGTTGAATAATCTTCAATAGAATCTTGCTGACATGTGGGATTAGAGCGATTGTGCGATAATTTCCACAGTCAGTTGGATCACCTTTCTTTAGTATTGGTATAAACACAGATCTTTTCCAGTCAGTTGGCCATGATGATGTCTTCCAAATTTCTTGGCAGAGTCTTGCAAGTATGGTAACAGCTGCATCAGATTGCTGTAATATTTCTATGGGAATGCCATCAATGCCTGGTGCTTTGTTCTTTGATAAGGCTTTCAATGCTGCTTCAACTTCATCTTTCATTACCAATGATTCCAGATCATAAGGTACAGGTTGAAATGGCTGTTGGTCCACTTGATATTTATCATGTAAAAAAACTGTATATTCTTTCCACCTTTTCTTGATGATCTCAGCATCATTCAACGTAAAACCTTGAGCATCTTGTAACATTTCAATTTGAGGCTGGAATTTTTTATTTAACTCTCGTAGCTTTAGGAAAGCCAGTCTTGTTCTTCCTCTAATAGTTTCTGCTTCTGTTTCCTTGCATGTGTCATTGTAGTACTTTTCCTTGTCCTGTCTTGCTGCATGTTGGAAATCTCTGAGTTCTGCAATTATCTTTCTTTCTCCTCTGGCTTTAGCTTCTCTGCGTTTCTGGGCAATTTTCAGATTTTCTTCCATCATCCATTTTGGCTATTTTTATTATTTATTTTATTTTATTTATTTACATTCTCTTATATACCACACTATTTTGCATCAGTGCGGTTTACATTGAACAAACTGAAATTACATTGAACAGGGCATTATAACTTGGAGATAACTATTTTACAGGGAACATGGGCTATGAAGGGTTAAGTGGCTTGCCAAAGACCACAAGGAGCACCTGTGGGACTAGAAACCCCAGTCCTTCCGGCCCAAGGTTGCTGTCCTCTAGTGGGATTTGAACCCCCGACGTTCTGGCCTGAAGTACCTTGCCCCAACCACTAGGCCACTCCTCCACTTTTGCTTTTTCACTTTTTGTAGAGACTTCTCGTTTTCTTCCAATACAACCTTCTTGATGTCATTCCATAACTCTTCTGGAGCTCTATCATTTGTATCTAAAGCAGCAAATTAATTTTGCAGGCAGTCTTTAAATTCCAGTGGTATATTCTCAAGGTCATATTTTGCTCCATTCATGAGTGGTTTGTTCTTTTTCATCTTTAGCTTGTTTGCATTCTGTGATAAGGAAGCTTATCATAGCTCAGGAAGGAGCTATAGAAAAGGTGAAGTGACTCTGAACAAGCAACCTGTCAGTTCTGGTAGAAATAAGAAAACAGAATTTTCCCATAAAAGACTACCAGTCCCAGAATGCACCAGGTTTCCAACAGCCATTAGAGGAGCTGAAGTGGGGAAACGTGTGTTCAATCAGGAGGGCTATGAGGTAATCCCTAAGCACTCATCTCAAAGGGCAGGGCCTGATTCAGCACAGCTGCGCTGTGTTAGGGAGGATCACTCATCTAAGCAGAATAAGAGTAGAGTTTATTCTACAGATGACCATCTTCATGATCACCTTGGATATACAGAGAAGGATCATCAGTTTCCTCTGAAAGATCATCAGAAGCAGAAGCCAAACCGGATGGACAGAGAGGGAAAGAGACCCTCTGGAAGAAAGAGGAGAAAAGCCTTTGAGAGGTCTAGAAGAGTCCAAAGCAGTACATATACTGGGAGGCATTTCAAGGGCCAGCATACACCATTGGACTGGAGAAAGCCAGAGGAATGGTGCTGCAGAGCTAGGAATCACCAGACGCTACCTGTGAGGGAGACGGCTGCACATGGAAGGGACCCTAAGACCTATGCCAGAAGGTATGTGAAGAGAGATCCAGTGTCCAGGGATCTGGATTGGAAGGCTGGACATAAGAACTGGACTACATACTGGCCAGGCTATATAGAGAGGAACTCTAGCAGCAATGGAAGCTCAGGTATGAACACTGATCTATGCCCTAGCTATAACCTTGAAAGACAGCAGGGAAACAAGTATTCTCCTGAAAATGTTCCATTGAGAGATTCATCTGTGCCAATCCATGATATTGAACCCATGCTTGTTGAACAAGGGGGAATAATAGCAGATGAGGATCCTGTTTATATGGACTGTTCTCTATCCAAACTCCATTGGTAACTTTCTGTTATAAAGTACAGCAACCATCACAAAGAAATAAAAATTTGTTCTTTAATCTACTCAGAAAAGCTCCTGAAGCAGGATTTGACCCACACAGTACAAAGCAAGCCAGCTAAGGGGTTTCAGCTGGATAACTGCTAGCAATTAAGCCTTACCTAATTGCTTGTGAGCTAGGAGAGAATCACTTCTGTATCTATGTGGGAAGTAATCAGAAGTTAACCTGAAAAGAACAGTTTGTTTCTTGCTTTGTGGCTTTTCATTTGTTGTTTTCCTGATTTTGACTTTGTTTTTCCAAGTTAACACTGAAAGCAAGTAACCTAATTTATGTGCTACCAAGCATATCTGTGTTGGGAGAAATAACCCCATAAATAAATATCTTATTGGCTTTACCCAAGAGCACAACTAAATTATTGTCAGCAGCTGTGTCTGGTGTGAATGAACTACATTGCCCACAATACCTTGCAAATCATATAGATATATGCACTTGTCAAGACTGTGAAGATTCTCACCCAGGCAGCCGTCTGACAATACTAGCTGATGATCTGTACCACGGTGATCTCCAGGTTTTGATGATTTGTACCACAGTCCATCTCCAGGTTTTGTCTTTGTTCATGTTATAGAGCTTTTCCATCGTTGACTTCCACATATGTAGTCAATTTGATTTTTGTACAATCCATTGGGTGAAGTCCATGTGTACAGTTGCCGCTTATGTTGCTGGAAGAAGGTGTTTATGATGAATAGATTGTTGGTCTTGCAGAATTCTGTCAGTCTTTCTCCAGCTTCATTTCTGTTGCCAAGTCCATATTTTCCAACCACTTTTCCTTCTTCTTTGATGCCAACATTTGCTTTCCAGTTACCCATGACTATCAGGATATCCTGTTTGCATGTTCTGTCAATTTCAGCTTGAACTTGTTCATAGAACTCTTCAATTTCATCCTCTTCTGCAGCTGTTGTTGGGGCATATACTTGAATTATAGTTGTGTTGACAGGCATTCCTCGTAGACAAATAGAGATTAAGCGTTCACTGACTGCATTGTATTTCATTACAGTTCTTGCAAGTTTCTTCTTTATTATAAATGCAACACCATTTCTTCTTTGACTTTCATTTCCAGCATAGTAGACCATGTGATCATCTGATGCAAAGTGCCTGATGCCAGTCCATTTCAGTTTGCTGACACCCAACAGATCAAGTTGTACACATTCCATTTTATTCTTGACCACCTCCAACTTCTCTTGGTTCATGCTTCGTACGTTCCATGTTCCAATATGTAAGATATCTTTACAGCTTCTGACTCTCTTTTTATGCGCAGATACATCAGCAGTCAGACGTCCCCGAGGGCTTTGATCCAATCACATCATAAATGCTGGCTTTACTCTGAAAAGTCTTCAGCTCTTCCCCAGTAGCTAGTTGAGTGCCTTCCGACCTGGTGGTCTCATCTTCCAGCACTATAGTGCAATTTGTTTTGTTGTGACTATCCATTGGGTTTTCATGGCAAGATACAGAAGTAGACTGCCAGCCTTTCCTCCACACAGTTTAAGTTCAGTGATGTTGCCGTTGTCACAGAAATGTGACCCTCTGCTGCCAACACTGTCCCATTCTGCTGCTGCTCAGATGGGTGGTTTGTCTTGGTCTGGCACCTCAGCTGAGACCTGTCCATCTTGGAAGACCTTGCCAGTAGTTAAACTACCGATAGCTTAGCCCTCAGCATCACTGATGAACACAAGTCCTCACAGAACGACAAGCTGCAAATACCACTAACTGGATAAAGTCAGCACTCTTACTCCACTGATGGACCGCCCCTGCACTAACCATACAGTACCAGGTGGGATGTGGAGATATTCAGTAACACTATCCGGATAGTGCCACTGAATATCGTTGATCGGCACTCTTATTTATTTATTTATTTTATTTAATGTCTCTTCTATACTGCGCTCTTTAAAAATCAGTGCGGTTTTCAGGTAACAGATTTGTACAGTGCAGCCAGGCCTACACTGGACTTACAATAAGCAGGGGATTATATACAGGGTTAACAGGGTAACTACCGGTATGTACAAGATAACTCGCTGTCATACGTTATGATGACAGCTCAACACTATTTAGACGTTGGCTCAGCTATATACATGGTGACAGGGCAGGGGATTATACCTCTACCCGGGGTAGAGGGGAACGGGGTCTAGCGGGCTGGGCTGCAGACTCATGGAATGGCTGCGTCGGGGGCGTCAACTAGGGTCCTGAGTGTGACTGACTGCGGGTTGTCATCTGTTTCGGTGTAGTGCTGGAGGAACAGATAGTGCTTCAATGCCTTCCTAAACTGGGCGAGGTCATTGATAGCCCGGATGGCAAGTGGCAGGGCGTTCCAGCATGTGGGTGCATATAGCGAGAATGCCTGCAAGCATTTTCTGATCCCGCTCGGGAGTTTCAGGGTATTGACGGCGGCTGATCTCCTTAGTCTGATGAGGGGGGTGGTCTGTATGAGATCTGTGAGGGAGGTGGAGAAGCACTTGTTGATGGCTTTGTAGGTCATAATTAGGATCTTAAAGGAGATCCTGCAGTGGACCGGGAGCCAATGCAGGCGCTTCATAATTGGGGTTATATGTTCCCTCCTGAAGGCTCCGTGCAGGATTCTGGCAGCTGCATTCATTGCAAGTTGCAAAGGATTCAGCGTGTTTTTCGGGAGACCGTGTAGTATGGCGTTCGCATAGTCGAAATGTGGGATCACTAGTGCTTGGTAGACTGTCCAAAAGTCTTCTGGCTCAAGCCGTTGTCGCAGGTGGCGAAGCGTCCGAATTTTGTTATAGATCGCCTTGACCATGTTGCTTATTTGGGCCTTCATATTGAGCTGTTGATCCTGCGTGACCCCTAGGTACCGAATCGTGGGCTTGCTGAGGAGCTCTGCGTCTTGCACCTTCAGTGAGATGAGCGGAGTGAATGTTGGGTTCCTGGTGATAAAGAGGACCTCTTTTTTTTTTTTTTTTTAATTTATTCTGAATTTCTGCATGTGTAGCCAATCCGTGACAGCATTGAAGCAAGAAGATAGTGGTGAGAGGTCTGGATGATCTGTCGCGATAGGCATGTATAGTAACACGTCGTCGGCATAGATTAGGCAATTAATATTGAAAGAATGGATGAGGTTGCAGATGGGCTGCATGTAGACGTTGAATAGTAGAGCTGAGAGCGAGGATCCCTGTGGCATGCCTTTCTCTTGCAGGAAAGGTGAGGAAGTGGAGGTGCCGGTGCAAACGTGCTGCCATCTATCTTTTAAGTACGATGCACACCAGGTTAGCGCAGTGCCCTGGACACCCTTCTCACTGAGACGTGTCAGGAGTATTTCGTGGCACACAGTGTCAAAGGCTGCTGCAATTTCCAAGAAGATCAGGGCAAACCCTTGTCTGATGTTGTCCAACCCAGTGGTTAATGTGTTGAATAATGTGGTCAACAGCGTTTCCACCCCATGCGATTCCTGGAATCCGTGCTGGCAGGGGTCGAGGGGTGCACTGGTCTCGATGTGGTAGTGAAGTTGGTGCTGTACGACCTTCTCAATGATTTTTGCCAGAAGAGGGATGCTTGAAATTGGCCTGTAGGAGTCCATCTTTGCTGGGTCCAACTTGCTGTTTTTTAGTAGCGGCCTGATGGTTGTTTGTTTCAGGCTTTGGGAGAAAGTCCCAGTCGAGAATGACAGTCCTTTGAGTTTGGATAGAAAAGGACTGAGGTCAGCATGCAGGGATTTTATCCAAAATGCTGGACATGGGTTGTTAGGTGCTGTAGTGGTGTTTATGACTGCGATGATGTCTTGGATGCCTTTTTCAGTTGGGGCGGAGAAGGTGGTGATGATGTGCTTGGTGTCCTTCGTGGGTGGCATCAATGTGGGTGGAGGGGTTGGGTGGGGTGCCCCGTATGAGGAGGACATGCTGGTCTGGCTTATTTTGGCCTGCAAGTAGCATATTCCTGAGGGTCAGGAAGGCTGGGTTGCATGGGGGAAGGCTCCTTCGTTAGGGTCTTAATTAGGCTGAAGAGCTTGTGTGGTTTATTTAGGGAGCGCTGTAATATCTCTGCATGGAATTGCTTCATTCTCTTTGTGACTGCTGAATGGTGTCTTTCCAAGTGAGCAGTGTATGTTTCGTGGTTCTCAGCTGATTGTGAGTGACACCAGCGTCTTTCAAGCTTTCTGAGATGGAGAAGCGACATCCGTAGCTCAGGGGAGTACCAGGGGGCATTCTTCTTGCTGACTTATTAATGGGAGGTAGTTGGACTATGGCATCCAGGCTTGCGTTCCATGTGGAGATCATGTCGTCGAGGCTGTGTGTCGGTGGGTTATGGAGAGGCTGGGCTCTCTCCAGGATTTCCTCCTTGTTGAACCGGACAGCCTCCATTGGCCGACTGGCTAAGAATTCTGAATATTGGCGTCATAGCTTATTACTACATTTATGTCATGTTTAAATAGTAAATGGTGAACAACCCATTAGTTGTATATTCATTACTCCTTTTCATAAATAAGGCAGATCAGCTACTACTAGTATGTAAAATGTTAGGTACACACTGCAGTAACAGAAAAACATCCTATAATGGTATGAACAGGAGTATCTATTAGTGAGCTCTACGAATTTTTAACATTGCCTCAGATAGGTAAGTTTGTAAAAGAGGGGAAGAACCTGCAGCCTCCATCATGGTCAATAAGTTAATTGGAAAAACAATGATGGTCATAAAGGCAATGTGACTTGAGCTGATTGTGACATTGGAAAATATACAATATAGCTAGCTAGTAAACAGGTTGCAATAATTGAAGTAAAGGTAATCAGTATAAGAGGTACAGGTGATAATATGTTCATCCTAACTGGCTTGTTCATAAACATTTAATTGTAATTTGAATAAGGGTGCCGTCCTCTAGATAAGGTCTTAGATAGTGCTGGGGAAGAGTCTGCTGTCTTGGTACATGTCGGTACCAATGATGTAGGAAAATGTGGTAGGGAGGTTCTAGAGGCTAGATTTAGGCTTTTAAGTAAGAAGTTGAAACCAGAACTTCCAGGGTAGTGTTCTCTGAAATGCTTCCCGTTCCATGACCAGGACCCAAAAGGCAGGCAGAGCTCCGGAGTCTCAATGCGTGGATGAGACAATGGTGCAAGGATGAGGGTTTTGGATTTGTTAGGAACTGGGGAACTTTCTGGGGAAAGCAGGGGCTCTTCCAAAGGGATGGGCTTCACCTTAACTGGGATGGAACCAGGCTGCTGGCAGTAACCTTTAAAAAGGAGAGAGAGCAGCTTTTAAACTAGATAATAGGGGAAAGCCGACAGTCGCACAAGAGCGCATAGTTCGAAAGAATGTATCCTTGAAGGATACTACCAAAAGCAGAGAGGTTACAAAAATGAGTAAAGTAGCCCAAATGCCCCTGAGTATGGAGCAAATAGAGCTTAAAGATTCCAAATTACCCATGCCTACCAATAGCTAAATTAATATGAATAAAATACAGTCTCTAAAATGCTTGTATGCAAATGCTAGAAGTCTAAAAAATAAGAAGGGAGAGTTAGAATATGTAGCACTAAAAGAGAGGTTAGATATGACTGGAATCTCGGAGACATGGTGGAAGGAGGACAACCAGTGGGACACTGTGATACCTGGGTACAAACTATATCGTAATGACAGAGCTGATCAAATTGGTGGAGGGGTTGCACTCTATGTTAGAGAGGGCATTGAGTCAGAAAGGATTAAAGATTTGCAGGAAAGAAAATTTGCGGTAGAATCTCTATGGATTGAAATACCATGTAAAAAGGGGAAGGCAATGGCAGTGGGGGTGTACTCTCGACCGCCTGGCCAGAATGAACAAATGGATGATGAAATGCTCAAAGAAATCAAGGAAGCTAATAAAAGTTACAACACAGTAATAATAATGGGTTATTTCAATTACCCCGGTATCGACTGGGTCAGTGTCACAGCAGGACATGCTAGGGAGATAAAGTTCCTAGATGAAATAAATGACTGCTTCTTGGAGCAGCTGGTTCATGAACCGACCAGAGGGGAAGCCATATTGGACCTAGTCCTTAGTGGAACACCAGATCTGGTGCAAGAGATAAGGGTGTTGGGGCCACTTGGCAATAGTGATCATAACATGATCACGTTTGATTTAATTAGTGGAGGAGGGATGGTAAGGAAATCCACAGTACTACCTTTTAACTTTCAAAAGGGAGACTATGATAAAATGAGGAAAATAGTTAAGAAAAAACTAAAAGGAGCAGTTGCAAAGGTTAAAGAATTACATGAAGCTTGGGTGTTGTTGAAAAATACTATCTTGGAAGCCCAGACCAGCTGTATTCCACGATTTAGGAAAAGTGGAAGGAAGTCCAAAAAGCTGCCAGCATGGTTTAAAGGTGAGGTCAGAAAGGCTGCTGTTGCCAAAATAGCATCTTTCAGGAAATGGAAAAAAAAGCCAAACGAAGAAAACTGGAAAGAACACAAGCACTGGCAAGTGAAATGCAAGGCACTGATAAGGCAGGCAAAGGGAGAATTTGAGAAGAAGCTTGCTGCGGAAGCAAAAAAGCATAATAAAGACTTTTTCAAGTACATTCGTAGCAAAAAACCTGTGAGAGAGTCAGTTGGTCCATTAGATGATAGAGAGGTTAAAGGGGCACTAAGAGGTGACAAGGCGATAGCGGAGAGACTGAATGAATTCTTTGCTTCGGTCTTTTACTGAGGAAGATGTAGGGATGTTACCCATGACTGAAGTGGTATTTAAAGGTGCGGAAGAACTGAAGGAAATATCAATACAACTATTTGTTTAACTGAAGAGTAGCAAATCACCTGGACCGGATGATATACATCCAAGGGTGTTGGAAGAACTGAAATATGAGATTACAGACCTGCTATTAGTAATCTGTGAACTATCATTAAAATCATCTGTAATACATGAAGATTCGAGGATGGCGAACGTAACGCCAATTTTTAAAAAGGGTTCTAGGGGTGATTCGGGAATCTACAGACCAGTGAGCCTGACGTCAGTATCGGGAAAAATTGTAGAAACCATAAAGAACAAAATTGCTGAACATGTAGATAGTCATGACTTAATGGGAGACAGCCAACATGGTTTCATACAAGAAAGATCTTGTCTTACTAATCTGTTATGTTTTTTGAAGTTAGAGAAAGTTGAGTCGGTTGATATAGTGTATTTGGACTTTCAGAAAGCCTTTGACAAGGTCCCTCATCAGATACCTTTGGCAAAACTAAAGAGCCATAGGATAGGAAGCAGTGTACTATTGTGGATCAGGAAATGGTGAAAAGATAGAAAGCAGAGGGTAGGGCTAATGGTCAATTTTCCAATGGAGAAAGGTGAATAGTGGTGTACCCCAGGTATCTGTGCTGGGTCTGCTGCTTTTTAACATATTCATAAATGATCTGGAAAAGGGAATAACGAGTGAGGTTATCGAATTTGCAGATGACACAAAAGTATTTAAAGATGTTAAAACCCATGAGGATTGTGGAAAAATGCAAGAGGACCTTGATAAACTGGAAGACTGGGCATCAAAATGGCAGATTAAATTTAATGTGGAAAAGTGCAAAGTTATGCACTTAGGAAAGAACAACCCAAACTATGGTTACACGATTCAAGGTTCCATATTAGGAACCACCACCAAGGAAAAAGATTTAGGCGTCATCGTGGATAACATGTTAAAACCCTCCACCCAGTGTGCTGCGGCGGACAAGAAAGCAAGTAGAATGCTAGGTATCATCTGGAAAGGAATGGAAAATAAAACAAAGGATATTATAATGCCTCTGTATTGTTCCATGATGCTACCGCACCTTGAATATTGTGTGCAATTCTGGTCCCCGTATCTTATAAAGGATATAGCGTTATTAGAAAAGGTTCAGAGAAGAGCCACCAAAATGGTAAAGGGGATGGAAGGATACCCCTATGAAGAAAGGCTAAAAAGGTTAGGGCTCTTTAACCTGGAAAAGAGACGGCTGAGGTGGAGATATGATAGAAGTCTATAAATTAATGAACGGAGTGGAACGGGTAAATGTAGATCGATTGTTTACGTTAGCAGAATATAGAAAGACTAGGGGGCATGCAATGAAGCTACAGGGTAAACTATTTAAGACTAATAAGAAAAAATATTTTTTCACTCATGTAATCAAACTCTGGAATTTGTTACCGGAGGATGTAGTAAAGGCTGTTAGTGTAGCTGGGTTTAAAAAAGGTTTGGACAAGTTCCTGGAGGAAAGGTCCATAAACCATTATTAAAAAGGGACCCAGGATATCACTGCTTGACCCAATACAAGCATTGTGGAATCTGTGTCTTTTGGGGAACCTGCTAGGTACGTATGTATGACCTAGATTGGCCACTGTTGGAAACAGGATACTGGGCTTGATGGACCTTGGTCTGATTCAGTATGGCATATCTTATGTTCTTATGTCCTGGATTGCCCTGTGTTTTTCTATACTCTTAGGTCCCGATATTCAGTGCAACAGGCTAGCACTGCACTGAAAAGGTCAGGGACCCAGGTGTAGTCTGTCTCCTGGAGAGGAGGGAAAGGGCTGGTAAAGGGACAGGGCATAAATGGAAGTGGCGGTGTTAGAAGAGAGGAAGAAGGGGTGGAGCATTGGGGTGGGCAGGATTAGAAGAGGGACTGAGACTTGCAAGTGAGATAGTGAAAGGCAGGGAAAGGACAAGAGTAGTAAGTTTGGTGGGCGGGATGGGGGGATAGAATGTACGGCTGGTTGAAGGGAAGGAGGGAGAATACAGGAGGGAGGGAACTGATAAGAAGAAGGAGTGGGAATCCCTCACCACACACACATGCACACGCATGCGTGTGTGCATGCGCAAATCCCATGACACACACATACAGGCACACATGCACCCCATGATACACACACACTACCACGCACCCTCCCGACATCCCTTTGATACACCTGGGCATGCAACCCTAATACCCTCCAAGACACACACACATACACACTCTTCCCAACACCTCATGACATACCCAAATGCACATATGGATACACCCCCCAATGTACCCCATGACACACACACACACACACACACACACACACACACACACACACACTTCTCAACACCCCCTTGACACATAAATGTACAGAAATGGATACCTCCTCAACATAGCCCATGACACACATGTACATGCAGCCCCCAACACCCCCCATGACAGAAAGACATGCATGTACTCCCCCTCAACATCCCCGAAGACACAGACACATGCATGCACCTTCCGACACCCACCATGACACAGGTACATACACGCCATCCTCACAAAACCCTCCATGACACACACACAAACTCCCCGACATATCCTATGACATACATGCCTTCATCCCCCACATGCCTTACTTAAAAAATGGCGGAAATGCACCATTGTGTTACACTGCAAGTGTACACTTTTCAACGTTTTACTTTGTTGGAGGTGAACTCTCCCTAGCAGTGTAGAATGTTTGCCATTCATTGTAGGATTACACCAATGGTAGGGCTACCTCTGTGGTTTATTGATTCCATAGGGATAGCTTACAAGAGTCAGATGAGATGACTGGTGTTATTATTCCAAGTTACAGTACAGTTTACATTTTTTATTGTGGTAGGAGACTTTACATTATTTATTTATTTATTTATTTACATTCTCTTATATACCGCGCTATTCTGCATCAGTGCGGTTTACATTGAACAAGCTGAAATTACATTGAACAGGGCATTATAACTTGGAGATAACTATTTTACAGGGAACATGGGCTATGGAGGGTTAAGTGGCTTGCCCAAGACCACAAGGAGCACCTGTGGGACTAGAAACCGCAGTCCTTCCGGTCTCTTTTATACCGCGCTATTCCGCATCAGTGCGGTTTACATGAAACAGAAGAGTTTTATACGGTGCAGAATCTACTCCGTATTTACAATTAACAGGTGATTCAACTTGGATAACCAGGGTAACTATTTACATATATATGGGCATCATATCAGGACATGATTACAAAGTAGTCATAGTCATTAGTCATTTTGAGGATCAGTCAGATGCAATGACATAACACTTATTTTGCTAAATATTTTAGACCTGAAATAGAAAAATAGAGATCATACACATTCAGCTGGCCCTGATTTAAATGTGCTGTTTTCCACCAAGGTACTAGCAAATGCAGAGTTGATGATTTTCTTTTTGACAAAACCATGAATTTAGTCTGACCATTCCTTTTGGGAGCTCAGACTCTGGCTGCTTGGGTAGTGAGGGGAGGATCGATAAATTGGCCTTTGTGAATCAGACTGGATAAATTCAAGAAATTTCAGATGAGGCAATAATTAGTTGGAGCAAAGCTCTATTGGTGACATCAGATACAATAGCTCTGCTGTGTTGCATTAGATCACCAAAGACGAACACATCCAATGGTATTCTGAGCCTCTAAAAATGCTAAAACAGGCATGTAGAAGCTTGAAACAAACTCTTCATTGCCTCAGGTACAACCTTAGATTGCGAATCCGCTGGGGACAGGAAAAGACCTACCTTATCTGAATGTAAGTTGCCTTTTACTTACTCTTTTACTTCCTGTTTCCTCAGTCCGCAACCTTGGGGTCATCTTTAACTCCTCCGTCTCCTTCTCCACACATATCCAACAGATAGAAACAACGTGTTTTAGCTTTCTCTATAACATTAACAAAATTTGCCCCTTCCTTTCTGAACACACTACTAAAACACGTATCCATTCCTTAATCGCCTCCCGTCTCAACTATTGCAACCTCCACCTTGCTGATTCCCCTCTGAGTCATCTCTCTCCCCTTCAATCTATTTAGAACTCAGCTTTGCGGCTAATCTTCTGCTAGCCCCTCTTTTCAATTCTCTTCACTGGTTCCTCTTCTGTTTCCATATCCAGTTCAAACTTCTCCTTCTGACTTATAAATGTATTCGTTTTACTGCTCCTCACTATCTTTCCTCTCTCCTCTCCCCTACACCCCTCCTCGTGAACTGGTCTACTTCTCTCTATGCCCTTTTCTTTCACTGCCAACTCTAGACTTCGATCCTTTCACCTTGCTGCTCCTTATGCCTGGAACAAACTTCCTGAGTCTGTACATCAGGCTTCATCTCTGCCCCTTTTAAAATCTATGCTAAAGGCTCACCTCTTTCAGACTGCTTTTGGATCCTGATCCCTTGTTTCCCTTGTGTCTCTTTACCTTTCCCTAATTGTACCCTTATTCTCATCTATTGTATTGTCTGTCTTGATTAGATTGTAAGCTCTGATGAGCAGGGACCGTATTTTATGTGTATTTGTACAGCACTGCATATGCCTTGTAGTGCTATATAAATTAGTAGTAGTAGCCTTTTGCTAAAACTGAAAAGGCGAGAAATAAATCAAAATAAAAAATACTGTGTAAACTTTCTGAACACAGGACCAGCTGACTTAATGAATACAGGTATAGTGCTCGCCATTGTGAGGGAAAAATCCTCTCAACAGAGAGCACCACAAAACAAAGGACTTTTTCTAGAGAATTTGCAATGCATTTGCAAGCAACTTATAATAAAATGATGATTTTCCACAAGTCAGAAGACTACCTTTACTATAGTAAAAGGAAAATAATCAAGGTACTGCCTCTTTTATGTTTCAATCATTTTTATTAGAATTTTCAAATCATGTACAACATCACTTCTTCAAACATCATAACAATCAACAAGCAACCCCCCCCCCCCTTTCTCCTCATGCCCAGCTTAACCTTACATGCTAGGCTTCAGAGATGTTCATGGTATTAAGAAGTTCACTCTGACATCTCAGCGTTAGTGTCGCTATGAAGGACTGCCAAATCTTCAGGAAGGACATCCTCTTTCATATTACAGAAGCCAAAGCTGTCAACCTCTCCATCTGTAATAATACATGTATTTGTGTTCTCCTGGGGGGCACCTCCATATCAAGCCAGCTCAGCAGCACACAACACTTTGCTGCCAAACAGGCCTTCCGCACCAGCATATTAGCTTCATTGGCTAGGGGCTTACCGTGACACTGGTCCAGCTGGCAAATCTCTGGGAGAGGCTACAAGGTCTCCAAAAGCATACTTGATACTGCTCTCCAGAAATCTACAATCCCTTTACATTGCCATATCACATGCAAGAAGGTTCCTGTCTCTTGCCCACAGTTATTACAAACATCACTGACTAGGATTCCTATTAAGTAAGCCCTTCTAGGAGGACCGTATGCCCGATAGAAAAATTTGAAATGAATCTCATGCCTCACCACAGTCTTCACTAACACTTTCCTCTTGTACATGCTCTCATAAAAGTCATCTTCATCCAGCTCTACATTCAGTTCCCACTCCCATCTTTCCACCATCCCAGATAGCCCTCCCTCCCGTAATTCCTTACATAACCGTCCATATAGCCAGGAAAGAACTCCACATTTAAGCCCAGACTTCAACAATAAGTTCTCAAATTTTCCCTCTTGCAACTCCTCCAACTCCCTCAACCCCACCTGAAGATAGTACCACTTCTGCAAATATGCATAATGATCCCATGCCCCATAAAAAACGTACTCATGCAAATAATTAAAAGTGCATGGGAACAGCCCCCCCCCCCAATCAATCAATTTCCCCACCCAGCATAATCTGTGATCTGCCCACCTCCCGAAAATCCCCTTTTCAAGACCGGGGAAAATCTGTTCCCCCAAAATGGCAAGTAATAGGACTTCCAACACACCCATCTCCAACCCATCTAGAGACTCTAACCTACTCTGCGCCCCAATGCCCACTTTCCCCCAAATGCTCTACATGCATATACATCAGAGAGCAGAGCCAGACAAATTGCATCTCTAACACAAAGTCTGTACGGGCGGAATCCTTCAGAATCCATCCCTGTATGTAATCCCATATGTAATAGGCAGGTTAAATTATAAGGTCTTAAACTGGGCACACTCAGCCCCCCATCCAATGAACTATGCTTCAACACTGCCAAAGGTACCCTCGGCCACCACTTCCGCCAAATGAACCAGTCTATCCCACTTACACACATCCCTCCGAGTAAGCACCAATGGCAAGCATTGTAAGATATACAGCCTCTGTGGAAATACCACCATTTTTATAGCTTGCACCCGCCCCCACAGGAATAGAGAAAGTCCCTCCCATGCCTCCAATAGTGCCATTGTCTTACACAGTACCTCCCCAATATTTAAGCTATAAAGTAAATCTAAGTTGAATGGTATCTTAATCACCAAATATGTGAATGCCCCCGGTGCCCACTTCAATGGAAAAGAGCCAGTCCAGCTCAGTTTTACTGTCCCATTTAAATCAAGGGCAAGGGACTTGTCCTGATTGATACTCAGTCCAGAATTGTCTCTAAATGCCTCCAAAATCTCTAACACCTAGTGCCATCAAGTCAGTGCTGACTCCTGGCAACCCAGCTGCCTCTGGGTTTTCTTGGCAATGTATCACTGGAAATAGATTGCCAGGTTTTTTATTCTGAGGCAATGGAGGGTAAAATGACTTGTCCAAGGCCACAAGGAGTGCCAGTGGGAATTGAACCCTTGATTTTCTGGGTACTAGGCAGTTGCTGTAAACACTAGGCTACTCCTTCATGTGGTTCTGCTAATAACATTAGCAAATCATCTGCAAATAACATTACCTTCACCTCCGCTGCCCCAACCTCCACTCCTTTCACCATTGTGTCTTGATACAGTCTACTTGCCAAAGTCTCAATACACAAAGCAAATAACCCTGGAGTTAGGGGACATCCCTGCCTTGTCCCACTCCCCAGCCCCCAGCTCCCCGATAAGACCCATTCACATGGACTCTCGCCTGTGGTTGTTCATACACACTTTCAAGTTGGCCAGAAACCCACGGCCAAAACCATATCTCTCCAATATCCCCCCATAAATATGGCCAAGCTACCTTATCAAAGACCTTTTCTAAATTGAAACTGACTGCTAACACATCTATCCGCTTCCTCTATACTAGCCACCACCCTCTGTACATTAACAACACCAGTACGCACCAGAATGAACCCCACCTGGGCTAGTGATATCAGCCAAGGCAGTACCACACCAAGGTGGTCCACCAAAACCTTTGTAAAAATCTTTATATCTACATTAAGCAATGAAATCAGATGGTATGAACTTGGTAGCACTGTGATGACTGCTTGATTGAGCTTTTGCCCAAGCCCCTCTCCCTGCACAACCCTCTCAAATAAAGCTGTCAATGACAGAGTCACCTCCCATGCCAGAATTCTATAAAATTCTGCCCGGAGCCCATCAGGCCAGGCGACTTACAAGCTTTCAAACCTGCAATCATGCCAAGCACTTGCTCCCTAGTAATCGGAACTTCCAGCCTCCCTTTTTCCTCTACCGTCAATTTTGGCAAGTCCACCCCTTCTAAAAATTGTTCTAAGTTCTGCGCATGAACTTCCTCACTTTTATATAGCTGTTTATAATAGGCAAAGAAAAGGTCTCCAATAGCCACATTAGACTTCTGTCGCCTACCATGTTGTTCCCATTACACTACTACAAATCACGACCCCTTCGGTGTATGTAATAACCTCCCTAAACATCTTCCCACCTTACTCCCATATCTGAAAGGTTTATGCTTCTGTGCTATCGAATTCATGGCCTGCCGATGTAATTCCATTCAAAATTGGGTTTGCAACTGTAAGAGCTCCTCCTGCACCTTCCAACTAAAGCCCCACGCTGACCATTTTTGTACTGTACCTCCTTAATTTGATCCCCCAACTGTAGTATGAGAGCATTCAATTTCCTCTGTCTACATACATAGTACTCTCAACACTGCCTTAAACTCCCTCAATACTACTTTTTCTGTTTCTCAAAACAGCTCGGGGTCTTCTTGATGGTTTTGGTTAAAAGTCTCAAACTCCTTCCACTGTTCTCTCAAATAGACTACAAACTCTTGAGTCCTCATGCAACCCTACTAGCATCCTCCAGCCCCCCAGACCATGCACGGCCCTGCAAAACACTAATCTCTCAATATGGGAGCATGATCTGAGACAGAGTGCCTATACTTGTATCTACACACTTCACTCTCAAGAGCACGTTATTTGACTCTAGAATATATTCTAAGTGACTCTGACATGGATTTGCCCTTGATGTATTCACTGTCTCCAGGATGAAACACTCCCCATACAATTAACAAACCCCCAACTGGCATAACTCTTTAAATCCTTTATCTGGCAAGATCACCCTACCTCCCTCCGATTCTCTATCCATATCCAGGTCTGCCAACACATTGTAAACTCTGGCAATGATTAACGGAGCATCCTCTAATTGCATAGTCAACACCTCCAACCATGCAAAAAAGTCCTCACTTGATCCCACTGCGGCATATATACAAATAAACCAATACTTCTCCCCTCCAATATTCCCCTAACACACCCACATATCTTCCCTTAGGGTCCCTTATTACTCGATGTTCCGTAAAGGGCACCTCTTTAGGTATTAAAATAGCCATGCCTGCTTTCCTTGCTTTCGGGGAAGAAGCTGCGTAACAATGTCCTACCCACCCCTGCTGAGGCAGAAGAAAGTTTTCAAGTTGCCCAATTTTGCTTTAGATGTCATCTTTACCTTGTACGAAGTGATATTCTTCATGACTTCCTCAAATTGTATAGTGCCAAAGAGAGCTTCCTTCAGGAGTTCGTAAGATGTAACATGTATGTGTAGTTTGCCCTGGAAATGTTGTTGTTTTCGTTGTGTGCTGTTGAGTCGATGCCGACTCCTGGAGACTCTTTGGATAGTTGTGACTATCTTCTGGGTTTTCTTGGCAAGTTGCAACAGGAAGTAGAAGTCTCCATAAAAGCTCTTGGTGCATGTACTTCAATACCAAAAACTCTCTCTAGGAGCAAAACCTACCAAAATAAATACAAAAAGAAAAACTCCTAACTTAAGCAAAGAAGAAAACAAAAAAACTCTCAAAGTGCCATCAGGAAGAGCATCCAAAAACAAAGGAAGAAAGAAAGCCCTGTGCCCACTTATAAAGGAAAAGACCTCAGCCGCCCTCTCTTTCAAGAAGATGATGGTAAACCAGACAGTAAGACTTAAGTCAATAATATCTGACTGGACTCAAGACACATCAGCGGTCAAAAACCGGAGTGGAGGAGTGGCCTAGTGGTTGGGGCAAGGTACTTCAGGCCGGAAGGTCGGGGGTGCAAATCCCATTAGAGGACAGCAACCTTGGGCCAGAAGGACTCGGGTTTCTAGTCCCACAGGTGCTCCTTGTGGTCTTGGGCAAGCCACTTAACCCTCCATAGCCCATGTTCCCTGTAAAATAGTTATCTCCAAGTTATAATGCCCTGTTCAATGTAAACCACACTGATGCAGAATAGCACAGTATATAAGAGAATGTAAATAAATAAAATAATAAACCTCTAAATGGAAAAAATATACAAAAATCTTGCACTGAAGGCAAGGGCCTAGCTACCACTGCTTAAATTAGGAGTTTTTCTTTTTGTATTTACTTTGGTGCATGTATTTCTACATGCATAGTGCCCTACACAATTTTACATGCTGAAAATGCTTTCTTAAATTATTGTTTATTATTTTTATTAATTGCCCCCATAAACCACTGCTCCACAAGAGGAAGTGGGTTTTAAAATTGTCCTCATATGTATAGTTCAGGCAGTTCTCACACAAGCCATTTTCGTAGATAAACCAGTTTTATATGTGCAGATAGCTTTTAAAATGATTCCCTTAGCTAGCAATCTTACCTAGCAGAGGGGCTTAAAAACAATAAATCAACAACTGCTTTTACATTTAAAAATTAAAATCCTATTTAATTAAGCAATTGTCACAATTTTTGAAAGGGTGCCTTTATGATAAAAAGGGGTCTGTTCCTTGCAGAAAAAATATTCTGGCCACTAAGCACAAAAGTTCTTTTAACTTCCAAACTTGAGTCTAGTGATGGTGAAAATCTTCATCTTTAGTCTATTTTTTTCTTCATTTTTGCAGAGCCAGCCCAAGGGCATCTGACGCTCTAGGTAAGCCTTCAGCATGACTCCTCCCCCCCCCCCCCCATGGGTGGCTCAAAGCCCTATTACCCCATGAAGGAAGCTGAAGGCCCTAACACCTAGCTCTCCTTGGGGTGGCTCAAGGCCCTAGTGCCCCCCCCCCATAGTCTAACATCTCTCCTTCCCTGCCTCGCCCACCCCATTGTCTCCATACCTCTCCTTCCCTTCCCTATGCCCCTCCATGTCCATCACCTCACATTCGCCCTTCCCTTCCCTCTGCTGGGCCTGAGGAGAATCACCTTACCTGTATTGGGCCTGAAGAAGCTGGAGTGTAGTGCAGGGCCTAGCACAGATCCACAAAAGTGCTGCAGCGTCCTGCCCTCTCTAATGCAAACTTCCTATTGGAGGGGGCGAGATGCAGCAGCACTTGAGGGTGGACCTGTGCAGTAAGTGCCTGCACTGATTTACTTCCTGCTTCTTTGGGCCATAGGGAAGCAGGGTGACAGTGGCAGTGGCAGGCCAGCAGTGGCAAGGGAAGAGCTTTACTACTACTTCTCATTTGTATAGTGCTGAAAGATGTATGCAGTGATGTACAAAGACATGTAAGAGACAGTCCCTACTCATGAGCTTATAGTCTAGTCTAGTCCAGACAGAAAACACACTTATCAAGACAGACAACAGAACAAGTGGGGACTATGATATGTCTAAGGGAATGGTAACGAAACACATAGGAGGTGAACAGGAGACTAGGGGGATTAGGATCCAAAATCAAGTCTCAAAGAAGTGAGTTTTAAGTCTGCATTTGAACAGGGTCACAGATGGAGCCTGACATACCGACTTAGGTAGTTTGTTCCAGGCATAATTCCCCTCCCTCAAGAACAAAAACAAACAAACAAATACACACACACACACACACACACACACACACACACACACACACACACACACACACACACACACACACACACACGTTAAAGAAATAAATATACCCCAGCTGCACACTACAAACACTTATACACACAGGAACCTCGGCTCTACACTGCATACACAGAAGCTCTCCAGCTCAACCCATGCACCACAGCTCTACCCACCACCAAATCCCATGCACAGAATGACACAACACCGTTGCACCACACACCCACGTAGACATGTGCTATCTGAAGCTATAGCAGTTGTTATCTAAAGATACACAGTGCAGGAACTCTGGCACTGGTCTCACAAGACTTGAGAACATGAGACCAGAGCAAGAGAACCAAGGAGGGAGGACTCGAAGAGCTGGCTGCTAAATCAGTACAAAATTTGTCATAGCCTGGCCTAAAACTGTGTGCAAGGTTCAAGAACAAATACAGTTGTGGTCAACATTATTGGCAACCTTGCATTTTAGTTATATTGCGTACAATATATTGGGAAATAATTAGAAATATTCCAACTGTATGTCATCATAATATTTTAATAGTATGTTTAAGGGTATACTACAAAAAAATGCCTGTACAACTTAGATATAGTAATTTCTGAGAAAAAAAACAAAATATGACCTGGAAAGAATTAAGGGCATCCTTCACTAAAGTTTGGTTGCACAACCCTTGGCAGTGATGACAGCCTCCAAATGTTTCTTATAGCCATCTAAATGTTTCATACATCTGTCTGCTGGTAGCTTCTCCCACTCTTCAGCTGCAATTTGTTCCAGCTCATGAATGTTTCCAGGATTCCTTTTTCCAATGGCAGATTTCAACTCTTTCCTAAAGTTCTTGATTGGATTGAGATCAGGACACATTACTGGTCAGTTTAAAACAATCTATTTTTCATTTTTAACCATTCTTTTGTACTTTTGGATGTATGTTTTGGGCAATTGTCCTGCTGGAGACCCATGACCTTCGACTCAGATCTAGCTTTCTGACACTAGGCCTCCAGTCCCTGAGGCAGCAAAACAGCCCCACAACATTATGGAAACTTCACCATATTTAACTGTATGAAGGGTGGTTTTTTTCCTTATACAGTAAGCTTAATTTCTTCACCTGTAAATGTATCACTGGTCTGCATTGCCAAAGAGCTCAAGTTTGGTTTCATCTGTTCACAGAACATTTTCCCAAAAGGCTTGTGGTTTCTCAAGGTGGGTTTGAGCAAAATCTGGTGTGCATTTTTTATGTCTGACTTTGAGCAGTGGGGTCCTCCTTCGCCTTCACCCATGAAGTTCTCCTTTGTTTAGTGCACAGCATATGGTGAGGGTTAAAACCATCACTCAGTATTGCTCCAGGTCAGCCTTAAGCTCTTTTGATGTTGTACGCGATGATTTTCCAACACTTCACACTAACCTTCGAAGACGTCTTCGATTATTTTCCTCTTCCCACCACATCTAGGAAGGTTTTGACAGTGGAATGAGCAGAAAACGTCTTAACACTGTGAATGGTAGACACAGGGAGCCTGATATCCCAAGGCATTTACTTGGTGTACAGAGCTGTAAATCATGTAAATGCTCCTAACCAGGATATTCAGCAACACTAACATGGTTAGTGTCGCTGAAAATGCCCGATTAAAGCCGTTACGTGCCCCGATGCTAAAAGTTTAGCATTGGGGCATTCCAGGGTGGAGCAAAAGTGGCGCCAGTCGCTAATTGGGCAGCGGTAATACTGCACCGCTGCCTGGTTAGTGACTTGCGGTTAAAGATAAGTGCAGCAAAAGCTGGCCTATCTTTACCTGTGGAAGCTAACTGGGCAGCGTCAGAGGCTGTGGCGACCCCAGATATTCAATGACAGAGCTGGATAAGGTCTCGGCATTGAATAAATAGGTTAAGTCTTCAGCGCTGATGGCTGGCTGCTGTAATCACGCTAGCCTCCTGAATATTTGACTCAGGAATACCAAGGTCTTTGGAGATGGCCTTGTACCTCTTTGAAGTTTGATGTTTAGTGATAATGGCTTTTCTGACAGTCTCAGGCAGCTCTCTTGTTTTCACCATTGTGAAAATGGAACAGGGAGTGATTGTGGCCATTTTAAACTTTAGAGTAATCATTCATTGTCTGTTTCAAGTCGTGAGTACTAACAATTGCTCACAGGTGCATCTAATTTTAATGCAATTGGAATGTGGTTCTTCTGTTCAAACTGATTTGAATTGTTTATAAGGGTGACAATCATCATGTCCGGGCAATATCCCAGTTTTTATACTATATCCTACTATTTCCTTTTTTTATTGATCTTATTATATTTGATTCTTTTATGCATCAAAAATGTGTGCATATAGTCCAAAACTATTTCACTTACTACTTCTTTTAGGAGATATTGGACATTAAGGAATTAAGAACATAAGATATGCCATACTGGGTCAGACAAAGGTACATCAAGCCCAGTATCCTGTTTCCAACAGTGGCCAATCTAGTAGTAGTACCTAGCAGTTTCCCCAAAAGACACAGGTTCCACAATGTTTGTATTGGGGCAAGCAGTGGATTTCCGGGGTTGCCTTTAATGATGGTTTATGGACCTATCCTCCAGGAACTCGTCCAAACCTTTTTTAAACACAGCTACACTAACAGCTACACTAACAGATTTTACTAAATCCTTCAGTAATGAATTCCAGAGTTTGATTAATCTTAAATAGGTAACACTGAAGCTTCATTGCTTGTCCCCTAGTCTTTTTATATTTTGATGGTGAAAACAATCAATCTATGTTTGCCCGGTGCAGATTCATGGCGATCCTCTGGATAACTGTCCTAAACTGTATTCGGTCTTCAGTCAGACAGCTAAGTGCTGATAGATTGGAATCCATAGCTGCTGTTATTATATCAATCCATCACATTGTTGGCTTTTCATTTTGCACTGGCCTTCAACCTTGCTAACCATGATTTTCTCTAATGATGGTGTCTAGAGCATAAACATTTAAATCTTCTCATCTGAGCTTATAAAGAAAGCTTAGGTTTGATCTCCTCTAATACTCCATTCATTAACTTATAGATCTCTATCATATCTCCCCTGAGCCGTTTCTTTTTCAGTTTGAAGAACCCTAACCCTTTTTAGCCTCTCTTCCTAGGGGTATCCTTCCATCCCCTTTACCATTTTGGTGGCTCTTCTCTGTACCTTTTCTAATAATGCTATATCCTTTTTAAGATACAGCGACCAGAATTGAACACAATATTCAAGATGCGGTTGCACCATGGAATGATAAAGAGGCATTATAATATCCATTGTTTTATCCTCTATTCCTTTCTTTCTGATTCCTAGCATTGTATTTGCTTTCTTGGCTGCGGCTGCTGCACACTGGGTGGAGGGTTTCAACATGTTATCCATGATGATGCCTAAATCTTTTTCCTGGGTGGTGGTTCCTAATGTAGAACCTTGCATCGTGTAACCTAGTTTGGGTTGTTCTTTCCTAGGTGCATTAAATTTCATCTGCCATTTGGATGCCCAATCTTCCAATTTATCAAGGTCCTCTTGCAATTTTTCACAATCCTCTTGGGTTTTAACAAATTTGAATAATATTATGTCATCTGCAAATCTGATTACTTCACTCATTATTCCCATTTCCAGGTCATTTACGAATATATTAAAAAGCAGCGATCCCTGAGGTACTCCACTGTTCACCTTTCTCCATTGGGAAATTTGGCCATTTAGCCCTACTCTCTGCTTTTAACCAGTTCCTGATCCACAATAGTACACTGACTCTTATCCCATGACTTTTTAGTTCACCAAGAGCATTTCATGAGGACCTTGTCAAAGGCTTTCTGAAAACCTAGATACACTATATCAACCGTCTGATCTTTGTCTACTTGTTTATTCATACCTTCAGAAAAACATAACAGATTAGTAAGAAAAGACCTTCCTTGGCTAAAGCCATGTTGGTTGTCTCCCATTAAGCCATGACTATCTACATATTAAAGTAATTATGTTCTTTATAATGGTTTCTACTATTTTTCCCAGTACTAATGTCAGGCTCCCCGGTCTGTAGTTTCCCAGATCACCCCTGGAACCCTTTTTAAAAATTGGCATTATATTGGCCATCCTAAAATCTTCAGTTATTATATATGATTTTAATGATAGTTCACAGATTACTAATAGTTAAGTCTGCAATCTCATATTTCAGTTCTTTCAACACTCTCGAATGTATACCATCCGGTTCAGGTGATTTGCTACTCTTCAGTTTATCAAATAGTTGTAATACATCTTCCCGGTGTATCGATATTTCTTTCAATTCTTCTGCGGCATCCCCTTTAAATACCATTTCAGTCAATGGTAATATCTCTACATCTTCCTCAGTGAAGACGGATGCAAAGAATGTATTCAGTCTCTCCGCTTAGCCTTGTCCTCTCTTAGTGCCCCTTTTACACCTCTATCATCTAATGGTCCAACTGACTCTCTCACAGGTTTTTTGCTACAAATGTACTTATGCATTTTTGCTTCCACAGCGAGCTTCTTCTCCAATTCTTTCTTTGCCTGCCTTATCAATGCTTTGCATCTAATTTGCCAGTTCATATGTTGTTTCCAGTTTTCGTCATTTGGCTCCTTTTGCCATTTCCTGAAAGATACTTTTTTGGCAACAGCAGCCTCTCTGACCTCACCTTTAAACCATGCTGCCCAACAACTAGCTCAAAATACGGTACGTGTACAATAATGAAAGCTGCAATATCTGAACATATAACACCCATCCTGTTCCACCTCCACTGGCTCCCGGTAATTCAGAGGATTAAATTCAAAGCACTAATGACCATCTTCAAAATAATAAATAACATAGCTTCAACTTACCTCAGTGACTGATGAACATGCAGCAACACACAAGAACAAGAAGAGACAACTTGAAAAACATACTAACCATTCCGCAGAGTGTCAAAAGTAAATCAATCCACAATAAATCATTCTGTGCCCCTGCCCTATGGAACAATTTGCCTAACTCTCTAAGAGAAATTAAATACTTAATTCAGAAAACATGTCAAAACGTTCTTTTTTGCTGACTACTGCCAATGTGAGCAACCTCCCACAAACCAAATAAATACTCGTCAACATTCTCACTGAACCTCATCTCATAATCTAACACTTTTGTTATAACACCATGTTTCACATAGTTCTAATGTAACATTCCAGGTACAGTACTGGTTATGTCCTGTGTAAATAGTTTGTAAACATTAAGTTCTTTGTTACGTTTAACTGTTAACTGTTCTATGTAAGCTGCCTTGCGCAGTAGTTGTACATGTTCCCTGTAAACCGCCTTGATTATCTAGATAAAATGGTATATAAAATAAATAAATGATGCTGGCAATTTTTTGGCCTTCCTTCCACTTTTCTTAAAGCATGTAATACAGCTGGTCTGGGGTTCCAAGATAGTATTTTTAAACAACACCCATGCTTGATGTAAATCTTTAACCTTTGCAAATGCTCCTTTTAGTTTTCTCTTAACTATTTTCCTCATTTTATCATAGTCTCCCTTTTGAAAGTTAAACGGTAGTAATGTGGATTTCCTTGCCGTCCTTCCTCCATTTATTAAACTCAATCATGCTATGCTCAGTATTGACAAGTGACCCTAACACCCTTATCTCTTGCACCAGATCTTGGGTTCCAATAAGGACTAGGTCCAAAATGGTGGCTACTCTGGTCAGTTCATGAACCAGCTGCTCCAAGAAGCAATCATTTGTTTCATCTAGAAACATTATTTCCCTAGCATGTCCTGCCGTGACACTGACGCAATCGATACCGGGGTAATTGAAATCACTCATTATTATTACTATGCTGTAACATTTTTTAGCTTCCTTGATTTCTTTGAGCATTTCATCAACCATTTGTTCATTCTGGGCAGGTGGTCGATAGTACACCCCCACTGCCATTGCCTTCCCCTTCCCCTTTTTACATGGAATTTCAATCCATAGAGATTCTACTGTGAATTTTGTTTCCTGCAAAACTTTAATCCTTTGTGACTCAATGCCCTCTCTAACATAGAGTGCAACGCCTCCATAAATTTGATCTGCTTTATCATTACCAAGGTATCACAGTGTTCCATTGGTTGTCCTCCTTCCACCATGTCTGAGCTACCAATGATATCTAACCTTTCACTTAGTGTTATGTATTCTAACTCTCCCATCTTATTTTTTAGACTTCTAGCATTTACATACAAGCATTTAAAGGCTGTATTTTATTCATATTAATCTGGTTATCAATAAGCAGGGGTAATTTCGAATCTTTAAGCTCTGTCTACTCTGTACTCAAGTGCATTTGGGTTACTTCTGTCTTTAATGGAACCTCTCTACTGATATGCCCTAACTTCAGTCTTTTGTTAGTATCCTTCAAGGATACATTGCTCCGAACCATGCACTCTTGGGTGACTGTCAGCTTCCCCCTATTATCTAGTTTAAAAGCTACTCTATCTCCTTTTTAAAGGTTAATGCCAGCAGCCTGGTTCCATCTGGTTAAGGTGGAGTCCATCCCTTCGGAAAAGCCCCTCCTTTCTGCAGATTGTTGCCCAGTTTCTAACAAATCCAAAACCTTCTTCCTTCCACCAGCATCTCATCCATGCATTGAGACTCCGGAGCTCTGCCTGCCTTTTGGGTCCTGCGCGTGGATCAGAAATCATTTTGAAGAATGCTACCCTGGAAGTTCTGGATTTCAACTTCCTACCTAAAAGCCTAAATTTGGCCTCCAGAACCTCCCTACCACACTTTCCTATGTCATTGGTCAATGACTCCTCTCCAGCACTATCTAAGACCTTGTCTAGGTGGCGCGTGAGATCCGCTACCTTCGCACCAGGCAGGCATATTACCAGGCAATCTTCATGTCCACCAGCCACCCAGCTATCTACATGCCTAATGATGGTATCACCAATTATAACGGCTGTCCTAACCCTTCCCTTGTGGGCACATGGCCCTGGAGAAACCTCTTTGGTGCAAAAGGGTTTTACATCACCTGGAGGACAGGTTCTAGCTACAGGATCACTTCCTGCCACACCAGGTTGATGCTCTGCTGTCATATGTCTTCTCTCCTTCATGGCAACAGGGATGCTGCCAGACTGGAGGTGGGACTTCAGTACTACATCCCTGTAGGTCTCGTCTATGTACCTCTCTGTCTTCCTTATGTCCTCCAAGTCTGCTACTCCAGCCTACAGATATCAGACTCATTCCCTGAGAGCAAAAAGCTCCTTTCACCTAGTGCACACGTAAGATCCCCTCACCAACTGGGATAAAATCATACATGTGACACTCAATGCAAAAGACTGGAAAGCCCCCATCTCGCTGCCGGACTGCTGTCTGCATCTTAGTTTTAAGGTTGTGTTTAGGTATTTAAGTTGTTTACTTACTTAGGTTTGCTTGGGATACTTATACTAATAGAACTGTAACTAATACATTTAATGGACTTTGTTCACTTCAATATTAATTAATCTCAGATCCTTAATGTATGCCTGATGAGGATAAACAACTGCACCTGAACGTGAATTCCCTTTAAGAGGTTTAAGCACCTATAAAGCTACGATTATTCCAGGGGTGGGTGGGAGTCAGGAAAGGAGGGAAGGAAAGAAGACTTATTAAATGCTGGCTGCTACACAGTACCCTGTCCTGTGCTTCTAATGTAATCTGTGCCAATTTCCTGGGTGAATCTCACAGCCCTTGCTTTGATATAGGGAGTATTTCAAAATGCCCCTTTGATCTGTCACTTGGCTTTAACACCTATTTAAAACAATTTTACAGGTCTCTTGCCCCCTATCTAGAAGGCCTCTTTGTAGAGATCTCTAGAAACAATTTATTGCTCATAGAATACTGACCCTGTTTTTCCTTTTATGCTAAGTTGAACTGCAAGGGTGCCAATAGTGTTGACTACAACTGTATTAGACAGGCAATACTTACATCTGTAAAGGGCAATAGAATTTATAAATTATATTTCAATCTTTTTCCCAGAAGCCTGCTAGTGGGTTCAAAAAGTGTTCCCCAGTGCACTAGGAACATATCCGCCATGGACATGCACAACTGGTGCCTTCAGTGTGTGGGTCCCAATCATCAGCCCTCTTCTTGTAATTTGTGTTTGCAGATGACAAAAAGAGGACTTAAACATTGGGAGAAGCAGCACAAAGCACTTTTTGGTGCTCAGAAGTCCGATCCATTGCCTTCGGCATAGACAGCACTGGTTTCTATGGCTTCCAAGGCTGCATTGGATGCTGGCACTGCATCAACATTGAGGAGCTCGAGCTAAATCAGAATCAAGCACTCATAGTGCCCTGGAGCATCAACCATCGATTGATTTCCACCAGTAGATGAGGGATTCGGCCTTGTCTTCTTCAACCTCGAGGGATGATCGTACTAAGCACCAAGTGACGATCTGCTGCATTGGCACTGGATCCCATCAAGGCATGGTATGAAGAGCAATTAGGGTCCACATGAGCACCCTTCGAAGGTGCCCTGATGGGAGGGGAGTTCATCCTCCAAGACATCGGAGGGGCACCAGCAACCGAGACCCAGCTGCCGATATCCCTGTACTGATACTGGCTTACATTGGTTGAAGCTGCTCAGGCCCCACAATCTTCGGAATCGGCAGCCATGGAGAAGTAACTTCTGCATTTGCTTGAGGATCGAATCGCAGCACCGTTAGTGGTGCAGCATCCCGGGGCCTCAACATCAGCTGCATTGGCATTGGCCACCGTACAGCCGATCCTCGAGATGCATAACCTGCCTGTGGGAGACACATCGACACTGGAGCATCAAAGGATCCTGACACTAGTGTTTCCCTCTCTAACATTTCGGGGTCTGATGCATCCTCGAAGTCTAGACAGACATCAGTGCAACATCACTCCCGATCCCTTTGGGGCAGGAGAGAGATCCAGGCAGAAACTCAGAAGTACTTCGACTTCCGCTGAGTCTGACTCAGAAGGCTGGGTTACCAATGTGGAATCAGAGGACTTGTTGGAGGGCATGTCCTCAGAGCTTCCCTTGGACCGTTCTGCACCTCATACGCAGAGTAAGTCCCCTCTTGAGGACCTTCCAGAAGTTTGTAAGGGATATGGCCAAGGCCATATCATTTTCTTTCGAGATTGAGGATGAGCCCAGAGCAGAAGAGCTGGAGATCTTACAGTACTCCTCAGCCCCTAAGGAGGTAATGTCGGTGCTCGGGCATCACATCCTGCAGAGAGTACAGATGAGAATATGTGAGAACCCTTTTACTGTGCCTCCAGTTAGTAGAAAGCTTGACTCCATGTACAGAGTTCAGAAGCTCCCGGGTCACGGGACTTTGGCTGGGAGAGGAGGGCCCATGGAGACAGTGCGATGACAAGCCAGCTTTATGGTAAGTTTGTGCGCTGCTTCCGTGGGTCCAGCGGAGGTGCACACACCTCTGGGCTGGGACCCAAGGTGCACTGCACCCACCGCCCAGCTCTTAGTACGCCACTACTTTAAATACCCAATTAATGTACGAACACACTGAACTGATGTGAAATACAACTCTAAAGTTAGGTTGTGTATAATTATCAAAGCCGGTTCCTGGAAGTTCAATACAATCCTCTGTTTTTTAGCTTTTTTTTTTATTTTGCAAGTATAAGTATAGAAAAGATAGTACTTCCCCTTTAGATTATGCATCTGAAATCCATCACCACACCAGACATGGCTTGTTTAATCTTCAGGAGCCAGGCAGACAACAATTCTTTGGGGCTTCCAGGACAGCCTGTGCCTCTTGTAGGAGCTGAATTATAAAGGAACGAGTTATGAGGTGACGTAACACAATCACTCCTACTTTGTTGACATCTAAAGCTCTTACTGGGAGAAACAAAATTCAATCGGAAGGGCTTTTGCAGAGTAGCTGGAGATTGAAAATTCCTGGCAATCAAATCAGATAGCCAGATCACAACTATAACAAAAGCAATAGGCACAATTCATTTAAAAAACTCATAAACTTTATGGGCCATTGTGCACAGGGCACCCATATATTTAAAATGCTGCCGTGTATACTAAAAAAGCACAATCCCAATCAACGCGATGTACTGGCGGTCAAATTGAAAGCCACTAGTGCAAAAAGCTCAAAAATGTCAGAAGTTTATTGTGTGGGAAATATCATGTCTTGTCCATTTTAAACAGGCTAAAACTTAGTGATCACGTATTGAGCTACAGTCAAACCTTGGATTTCGTATGCCCTAGTTTTCGTACGATTCGGTTTTCGTTGACTTTTTTCGTCAAGATTTTGTCCCAGTTTTCATACATTGTCTCGGTTTTCATACAGTTGAAAATGGAGCACCATCTTGTGGCCAGAAGTGGGATTTTCTTTATTTTGATTCTCTTGCTGATTGACTGTCTTCCATATGCCAACAAGAGTCTTCAATAAAAGTAAAAGTGATGTTAAATGTTCATTTATCCATTTCATTAGTCATTTATATTTATTTCTCATTGTTTTCCATATGTAAGAATATAGTTATTCTCTATAAAATGTATTTTTGTTAATTTTTTTGGGTGTCTGGAACAGATTAATTGGATTTACATTATTTCTTATGGGAAATATTGCTTCAGTTTTCATACATTCGGTTTTAGTCAGACTTTTTCGAACGGATTAATCACGAAAACCGAGGTTCCACTGTATATGCAGGGCTGGCCCAACCATGAAGCAAGATAGGCAGTCACTTAGGGTAGCAGCATCTGAGAGGCGGCAAAGAGTAGCAACAATCAAATCAAAACAATAGATCTTGATAACCCCACTAACTCAGAGAACCAAAAGTACATACTAGGTATGTGCATTTTGGAATCATTTTGGCATTTCCTTGGGTGCCTAAACATTAAGGGCCTGATACTGAGTTCTGATGACTATGCGTCTCTAAGGCACATAGCCATTGCCGCCAAACTTTAACACTGGATATTCAATCCAAGGCCATATCCGGGTCTTCCGCAATGCGCCAAAACGCTATGCACGACACAAAAGCGAACCGGGCAGCGGTAATATTGAGCCGTTGCCTGGTTAGCTCTCATGGGTAAAGATAGTTGAGGTTTTCCCGTGCCTATCTGTATCCATGGGTCACTAATTGGGCAGCAGCTCAATATCGCTGTTGCCCGCTTAGCAACGATGCCGCCTCCGCTCCACCCTGGAACACCCACGACATGGCCCGATTCTATACGGATTGCATCAGGGCGTATAGTGGCGGAACCAGGGGATATTCATTGGCACTAATCGTGTTAGTGCCAATGAATATCTCAGTATATAGCAGCATTTACATGGTTTACAGGGTTTTAACCTGTGTAAATGCCATTGACGTGTACGTGCAAATTGCGTGGACATGCATATACTTATGAATTAATGTGCACACAGTTGATTTGCATCTACAAGTAGGTGTGCAATTATGACACAAACATAAAAAAAATTGGTTTGTTCTCAGTTAAAACAAAGTATTTTTAGGCCTTGACATGCCTAGTGTATAATTTTACCTGCAGGGAGAATGGGCCCACACATACGTACAAAGCAAAGTTTAATATTTAAAAATATGCTGTTCAGTTATGCATTTTTATAGGACGGTTCTGTGAGGGGTGGTGTTAGGATGATCAAGATTGATGAGTTTAGTTACTAAAATCTGGAGGGGGGGGGGGGGGAGAGGCTATAAGGCTGAAGTTTTGTAGGGTTCCCAATGTCCTTTGTACTAGCCATGACTATATGTTGTATTACAGATGACTAAATGAGTCTTATTACACTATAGTATCTCACACTATAATGTCTAAACAAATGGTTTCTAAAATTCTGTGTTTAAAAACATTCCTCCCATTCTGTTTCTTTATTCATCTCATGTGGGGAAGCACTATTTAAACGGAAAATCTAAACTGCTTCCAACTCATTTAATATAAACGTTGCATCCCCTCTCTGCCAACTGGATTCACTTGGGCCAACACAGTCCACATTTGTTTAGAGCACAGGATTCATAAAAGCCTACAAAGGAATTAAGACTGAAAACAATCACATAAAACATCAAGGGGGTAATATGCATGTAAGATGCCTGTTATAAAATCACCTCCCACATACAGGTACATACCATGCAAGTAAGGGTATACTTATACGGGTCGGTATTCAGGGGCATAGTTTGGCTCCAGCATGGATGGAGTTGCGATTTATGTGCCATGTTTATAAAATAGATGTGCACATATGCACTCGATACTCATATATTTATACCAGCTTCTGGGCTGATGTAAATGTACGTGGGTGCATTTTACCAGTGATTTCTGCAGATTTCTTGCTGATGTTTAATAAAGACCACAGGTGCCTATGGGGGTTATTTTAGAAGACTTATTCAGGATTTTTCACATATATAATTGGGCACATACTCGTTTAAATTGCATCCACATGTAAACATCCATTTTAGAAAGGGTTCAATTTACAAATGGATGTCCTTAGTTTGTGAGTTACAAGGTGCAGTCTTGGCAGGAAAATATTTTACATGTGCATTCCTCGTTTCATATAGGGAATACATGTGCGAGTCCAAAATTGTGTAAGTTGGGATTTATACCTGCTCTGTGGTGCGTATTAATTTTTAAAAAGTGCATGTCTGGGCCAGCTCATTCGAGGTGGTATCAAGAGAGTTATCCCTCTTAACCCCCCCTACATAATTTCTGCCCTCAATAAAAGCAACCTCTCTAAGTTCAGTAGCAATAGCTACGTGTTTGTTTGCAGGATGGCTCACATGCGGATGTAAGTTCTGACATTTATATGTGCAAGTTGTGAAATGCTAGCTCTGATACATGTAAATTGCCAGGTTTCCTCTGTTGATTTTTCCCATGTGTAATTTTTTCAAGTGGCGCCTCCTGATGAATGGGATATACATCCGTGTGCGTTCCTGAGCTTCCTTCTGTGTATTTTGGAAACAGTTCCACCTTTAGCAGAGCTGTTCTAAAATACCATCAGAACTGTGTAAGTCCTGACCTTGGCATCTCAATTCCAATCATCAGGTACTATCTAAAATGTACTTTTTGTGTCATTATAAAATAGCTCCAAACTAGGAAGCTCCTTGACCTCTCCACCTGAGTGACCTGTTATAAATTAATCTCTAAAACCACACCTTATTAACTGCCCCTATATCTGGGTTTAAAAGATGTTTAGATCTGTTCCTGAAGAAAAAGCCCATAAAGATATGACTAGTTAGGTAGATTTAGGGAAAGCCACCACTTATTCCCAGGAGGGCGTGACAAGGAATGGATCTATTCTTTGGCATCTGCTGGATATTTCCTAGTGACTCAGGCCACAGGATACTGGGCTCAATGGACACTTGATATACCACCCTAGAAACAAGTTAGCAAGGTGGTTTTCAATAAAAACAGATAAAAGAAAAGTAGGAGAAAGGAACTCCAATGCCGTCGACAGGAAAGAATTACAAACATACTGAGGAGAGGCAGGAGAGATAGTTGTCCACAGGGTCCAGTGGATCAGGTGATGGGAATGTCAAAAGCCTCATAAAGCAAGAGAGTTTTAAGCTGGGTCTTGAAACTGGTGGAGAGCTCCACGCTAAGAGCAGGAAGGAGGTTGTTCCAGAGGTAGCGGCGGAGAAAGCAAAAGACAGAATGTTATGTCTGTCCACACCTGGCATGAGAAGCAGAAGGAAGGTGGAGATGATTTGAGCGGAGAGCATGATGTAGGGTATGAAGAATGATATGGGTAGAGAGATAGGAAAGTACAGCTTTGTGAAGAACTTTATGGACCAGTGTGAGAATCTTAAAACAGATACAGTGTTGGATGGGGAGCCAGTGAAAATGTAAGAAGGGGAGTAACATGGTCATAGTGGGAAGTGTGCATAAGTAGGCGGACAGCAATGTTCTGGATGAGTTGGAGACAATGAAGTTGATGTTTTGGAAGCCCTGCATAAACAACGTTGCAGTAGTCTAGATGAGAAATTACAAGAGAAAGCAGCAAGGTAGGCAAAACACAACTCTAATCTGATGAGGGGTATAGAGGATCTTGTGGATGACAGAAGTAATGTGGTCATGGAAAGACAATGCAGAATCTAAGATAATGCCAAGAATGGAGGAAACCAAGGGTATCAGGGCATCAAGAAGAAGAGGAATGGAGACAGGCAGGGAAGCAGTTCTGGCTAACAAGGTGGCCAAGGTTTTGCTGGGGTTGAGAGCGAGCCAATTAGTGTGAAGACAGGTAGTGTCGCCCCCACTGGTGGAGCGTATAGCTGCACACCAGGTGGAGCCGCCTTGATGCCCAAGAATAAGAGTTCCCAATATGGCTGCCAGGAGGGCTGCTGGGATCTGTAGTTTTAACTTATCCTTTCATTAGGCAAAGTAGTTGTAGACGAGGGTTTAGGCAAAACAGAGAATTATTTTTATTTGTTGTGTTTGTGGTTTTCCACCATAAGCAAGTAACAGGCTGAAAAGAACAGTGGATTCTTCTCCAACACAAAGGTATGAAAAATATATATGCACAGTCTTATTGGTAACAGCAAAATAGCTTCTTAGGAACTTGGCTTTCACAGCTCAAACATAAAGCTTCTCCTGGGCACATTTAGCTTCTTTAAGAGAGTGTTCCTTTCACAGCTCCCACATACAGAAATGCTTTTAAATGTTCCTCTGAGCTTTCCCTTTAGCTGCAGGTTTCACACAGAGCAAACGCTGGCTTAACGATGTTCAGCTGTGCACTGTGCTGTAACCTTCACTTAGGCCAATTCCTTGCTACGTCATTCATTCACACACAGAGGGTTTTTTTACTCAACACTCTTCTAGCTCTCCAGCATTACAATAAGAGCATTGCATTTCCTCTGGGTCATCATTATAATCTTCACAGCAGCTGCCTATCTCCATTTCCTCATTGCCATTGTCATAGTATTCTTCAGGCTGTACCTGGCTAATGAGCTGACTGGTTTGTCTCTGAATCATATCATTCAGTTTCTCCACCAGAATCTGTTTCTGCTCTATCTCTTCAGATAACTGAGGTAACTGATATGTAGATAGGGTATTATTTCTACTGCTGTAATCTTTCTGACTTTTATAATTACTTCTCCTCTCAGGAACTAAATCCTTTAGCTTCCTTACAGGTATAAACTCAGGAAGAGACACTTGCCTTAGTGGAGAGCCATTTGGTAGCTTCCCTCTCTCATAGGTCAAGCCAGACTGCTTTCTCTCTGTATGCACTCCTCTCTCTCGTGGCAAACTTCCTTTCTGTCTCTGTTCCTGCTGACTGCTGAGACTTCCCTCGAGTCTCTGCTGGGGACTGTGCACTCCTCCCTTGAGTCTGTGCCTTCCTTGCAGACTCCCTTGTCGTCTCTCCACTGGACTTCCTTGCTGCCAGCTCTGCAACCAACTCCCCTGTAGTTCCTCTACTGGAGTTCCTTCTTGCAAGCTTCTGCTAGTGCTAGTGCCAGTGCCAGTGCTTCTGCCGGTGCTTCCCCTTCTAGTTCCTCTTCTAGTTCCTCTACTGGTTCCTCCAACTTTCTCACACGCAGGAGTTTTAAGCTGCTCTCTTTCAGGGACCACGCCTTTTTCCCAGCACACGTGGGAACTGCTAGGCACTCTAGCTCTGATGTGCTGAAGTGGGCGGGGCTTAATCGTGACTGTGCTATGAGTCAGAAGCTCCTGGTTGCTAGGGAAACCCTGAATGCTCTCAGTTTTAAAGGCACAGGTCTCATTTTCCTGACATTCCATAGCCTCTGCACTGCCTTCATCATCACATATTCCCCCCCTTAAGAGATTACGGGCAGGGGTGCTACTGTCATCACAGCACGTAATTCTCCTACAATCACCATTCAGAATCTCTTCGGATGCGCCTCTGGATAACGCATCTGCGTTCTGGTGGAGTTTTCCTGCTCGGTGTACAATCTGAAAATCAAACGCCTGGAGGGCCATGTACCACCTGGTCAACCTAGAGTCATGGTCTTTCATTTGCCCAAGCCATTTTAACGGGGCATGATCAGTCATGAGCAGGAACTTTCTGCCGGCTAGGTAGAATTTTAGGGAGTCCACTGCCCATTTCACTGCTAAGCACTCCCGTTCAATGGTGGAATAATTCTTTTCCGCGGGCGACAATTTTCGGCTGAGGAAGAGTACCGGATGCTCCACACCCTCTTGCTTCTGGAAGAGCACCGCTCCCAGGCTGGTTTCCGAAGCATCAGTCTGCAGGACAAACGGTAGAGTGAAGTCCACGCCTCTCAACACTGGCGCGGAACACAGCTCTTCCTTTAACTGCTTAAAAGCTTTTTCAGCTTCCTCGGTCCATCGCAGCTGATTTGGCTTATTCTTTTTCAGCATGTCCGATAGAGGCAAACTTTTTTCCGCAAACCTTGCCACAAATCTTCTGTAGTAACCTACCAGCCCAAGGAAACTACGTAAGTGCCTCTTATTGGTAGGCTGCGGGAAAGTCCGGACACTCTCAACCCTGCTCAACAGGGGTTTTACAATGCCATGTCCCACTAAGTGCCCCAGATACTTCACCTCTTGGGCCCCAAACATGCATTTTGCTGGATTCAGGGTCAGCCCAGCCTCCCTCATTGCCTGTAGCACGGCCTTCACCTGAGCGATGTGCTGATCCCAGCTGGCACCATGGATCACGACGTCATCCATGTACGCCGTCGCGTACTTTTGATGAGGCCTGAGCACTATATCAACAAGTCGCTGGCACGTGGCCGCCGCTCCGTGAAGGCCGAAGGGCATTCTTCGGAATTGGAACAACCCCTGTGGAGTGCTGAAGGCAGTTTTCTGGCGAGATTCCCTGGTCAGAGGAATCTGCCAGTAACCCCTCGTCATATCGAGTGTCGTAAGGTATCTGGCCTGGCCCAATCTGTCAAGAAGCTCCTCCATGCGAGGCATGGGATAGGTGTCGAACTTTGAAATCGCGTTGATCTTGCGGAAATCGATGCAGAATCGAAGCGAGCCATCCGGTTTCGGAACCAGCACAACCGGGCTGTTCCACGGACTCCCTGACTCCTCGATAACGCCAAGATCCAACATCTCCTTGACCCGATCCATCACCTCCTGCCTCTTTGCCTCGGGGAGCCTACATGGCCGCTGCCGCACCACTTCCCCCAGGGGAGTCAGGATCTCGTGCGCGACGAGCCTGGTTTCGCCTGGTACTGGCGTCAAGACGTCTGCAAAACTGTTAACGAGACTGTTTAACTCTTGCCTCTGAATCCATGAAAGGCCCTCTGCCATCCTGGGTTCACGTTTTTCTTGACAGTCACTTAACTGGGGTCCGAGGTCTTCCTCCATTCCTTCTTCCACAGTTGCGGCCAAACCCTGCCGATCTGCAAGTCCCGAGGAACCAAAACCCTGGGTTCCACGCATCGACGGTGACAGCATATCCACTTCCTCCAAAGGGGGAAAGCCTACTCGCTCCAAAATAATTTGGGCAATGTGGTCGCCCACATTCACCTGAAAATCTTCAGACCCAAAGTTGAACAGCAGGACCTTTATCGCCCCTCTGTAATCGGGGTCCACGACACCGGCACCCACATCCAGGAAGTGCTTCACCGCGAGGCCTGAGCGTGGTGCAATTCGTCCATAGCACCCCGGTGGAATCTCCATCTGAATCGCGGCACTTACCAATGCCTTCCCATGTTTTGGGACGCGTACCTCTTCGGCACTGTACAAATCCAAACCCGCTGTCTGTGGTGTGGCCCTCTTTGGTGGACGTGCCTCTGGACTCATTCTACAAAAACGGAGGATAAAGACAGGCTTCTTAGGGGTCTCCTCCTTAGGCAAGTGTGAAGTCCCTTTCCCGACCTTTCCAAATAAAGGCCTATAAATAGCTAGCGGGGTACCTGTCTTAAACTTTTTTACTTCATCCACTGAGACATTTACCAACGCATCATGAGAGGGAAGATCCTCTGTCTCTCCTCCTATGGGTTCTTCCTCTGCTGTCTTTAGGGCTTTGGACTGGGTTCGGGTAGAAACCATTTCTTCCTTGACTCCCAGACCTTGTTGTACCCCGCTTTGGAACTGAGGCCAATCCCTCCCGAGCACTACCTCTTGTGGTAATCGGGGAACTATCGCCATGGGGATCTTTCTCTCTATCCCTAAGGCTTTCACTTGTATATGGTAAACTGGGTATGTGGACGACGTTCCGTGAACACACCTTATTTTTACCGTGGCTACAGGTGAACAGGTTGTTTTTGAATCTAAGGCCCTTATCCTTTTCCATAAGCTTTTGGACAGCATGGACTGATCCGATCCCGAATCAAGCAATGCTTTTGCAGGCAAGCCTCGTACTGCAATATCTAACAGGAAGCCTTCCCCAACCTTATTAGATTTGTTCAAAATTAAGGCTGTCCTCAATTTGCACTCTTTCTGTAAGTGTTGGTCACTACCACAGCGGTAACACACTCGCTTCACAAGCTTACTTCTAACTGTGGGAACACATTCGCTCTTTCCAGTCACTCTGTCCCTATCTGATGCAGCAATAGACATTTTAGTAAAAGCCACAGTTTTATCCTTAGCCATAGCCTCGGCTTCTAAAAATCGCTCAGAGAGCGCTATAGCTTTCTGTGTACTATTACAACCCTGTAACATGAGAAAACTTTGCATTCTTTCTGGAACAGATGCTAGAAATTGCTCAAGAACAATGTCATCTACAATTGTCTCGACTGTTTTATGCTCTGGCTCCAACCACTTGGATACCAGCCCTTTTAACCGGTGATAAAACGCCCTTGGTGTCTCACCTGAACGCAATTTAGCATTCCTTAACTGTCGGTGATAGACAGAAGGTGTCAATCCCAGCCTATCTTTGATAGCTCTCTTGACTTCAGAATAGTCATTGGCCAAAGTTGTAGGAACGGCTTGGTAGGCAGCTAAGGCTTCCCCTGATAGAGAAACAGCCAGCCTCACTGCCCACTGCTCCTGTGGCCAACCAGCTATTCGAGCTACCTTCTCGAATGCTTCTAAGAAGTCATCCAAGTTGTCTCCTTCTTTTAACTGACCAAAGTATAGCATGTCCTTGGACCCTAGTCCAATAGCTTGGGCTAACCCCAGTCCTGTGGAACTTGTGGTGGGTGGATCTGGCGCTGACGTCTTCCTCACGTAGGCCTCCATCAAGTCCACCAACGGCTTCTGTTGGGCCTGCAACCGGACTGCAGCCTTCTCCTGGAGCTCTAGCGACAGCTCCATCTGGCGGTCGAACTGTGACGCCATCCACTTAAGAACTTCTTCCATGTCAATGGTGCTTGCCATACTGTAACAAAGAGAGAGAAAAAAAACACCCAAGTGTGGCACCCAACACTCAGCGTCTTCCCCTCTTTACCTGCTCCAACCGCCAAACCCAGTACAGGTATCCTCAATGACCCTTCTGAATACCCTGTACCTGATTCTGGTGGTGCGTCTCACTCAGCAGCAGTGTAGGGTCTCCGCAGGACCTTGGACTCCCTGGATTAGTCGCACTCTGGACTCTCTCTCTCCCAGTCTCCGTGGCTCGTACCTCCAGTCGGCGTCCTCCTGTGGATTCTGGAACCGGCTGTGCAATTTCCTTTGCGCATGCGTATTCAGCACTGATCCGTAGCAACTACGCCACTCTGTCGCCCCCACTGGTGGAGCGTATAGCTGCACACCAGGTGGAGCCGCCTTGATGCCCAAGAATAAGAGTTCCCAATATGGCTGCCAGGAGGGCTGCTGGGATCTGTAGTTTTAACTTATCCTTTCATTAGGCAAAGTAGTTGTAAACGAGGGTTTAGGCAAAACAGAGAATTATTTTTATTTGTTGTGTTTGTGGTTTTCCAACATAAGCAAGTAACAGGCTGAAAAGAACAGTGGATTCTTCTCCAACACAAAGGTATGAAAAATATATATGCACAGTCTTATTGGTAACAGCAAAATAGCTTCTTAGGAACTTGGCTTTCACAGCTCAAACATAAAGCTTCTCCTGGGCACATTTAGCTTCTTTAAGAGAGTGTTCCTTTCACAGCTCCCACATACAGAAATGCTTTTAAATGTTCCTCTGAGCTTTCCCTTTAGCTGCAGGTTTCACACAGAGCAAACGCTGGCTTAACGATGTTCAGCTGTGCACTGTGCTGTAACCTTCACTTAGGCCAATTCCTTGCTACGTCATTCATTCACACACAGAGGGTTTTTTTACTCAACACTCTTCTAGCTCTCCAGCATTACAATAAGAGCATTGCATTTCCTCTGGGTCATCATTATAATCTTCACAGCAGCTGCCTATCTCCATTTCCTCATTGCCATTGTCATAGTATTCTTCAGGCTGTACCTGGCTAATGAGCTGACTGGTTTGTCTCTGAATCATATCATTCAGTTTTTCCACCAGAATCTGTTTCTGCTCTATCTCTTCAGATAACTGAGGTAACTGATATGTAGATAGGGTATTTCTACTGCTGTAATCTTTCTGACTTTTATAATTACTTTTCCTCTCAGGAACTAAATCCTTTAGCTTCCTTACAGGTATAAACTCAGGAAGAGACACTTGCCTTAGTGGAGAGCCGTTTGGTAGCTTCCCTCTCTCATAGGTCAAGCCAGACTGCTTTCTCTCTGTATGCACTCCTCTCTCTCATGGCAAACTTCCTTTCTGTCTCTGTTCCTGCTGACTGCTGAGACTTCCCTCGAGTCTCTGCTGGGGACTGTGCACTCCTCCCTTGAGTCTGTGCCTTCCTTGCAGACTCCCTTGTTGTCCCTCCACTGGACTTCCTTGCTGCCAGCTCTGCAACCAACTCCGCTGTAGTTCCTCTACTGGAGTTCCTTCTTGCAAGCTTCTGCTAGTGCTAGTGCCAGTGCCAGTGCTTCTGCCGGTGCTTCCCCTTCTAGTTCCTCTACTGGTTCCTCCAACTTTCTCACACGCAGGAGTTTTAAGCTGCTCTCTTTCAGGGACCATGCCTTTTTCCCAGCACACGTGGGAACTGCTAGGCACTCTAGCTCTGACGTGCTGAAGTGGGCGGGACTTAATCGTGACTGTGCTATGAGTCAGAAGCTCCTGGTTGCTAGGGAAACCCTGAATGCTCTCAGTTTTAAAGGCACAGGTCTCATTTTCCTGACATTCCATAGCCTCTGCACTGCCTTCATCATCACAGTAGCTACGTGGAACAGACATTAAGTGGGGAGAGATCAGGAGAGGATGGATCAGTGTGCAGAAGAAGCAAAATGTTGTCAGCATAGTAACATGCAGAAATGTTGAGTTGTTGGATGAGAACAGTGAGAGGAGAAAGGAAGACATTGAATAGAAGTGGGGCAAGGACAGAGCTCTGTGGGATGCTACAGTCTAAGGCTTAACTGGCAAAAGTGGAGGAAGAGAAAACTGAGAAAGAGCACCCAGAGAGGATAGAACTGAACCAACGTAGGATAGCACCACGAAGACCGAAGTGATGGAGGTGGGAGAGAAGAATGGAATTATTGACGAGATCAAACACAGAGGAGAGATCAAGAGAGACTATGGGGGTCATTCTGTCCCACTTGTAGGGCCCTGATAGGTCCCACCCCTTCTGATGCTTTTCATGTCGGGGGGGGGGGGACCAGCAGGGACTTACAAGCCAACAGAGGCTTAGAAAACCCTGAACTTTTCAATTGGTTTTGTTTTTGGCCAACTGTGAGAGCTCCTCGCTGCTGCCCCAGTGAAAATCCTGCGCTTTTGGATTCCTACCGGCAAAAAGCATCAGCAGCGGCAGAAAGAGAGGTGGATGTAGATGGGCTGGCAGATGCTGGACAACGGGAGGTGGGGGGGGGGGGGTAGAGGACAAATGCTGGACAACAGGGAGGGGAGAGGACAAATGCTGGACAATGGGGGAGGGGTACAGGAGGACAAATGCTGGACAACAGGGGGGTGAAGAAGGAAGACAAATGCTGGACAACAGGGGAGGAGTACAGGAGGACAAATGCTGGACAGCAGGGGGGGGGAAGGAAGACAAATGCTGGAGAATGGTGGGGAGGGAAGCAGTAAGACAAATGCTGGACAACAAGGGGGGGAGGAGGCAAATGCTGGACAATAGGAGGAGGCAGGAAGACAAATGGACAACAGAGGGGCGGAAGAAGGAAGACAAATGTTGGACAACAAGGGGGAAGCAGTTAGACAAATGCTGGACAATGAGGGGGGAGCAGAAAGTCAAATTCTGGACAGCAGGGGGGGGGGGAGCAGTAAGACAAATGCTGAACAACAGGGGGGGAGAGAAGGAAGTCAAATGCTGGACACGGTGGAGGGGGGAGCAGTAAAACAAATGCTGACAGTGGAGGGGGGGGGGAGCAAGAAGACAAATGCTGGACCAGGGCCGGTGCTACCCAGTAAGCTAGGTAAGCACAGCAGAGAGATGCTGTTGTCAGGAGAGTGCCGTCACTAGTTGTCCGCCCCCCACTCCCCATTCAGGATGGTCTGCAGAGCGCCGGTGGCTTAGTGGAGATCCTGCCTGCAGGACACGCTGCTCCCATGGGCAGAAGGCTGTGAGGGACCAAAATCGCTACTCTCAGCCTTCTGCCCACGGGAGCAGCATGTTTCGCGGGCAGGCTCTCCACCAGGCTGCCAGCGCTTTGCAGGTCATCCTGAGTGGGGGTAGGTGGACAGCGACAGCACCCTCCTAATGTCTGCTCCTGCAAGCAGGCTCTGTTTCTCAGGGCTGCAGTCACGGCTTGCATAGTCCATGCCTGCAGAACATACTGCTCCTGCAGACAGAAGTGTGTGGGAGGCAGCGATTGTGGCCCAGAGATCAGGGCAGGGGCTGTGCAAGACCAGTTCTACCCTGCCTTTCTGTCTGGGATTATGGCTTGCACAGCCCCTGTCCATGGGAAGGCTCTGCCCCTTGTACATACAAAGGATGGACATGAAGGGACATTGGGAGGTGGACGTGGATGGACACGAAGGGACATTGGGAGGTGGACGTGGATGGACACAGTCAGAAGGGAGATGCTGGGTGCAGGGGGGAGGAATAGGGAGGCAGTAAGGATAAGATTGAGGTGGGGGGCTAGGAAGATAAAGGGAGATCCTGGACATGGAAAGGAGCAAAGGGAGAAGCAAGGAAGTGGAGTGGAGGAGTGGCCTAGTGGTTGGGGCAAGGTACTTCAGGCCGGAAGGTCAGGGGTTCAAATCCCACTAGAGGACAGCAACCTTGGGCCGGAAGGACTGGGGTTTCTAGTCCCACAGGTGCTCCTTGTGGTCTTGGGCAAGTCACTTAACCCTCCATAGCCCATGTTCCCTGTAAAATAGTTATCTCCACGTTATAATGCCCTGTTCTATGTAATTTCAATTTGTTCAATGTAAACCGCACTGATGCAGAATAGCGCGGTATATAAGAGAATATAATAAATAAATAAATAAATAAGGGAGATGGAGTGGTGGTGTTGGCCAGGGGGTTATAGGGAGACTATGAGAATATGCTGGACTTGGGGAGGAGGGGACAGAGGGGAGATGCTGGACATGGGCAATAAGGGGAGAAGGAGATGCAGGACTTGGGGGTGAGAGAGGGGAGAAGATGGACATGGAGTAAATAGGTGAGAAAGAGATGAACAGATGCTGGACATGGGTGTAATAGAGAGGGGATGGTAAGGCATAGAGAGGGGGGTAGATGCTGGTTACAGGGGGGATAGGAAAGGAGAAGGTAGACATGGAAGGAAAGAGAAAATGGAGGCACTGGATGGAGGGAAAGAGAGAACCAGAGAGAGAAAGAGACACTGGATGATGGGGAGGGGGGGAAGATGTTAGACATGGAGGGGGAGAGAGAGTGAGCAAAAGACCGGGGAATAATGGACCAGGAAAGAAGAACTGGGGAATGGAAGGTCTGGGGTGAAGGTTGAAAAGTAGTAGGTAGATGACATAAAAAAGAAGGAGACTGAGAATTGGATAGTAAGGAGTAGTGAAATCTGGGTGGACAGAGAGAGAGAAATAAATGGAAGAAAACTGAAAGGAAAAAAATCAATATCAAAGATAGAAGGAAGTGAAGAAAACAAAAGGAGAAACAAAAAATGGCAGATCGACTAGAGACTGCTGAAAGAAAGCTATTGCCTCCCCCATTCAGGTACAAATCATGTATATATTATACTATTCTATGTATCAACTATTGCATATAGTGATAAGTCTTGCAAATAAGTTCCACTGTTCTATGTAAGTTGTTGTAATGTACACCGCTTTGCCCTGGTGAAAAGCGGTATAAAAAAAAGTCAAAATAAATAAAATAAATAAATAGAGGAAAGCAGAAGCCTCAGATCAGGACCAGCATGATCAGAGAATAAAATGATCAGATAACAAAAGGTAGAAAAAATAATTTTATTTTCAATTTAGTGAATGGACTTTGCGCTATCTTTATATTTTACACATTATGGGGAGCTGCATCTCTTATTTTTCTGCTGTTGCATCGCATGCAGAGTCTGGCTTCTTGAACATAAGAACATAAGATATGCCATACCGGGTCAGACCAAGGTCCATCAAGCCCAGTATTCTGTTTCCAACAGTGGCCAATCTAGGTCATATGTACCTAGCAGTTTCCCCAAGAGACACAAGTTCCACAATGCTTGTACTGGGTCAAGCATTGATATCTTCGGTCACTTCTTAATAATGGTTTATGGACCTTTCCTCCAGGAACTTGTCCAAACCTTTTTTAAACCCAGCTACACTAACAGCCTTTACTACATCCTCCGGTAACAAATTCCAGAGTTTGATTACACGTTGAGTTAAAAAATATTTTCTTTTATTAGTCTTAAATAGTTTACCCTGTAGCTTCATTGCATGTCCCCTAGTCTTTCTATATTCTGATAAGGTAAACAATCGATCTATGTTTACCCGTTCCACTCTGTTCATTAATTTATAGACTTCTATCATATCTCCCCTCAGCCGTCTCTTTTCCAGGTTAAAGAGCCCTAACCTTTTTAGCCTTTCTTCATAGGAGTATCCTTCCATCCCCTTTACCATTTTGGTGGTTCTTCTCTGAACCTTTTCTAAAATCGCTATATCCTTTTTAAGATACGGCGACCAGAATTGCACACAATATTCAAGGTGCGGTCTCACCATGGAACGATATAGAGGCATTATAATATCTTTTGTTTTATTTTCCATTCCTTTCCTTATCATACCTAGCATTCTATTTGCTCTCTTGGCTGCCGCTGCACACTGGGCCGAGGGTTTTAACATGGTATCCACAATGACGCCTAAATCTTTTTCCTGGGTGGTGGTTCCTAATGTGGAACCTTGCATCGTGTAACCATAGTTTGGGTTGTTCTTCCCTAGGTGCATAACTTTGCACTTGTCCACATTAAATTTCATCTGCCATTTTGATGCCCAGTCTTCCAATTTATCAAGATCCTCTTGCAATTTTTCACAATCCTCTTGGGTTTTAACAACTTTAAATAGTTTTGTGTCATCTGCAAATTTGATCACCTCACTCGTTATTCCACTTTCCAGGTCATTTATGAATATGTCAAAAAGCAGCGGACCCAGCACAGATCCCTGGGGTACACCACTATTCACCTTTCTACATTGGGAAAATTGGCCATTTAGCCCTACCCTCTGCTTTCTATCTTTTAACCAGTTCCTGATCCACAATAGTACACTGCCTCCTATCCCATGACTCTTTAGTTTTTCCAAAAGTCTCTGATGAGGGACCTTGTCAAAGGCTTTCTGAAAGTCCAGATACACAATATCAACCAACTCACCTTTGTCCACCTGTTTATTCACTCCTTCAAAAAACATAACAGATTAGTAAGACAAGATCTTCCTTTTCTAAAGCCATGTTGGCTGTCTCCCATTAGGTTGTGACTATCTACATGCTCAGTAATTTTATTCTTTATGATGGTTTCTACCATTTTTCCTGGTACTGACGTCAGGCTCACCGGTCTGTAGTTTCCCGGATCACCCCTGGAACCCTTTTTAAAAATTGGTGTTACATTGGCGATCCTCCAATCTTCAGGTATTAGAGATGATTTTAATGATAGTTCATAGATTACTGATAGCAGGTCTGCAATCTCATATTTCAGTTCTTTCAACACCCTTGGATGTATACCATCCGGCCCAGGTGATTTGCTACTCTTCAGTTTATCTAATAGTTGTAAGACATCTTCCCAATGTATCGATATTTCCTTCAATTCTTCCGCACCTTTAAATACCACTTCAGTCATGGGTAACATCCCTACATCTTCCTCAGTAAAGACCGAAGCAAAGAATTCATTCAGTCTCTCCGCTATTGCCTTGTCGCCTCTTAGTGCTCCTTTAACCCCTTTATCATCTAATGGACCAACTGACTCTCTCACAGGTTTTTTGCTACGAATGTACTTGAAAAGGTCTTTATTTCGCGTTTTTGCTTCCGCAGCAAGCTTCTTCTCAAATTCTCTCTTTGCCTGCCTTATCAATGCCTTGCATTTGACTTGCCAGTGCTTGTGCTGTTTCCAGCTTTGGTCGTTTGGCTCTTTTTTCCATTTCCTGAAAGATGCTTTTTTGGCAACAACAGCCTCTCTGACCTCACCTTTAAACCATGCTGGCAGTTTTTTGAAGTTTCAGTTTAATTTTTGTCTACATCTTTTTATTTTTACTTTAAGCTGTGGTCACTTATTCTGTACATGGTGAGGGACTATGTTCTGAGTGTGTGACCGAAGAAGCCATTCTGTTAATGTGGAGTTTGTATGTAGTGATCTGTACTGTAGTAATTTGACTAGTTCAACTTTTCTAATAGATGTATGGATGTTCTAGGGCCTGCTGCAGTATCTATAGTGCTGATTTTTTCTAGTTAAGTCCCCTGTATGAGTTTTGGAAGTTTATGCCGGTATGGCATGGTAGATTTGGCCTTGTAGATCTTCGGTGACTTTTGTAAAGTTTTATATTAGTTCCCAATGTGCCTGGTACTGGAGAATGTTTGTGTTAGTGAGATGACCAGAATCAGATTTTTGTTTAATATATTGAGTTCTGTGGATGAATGTCCTACTTCTGCTTGGCACCTATTGTCGAGGGAGAGGTTTCTGTGGATGCAGAATATGTATTCAAAAAGAAAAAGTGCGAAGCATAGCGCAGTTAATAGCAGAATAAAATGAGTTATAATTTAGCCTTATAAACTGTGCTGTGGTTCTCACTTTTTCTTTTAGTTCCTTGGTGTGCAAGCATCTTGCATTTCCTTTTTTTATGGAATATATATTTACATTAACACCATGCTGGTCCAGTGCGCAGTTTCAGGAGTTATGGTAGAGTTGCTAAGCCCTTCTTGATGTTTATGTTGGAGTAGGAGGTGTTGTATTGGGGCCATAAAGTCCCTCTTGTTTTTCAGAGAGTGGGAAGGGCTATGTTGGGTGCTAAGTCGCTCTTGTTTTTGTGGAAGTAGGAGACGCTGCATGGATGCTTTTCAGCCCCTCTTGTTTGGCATATTTAGCAACATGTTTCCTAGGCTCTGCCCTGGTAATATATGAACATAAGAAATGCCATACTGGGTCAGACTAAGGTCCATCAAGCCCAGTATCCTGTTTCCAACAGTGGCTAATGTAGGTCACAAGTACCTGGCAGGTTCCCCAAAAGGCACACAGGTTCCACAATGCTTTTCCCGGAGCAAGCAGTGTATTTCCCAGGTCCTCTTTAATAATAGTTTATGGACCTTTCCTCCAGGAGCTTGTCCACACCTTTTTTAAACCCAGCTATACTAACAGCTTTTACTGCATCCTCTCGTAACTTTGATTTTGCAGGGCTGTAGGCTAACTGCAGGGAGGTGGTTACATCCCCCTGCAGTTACCGCATTTCAGCATGCCAAAACAGCTGCTGGTGCAACAAAGGCCACCCACTGAGGCCCGACCTCCCCCTTCCCTTCTTCCTTCCCCCTCTTCCTTCCCCTCTTTCCCTCTCTCCCTCCCCCTTTTTCCCTTTCCCCCTTCCTCTTCTCTTTCATAACTTCCCTTCCCCCTCCCCCTCCCTCTTATACCCCCCTTTTTCCTTCCCCTTTCCTTCCATCCACCCTCAGCTCACCCCCTAGCCCCTTCCCCTCTGTTTCCCTTCTGCTATCTTATTCTGATCCATTGGTATTTATTTGTAAAATAGCAAAGCAGGCCCTTTGGGTATGTAATGGTTTTGTTGTTTGTTATTTATTTAGTAGTTTTTATAATAATTTGTTATTTCCCATTGAACATTGACACACCCCGTTTTTGGTTTCTACTTCTAAAAAGTGGGGTTTGAATTCTTAATATCACTTTGTAGGTCTGCACTTTTCTATTTTATTTTATTTGGTTTATTAACTGGAATGGCATGGTAGTTTTATGGATGTTTTGAAAGATTTTTTATTTCTCATCACTTTGACTACTCTCCTTTGGATGCTTTTAAATCCATTTTCGTGTATAATGGTTATTTTTACCCTTGTCTTTTTTTAACGCTGGGTTCTCCCACCTTTAAAACCCACACCGGTGCCGCGCCCCGCATTTGACGCGCCGCGTGCGCGCGCACAAGGAGCAGGACCTGCTCCTTGTGCGAGCTCCTTGGGGCGAGGACCGGGGCAACGGAGCTAGGCTTGGACCTATCTAATTTCGTGCTCACATATGCTCTATCCTTTGCCCTCACCCCTGAGTCCTCCTATCTCGTTCCCCTCATACTTGCCGTCAAAAACGGTTTCCCCTACTGTTCCGCCCGTTCCAAAGCTAAGTCTCCTTCTGCTGCTCCTCTCCCCCCTCATTATGTCTGCCATCCCGGTGCACTGGGGCTGGCGTCCTGCCTCACCCTCTGATACCCTTCCCGGCCATCTCACCCGACAGCCCCTTAACCTAACCCACTGTATCTCTTCCTCTCAGCGTTCCCCCCCCCTCCTCTGCGCCTCCTTACTCTCTCTTACATTTAGCCCTTTTAAATTGTCGCTCAATTCGAACCAAAACATCACTGATTCAAGACCTTATTGTACTACATAAGCTGGACATTCTCTTTCTGACTGAAACCTGGTTGAAAGAGGGCGATGAGCCCTTCCTCAACCGGTGTCTCCCACCTGGGTACTCTTTTCTGTCCACCTCCCGTCGAGGAAGAAGTGGCGGCGGTATCGCAGTTATCCATCGCTCCTCTACTTCACTGTCTGAACTCCCCCCCTTGGTCTCTCCTACCTACCCTGAGTCCCTTCTTATGCGACTAGACTCCTCCTCTTGCCCTCACTATTTCCTTCTAATTTACGCCCCTCCTTCTCTCTCCTCTCCCTCCTGGGACTCTTTATTAACTACCATCTCGGAAGCTTCTTTCCGCTATCCTCGTCTCCTCACCTTAGGTGATTTCAATATTCACGTCGACGCTCCCTCCTCAGCAAGAGACCTTTCTTTTCTCACTTTCCTGTCTGACCACTCCCTCCGTCAATTTGTTTCCTTCCCCACTCATACTGCTGGTCACACTCTCGATCTCCTCATTGCTCCAGGTTCCTTCCCTCTTCTACCCCTATCCCTCTCCTCCTCCTCTCTTCCCTGGACCGATCATATGTGTCTGTTCTTTGATATTGCCGTTTTGCCCACCCTCCCCTCCTCAAACTCTGATACAAACTCCTCCCCTACGTTCTCCCGCCGAATTACTGCCGATATCCTTTCTCAGCTTCCCTCCCCAGCTGCATTACTTCCTACAGACTTCGGCACTCTCCCTCTCGACATCCAGGTCCACAAATTGCACTCATCACTCTCCGCCACTCTAGATCTTGCCGCTCCCCTACGCCCCTATCATTCTCGCCGTCGCCTCCCACACTACCCTTGGTTCCACCATGGCCTAGCCTTACACCGTAAGCATCTTCGCCGTGCGGAACGCCTTTGGCTGAAGCATCCATCTCCTGTTACTCTTGCTAACTTCCATACCTGCCACCGTCACTATCGCACTCTTCTCCACACCGAGAAACGTAACTATTATGCTGACCTCATTTCCTCCTCCTCAAACTCGTCCCGTCAACTATACTCAGTTCTTCGCTCTCTCACAGCCTCACACTCTGCGTCTATCCCCTCTCTCGCCATCAGCTCTACCTCCCCGGACCCCTCCTCCCTCGCTTCTTTCTTTGCTTCCAAAGTTAATACTCTCCGTCAAGCTTTTCCCCAATGTCCTCCACCCCTCTCCCCCTCTCCCCCCCTCTGAGCCTCCCCTTCCCCCTTCCCCTTCCTCACCATCCCTACTCCCTGCACTGTCACACTCCTGGTCCTCTTTCGACCCCATTACACCTGCAGTTCTGAATAAAACCTTCTCTACTGTCCGCAAAACAACATGCCCAGCTGACCCTATCCCCTCTCAATGGCTCCTAGAACCTTCCCTGGCCCTATCCCCATTCATCCTTTCTCTTTTTAACACAAATCTTTCCTCTGGCTCTTTCCCCTCTACCTGGAAGCATGCAACAGTCCGCCCCATCCTGAAATCTCACTCTTCTGATCCCTCTGTCCTCTCCAACTGGCGCCCCGTCTCTAATCTATCCTTTCTCTCAAAACTCCTTGAAAAAATGGTTTTCTCTCAACTTTCCTCCCATCTTGAACTTTCTCTCACTCTTCACCCCCGTCAATCAGGTTTCCGCCCTGGCCATAGTACTGAATCTGTCCTCCTCTCTCTCCTCAACGATCTTCACACTGCTCATGATCGCGGTCTCATCACCTTGGCTGTCTCTCTTGATCTATCTGCGGCTTTTGATCTAGTGGATCACCACACCCTTCTCATCCGTCTTCAGGAAGCCGGCCTCTCAGGTGCGGTTCTCCGCTGGTTTCATTCCTTCCTAGCCTGCCGTTCTTTCTCTGTCATCTCCGCATCTTCCTCCTCTGCCCCTACCCCCCTTCCCTGTGGAGTTCCCCAGGGGCCTGTTCTTGCCCCCACTCCTCTTTAATATTTTCTTAGCCCCTCTTGCCCTTCTAGTCCAACAATTCAGTATCTCTGCATATTATTACACAGATGACATCATTCTTCTCCACCACACTGACCCGCTCTCTCCTGATATCACCCCTCTTACCCTCTGTCTCACTGCTATGACTTCCTGGTTCTCTTCTAATTTTCTACACATCAATCCGGCAAATCCTTTGCAATCTGGTTCACCTTTGGCAGCCCTTCCCCTACCTGTGCCCCTTCTCTATCCTCCCAGCCTATCCCCCTGGTATCATCACTCCGCTACTTAGGCGTTATTCTTGATTCCAACCTTACTTTCAAAGACCATATCTCCTCAATTGTACAGCGCTCCTTTTTCTCTCTTCGCCAACTCAGAGCAGTCCGTCCCTTTCTCTCTGCTTCTGCCCTTACCACTCTCCTGCTTACCCTTGTGCTGTCTCGTCTCGATTATTGTAATGTTTCTTTGCCGGCCTATCCCAGTCCCAGTTGTCCCGTCTCCAACGTGTCCAAAATGCTGCCATCCGTTTGTTGACCCATGCATCACGTTTCGATCACGTTACTCCCCTTCTCTATCAGCATCACTGGTTACCTATCTCTTTCTGCATTCGGTATAAACTTCTCATCCTCACATTCAAAGTTATCCACACCGGCACTCCCCTCTACCTGGCGAATCAGATCCAATTCCGTACCTCTCACCGTCTCCTCCGTTCCATACACATAAACCGCATGGTCCTCCCCTCCCCCGCACATGCTCGTCTAGAACAAACCCGCTCCTCTGCATTCTATTTCTTGGCTCCAAGTCTCTGGAACTCACTCCCCCCCTCCCTCCGTGCAGAAGACTCATACCCCTCATTTAAAACCCAACTCAAAACCCACCTTTTCTGCCTTGCGTTTGATCCCCCTCCCTAGCCTATCCTTCCCCCCTCCTTTCCTCCATGTCTCTCATGAATGTCTGCTCCCCCTTCCCTCTCCGCCTTGATAGTATGCGTGTAATGCTCTTTCCTATTTTAAACTTCTACTCTGCTCCCAGCTTTCTTTTCTTTCTCTCCTCACTTTTCTCACATTTAATGGCGTTCTTTTCCTTTTCTTTTCTGCAGCCAAGTGCTTGTTTTAATTAACTTGCTTGATTTTATCTATTGTAAACCGCTCAGACGCCTATGGTATTGAGCGGTATAACAAGTTTTAATAAACATAAACATAAACATAAGTAATGACATCTTGCAGCAGTGTCCCAGGTTTTAATTTTACGTCTTGTCCTTTGGTCTGCCGTGGTGTGTCCTATGGATCTTTTGGTCATTTTTTTATCTTATACTGCTTTTATTTCTTATACTGCATTCTACTTTTATTTTTATCTTATATACATAATGGGTACCTTCTTCCCCCCTTTTTATTTTTATTTTTGGTTGTAATCTTCAGCATTCAACAGCCCGTAGCAGGATTTAGCACTTTTTATAGGCAGGCGATGATCACAATACCAACCGATCCTGACCACATCCTCTTATTTCTAAACTCTTTTTGTGTCATCTTTGGCACTATTGTGTGTTTTGTTGGTGCATTTTTTTGTTTTAAGTGTTGGGCATGTCATGCTAGAGAGGTCCCTGGCACCCCTTTTTTGTCAATTTAGTATATTTATAATTTTTTCATTATTTGCTTATTATCATTATTTATTGGATTCTCTATATATGATCTTTTAAGCTGGCTTCTTGTCTCCAAGCTCTTTTTAACTACATTTCCCAACTTTTGGGTCTCTTTATTGTACTTCTTTATGACCGGACGGCACAATGCACTGCCGTCTTGCATGTAAACACTGCGGCATAATTCAGAGGTTGAACGACTCTTGGTATAGTTCATGATCAGTTAACTATTACTTTCATATACTTGTTAACAGCCTGAGTTTTGCATGATTTTTTTATTGTGCTCTTTGACCCCCTTTTTTAGCATACAAGTCAGTGTTCTTTAAGGAGTGAATTGCCACTAGTGAGTCCCTTTTTCAGAATAGCGTTCACTCGCTGTGGAAGCTGACAAACACTCAGGCACATTTTTGTCATTGCCTTCACACTGCTTATTTGTGATCTTTCCCACATTTTTGGTACCAGTTATTGAACAAAAATCTTTTTTTCATTTTATAGAACTATTGGGAATAGATCATCTCCATACACAGAATTACTGTGGAGCTAGTGAGTATAACACAATATAAGCCATCATTATTTATTTAGACAGTTTTGTATACCACCTTATCCTTCAGTCAAAGTGCTCACAACACAATTGGGGGATACATTTAACATGAGGGGATATGAGACACATACACTAAATATGTACACTTTGGAGGAGAGGAGGGACAGGGGAGATATGATTCAGACCTTTAAATACTTAAAGAGAAATGATGAACAAACAAACCTCTTCCAAAGACGGGGAAGCTGTAAAACTAGAGGGCATAACATGAAGCTGCAAGGTGGTAAACTGAAAGGCAATGTCAGGAAATATTTCTTCACTGAAAGGGTGGTGGATTCTTGGAATGCCCTCCCGATGGAAGTGGTGGGGGCAAACACGGTGATGGAATTCAAAACGGCATGGGACAAACACAGTGGATCCCTTTACAGCAACAGGATAAAAGCAAAATAAACGGTACCATCTAACTTCTGAACTATCTAGCGTCTCAACAAATAAGGGTGTCCTACATGGAGTGGTGGGTTCACCCCTAAACAAAAACATGGGGAGGGGTGGCCTGCACAGAGTGACAGGAGCACCTACTCTTGCCATCTTGCTGGGCAGACTAGATGGACCATGCTGGTCTTTATCTGCCGTCACTTACTATGTTACACTAAGGGGCTTGTTTACAAAGCCGCGGTAGCGGTTTGCGATCGTAATCGGAGCCGCGGCCCCATTGATTTCAATGGGGCCGCGGCTGCGATCGCGATCGCGAACCACTACCGCGGCTTTGTAAACAAGCCCCTAATACTTACAGGAAACATGGGCAATAGAGGGTTAAGTGGCTTGCCCAAGACCACAAGGAGCACCTGTGGGACTAGAAACCCCAGTCCTTCCGGCCAAAGGTTGCTGTCCTCTAGTGGGATTTGAACCACTGACCTTCCAGCCTGTGGTACCTTGCCCCAACCACTAGGCCACTCCTCCCTGCCCATTATGCTTGGAGCACGATTACGTATTCATATATGTCTGTTGGTAATTGCACTTAAAATATGTAATTGCATTTATTCATATATGTCTGTTGGTAATTGCACTCACTTACATAGGGGTTCCGTGTACAGCATATGCATGAGGGTCATGCTAAGCATGGTCTCATTTTACCCTTATATATCTGACCACAGCGCAGCATAGAAATTAGGGTTCCTCTCTTATACTTTTTCTCTCCCCCTCCCCATTGTGCTGCTTACTATGCTGCTGTTATAATCTTCTCTGTCAAGAATTCAATATTAGCTTTAGTGTATGGAGCATATGATTGTTCCCATAGAGCCTGATTCCGAGATGGGGACGTCCGGACGTCCTCGATGAAGAGGGGGATCTTACAACCTGATTCTGTTCTGTGTGAACAAAACATTCCTGTAGTTGCCAGAATGGGGCCCATGGATGGCCCAGCATGTCCCTTCCAGCTGTGGGGACATCCTCTCTGCAGGTGTCCCCGACATCTGCGGCTCTGGCCCCCAATATCCCTGCCGCCCACCCATGGCTGGCTTGCCGTGGCCTAGATTGGGTGGCGGGGACCCCCACGCACCTAGCCCCAGTCCTAGGAGGGGGGCTCCCCAGGCCCGATCGTCCACAAAGTGCTGCTTATACCACCTCTGAGCAGCACATTCCCACTGGCCTGGAAGCATGTACATGGCCGTGACCTGAATCGGCCCTGTATGTGCTGCTGGGCTGGCCTGCCCTGCCCCCTTCTGCCCCCCACTGGTTCTCCCTGTCCTGATGCACAGGACGTACAGGGAGAGCCAGAGGGGGAATCAGCCCTGGATGCCTTGCGGGGCTGCATGTCCCCGCAACCCGCATTCAGGAATGACCTCCATAGTCTTTACTCATTATTTTATTTCTCATTTGTGCATTTTGTAGATGTCCTACTCTGTTCTTCCTCATTCCCCCTTTGTTTCAATTTAACCAATGGGCTTTTTAGATTGATGTGAACATTGGTTTTACATTTTTTATCACATGTATAGGTTTTTATTAGTAACAGTTTTCTTCTGGGCAATGTTGTCCACTGTATTAGAAAGTGTCAACATCCGTTCTGCAACCACTTTTTTACTTGCTTCTTTTAAGTTCGCCCTGTATTATCAATTTTGTTTTACATTTGTGACTTTTTAGATTTGTCTCTTTTGCAATTAGGTCTGTCTTTTAGTTAACACACACAATGAGCTTCAAGAGATGATATACATACATATATATTTCTTTTTATTTATTGATTATTTATTTGTTATAATTTCATATCGCTTTTTTATGTTGTACTTATATCCCTTTTTAATTGGGATTCTATGTTTTTTACTAAATGATATGTTGATTACTTATTGTTCTCTATTGTTCATTTTATTAAGTATCTTATTTTATCATATTTATTGTTTTATTGTATGAAGCTTTTCCCCCTGAAGAAGGAGCATGCCGAAACGCGTTGGGGTAAACTTCAAGAAACATTGGATCTACTGCCAATAGACTCTCCGCTTCTTTTTGTGTGGACCAGCGATACATTTACAGGAGAAGAAATGAAGCTTATAAGGAAAATATACCCTTTCTACAGTTAAATAAGGTGGAGGTTCCGTAATGTTGTGGGGCTGTTTTGCTGCCTCAGCAACTGGAGGCCTGGAACGTATTAAAGGAATCATGAAGTCAGAGGACTACCAAGGTATTTTGGTGTGAAATATGCTACCTAGTGTCAGAAAACTAGGTCTGGGTCAAAGATCATGGGTACTTCAGCAAGACAATAATCCAAAACATACTTCTAAAAGCACAAAAAAATGGTTAAAAAGAAACAAATGGACTGTTTTAGGGTTGGAAGCAATGAGTCCTGATCTCAATCCAATCAAGAACCTTTGGAAAGAACTGAAATCTGCCACTGGTAAAAGGAATCCTGGAAACATTCATGAGCTGCAACAAATCAATAGTTAAAGAGTGGGAGAAACTACCAGCAGACAGATGTATGAAACATAAATGGCTTCAAGAAACGTTTGGGGGCTGTCATCACTGCCAAGGGCTGTGCAACCAAATAGTAGTGATGGGTATCATTAATCCTGTCTAGATCATATTTTTTTTAATCAGAAATTACTACATCTAAGTTGCACAGACATCATTTTTTGTTGTTGTATATCTTTGAACATACTATTAAAATATTATGATAACATATGGTTGGAATATTTCCAATTTCTCAAGATATTGTACACGGAATACCTAAAATGCAAGGGTGCCAATAATGTCAACCACAGCTGTAAATGTTTGACTTGTGGGCCCAACTGAACTACTCCCTCTTCCCGCCCCCAACACCTCCCCAGGGAAGGTACACATGGTAAGCATTCCCACTTCTTCAAAAAGCATGTTTTAAAATGGTATTGACAAGTGTAGTCAATGTTCTCTTTTTGGACATGGGAATGCTTCTAAAATAACCCCCACAGTGAGTGGGAGTTACATAGAAGCTGAATGATTACAATTTATTTAGGCTGTGACTACAAATGCCACATCTCAGTGGTGGGAAACACTACTTACAACACACTTTTCACAGGATTTATTTTACGCTACAGAGTGTGGCTGTTAGGAGAATAATGAGCAAGAATTGCAATAAAACAAAGAAATTATTGGAGACTAAGAAGACCCCTTAACAGACTATTATATTTATTATTATTTTAATGCCATACAGATTATGGCACATACGAGTATTTTTATGGAAAGTCAAGTCTCTTGCATTCATTTTGGATCTCAGAGGAAAATATGACAGAAAGTAAGCTTTAGCTAATTATCCTGCAACTAATATAAGAACATAAGATATGCCATACTGGGTCAGACCAGAGGACTGTCAATAGTAGGACTTACGGCAGGAGTTGGTAACCTTAGATCAGGCAGTGTGGAGGGTTTCCTAAGATGATTGATCTCCACCGAGGCTTTCTACTTACAGAAGGGTAATGACCCCAAAGCCCTTTTAAAAATACTTTTTGGGGTCAGTTTTCAAAAACTGACCATTGAAGTTATCCGGATAAGGGCACTGAGGGATAGCGCCACTGAATAGCTACAGACTGCCTCGGCACTATGATCTGTGGGCAGGGCGCGGACAAGACAGCCATTATCTGGATAATCGTGGCACTTATCCAAAGAGTGGCAGGTTCAGAGTTGCCAAGTTACCCAGTTCCAGGAGTGAGATTTTTGGCCAGTTCTGATTTAAAATTTACATCGCAATGTAGTATGGTATTTGTAGTCGCTCATTTTACCCATTGGAATCAGTGCTACAAATCTCATAATACATTGGAATGAGATTGTCAGAAATCCAGGACTGGCTTAAAATCTCCCTCCTGGAAATGAGTAACTTGACGACTATGCGGTTTTCATCCACTGTCCAGATAAGTTATGCGGGTAGCTTGTGCCTTTATTATAGAAAAAGGTGACATATAAATAAATATAAATAAATAAAAGAAAATGTTTGGAGGCCCCTTTTCATTAAACTTGTAAAATAATCACATATGACGTGTGTATTAATATTGATTTTAGACACCGAACTCAGTGCAAATCTATGGAAAAAGATAAGTTTGGTCGCTGAAGGATTTTCACTTCCTGATTTTGGTTGATAGATGATTCAACCCATGTATGAAAGAATTTTCAGAAGTTATCTTTCCTGATTTGACTGACCAAATATTTAATATTATAAGATGATTTAGGGCCCCTTTTACTAAAGCCCATTAGCTGGTCAACGTGTGTTTTAACGTGTGGCAACTGGCAGCCGGGATCGCGAACATGCCAGCCACTCCATGTTAAAATGCATGGTAAGCGGCCATAGCAGCATGAGGCAGGGAAGGGGCGGTGTGGGCAGGGAGAGCGCATTACTACTAGCGCCAGGCATCCGCCACGTGCATAGCGGCAATGTGGCTCTTAACACGAGTTCACCTAATGACACTTCTATGGGAGCACTTAAGTGAACCTGCCTTACTAGAGCGTACATTAGGGTAGCCCGGTAGCTACCAGGACTGACATCTAATATGGAGACATTGCACATAAGGTTTGCTTGTGTGGTGCGTTAGGTGCTTAGCGGGCCTTAGTATAAGGGGCCCCTGGCCCCAACGAATCACAATTTCAACCTCCTGAAAAGAAATTGAAGTAAGTGTGGAGGGCGACAGAACTTTGAGTCAATTGTTGTCTGCCTGCTCAAAAGACGAGACTTGTATGATGCTCTGTCAGAATCCAGGCACTATATGAGACATACAGACCGCTAATTCCTTTACAGGTTGTGATGATTTCATTGTCAATGACCATTAGCTGATGGCAGTGATAGAGTAAAGAGGTCATTTTAGAACAGTTATGCTGCATATTAGGTGTGTGCATTCCTTACTGAGCATCTGATTCATTTCTGTGCCTTCAAAGAACTTAGGGGCTTGTTTACAAAGCCGCGGTAGCGGTTTGCGATCGTAATCGGAGCCGCGGCCCCATTGATTTCAATGGGTCCGCGGCTGCGATCGCGATCGCGAACCACTACCGCGGCTTTGTAAACAAGCCCCTAAGTATGTTAAATTGATTCAACATGTGCTAATCAACTTAATTCATTTGTTAGTGTGCATTATAATTCTATTTCTCTTTACTGATATTTGGTATACCACCCTTTAGCCGTGGATCATCAGAACGGTTTAAATCAATTTAGTACACACTCCAAATTCACTACTAAAATACATGTGTAAAACTAACCAAGACAACACTTGAAAAATTGGAAAACATTAGTGGTAAAAACATCAAGGACCCGATATTCAGTTGGGCAGGCTGTGTGCCGCTACAGCACTTAGCCGTGCCCGCCGACCCCTAACCCCAGATATTCATATGCCATGGCTACAGCATTGAACAGCTGGGTTTGCCACACAGAGGAAACTGCTGTGATATTGTACCGCTATCTGGTTAGCTCCCATGGGTAAAACTAGGCGTAGCACAAGCTGTCCTAGTTTTACCCACAGGTCGCTAACCGGGTAGCAGTGCAATATCGCCACTACCCAGTTAGCGACAGTGTCTGCCTCCGCTCTGCCCCAGAACACCCACGACACACTCTGATGCTGACCGCATAGCATCGGGGAGTGTAACGGGGTCAGAAGGGGATATTCAGTGGCACTGACTGTGTACGTGCCATTGAATATCTCTCTCTGCGGAGTTACACAGTTTACAGAGCTGTAAACCGTGTAACTGCCCTTCGAATATCAGGCCCCAAATGTTTCATGCCTGTTAGGGTTGCCAACTGGCCGGTTTTCAGCCGGCCTGGCCGGTTTTTCCATGGCCAGGCCAGCTGCCGGCGCAGATGTAAAACTGGCCCTTGAAAAGCCGGTTTTTTGCTCTGGCCGCAAGATCGGGAGCGGCCAGAGCAAAAAAACGGCTTTTCTTCCGACCCGAAGTCCAAAAAAAACCTATCCAGGGCCGGCCCACACACCGGAGGGCTTCAGAGGGAGCCGGGTAAGCTCGCGCAAGGCCCCAGCTCCCTCTGTACAACCGCCAGCGTGAAGATCCTTTTCCTTCACGCTGGCGGCTGTTTCTGTAAAGCCGCGATTGCTGGGAAAGGTTAAAGGCAATACCCTTTAACCTTTCCCAGCATTCGCGGCTTCACAGAAACAACCGCCAGCGTGAAGGAAAAGGCTCTTCACACTGGCGGTTGTACAGAGGGAGCCGGGGCCTCGCGCGGGCTTTCCCAGCTCCCTCTAAAGCCCCTCAGACAGCTGCGGTGCTGGTCGGGGGGGGGGGGGGGATGCCAAGGACTGCATGGGCTGTGATGGGGGGGCTAGGACTACAAATGGGCTGTGATGTGGGGGGGACCTGGACTGGAAAAGGGCTATGGGGGGGGGGACTTGGACTGGAAATGGGTTGTGATGGGGGGGGGGACCTGGACAGGAAAAGGGCTATGGGGGGGGGGACTTGGACTGGAAGAAATGGGCTGTGATGGGGGGGGGACCTGGACTGTAAAAGGGCTATGGGGGGGGGACTTGGACTGGAAGAAATGGGCTGTGATGGGGGGGACATGGACTGTAAAAGGGCTATGGGGGGGGGGACATGGACTGGAAATGGGTTGTGATGGGGAGGGGGACCTGGACTGGAAAAGGGCTTTGGGGGGGGGGGAACTTGGACTGGAACTGCGCTATGCTGGAGGGAGGGGGAACTTGGACTGGAAATAGGCTGTGATTAGGGGGGCTAGGACTGCAAATGGGCTGTGATGGTGGTGGGGGGCTAGGACTGCAAATGGGTTGTGATGGTGCGGGGGGACTCGGACTGCAAATGGGATGTGATGGTGAGGGGGCCTAGGACTGGAAATAGGCTGTGATGGGGGACTTGGACTGGAAATGGGCTGTGATTGGGGGGGGGGGAGGGCTAGGACTGGAAATAGCCTGTGATGTGAGGGCTAGCACTGGAAATGGGCTGATGAAGAGCTGGAATAGGACTGGAAATGGGCTGATGTGGGGCATGGGAGAATGGGACTAGAAGGGAGTGGATGCTGGGTGGGTCTAGAACTATAAGGAAACTGATTTTGGGGGAGGACTAGAATGGATGGGGAATGAGAATGGAGAGGGGAAAAATATTTTGTGTGGAAGAAAAGTCTATTATGGGCTGGGTATTGGGAGAGTAAGAGGGGCTTGAGAATGGAAGGGTGAAATTTAAATGGATGATAAAGGAATAAGGAAAGAATTGGGGGAAAGAGCAAAAGGGAAACAATCAGATTGTTAAAGCAGAAATAGAGAGAGAATGGAAAACATCTAAAAGAGAAGAAAGGACAAATGGATAGCTCGCAGAAGACACGAAGAAACCAGAAGAAAGTGACTGGAGCAATTGCAACTGAAAAATAAAATGCCCAAACAGAAGGTAGAAAAATACTTTTTATTTTGAATTTATTAACTGGAATATGTCTGGTCTGGGAAGTGTGTATTGCTAACATCTTTGCGTTTTTGTTTAGTGCAAGAGGAAATTACTTTATAGTTTTATTTCTCCAGTGTTGTACATTTCATGTTTGGATTTTGGGGTTCCCAGTTTAATTATTATCTGACCAAGGAAGTTAGCCTACACGTATCCTCGGTAATTTTTCTGGGTGGGGCTGGGGGCGGAGCAGGGGTGGGACTAGGGGCGGAGAATGGGTGGAGCATGGCGAGCCACAGGTGTCGGGTTTTTCTCGGTGAAAAAGTTGGCAACCCTAATGCTTGTGCACATCCCTACGACATATACACATGTAAATAGCAGAATGTGCATGCGTAAAAGGCATAGAAGGAAAGTCATATGCGTGCAAATGTTGATTTTGCAATATTGCGGTTTACAGATGCACTTGCACAGAATCAAAGGGGGCATGTTGTGAGTGTGGTTTGGAGCGACCATAGTAAATCTACATGCACTACTTGATTGTGCAGATGATTACACATATATTTTAAAACATTTCCCCATCAGCTTTTGTACCTCCTGCAAGACATGCAGAAGGGCTGTGGTCAGGGGCTTCGAGGTGTGTTTGAGAGGGCAATGGTGCTACTTAACTTTGCAACTATAAATGCCAATACTTATACATGTAGGTTGCAAAACCCAGCACGCAGCTATGTAAGCACGGGTGCTTGCATGTAAAAGTTGCTGAGTGATGCTGCTCTTTTGACGAATGTGTTTTCTTGGACGTGCCAGCAAACACATACAGTGTAAACATCTTTATAAGTATCTCATGATAGGTGCTACGTTCAAAGGGCTTTTTGTAAAATAGGCTGAAAACTGTGAATGTCCCGTCTTGGATGTTCCATTACCAACCTAGATGCCCTTTGTAAAGTGGGACCATGTCTTTTAAACCTGTCATCTTTCAGATTTTTTAAGTTGACCCATGGAAGTAAATGGGAGCTGTCGGCTGAAAGGGATTTTTGGAATTCATTTATTTATATTGCAATTTTCAATTTACTTTATAAAAGCACTCGGCATACAGTAGAAGTTTTATTGTGCTTGCTGTCACTGAATATGCAGCAATATTTCCCCAACACTAAGATATTCCAGGTATTATTTTCTAGCTCTCGGTAAATCAGTCTAAAGATCATGAAGACACGCTGTGGCACAGCTAATATTTGCTGTTTTGATTCCTACATTCCTAGTGCCTCCCTGAGTTTCTAGTGTCTGTGCTTCACTGTTTGAACTCATCTTGGCTGATCCAGGATCCCTTCACCGGCCGTAAGAGTTTAAAAAAAAAAATTTCCCCTGCCAAAAGCACTGTTTGTGCATCTGCCAGAACTACTTTTAGCCTGGTATAGGTTAGAGCTCACTACAGCTTTTGGACAGAGTTTGTTTTGAACAGCACAGGAAGACGAGGGCTGTCGGAATCCCCCAGTTTTCCTAGTTGCCCTGTGCCATCAAATTCTTAAACGTCGAAAGAAGTGGCAGACTCCAAGCAGACTGCAATAAATTCAAGTAAGAAAGGGTTTTCTCTGGTGCCTGCCGTCTAATAATTCATGTCTAATCACATGCAGTACTTTGGCAAACTCTTTTGGCTTCTTTTATTATCTAGTGACTTGCACAGCCCTGCATGAAATCAACTTTCTCCACAATTCAGAAAAGGTCTCTTCCTGTGCTGCTTTTTTATCTCAATTTATTGTGTTCTCCCACTTTGCTGAAATTGTTTGGCCAGGAATACTGAAACAGAGCAAATATTGCAAGTCCGATCTTTGAATAGGTTTGTGGCAATCCTTTTCCTTCTTTCATTACAGTTTGATAAGAAATTTCATTCAGTAACCCGATTACAACCCGTTATCCACATGCACAATAGTAAAATACTGAACATGGTTCGTGAACCAGCAGAATCCCTTGTGCAACAGAATCCAGATGCTTTATAACCTTTTAGAGGAAACATGCTGGTGTGTAGCCATAGTAACTGCTGCTGAAGTAGATTGGAGGAGTAGCTTAGTCAATAGAATTGCCAACTTTTTGAAAGGCAAAAACCCGTCACCTGTGGTTAGCCATGCTCCGCTCATGGCCGTTCCGTGCCCCGCCCCTTGCTCCACCCATAAAAATTTGCAGAGAGGGCAATGGTGCAGGCTTTAGCGTCTGTAGGCTATATCAAGGTCGGGGGGGGGGAGGGTTGGTACAAGAAGTTGAACTCTTCACCACCTATTCAGCCACAGTCCCCTTCTCAGGCCCCTCCAACACACATATATTTTGCATCCACCGAACCCCACCCCCTTGCCCCTTCCCCAACAACGTGGGCAGAGCAGAGCTAGAAACAAAAAGCAAGAATCACAGCACAGGACCTATAGAGCAAATCAACCATTCCACAACAGTGCTAACTTCCAAAATTCACCAAACAAGGAGCATAGCCAGAAAAAGGGTAGCACCATAAATACTGCAGTAGAACCTAGAACATCCGTACACTTACTAGGAAAACCGAACAAGCTGGATTCCTTTATAAAAATGCCATACGAACGGAATACCTGGCCCCAGTCGCACACTGAGAATGTAGACAGACCTTCACCAGGTACACCTTGTAGCCCTATACAAAGGATTAGTATTAGTAGTAGAGTAAGTGACCACAAACTAAAACTAGAAATATATTGAAACCTCAAAAAGTCAAACTGCAATGCAGCACAACACCTGAAAAATAGAAAGATGCATATAAAGAAAGCACATGTAAATTACAAAAACGGATACATTTCAGTCACTAAATAGCAAATAAAATACCTCTTTCTACCTTTGTTGTCTGGCTATTTTATTCTTCTGGACTTGCCTTGGTCCGATGTCTGGTTTCTGCATCCTCTGTCTTCTCCTAACCCTCGTTTCCTAGAGTCTGCAATCCACCCGCCACTTCCCTCTCTTTCTGTCTTCTTCACTTGCGCTCTGACATTGATCTTTTCTTTTCAGCTTTCTTCCGTTTATATTTTTCGGACTCCATCCACTCAGATTTCACTCCTCTTCCTCCTTACTGCCCAGTCCTTATTCCCCCCCCCCCCCCCTGCATCTATCTATAGCTCTCCAACCCTCATCCTATCCTCCCATTCTCCACTTCTCTCTTTCCTCAATCACTTATTCCCCAGCTTTTCCTAACTGCCCCAACCAGAATATTCACCCCTCTCACCCTCCCTGCCCTATCCGGTATCTTACTACTGCTACTACTCCTCCCCTCCCTGCCTGGTGTCTTCCCCCCTCTCTAATCACCTCTGTCCAGCACCTTTTCCCTTCTCTGTCTCCCTCAAATCCAGCATCTCTCTACTCTCTCTATCCCCTATTCCTAGCATCTTTCTTCTCATTCTCCCTAGCCTCAGCAACTCTATTTCCCTTGGCCCTTCCTGCTCCATGTCCAGAATCATCCCTGCCTTCCTATGTTCCTCCCATGTCCATCATTACCTCTCTGTCACTCAATGTCCCCCCCCCCCCCCAATGTCCTGCATCTCCTCAGTCTTCCTCCACCCCCGAGTCTTGGATAGCTGCATTTTCTTTTCAAATCCAGCCCTCCTCCCCCTCCCTGCCACTGGCAATAAAAAATAGCAGAGGCGAGGAATTTTCCAATACTGGTGTGCACATGCCTTTAAGTCCCTGCTGGTCCTGCCCCCCTCTGACGCGACAATTATGCATCAGAGGAAGCGAGACTTGGAGCCTTCAAGGCGTGCCTAGGTCAGAAAGGACGCGGGCCTGTGCTAGTTTCGATTACCGGCAGTGGGAAAAAGGAGGAGGGCAGCTACCAGCCTTCAGCCGATCGTTCCAGCAGGCATGCCCTGAGAAGGCGTGCTTAAGCTGGGGTCGGGCCACATGATTTTTCTGTCATGGTGGCCGGGCTGTTCAATTATTGCTGTGGCCAGGGCCAGAGCCATGTGTCTTACTGCTATTGCTGCCACTGCTGCTACCGGGGCCAGGGCTGGGGTCGGGGTCGGGGTCAAGGTCATGTGATATTGCTGTTGAGATTGGAACCGGCGGTCAGCAGAAAACTGAACCTTCATTGGCTGGTTTTACCATTCTGCCAGCTGCCGGCCTCCATCATTTGAAACCAGTTGGGCTGGCCTAAAACCAGCTAGTTGGCTACCCTATTTATCACCGATGCCAGGGGTGGTGAACCAGAAAAGTTAGAGTTCAAATCCCATGTCTTCCACTGTTGCCCCTTGTGACTTCCGGTGAGTCATTTCCTGCTCCATTCCCTCATGTTAATTTAAGTTCAATAAATGCATGCTATCGCAAATAATGGACATACATATTTAATGCGCATTGATGCATGTTAACTGGTTAATATATATTTCATTTTGTTTTTCATTTGTTCATATTTTCTCTTCTCATTATTGGAATTACTGTAATGCAGACGTATTAAAAGCAACAAACAATAAAAAAACAATATTAGTAAATAAGGCCCTGAGACAGGTAGACCATTACTTACTTTACCCTTGCATGCCACCTTGAACTTAGGTTTGGCAAGATGAGTAATTAAATCAAAATAGATTAGCATTTGAAAGTCTGTGTACCTCATATCCTTGAATCTCCTGAAGCCCCTGTAAACTATGTCAGGAAATGCACATTTGCAGTTGCAGAGAGCCAAGCAAAGAGTGAACATTCTAGTAGCTAGCTCTACAACCAGTCTGGAAAATTCCAGAAGCCCAACATACTCCTAGGCTTAGCTGCCTAATGTCCTTGGGAGGCCCAGAACAATAGGTTCAGCAGAACTGCTCTTTCTGGGGCCTTTTCTGGTGTCTGGATTTGAGGATTGTGAGTCAATAACTTTACCATACTAGGTACTGAGAAGGATTCAGAACCCTTTAGCTTGAAGGCTTTAACATTTCTGGAATTCCCAAGTAATCAAAACCAAACTAGCTCATGGAAGCAGGGACTTAGAGCATTCCACTAAGGTGCTTGTGGGGCTGGAGTTAATGCAGGGTAATTTTATAACAGGCCGCTTATGTGTGAAGGTCAAATAGGTGCCTATTTTGTAAAGAAATAGAAGTGCCTATTGTCGTATAGGGTAAAAGTGGCAGAAATTGCACCTAGATTGAAGCTGAAGATGTTCATGCCTGCTTGCATGTGTAGATGTGAATGTTCACATATAACGTTCAGATGCAAATGCATATTTTATAAACAAAATGTGTAAATCATAACTCCACCTGTGCTCCGTCCAAACTCCTCCCCAGAACATGCCTACAGCTGAGTTGCATAAAAGGGCATACCTTTTTCATGCTGTGCATAACTACATGGTAATTTTAGAAAAGGTCTTTTGTGTGCAGAAAGGACTTTACATGCAAAAAATCCTTTATAATATTACTCCTGAAGAGTGCAATTTTATAGAACATTTTTCTACTAGTACTCTTCTTCTTATTTGTGTAGCGCTGTACAGACACGTGTAAGAGACACTCTCTAGTCATCAGAGCTTACAGTCTAAACAAGACAGACAACACAACAACTAGGGACTAGGATATATTTAGGGGAATGGTAATAAAACACATAGGAGGTGAATAGGAGACTAAGGGGATCAGAATCCAAAAGCAATCTCAAAGAGGTGAGTTTTTAGCCTGGGTTCGAATATTTATTTATTTAGCTACATTTATATCCCGCTTTTCACCGGGTCAAAGCGGTTTAACAAAAAAAAGTGTGGGGGGGGGGGGGGGGACAGTAAACAAGTCGACAGGGAAAAAGGGGGGCCATCACCAAGAGGGCCAATATTGATGATTCGAACAGAAAGTAACAACTTATACAGAGGACGTAAGTCTCTTAGTTGGTGGTGGAGAGGGTAGGTTGGGGGGCTGGAAGTGCAGTCAGTGAGAAAAGTCTTTTTTCTGTCCCAAGATATTCTTGAAATAGGATGGTTTTTGGTTGTTTCCGGAATGTGGTGAGATCTCTGTTGCTTCGGATCGGGTTCGGGAGCGAGTTCCAGAGGGAGGGTGCATACAGTTTAAATGCCCTGTTGCAGGTCTGTTGTTTGAACTTAGGGCCTGAGATGGCAATCTGATGTACTGACTCGGGTAATTTGTTCCATGCATAAGGAGCAGCAAGGTGGAATGATCAGTCTAGAGTTGGCAGTGGAAGAGAAGGGCACAGATAGAAGTGATTTGCCAGAAGAGTGGCACTCTAGAGGAGGGGTCTAGGGAGAAATAACCGAGGAAAGGTAGTGAGGAGCCGCAGAATGAATGTTCTTATAGGTCAGTTGGAGAAGTTTGAACTGGACAAGGAAACAGATAGGGAGGCAATGAAGTGACTTGAGAAGATGGGTTACACAAGCATAGGTGTTGGCACCCTAGGCAACCTTTAAGCCTTATGCTCCTGCTGGCAGTCAGAATCTATTGTTTTGCTTTGAATGCCCTTCTCTTTGACACTCCCTAGAAGCTGCTGTCCTAGGCGACTGCTTAGGTTGCCTAGTGGTCTGGCCGGCCCTGCATGCAGTTGAGATTTGAAATGATTGAAATGGGGAGAGATGATTCAAAGGGAGACCAGCAAGGAGGAGGTTGCAGTAGTCTAGATGGAAGGTGATTAGAGAGTGAATAAGGGTCTTGGTAGTGTGTCTAGAAAGGAAGGGGAAATTTTTGCTGATGTTATAGAGAAAGGAATGATAGATTTTAGCGATCTATTGGATGTGTGTGGAGAAGGAGAGGGAGAAATCAAAGATGACCCCAAGGTTGTGAGCCGAAGAAACAAGAAGGACATTTTCCATGTGTAGCGCAATGTTTTACACATTTGAAATGGCAATTACAATATTGCATATGCACATTTACATAGATCACACATAGGTGTTCCAACCTACATGTGTACTTTATAAAAGATGTGCATATTTTCTTTTTTTTTATTTATTTAATCTTTATGTTTTTACATACAATGAAGCATATTACAAAACTTCATGGAAATTAGGAAATTGGTAGGAAAAAATATATATTAATCAATATTATATGAAATATCATGAAGAAAAACATTCCAATTCCTACTATAGCCCCCTAAAATAAGGGATCCCAAGAAATAAGAATATATAATTAACACCCTAAAAAGAAGGATAAAGAGATGTGAGCAAAACAATCGCAACTAAGGGGCATGTTTACTAAACATTCCTAACGTGCGGGGCCACGGTAGTGTGCCTGTGCCATATAAGGAGTGGGCGTTCCGGGCCGAAAAAGAAAACCCCGCGATTTACATATGTGCCAAGGTGCGCGGCGCCCATGTGAGCCCCGCACCTTAGCGCGTGGGAAAGCTGCGCGGGAGCCATAAGTGGCGCGATGATGTGGAAGCAGAAGAGCAGAGCCACAGCACAATGGTTAAGACGCCGACCACTGATACAGGGATCAGGTGTTCAATCCCCTGCAGTGCCCAATGGAGACAGCTGGCTGAGGCACTATCTTAGGAGGCACAGAAATATTGGGCAGCAGAAGGTGGCACACTGTACATTTTGTGCAGCATAAGGCAGCGCACTGTTCTTTCTGGGCGGCATAAGGCAGCGCACTGTTCTTCCTGGGCGGCATAAGGCGGCGCACTGTTCTTTCTGGGCGGCATAAGGCAGCACACTGTTCTTTTTGGGCGGCACAAGACGGCGCACTGTTCTATTTGGGCAGCACAAGACGGCACGCTGATGGGCACAAGGCGGCGCACTGATGCTAGAGCACAGGAACACAGCCACAGCACAATGGTTGAGACACTGACCAATGGTGCAGGGACCAGGGGTTCAATCCCTCACAATGCCCAGTGAAAAAGGCTAGCTGAGGCAGTATGTTTTATGTTGTGGAGTGCTGTAGGAGGCCTTTTAATTTTATTTTGTGATAACTACTAGCAAACGCACTCTCACAGCATGTTAACATAAGGCGGCCCATAAGGCACATGTTACAGTGCACCGACCGCCAAGGCACCCTAGAATGTCCCCTATAGGGCAGCATGTATGTTGCGACACAGGATAATGTATAGTGCACCCTATATGGATGGCAACCATAAAGTGCCCTATAGGGCGCCCCATAAAGCACCCTCAGAGGCACCTTATGGGTATAGTACGATGAGGGTGTTATTGCTGGCAGCAACATATGTACAGTAAAGTAAAAAGATGCTTTGGACACCCCTATCACAGAACCCCACTGTGGGTTTGAACCCATGACCTCTGGCTGTACAGGCAGTGATGTAACCATTGGGCTACAGCTCCATAGCTGTAAGCAAGCCCCTGGCTGGCTGCAGATAGCCTGCACGTCACCTCACAGACAGTCTGCCGGTGTAAACAGGATAGGGTTAGGCCACCCATACCCATGATGCACTGCACATGCAAATTAGCTGTCCACAGATGGACACAAGATGGGGATTGCACCCCCACAGCACCTCGGCCCTGTTGGGGGAAGTGACCGGGTGCACCCACACAGCACCTCGGCCTGGTAGGGGGCACTGACCGGGTGTTTTACTGGCACAGAGTAGCTACACACCGTTACATCGTGCGGGTACTGTGCTCACCCTGAGTGTGCAATGAGGCGCCCAGGACCAGGTCCACAACACCTTCCATGGCTGATGGAGGCCAAGCAGGAGTTCCAAAGCAGTGTTAATGTGTAAGATAGCTAGTTTCTACACAAACACCATGGATATCCATGTCAGGCACAACCCCCACCCCCCCAGTGGCAAACATGGTCCCCCATCAAGAGATCCACATTCTACGTCCCTGCAAAGGTGGCAGTAGAGGTCAACATCAACCCCAGTCCTGCTGAGGAACACACACCCCACAGGACAGCTCCTTACACAGCCATAACACAATAGCAGACAGACATAAGACCAGAATATGGTAAGCTGCACCCCACCACCAGATATTCCCCTGCAGCAAGCCAACAGCCACTTCACCCTGCAAGCCAATCCAGCAAGACACATACCAGCTACAAGCAGTCTGCTGGTTAGTCCATAGTGCATGTTCCCAATGGAGATGCATGCACCCAGAACTGGGCTGTCAGCATACACAGCAAGCAGATTAATCAGTGACTGGGCTCCAAATAGAAACCCATACCTATCACATGAGCAAAATACTATATAGCACTATGGGGGTGCCTAGCCATGCTGTGGTCACTGCACAGTCAGGGTGAGCATGATCTCCCAGAAGGACATGCTTTGGCCACCCTGTCTGTGTAGGTGGTGGCCGGACACTACAATGTCCCAGCCAGTGCCCTATGCCCTGTGCAGATGCATCCTGGCCAGGCCACCCTGTCCTGGCTATACCCATGGTACCTTGCACCTCATTATGCACATTGGCAGGCCAATACTGGCAACAGTGCTGGCAGTGTGGAAGGGGCTTGCAGCCAACACCCACTGTATAGACAGACACACACTTCCACACCTATGCCATCATGGTGCTACTATTGAGGAGGTAATTAGCCTTGCCCACCAAACCGGTCCTGAGCACGGCAAGGCATGGATATGGTACGCAGTACAGCTGGGGGTCACTCCCCAGGGTGGTAAACACCATCGGAGGCCAGGCCTGGAGCACGCACCGCAAACACCTAACAGATTGTTCGGATGGGGTCAACTAGCAGTATGTGCGTAACGTATGGATATCTATCTACCTGTGCTCCTAGCAAACGTCTCAGAGCTGTGTACCGTATACCTCAGGTGTAGGGTGACCTTGGTAAGTTATGCAAGTGCTAGTTTTGGGAGATGCATGCAGGGTCCAATGTTCTGCCTCTCCAGGAGACATTGGCCAATGGGGCCTGTGGGTGTGGGTGTGGGTGTGTCTGCCCTTGATGGCTGCTGCTTTACGGCACAGATTCCCAACTCCAGTCCAGGTTTGCATCACAGTGTTCGGGTTTTCCTGCTGTCCCTCATGAATATGCATGAGCTACATCTACATACCAAGGGTGTGGTGCATAGATATACAGCACAGGCATTTGTATGAGTGGCATCATGGAACCTGACTGGTGTGTGCCCCACCAGGACTGCATTTGGGTGATTCTGCTCTGGGTACTGCCCCTGTTCATGGTGTCTGTGCTCAGTGGGGTAAAAGATAGACGTCTTACCATTGCATATGACCTTGCCACAAGAGGTGTGCCCTTACTATCACTGTTTAGTTGTGGGAAAAATATGTGGGCAAGATTGGCAGTTGCTCCAGCTGGGCTTTGAACCTCTGACCTTCTGCTCTTGCATGCAATGTCTGTGTGCACTGCACCACCGTGTAACCACAGATTGGGTGGATTCCCTGGAATGTCCATGACTGTGCATCCGGCAGGGCCTGTCTGTTGCAGTCTGTTGCAGTGGACGGTGGCAGCCTGCACATGGCTAGGCCTCTGTCTTCTGTGGCTAGCAGCCACTGCCCCCTGCACCACATGTACTCGTCTGCCAACATGCTGGCATGAGCTTCTCTCCTAAAGAGCAGGTGACCTGATTGGAATGTAGCAGTACGGGACTGCATTTGGGGTACTTGGCTGTGGGTAATGCCCATTGTTGTGGTGTGTGTGCGTTGTTGGGTAAAATATGGGTGTTTTCCCCATGCTTATGTCCCCTGCAATACAGGGGTGTCTGCGCTATCTGTGTTTAGTGGTGGGTAAAATATGGGGACTGGACTGGCAAGTGCCCAAGCTGGGCTTTGAACCTCTGATCCTAGAGGTACTGACTCTGTCCGCTGCACCACACTATGGCCACAGAGACAGTGCAGCCCCTGGAGGTAGTAAGCCTGGCAGGATGGAGTCACAAACCCTGCTCTACGCATTTTTACTGTGGGCATATGCACCCTGTCTGGTGACAAACGTGCACATAAACCCCGGAAATGACCACGGGAAATGGGGGACAAAATATCACCACGCTGGGCAACAGTGATCTTAATGGGCAACCATAGCAAACACTCCCAGGAAAGCTCCAAAAAAAGGAAATGTTTTTTGGAAGAGTCTCCGCTCCGTAGACCCTTCCAAAATTCATGTCTTTTTTCTGGAGCTTTGCTGGGTGTGTTTTCTATATTTGCCCATCACTATAACTGTTTCCCAGCTGACGTACTGTTTTTAATATTTTTGTTGTGGTCATTTTCTATTTTTATTTGCACTTTTGTGCTGTGCACATGTATCACACTGCTCACGTTTTGCGGGTTTCCCCGGTTTTCCTGTACATTGCTGACGGAAATGGTTTCTCTTCCCTTTAAATGCCCTCTACCGCGAGTGTTTCACTCGCGCTATTTTTACATGCAAATTCGGGCCCGATACTGTGCGGGGAGCCTCTCCCCTCCCACTCTTCACCCATTGACCCTGTCCCTCCGCCCCTCCGGAGCCTTCCTCCGCCCTCCGTTAGCCGTTCCATGCCTCTATCGGACATTTGTGGGCCTGTACTTGTGCGGGGCCCGTTATTGTGCCGCGCACCTGTGCGGGGGTGACACGCACAATTGCGGGGCGTTTAAGCGCTCTTATGTACCGCTTTTAGTGCGCTATTTTGCGCCGCGCAAATTAGCGGTTTTTAGTAAACATACCCCTAAGTTATTGGCAGTGGATCTGGGGCCACATTAAGAGAGCGTCGAGCACTCAAAAAGCTCAATAACTGAGATGGCTCAAAGAAAATATATGAAACATTATTCAACCTAACCATACATTTACAAATTCAACCTAACCATACATTTACAAGGAAACTTTAAAAAAAATAAACCACCCAACAACAAAACCCCAGGACGTAATAACAGAAATTCCTTTCTATGTTTTTGAGTTTCCTTAGCTAAGTCTGGAAAGACACGGACTGTTAACCCATAAAACAATATAGAACGCTTCTTGAAAAACATACGTAAAAACCAGTCCCTATCAGAGGATAAAGCAAATACAGCTATCAATGTGGAGGGAGAAGCAGCCTCCTCAATCGAGGACTCCAATAAAGCAGATATATTTAATAGATCAGCTTGACCCTCCACATCAATTGTTCCAACCCCAGACACTTTCTTCCCAGAAGACTGTGACCTAAAAATGGAGAAACACCTCCGAAAGACCAACAGAGCAGTTTTCCACAAACTGCGAATTCTTCAACCCATTCGGAACATCATTGACCCCCAAGATTTCAGATCCGTGGCTCAAGCACTCATCATGCCACATTTTGACTACTGCAACGCCATCCTTCAAGGTCTACCTAAGAAAACTCTGAACATACTGCAAATGGCACAAAATGTAGCTGCCAGGGTCATTATGAAGAAAAATCTAAGTGACCACATCACACCAGTACTAATTCAATTACACTGGCTACCCATAGCAGCGCGTACAAGATACAAAATTTTGACAACTACTTTCAAACTCATCCACAACTTAGCACCATCCTTCCTCACCACCCTAGTCAGATTACAACCCCCTACCAGAAACAGACGAACCATCAACACCAACATCCTCCACACACCACCTGATTTTAGATCTACCAAAGTCAACACCAGCAACAGGGCTTTTTCATATGTAGCACCAACACTATGGAACCAACTCCCACCAGTGCTACGTGCTAGCAGTGACCTGACAGACTTTAGAAAAAAGCTCAAAACGCACATATTCCAAAACCATTTCAATCTGATCTAATCCCACATATGCAAACACAGGAAGCCTATCTTGTATAAATGTATATATGTAAAGGATTTTATGTACATATGTAAATGACTTCCCCTATTACTAAGAAATGCTAACTCTGTGTGATCTGTAAATGATTTCCCCCATAACTAAGAAATGTTAACTCTGTGTGATCTGCTTCTCTAACCAATCTGTATGTATACAAAAATTGTACCTGCCCTGATTCGGCAGTTTCTCAATGTAATCCTACCCGCTTCTGATCGCTGGAAGGAGCGGGATACAAATACCTGCTAAATAAAATAAAATAAAATAAATATACCTTAAGCATAGGAGGATGGGAGTCAATTGGGACATTTAACACTTCCAGTATATACTTCTTAAACATATCTTTAGCGGATACAGTAGGAAATCTAGGAAAGTTTACACAACGTAAATTAGAATATCTAGAAGTATTTTCCAAAAGTTCAATCCGAGATTTTAACGCCAACATGTCCTTCTGACACAACAATACACCATCTTCACAAGTAGAAACCTTCTGCTGTAATTCCGTTACCGATGATTGCAATGCTGAAATTTCAAGGGTATGTTGTTGAAGTAGAGTAGTATGCCCCTGGACCTGTGCCCCTACAGCCACCACTTTGGGAGCAAGAAATTCACCAAGCTTGACTATAGCGGTCCAGATCGATTCCAAAGTAAACTCGGCTGGTCGATCAAAAGTAAAAACATGTACCTGTCCAGAAGAGCCCGACGCTGAAACCTCGATTCCCCAGACGCAGAGAAGATATCCGACAACTCGCCTGAGGGCCCCCTCAATGTCCCTTCCTCTGAACTGGAAAAAGAAGCGGGTCCCAGAACTACGTTCCTCCGCTGCACAGCCGCTCCTCCAGGGTCATATTTTCATAGAGTACATGCAGAAGGTTGCACCTACCACAAAGCAGATGTAACTTGGTGCAAGAACATTTGTGCACTACTGAGGATGATTCTAGGAGCCTATCTGACAAAGTCACCTACAGTACATGTGCATATTCTATTATCTTTATAAAACAGTCTTAAAATAGCCATGTTTTAAAACATGTTTTATAGGTGCCCTATTATAAAATGACCCTTCATGCTAGCATAATTTAGTCCAGCAAGTGTGTCTCATGAGATAAGGTGTATTTTACTGCTTTACAACTCTCAGTGCATGAAGTGGAGATGTATTTACTGTGCAGTGTCCTGCGGATTGTACTTTTTAATATTCTCTGCTGTAAAATAACCCAGACCAGCTGGAACTACCAGAAGGTTGTTTCCTGAAATTATTCCAGGTCTGCTGTAAAGTAAGAAATTTATCCATCTCCAGAGAGATTTGGCGAGTCTTAGCCAGTGATTGTTTCACCCCCTGGCCTGCTATAACATCTGATCGACCACTGACTGAGCAGAATCCTAGAACCCACGGCAAGACTGTGCCTTTAATACCAGCTGCACATCTTTGACAATTTTTTTTATCACATTCCTTCATACGAGCCAAGATGATACAGGGTTGCAACTAAAGTTATATAACTGCATGCTGACATTTAAGAAGAGAAAGTATGAGATGATAGATCTGGGTATATGTTGAGTTAAGTAATGGCAATCAGCCTTATTAAAAGAAAGGGATTGGCAGAATGTTGCAGTCTCTAGGATTTTATCCTCTTGCTATAAAGGGATTCACTGTATCTGTCCCATGCCATTTTGAATCCCGTTCCTGTATTTGTTCTCACCACTTCCATCAGGAGGGCATTCCAAAGATCCACCTCCCTTTCATTGAAAAAGTATTTCCTTCCATATTTATTTATTTTATTTATTTATTTATGTAGACAGATTTGTATACCACCTTATCCTACAAACAAAGTGGTCGCATTATAATTGGAGGGCTACATTTAATATGAGGGTACTAAGTGAGTATCGAGTTGGTGGAGGTAGTTGCATTACCGTTCGGGTGGAGACTGTTATCTGTCTGCTCATAGGTTTCTGTAAAGAGCAGGGTTTTAAGGGCCTTGAGGAAGTCTATGATGTCATTCAAGGCCCTCAGGCCCGTTGGGAGTGAGTTCCAAAGTGTAGACGCCAGTAGTGAGGGAGCTATTCTTGAGGTCATTTGTTTAGTCTTGTGATATCCTGCAGGTGTGCCAATCATGTTGTCATTATTGGTCCTACTTGGTCTATTGCTGATATCCCTTGTTATGATATATTGGAGTGCATCTGCCGAGAGATATTTTCCTGCTAGACCAGTCCAGACAAGTGGGTTGGGTTCCCCTGCCAGCAGATTGGTGGAGATGAAGAACCAATGAAAAGCCCAGGTTTCAGTGACATCACTCCCATGCCTCTATTCGCCTCAGCTAATAGCGGTCCCTTCAGTATTTCTTTGTCTCCAGCAGATGGTGGATAGATTTTCTCCTCTCTGAAAAAAATTCTAAGGATTTGAGAGGAAAAGATTGATTTGAAAAGGTCATGAATGACAGCCTGTGGGTTGATCTCTCACTGGAGTGCAATATTGAAGGGAAAATTGGTTCAACTCCATGGATAAGAGCCTGGATAAAAGCCTGTTGAGCAGCTAGAAATTGGAAGGATCTGGAAGAGTACAACTATCTCACACAACCTCAATGCCCCTCTCTCCTCCTCTGTCCTCCCTGCTTTCTCCCAAAGATTGCAGAAGGGTCTCTGAGGGATTTGCCTACCAGCCACCTTAAACGCAGTGCTGTAAGCCATTTCTGGGAAGTACAGCTGAACCCAGCATGGATTTTCATCCTGGGGCTCTCAGGGAATGAATACCAAGGCTTGACCTCATCACTGTACTTGTGCCCCAATTCCGTCTATTATGGGACGCAATTTGGGGTAGACCGCTGGGACTGTTGGTGCCATGTGGGGGTTTCCCACTGTTTTCTGCACGTGTTTTTATTTATTTATTTATTTAACTATTTCTTTTATACCGCCCCTTCCAGAGATCAAGGGCGGTTTACATATAACAGATTAACAGTCTTGTACACATGTGTATACATTTTACATAGAACAATAGAAATCAACTAATTACTAATTACTAATTACGTGTTAGTAATGTTTTTACCTAAGGTGTGCCTGGCGCATTCTGCCCAAGCAACCACAATGCGCATTGCTTTCCTAGAGCCTATAATGCATGTTGCACAAAAGTGCGCAGTTACCACATGCACTGCAGTAAAAGTGCAGTTACCGCACGCTTTTGGGCTGCTGCGGCCTTAGTGCATGCTGTTGTGTTACTTGCCTTAACTCTTCATGTCTTCTTACAGGAAACATTGTTTAACCTGTGGCTAGCAAGGTGCCTCCTCTCTGGATTCTGGGCACTGTTGTTCTTGCACGGCAACTTCTGGGTCATCCTTGGAGGACCCCCCCCCCATTCTTTCAGCTGGGGATGTGATTCGTCTGGCCTTGCCTGCCTGAGGGCAGAAGGTGATGGATGCTTCTATGAAAGGCCGGCACTATCCAGTAAGCCACGTAAGCTCGGTAGGAGGGCACCGGTGGTGGGGGCTAGCCGCCTGCTACCCACCTGCTGCTGCCTGCTACCCACCACTTCAGAAAAGAAAGCAGCTGCAGGAACATTTCTGTGTTCCCGCGGTTCTACTATCTTTTAAATTGCTGGACCACAGAGTTTTCAGCCGTAGCAAGCATTTCCTGTAGTAGCAAGCATTTCCTGTGAAACGGAAATGCTTATTATTACTTTTAGAAACTCCGTGGTCCAGCAGTTTAAAAGATAGTAGAGCCATGGGAACACAGAAATGTTCCCACGGCTGCTTTCTTTTCTGAAGGACAAATCCATGAGGGGAGGGAGGGCAGCTGATACAGGAGGGAAGGGAAGGAACAGGGCCAGAAGGGAGCTTACACGGGGGAGCTGGAAGGGAAATGACATGGGGGGGGCTGGAAGGTGGCTAGATAATAGGAGGGGGGTTGGAAGAGAGCTGACATGGGGGAAGGTGGGGGCTGGAAGGAGCTGACATGCTGGGGCTGGAAGGAGCTGACATGGGGGGCTGGAAGGGAACTGACTCTGGGGGGCCTGGAAGGAAGAAGATATGGGGGGGCTGGAAAGGAGTTGACACTTGATGATGGGGCTGGAAGAGGGCTGACATGGGGAAGGTGGGGGCTGGAAGGGAGCAGATATGGGGGGCTGGAAGGTGGCTGGGTAATAAGAGGGGGGTTGGAAGAGCTGAAATGGGATAAGGTGGAGGCTGGAAGGGAGCTAACATGGGGGGCTAGAAGGGAGCTGACAAGGGGGGACTGGAAGGGAACTGACACGGGGGAGGGCTGGAAGGTGGCTGGGCAATAGGAGGAGGTTGGAAGACAGCTGACACAAGGGAAGGAGGGGGCTGGAAGGGAGCAGAAAAGGGAGGAAGGAGGGAAGGTGGGGGCTGGAAGGGAGCTGACACCTGCAGATGGGACTGGAAGGGAGCTGACAACTGGGGATAGTACTAGAATGTGGATAGACAGAGGAGAGGGTGACTGGAAGGGAGCTGACATGGGAGGGGGCACTGGGACTGGAAGTTCGCTGATACCTGGAATGGTATTTGGACTACAAGGGGCTAGATGGTGGGGAAGGAGGGGGATTGGAAGGGAATAGACACCAGTGGCAGTGCTGGGAATGTAAGGGGGTTGACATTGGAAGGTATTGGGAGGGGAGGCTGTAAAGAGGACTGATACTGGGGAGGATTACTGGGACTGGAAAAAGGCTGAAGGAAGAAAATGAAGAAAGCAAAAGGAGAGACAAGAAATGGCAGATGGACTATAGACCATAGAAAGAGAGCTAAGAGAGGACAGAGGAAAACAGAAACCTCAGATTGGGACCAGCATGATCAAAAATCATCAGACAGACAACAAAGGTAGAACAAATAATTTTATTTTCAATTTAGTGATTGGACTTTGCACTATCTTTATATTTCACACAGTTTGGGGAACTGCATCTCTTATCTAGTGTGGTACCATACATGGAGTCTGGCTTCTTGGGGTTTCAGTTTAATTTTTGTCTACATATTTTTATTTTTACTTTAGGTTGTGGTCACTTATTCTGTACTTGGTGAGGGTCTGTATTCTGTGACCAAGGTGAGGTGTTCTGTTAACATGGAGTTTGTGCGTAGGGATCTATACTGTAGTAATTTGACTTGTTCAGCTTTTCAGATAGTGTATAGATGTTTTGGGGCCCATTGCAGTATTTATAGTGCTGCTTTTTTCTGGGTAGGCCCCTTATTGTATGAGTTTTGGAAGTGTATGCTTGTATGATATGGTAGATTTGGCCTTGTAGATCTTCAGTGACTTTTGCAGTGTTTTATATTAGTTCACAATATGCCTGACACTGGAGAACGTTTATGTTGTTTGTGAGATGACCAGAATCAGATTTTTTTGTTGTTGGGCTATCACAGCCTGTTTGTATGATGCTAAGTGTTTACTGCTAAGTATTTTTATTTTGGCTACGCATTTGCTCTTTTGCTGCAATTTTCTCACAAAACACAATTTGAAGGAGAAATACTAATATCGCTTGAAAAGAGTTCACAAAGCAGTTTTGGGAAAAAGAAGGATAGGGTGTAGCCAAAATTAATAATGAGGGAGGGGCACCGATTTATAGGTTGCAGGGAGGTGCTAGAAACACTAGCACCGGCCTGGCTTTAAGGGTAAGGATATCCACCTGGCTGGAAGATTTGGTGACTGTGCTGTGAGCCACTCATCGTCCTCTAGGGGGTTTGTGGTGGTTGTGCCCCCTAGTGTTGGGAGGTCATTTCTGAGAGGACAGCTTCCGGGCTCTGGATTGTCCTCCCCGAAATTCTTTCTTTTTGCAGGCGGCCTGGTTCTTCTCGAGTGGAAATTCAGACCCTGCAACCTTTGGGTGCCACCGGCCGCAGCCTTGTGCAGGGCAGGCAGAGAGTGAAAGTCCTGTTCAATTGCCTTTGACTAAGCATCTGTTGCATGGGGTGCCCCCTAGTGATGCGGAACAGTTGGGATGTGTCTGAAATTTTGACTATGGCTTGGATTCAGATGGCTCGATACCGCGCTCTGACATGGATGTAGAAGTACCCTTGCCTTCAGAAGATTGTGAGCAGGCCGGTGTGATTTGCCTATTCCAAGAACTGGTGGTATTGATTCCAGGGTCTCATCTACCTTGAACTTGCGGGTTCTTCTGTCATGGAACAGGAGCGGATTCTTCTATCATGGAGCAGGAGCCAAAGGTACACCCGCTTCTTCAAAGGGTGCGAAAATCCACTACTGTCTTCCCATTTCTAGATGTGATCAAGGATATGTTCCAGTAGGAGTGGGACTCTCCTGACTCCCTGCCTAAAGAGTTAAGAGTGTGTAAGATCTCTACTCTCCCGGAGGAAGAATGCATTGAATGGTTTGGCATACCCAAGGTGGATGCACAGGACACAACGGTTAACAGACAGACCACTGTTCCTGTAAAAGGAGGATTGGCCTTAAAGGATTTTCTGTATTGTAAGATGCATTCATGGTTGAGGAGCCATGGCGGTGGCTATTCTGCAGCTGGTGTTATGCACCAGCCTGACATCTCGAGCCCTGCTTCAGTGGAGTCAGTCTTTTCCAATGGATGATACTATCCCTCTTAGAATTGGCTACGGCCTTCCTTTCTACTGTCATGTATGGCCTGGCATGTTTGCGACCACAGATGGTGCCCTGACGGTGTCACAGCATTGGACTTGGCTCTGACACTGGGCAGCAGACACATCTTCCAAAGCCTGGTTGGCCCAACTGGATTTTAAGGGGAAGCTTCTGTTTGGAGCCCATTTGGAGAAGCTGTTGAAAGACCTAGGTGAGACAAAATCTGCGGCCTTCTGGAAGACTGGTCCAAGGGGCCTATGAAGTGGGCTAGAGCCCCTTCTCATCATGCTCTGCCCGTCCACTGAGGGCCGCTGACCAGATTCCTGGAGATCTCTAAACTCTCATCATTACCAACCTGGAAAACCTTTCTTCCCCTCTGCTTCTGCGCTTCGGGCTCATTCTCAGTCCTTTTATAAGAACATAAGATATGCCATACTGGGTCAGACCAAGATCCATCAAGCCCAGTATTCTGTTTCCAACAGTGGCCAATCTAGGTCATAAGTACCTAGCAGTTTCCCCAAAAGACACAGGTTCCACAATGCTTGTATTGGGTCAAGCAGTGATATCCCGGGTCCCTTTTAATAATGGTTTATGGACCTTTCCTCCAGGAACTTGTCCAAACCTTTTTTTAAATCCAGCTACACTAACAGCCTTTACTACATCCTCCGGTAACAAATTCCAGAGTTTGATTACACGTTGAGTGAAAAAATATTTTCTCTTATTAGTCTTAAATAGTTTACCCTGTAGCTTCATTGCATGTCCCCTAGTCTTTCTGTGTTCTGATGACATAAACAAATCGATCTACGTTTACCCGTTCCACTCCATTCATTAATTTATAGACCTCTATCATATCTCCCCTCAGCCATCTCTTTTTCAGGTTGAAGAGCCCTAACCTTTTTAGCCTCTCTTCATAGAGGTATCCTTCCATCCCCTTTACCATTTTGGTGGCTCTTCTCTGTACCTTTTCTAATAACGCTATATCCTCTTTAAGATACGGTGACCAGAATTGCACACAATATTCAAGGTGCGGTTGCACCATGGAATGATACAGAGGCATTATAATATCCTTGGACGAGGTGTATTTTCGTATCCCAGTCCGGATGGATCAGCAAAGTATCTGCGTGTTGCCATGCTGGACTCTCACTATTAGTTAGCCTCCCTCCCTTTCGGGCTGTCTACCACCCCAAAGATGTTCTCCCAGGTCATGGTGGTGACAGCTGTGGCACCGTGGCACGAAGGGATCTGTGTCCATGGGGAAGAGCCAGATGTGGCTTTCCCAGTCCCTGGAGTTTCTGGGAGCACGTTTCGACTTTCGAGTGGGCAGAATTTTCCTGCCAGAGAACATCAAAGTCTGTTGGATTGCCTGGGCTGTTCTGTGCACAGCAGGCTTCCAGAGTCTGGGATTCTCTTCAGCTCCTCGGATTGATGGCAGTGCCCATAGTGATGGGTATATGCTCACATGCGACCGCTCCAGCGGTCCTTGTTGACTCGGTGGTACCCAAGTTCTCAGGATTCGAGTGCAGGCTCCTGCTCCCATTGATGATGAAGTCCAGCTTGCGGTGATGGCAGCAGCCCTGTTATTTGAGGAAGGGCGTACCTCTGGATGATTTTTTTCTGGATTCTCCTGCCAATGGATGCCAGTCTCTTGGGCTGGGGAGCCCGTTGCCAGGACCGTATGACTTAGGGCCATTGGAACCACAGGGAAGCGGTGTGGTCCATCAACTGCCTCAGGGAAAGGGCCATCAAGTTAGCTGTTCTGCATTTCCATCCTCTGATCAAGGGCCATGCGGCTTGAGTGTTTTCAGACAATGTCATAGTGGTGGCTTATGTCAATTGGCTAGGCAGCATGAAGAGTGCCATGGTAGCTCTGGAGATGGCTCTCCTATTTGCCAGGGTGGAGAAGAACCTCCTAGCCTTGATGGTCAGCACATTGCTGGGGTAGACAATGTGGAAGTAAACTTCCTCAGCCAGCACTCTCTGGATCTTGGAAAGTGGGAGTTGAGTCAGGAGGCATTTCAGTTGACCCTGCACCACTTTGGTTGCCCCAAAATGAGTCTAATGATCACCCACTCCAATGTCAACGTTTGCCGCTTCTTCAGTCACCACACGGAGATGAGATCAAATGCTGTCAGTGCCCTGACCCAGCCTTGGCCAAGTCAGCACCTGCTGTAGGTATTTCCTCTGTGGCCCTGGTGGGGTGTGTGATTCAGCCTATAAAATGCCACCCCAGCAGGATTATTCTGGTGGCACTGGATAGTCCGAGGAGAGTGTGGTTCGGAGACCTGATGCAGCTCCTGCAGGAGACTCTTCTTTGGTTGCCTCCATCTTGGGGTTTATTGCAGCAGGGACCAATTGTCTTGGAGGACCCAGTTCCCTTCTTGCTTATGGCTTGGCTCTTGAAAGGAGATGGCTAGCATGTAAGGATTACTCTCCAGCGGTGATCTCCGCTCTGCTTGGATAGCGGAGGAGGTCCACCAAGCTAGCATACATGCAGATCTGATGCTTCTTTTTTGCAATGTTGTGGCACTTTGTAATTGGTTCCTGAGGTGACCAAGCTGCCATTTCTGTTGGCCTTTCTACAGGATGGCCTGGAAAGTTCAGGTAGCAGCTTTAGCCTGTTTCCGAGGTTCATTGTCTGGTAAGTCTCTAGCCTTGCACCCGGACATGTCATGCTTTCTCCAGGGGGGTTCAGCATCTACATCCTCCTCTCCGGTCTATGATCCCTTCCTGGAATCTGTGTCTGGTGCTCAGGGCCCTGATGGCAGCACCCTTTGAGCCATTGAAGCATGATACTTTAAAGGATTTGATGCTCAAGATGGTCTTCTTGGTTGTAATTTTGAAGTTACAGGCACTGTCTTGCAGAGATCCTTCTGTCTTTTTTGAGGAGGCAGTTTCTATTCAGCCTGTGCCTTCCTTCTTGCCTAAGGTGCCTTCTCCCTTTCCCGTGAACCAGATGGTATGCCTGCCCTCCTTCTCTAAGGAGTTGTCTCAGGGGGGAGGATAAGGATCTTCGCCTTGTGGATGTCTGGAGTGTGCTTCTCTGGTACTTGGAGATTAAGAATTCCTTTCATAAATTCGACCATCCCTTTTTGGTGCTGTTTATTTATTTATTTAACAGGGGTTTTTTTATACCACTTTATCATAGATTCAAAGTGGGTTACATTGTAACTTGAACTGAGAAGTGTACAATAGAATGGGGCATATAACTTGGATTATACATAACAACAAGTATTATAGATAGAGTGAATCAACTTTAGGGTAGGGTGGATCATACCATATGTTTGCTGGCCCATGCAAGTGTGATGTGGCAGCTAAGTCAACTTTAGGATGCTTGATTAAGGAGGCCATTGCCTCGGCATGTTCCAGAGGGTTTGCACACCCATTCTATCTCAGTGCAAGCATCTTCGTGGGCGGAGCTGAGCTCGGTAGCCCCTGCAGAGATGTCAGGCAGCAGCGTGGGCATCACTTTCCACTTTTGTGAGCTGCTGTGTCTTCTTCCTGCCCAGTGGAATTGTAGCTTTGGTATATCCCATCTGTCTGTACTGGTCTAACAGGACAGTATGAAAGGTGACATTTTACTTACCAGTTAATGTCCTTTTCTTGAGTCCTACTAGACCAGTCCAGGGCCCACCCCTGAAACTGTATTTGCTCTGTTCTTCTGCTGCGGTACCCTTGGGTCCGCTATGATTTTTATACTTGGCTTCGCAGGTTCATCATCGACTGACAGCCTTTATGCTTTTATGTACATAGTTCTGTACTATTTCATTGCTCATTGTTACCCATAGTTGAGGTTATGTGAGGATTGCCATGTTTCTCCCATATGCTTTGGGACAAATACTGAAGGGACCTCTGGTGGCTGAGGTGAATAGAGGCATGGGAGTGACGTAATTGAAACCTTGGCTTTTCATTGATTCTTTGTTTCCACCAATCTGCTGGTAGGGGAACACAACCTGCTTGTCTGGACTGGTCTTGCAGGACTCAAGGAAAGAACATTAACTGGTAAGTAAAATGTCACCTTAAAAGCAACATCAGGAAATACGTTTTCACTGAAAGAGTGGTGGATGCTTGGCATGCCGTCCCAATGGAGGCGGTGGGGGCAAATATAGTGACAGAATTCAAAATGGTATTGGACAGACACAGTAGATCTCTTTATAGCAACAGGATAAAATCAACATAAACTTAACTGTCTTTTATACTACAACAAGTAGAGGGGGTGACCTGCACGGGGTGGCGGATACACCTACTCTAGCCACCTTACTGGGCAGACTATATAGACCATACTGGTGTTTATCTGCCATCATATACTATGTTACTATGTATGTAGAATGACTATATCCAATAAAGCCACAAGAAAACAGATGAGAGACAGCGAGAAAAGGAAAATTAAATCAGTAGTATACATTTGTGGCTCATACATACCATGGAGCACATTAGACAACAGCAAATGAAAACACAATTTAAAACACGAGGGGCTGGATGCTAAGATAGCCACAAATAGTCATGTCATCTCTTAATGGCATATTGGGGTGCGATTACACCCAAATCGTAGTCTACTGCCAAAATGCTCCTGTACTACACTGCCTTTTACATTTCAAAAAGATCCACCCTGCAGATGTATGTTCCTGCTTTCATTTGTTTTCCTTAATTTCTATATCCTGACACATGAATCCTGATTTATTGAATAGTTTTTCATAGAGGCACAGACTGGGACAAACCCCTTGAAAAAGCAGCTTTTGATGTGTAATAATCACTCATGATAAAGCTGTTTGGGCAGGCTTACAGAATAAATCACTGGCACGTCACTTCTGGAGCCATGTACTAAATCCCCCTTTACGTTCTAAAATAAGTAACGGTGCCATTGTTGTCGGTGCATTTTTTTTCTTACAAACTTTTCAGTGCCCCTGTCAGCTATTTTTAAAATTAAACTTTTAGGCTGTCAGCTGTGGTGAAGAGCTCTCCCTTTGCCTGCAGATTAATTAGAGAATTTCTTGCACCCTCAGAGGTAAATAATACTCTGATCTTCCTTTGGTCAAGTATTTTATTTAAAAAGCCCAAAGCCTTATGGATGTCAGCCATGTGTTCCTAGAGGACTGGAGAAATGCACAAGACATGTTAAATAAATATCACATTTCACATGTTCAGCAACTGCGGTTCTCCAGCACAGTATAAATACAGTGCCATTTCTTTCTAATGAACCAATATATAATGAAATCTTGTTTATAACCAGCTTAAGTCATGCTCCCCATAGTAAAATTTGCACAAGGCTTGCTTTAGCATTCAGATTCTGCCGTACGCCAGTCTTCTTCATAGCCAACCACAGATAAAGACTCATAGCCTCTTTCTTTTATAGAGAGACCTTGGCACAGAAACCACAGTAGGGGCTTTACTTGGTTGCATTTGCTTAGATTAAAAAAAATCAAGATGATGTTTTTCTGTCAAAATCAATGTCTTAATCAATGATCTTGCATGGATTATGTCTTATAGGTCATTAATGATTCAAATGCAGGGTTAATGAACCCACTGGGTCATTTATTAATGGTGCATATGTGCCAAGGGATTTTGGGTTTAGCTCACCCTGCTTCCGTTACATTCAGGTGCGGTAGGTATTTTTCCTGTGATCAGAGGCTTAAAATCTAACAGGCCCATATTAAGAAGGACTGTCTGGATAGTGCCGCTAATTAGTTCCTCTTAGCACTGCAGCACTATACAGATAATGCCAGGGTGGTCCATGGGTGGAGCTGGGGAAGGGCCAGCACTTATTTGGAAAGCGGCAATTTGCAGTGCTGCTATCTAGATAAGTATGACGGGAAACAAGCTGTCCTAAGTATATGTGAATTATTTATCTGGATGTTTACCAGATAGCTGCACCGCTAATTGCGCAATTCAGATAATCAGTGGCAGCTGCTATCCGGATACGGCCACTGAATATCGGGATTTACTGTACCCACAGCAGCCAGCATTTTAGAAAACACTGGCTGCCATGGACTCAGTATTGGTCAGTAAGTTTGTACCTGTGACAATGGAGGGTTAAGAGATTTACTCAAGATCACAAGGAATATCAGTGGGATTTGAACTTTGATTACTGATTCCTATGAGTACTGCTGCAAATAATCATTGGTAAATGATCCCCAACACGTCTTATTTCTTTTTCATTTTTACACCTGAAAACATCCAAAATAGGAATAATAACTACTGCAAAGGCCAGAACGGAATACTTTTTTAGATGTATTTATTTGCCTTTTTCACATCTGTAAAATATAATATTGAAGCCACAGAACTGCAGGGTTTATGAGGGAAGGAGGAGGCACTGTGGGTTAGTCTGGAAAAAGGGAATGGAAAATCTATTTTCAATGGTGTGATATACAGACTTCCTTCTTAGGCAGAAGAAATAGAGATTTAATTGAAGACATTCACAATATTGCTATGAAAGGCGAAATACTATTGGTAGGAGATTTCAATTTGCCAGATGTTGATGGGATATACCTGCTGCGGTATCATCTAGAAGTAGAGAGATCCTAGATTGTCTGTCTACAGGGAAAATGGTTCCAGCAACTAGTAACATAGGAAGGGATGGTGCTTACAAATGGGGAGAGTCTTTTTGAATGTAATGGTTGTGATTTGTATCCTGCATGCTAGTGATTCCATAACAAGGGCAAATAAAAGGGGTGAAAGGGGACATCCCTGCCGGGTTCCTCTCCCTAACTGTAAAAATTCTGAGAACCCCCTGTTAATTTTTACTGTTGTTTCGGGTCCCACGTATAATGCCTTAATCCACGTCAGAAAGTTTGGGCCCACACTCACCTTCTCCAGTACTGCAAACATGAATAATGTAGCCTGTCAAACACTTTTTCAGCATCTATAGTATCGTCTTCTGATGTTCCTCTTGAGCTGTCCAGACTAGTTGTAGGGCCTTCCTAATACTATCTCCTATTTGCCTCCCCTGGACAAATCCTGTCTGGTCTGGGTGCACCACGCCTGGCAGGAGGGGTCCCAACTGATTAGCAAAACCTTGGCCAGTATCTTGACATCTATATTAAGCAACAATATTGGCCGATAGGACGCACAAATTGCCAGATCTCTCATCTGCTCATAGATATGGCTGCTTGTTTCATAGAAGGGGCCAGGGCTTCCCCCCTTCATACTGCATTGAATACCCCAACTTTTGATGCCAGTTTCTTGTAAAAAAGCCCCGTGAGGCCATCTAATCCTGGTGATTTATTAGAGGCCAAACCGTGAACAACCCTCTGAATTTCCCCTCCTCCCCTCCTACTTCCCCCTCTAAGCCCTCCCTCTCTTCTGGCCCTATCATTCCAATTGCCACCCCTTCTCCTAAGTGCCTCTATTTGATCCCGGGAAATCCCACTCTCCCCTCTATACAGTGTTTGATAGTATGTCTTAAATTGTCTCTGTATCTCCTCTGATTTAAAAAGAAGTTTGTCCCCTGGTACCTTCACCTTAATAATGGCTGCCCGCCACTCAAGGCTTTTTTAGTTTCCTGGCCAACAAGGCCCCTGATTTATTACTAAATTCATAATAATACTGGTTTATCCGCTCCAACTGATGGGCAACTAAATTCAGTTGCATTTTCCTCAACTTCAATCTAACTTTCTCCAATTAGCCTCGCACCCTACAATTCCCTGTTTGCTTATGAGGACTCTCCAGGATGTCTACTTGCCACAATAATTGTCCCACCTTCTGCTTCCTCTGAACTGCCCACTGTAGCATCCTCCCATGCAGCACTGCATTTGAGGCCATCCCATTATCATTGTTCGACAGATATTCATCAATAGCCTTTTCTAGCCCTTTGATCAATGCTTCATCCCACAGCAAACTATTGTTAAGTCTCCAGAAAGTCTGGTCCTGGGGCCTCCTGCACCCATCAAACTTTCTCCATAAAGGGGCATGGTCTGCCCATGTGATAGACCCAAAAGTAGCCTAATCCAAACATTGTACCCAAGCAGAGTCTTCTAACAAGACATCTATCTTGCTATAACTGTCATGGACTGCTGAATAATAGGTGTAATTCCGCTCCAGTGGGTGAACCAGAGGTCCATCAAGGCAAAGCTCCGCATCCAGTTTTAAGTTCCTTTGTCCCCTGTCCCAGACCACCCCCTCCCCCCCTCCCCTTAGATTGATCTATTCGAACATCTAACACCATATTAAAATCTCCTCCTACTATCAGAGACCCTCTCACCTGTCCATCTAACCATTGAGCTAACCAATCCCAAAATACCTTTTGATCTTCATTCAGACCATATCTATTCAGGAAGGACATTGCTTCCACTTGCAACTCGCCCCAAACCAAGAGAGTTCTCACATCCCTTCCCCTTTTCTACCCCACCTAGTTGGAAGGGTGTGTCCCCACGAATCAGAATCACTACCCCGGCCTTTTTCTTTTGGGCCCCATGTGCATTAAAATAACCTGTATATACCTTGGGGGGACAATCATCCTTCCTTCAGAAGCAATTGGGTTTCCTGAAGGAAGACCACCTGCCAATGGAAGCGCTGCAGGCCCCTATATAATAGTTTCCACTTTTGCGGAATATTGAGGCCAAGGACATGCTCACTCGTAGGCCTGATGCCATAAACCCCAATGATGAACTCACCACACCCTGATAAAATCAGAGGACATTAGCAGTTGCAAAAAAGTTCTCCCCTTCCCCTTTCACCCCAAATTACTTGTTTTTTCATGTAAGAAGTTTTAAGTTTAATGTATAATAATGTTTATCTTGTTCAATGTAAATGTTCAGTTCAATGTAAACTGCCTTGATTCACGAAAGGCGGTAACAAATACTAATAAATAAATAAACAAATAAAATAAATATCAACAATTCCCTCGTGCTTGCTTCATTTGCCCCTTTCCTGCTTACCCTCCCCCTCTCCTCCATGATAACCAACCTCGCAGAACACACGTCTGCACTTCCCACCTTGAGGAAGTAGCCCCAGTGGGTTACACGCGAGCTGTCTGCACCTCCCAAACAACTACATTTCCCGATCACTACCTACCCCACTCGCTTCCTCACTGTCACCCAACTTCTTGTCATCCCCAATGCGCACTATCCCAGTCACACCATCTGTACCACATTCAGTATCCACCCAAATACCCCTGCAACACCAATTCAAGCTCACAGCAACAGCAATTTAACAGAACAACCATAACCGTTTGCCCCTCTTCCTCCATAACCTGCAATAATGTACCACTAGTCCACTTGTAGTTCATTTAGCCCCCTTATGGTCCACAAGTAGACGGTGGTTATGCTCTCCTTTCGCTCTCTTCGAGAGCCACCAAAGGTGCTGACCCAGGCTTTCAATGCACTGTCAGCGCAGTTGTTCTTGTGTGGAGCGAGCCGCCCCCCCAGATGTCGGTGATCTGCTGGATACACTGGGGGCCCCCTCCTTCAACAATAGGACCCAGGCTTCTTCCTCCATCTGCACCTGTTGTATCCCTCCATTAATTTCAAATTGGAGTCCAAACAGGAATAACCATTTATACCGGGCATTCCCCCTTTTTAAATATGCTATGACTTCCCGCAAGGCCCTGTGATCTTGTAGAGTGCTTGGAGCCAGATCCTGGTAAATTTTCAACTCGCATTTCTCCCATTTGAATCTACCCCTTTTTGTAGCGGCCCTCATGATCTTTTCTTTTAGTGCAAAATGGGACAAGCAGGCCACGATGTCCCATGGCTTTGAGCTTGGGGATTGCCCAGTGCACGGTGAGCACGCTCCAGGCTAATATTGCCGAAACCTCCTTCATTGCCAGTTGGCTTCAGCAGACCATTTTTACTACCTGCGAGACTTGTTTGTATTTATCCTCCTTGGGTATGCTGCAAATCTGGCAAGATCTATTTTTGAGATCCTCTATCTTATCTTTTGTAAGTTTATGTTCCTTCTATAGTTGATATATAAGGTCTCAAATGGTGCTTGTGGCCTCTTCCTGGTGGTCCACGTGCTCTTCAATGGCCTTCATGCACTACCCTAACTCTTGCATCTCTCCAAGCATTTCAACCAGCGTCTTTCAAAGTTACTCTTTTATCGAGGCCATCTGTTGGCGGATCTCTCTAAACCAACGCCAAATGTCCCCACGCATGGATTGGTTCTCAGCCCTCTTGATCTCATCTTCCATGTCCATGCTGGATGCCATGTTCCTGACACCTCCTAGCTTGCTGTTGCTTTTGTGGTATACAGGGACTTAAATTTTTCCAATTTTTTGCACACGGACATCATGGCTAATATTGGAATCCCCGGCGTAGGATCTGCATGGCTTAGTGAGTAGGGGAAGACTAATAAATCGTTCTTTAGCTGCAGCATGATGGGAGCCTATTTCCAAAAAACAATACTATGGACAAAACTTCACCGACTTCTTATAGACCCATCTCCAGTATACCATTTATGGCTAAACTCATAGAAAAAGTAGTTCAAACACAAACACAAGAAAACATTGACACATCAGCTCCCCTTGATGACCAACAATATGGCTTTCGTCCTGGTCATGGAGTAGACACTCTTTTAACGGTCCTCCTAGACACACTAGTAAGAGGAATAGACAGCCCTAAAAACGCATTCCTACTACTTTTTCTAGACATATCCGCCGCTTTCGACAGTGTTCACCACACACTAATGCTCAATAGGCTTACTCAAATAGGTGCCAACTCAATAGTTCTTAAATGGTTTACATCGTATCTATCCAACAGATCTCAAACTGTCAGGATCAACACTCAAACCTCTAACACATATAAACAGGAAATAGGCCTCCCTCAAGGTTCTGTGCTCTCTGCTCTTCTATTTAACATATATATACAACCAGTTTGCAATATCTTTAAAAAATTCAAATCCATTATCACTTATACCCGGACGACATCATGCTATACATTCTTTTCACAATCCCTACAATTCCACTCCAACTATTAACAGATTGTTTCAAGGAATTAGCAACTTGGTTAGAAGACCACAACCTCTTTATTAATCATTCCAAAACCGACATACTGATTATAACAAAAAACAAATCTTTTACCCCCCCCCCCACCCACATTACACTTCAGAACCATGACATCCACATAAAAAAAGAAATAAAATACCTAGGGGTGATACTAGATACACACCTTAGCATGAACACACACATAAGAAATACAACAAAGAAAATATACTTTAAACTCAAAGTATTAAAACAATTACGCCCTCTAGTCCACCTGCAAGACTTCCTAAGTATCATTCAAGCCATTATCACCTCACACTTTGACTTCGCCAACCTCTCTCTATTAGGCACAACTAACCAAAACATCAAAAGGCTCCAATTGGCTCAAAATGCTGCAGCCAGAACCATAATGAAGGCACACCCTTTTGACCACATATCACCCTATCTAGCCAAACTACACTGGCTCCCCATTCAATGTAGAATAAACTATAAATTAATAATAACCACTTTTAAAGCATTAAATAACACCGCCCCAGCTACCCTAAATAAACTAATCACTAAAGACACACCCCAATGTGCATATAGAAGAGGCAACGCCAATAAAATAAGGATCCCAAAGAATTCACAAAGACCAAAAAAACAACAAATAAAAAAGCATTCTCCCATGCAGCCCCTATACTCTGGAACTCTCTACCTGATGAAATCAGAGCCTTAACAGACCTTAAAGACCTACGCAAAAACCTAAAAACCCACCTTTTTATCTCCCACTACGGACCAATGGCAAATTCTCAACCTCAAAACGAAAAAGGATAATCTATTTAACACACGGAGACCAATACCGCAATGCCTCAAGATAACTTGACCTTGACACTGTCTACGATGTCTATACTGTTGAACTCTCTTTTACTAACTGTACATAGTTAATTGTACATAGTTCTACAAAGTTTAATAGTTAAAAGTTCAACTGTTAATGTACATAGTTCATGATAATGTTTAATGTAAAAACAGAAATACACTTCTGTCTCATTATCTGTTTTATGTAAACCGCACCTGATCATCGGAAGGTTGCGGTATAAAAAAGCTTGTTAAATAAATAAAATAAATAAAATAAATAAAATCTTCCACAGTGATGCCACTTCTTCCTCAAAAGAAGATAATTTAAGGGCAACAGACCTTTTTGCTAGGAAAGTAAATAAAAGTAAGAAGGAAAGGAGGCTGCTATTGTTTTCAAAGGAAGTAGCTGAACAGGTAAGGAAAAAAAATATTCTCCATAAATTATAAGAGATTGCAAAAAGGGTAAGAGAAATGATATTTGGAGAAGCTAAGGAAAGCTGGTAAAATAGGAAAGTTAAGATGTTAATGGAAGAAAAAATAGCCAATACAGTAAAAGATGACTATAAGGGATCCGATATTCAAAGGATTTATGCTCCTAACATTGAGAGTTATGCTCCTAAACTGGCCTCGTTGAAAATTCACTAGAGCTGAGTGCCTAAATATTTTCTTAAAATTTCACAAAACTCATGAGGATAAAGCAGAATTGCTTAACAAATATTTTATGTTCAAACGTTTTTTATTGCAACTCACATAACAAACACAGTTCCAAATGACAATACAACAATACTGCCAACTTGGTATTACACTGGAACCTCTCGAACACTCCATATTTGCAATTTTTTCTTTTACAATAAACTCCCCACCTCCCCAACCCCCACCCCCACCCCCCTCCACTGCCCATTCCCCCCTCTTTGGTTCCCCCCCTTCCCCCTCCTTGATCCCCTAACCTCATCTATGACTAACACCTAACCTATAGAATCCTTAATGTCATAAATCATTGAGAAAGATCATTTAAAATGTGGCTGCAGCTACGGGCAGGCAAGAAATGAATATAGTCATCCCAGACCCTGTGAAATCCTGGAAGTCGATTGCGCTCTCTCATTGCCCACATCTTATCCAGCAACAAATGATCATGTAACTGGTTGCGCCAAGCCCAATAATCTGGCACTTCCTCTAATTTCCACTTCTGCAAAATTATACGGACTGCCAACGTCCACACCAAACATAACCAACGGCGCCTACCCCGACCTGCCAGAGTAACAAATATTTTAATTCTATTTCACTGATAAAAGATCAGGAAAAGGACCTCAGAAAACAAATATAAATAGGAATGGAAATGATGTAGAATTCAAACTATATTCAGAAAATTGGATTCGTGAGGAGCTAGCTAAAATAAAAGTGGGTACGGACAGGATTCATCTGAGGGTATTGAAGGAACTTAGTGAAGTAATGGTGGTTCCACTGGCTGACCTTTTCAATGCTTCTTTATTTAAGAGTGATCATGGAAGACTGGAGATGGACAAACGTGGTTCCTGTCCAAAAAAGTAGAAGTAAGGAATAGGTTGGTAACTGGTTAGACTGACCTCTGTGGCGAATATATTAATGGAAAGCAGAGGATGGTGCAGTTTCTGGAATCCATGGAATTACAGGAGCTGAAAAAGCAGGGCTTTACTAGAGGTAGGTCTTGTCAGATCTAAACTGAATCAAAAGAGAGCACTAGATGTGATATACTTAGATTTCAGCAAAGCCTTTGACACTGTTCCACATCAGCGACTTATAAATGAACTGAGTGCACTTGGGATGAACCCTAAAGTGAGTGATTGAGTAAGAAACTGGTTGAGTGGGAGGTGCCAGAAGGTAATAGTAAGTGGAGTTCACTTTTAAGATGAGGTGTTAACAATGGTGCACCGCGTGGATCAGTGCTTGATCCTGTTCTTTTTAACATTTTTGTAAATGGTACTGCAGTAGGTCTATTGTGAAAGATTTTTCTCTTTGAGGAGGATATCAAAATCTGCAACAGGGTATATACATCCTGGAAGAAAGGGGGATCTAGTGAAGCTTGAAGAATGGTTGAGAATTTGGCATCTAAGATTTGATGCTAAAAGATGCAAGATCATGCATTTGGTCTGCAAAAACTCAAGGGAGTAATCAGGTATAAGAAGTGAAGTACTTTAGTGCACAGAAGAAGAGTGGGACCTGGGGTGATTTGTATCAGATGATCTGAAAGTGGCCAAACAGGTAGAAAAGGCAATGGTGAAAGCCAGAAGGATGTCTGGATGCATAGGAAGAGGAATGGCTGCAGGAAAAGGAAAGTGACCATGCTTTTGTTTAAGTCTCTAGTGAGACCTCATTTGGAGTACTGTGTGCAATTCTGAAGACACATCTTCAAAAGGATATAAACTGGATTGAGTCCTTCCACAGGGCAGCTACTAAAATGGTCAGTTGTCTTCATCATAAAGCATATGGAGATAGACTTAAAGATCTCAACATGCCAACTTTGGAGGAAAGGTGGGAGATGGGAGATATGATAGAGACATTTAAATACCTCTGTGGCATAAAAGCACAGGAGGTTGCCCTCTTCAAGTTAAAGGAAGCTCTGGAATGAGGGGTCATATGATGAAGATGAAGTGAGAGAGACCCTGGTAATCTGAGGAAACATGTTTTTGCAGAAAAGGTGGTAGATGCGCGGAACAGCCTCCCAGTGGAGGTACTAGAGATGAGAACTGTATCTGAATTCAAGAAAAGAAGAAACAAATACAGAGGATCTCTGAGGGAGAGGAAGGCACTGCATTTCTTATGGATGCGTAAACTGGAAAGATCATATGGTCTTATCTGCTGTCATTTTCTCTGTTTCTATGTTTCTGAGCTCAAGGTGAGTTTCAGTAAGTGCATAAGTTATTTCCCTGCACAAAGAGGCTTGCAATCTTAACTGTAGCTGAGGTAATGGAGGGTTTAATGACTGTCCTAGGTCTCAAGGCATGCCACTGGGACAAGCAGGAGTTGAAGCCTGGCTTCCTTGATTCTCAGTTGGCTGTTCTAACCATTGGGCTACTCCGGCACTATATTTTAAAGAAATTAGCACAACAAAGCTTTTGCTTCAACTAACATGAACTGTTTCAACACAATAATTAGGTAATAACTTCTGATGTGAACCCAAATTTACCCTGGCAACAGTACCTGCACATATTAATCTGTCCCATTTCATACTTTCCTCTGTGTACAGAACTGATTGGAGCTCTGCCGATATCTAATGCAGACAGTTCTCAGCCAAGTCATATTTTTTGGTTTGATTCTAAGTTGTGAGATTTGCTGAGGTGAGCCAAAAGCGGAACAAGCAGCATTCTGAGCAACGAGTTGCTGGCGAGGCCAGGACCCTTCTTTAGAACAGAAAGGACGTGCTTGTGCAATTAATTCTAGGACTGTAGTCTGAGAGACACAGGGGTTTGTGCTTTCTCATGTGACATGTGCTATCAAGAATGACAAGTCCCAGAGTCTCTTATGCATACAGATAGACGGGGGAAGAACACTGAGCCCAGATTCACAGAAACAGTGCAAGCCTCTAATGCTGCAGGTGGGATTTACAAGCCTAAAGACGAATAATGTTAGATCTGATAATCTAGACTTTGCACAGAAAAGAACCAGAACTAAACTAAAATACGCTCGCTCTGTCTCTCTCTCTCTCTCTCTCTCTCACACACACACATCTTCTCTGAATATAAATATGTAGCCCTATCACAAAGCATGACCATGAATGTTGTAGTAGGTGCTCATGTGATATGCAGTGATCATACAATAGTGAGCTTCAATATTAGAGCACAGATGGAGATGACCATTCAAAAGTAAGGGTCCTAGGAAAACTAGCTTTACAAAGATGGAGAAATGCCACAAGGAGTCATTAGATGGATGGGAACATCTGGAAGAAGTAGAATAACAGTGGATAAAACCGAAAGGTATTTTAAGGACAACAGAAAGTAAATAAAAGTAAGAGGAAAAGGAGGCCGTTACTGTTTTCAGTGGAAGTAGGTGAAGAGGTAAGGAAAAAGAAACTATCCTTCATAAATTATAAGAGATTACAAAAAGGGTAAGAGAAACGATATCTGGAGAAAATAAGGGAAGCTGGTAAAATAGGAAAGTTAAGATACTAATGGAAGTTAAAACAGCCAGTACAATAAAAGATGCTAACAAGGGGCCCGATATTCAAAAGATTTATGCTTCTAACTTTGAGCGTTATGCTCCTAAATTTACTAGAGCTGAGTGCCTAAGAAGTCAATGGTAATGGGGGCAGATTTAGGGCAGTGACAAAAGGTTAGGAGCTTAGTACTGATTCTCAGCACAAAGCACCTAAATTAGGTTCATAAATTTAGCAAATGAATAGCAGACCTAATTTTAGGAATATAGGGCCCAATATTTAAATACTTAGAGTATTAATGAACAAACAAACCTCTTCCAGAGACGGGGAAGCTGTAAAACTAGAGGGCATAACATGAAGCTGCAAGGGGATAAACTGAAAGGCAATGTCAGGAAATACTTTTTCACTGAAAGGGTGGTGGACGCTTGGCATGCTCTCCCGATGGAAGTGGTGGGGGCAAATACAGTGACAGAATTCAAAATGGCATGGGACAGACACCGTGGATCCATTTATAGCAACAGGATAAAATCAAAATAAACATAACTATCTCTTATATCTCAACAAATATGGGTGACCTACATGGAGCAGTGGTACACCCCTAAACAAAGGCATGGGGAGGGGTGACCTGCATGGAGCAGCAGGTGCACCTGCTCTTGCCTCCTTGCTGGGCAGACTAGATTATTTATTTATTTATCTATTTATTTCAAAGACTTTTATACTGCCTTATCCAGCAGTCATGGCGGTTTACAACGAACAGAACTTGAACATTTACATCTAACATGGTTAACGTTAGTACATACGTACAAATAATAGTAAAACAACAAAATTAACTATTTACAATATAAGTGGTTATGGAAGTATAGTAGCTCGGTAGCTTGCAAGTAATTTGAATCATCATCATGAGTATTTACACTGCTTTTATTAATGTTGGCAAGTGAGTGATTCTGCGTGGAGTGAGCCATAGTGCTCTATAAATAGTAGAGTTTTTATTCTTCTTCTGAATTCCATAAGATCTTATCGTTGGGGGGAGGGAATTCCATAGAATTGGGGCATAATATTAAAATTCTCTGTTACATGTTGTTTTGTTTGTTTTTCGGAAGTCAGCTGGTGTGGAAAGGGAGTTTTGAGTACATTCCCTTCTCTGTTTGGGGTTTTAGTTATTAGAGTGGTAAGATAAGACAGTGATATCTTATGAATCAGTTTAAATATGATGACCAGATTCTTGTATTTGCTCCTACTGGCAATAGGGAGTCAGTGCAGTCTGTGTAAGATTGGGGTGATGTGTTCTGACGGACCGTGTTGGTCTTTATCTGCTGTCATATACTATGCTACTATGTTAATGTTCAACGGCCTGTTTAAATGCCAGTTTGCAGACTTGTAAAATGTTTTTTCTACTGTTTACATAAATCTGACCTTTGTGGTATCAACAGCACAGAAAGTTATTTGAATAAGTTGCAGCATATTAGTTTGCCAGTCAAAGAATGTTTTCTGATGTCATTGTGGGTCAATTTTAGCTGTTGTCTACGGGGCTAATCAGTCTGAATCAGGGAGTGCATTATCCTGCTGGTCCAATACATGATCTGTTCGACCATCAACGGCTAAGAATTCTTAAACCCATCTTCCAGACTAATATTCCCAAACAGAGGTTACACAAAATTGATATTTCGGCATGTTTTCATGATAAGTCGATATTCAGCTGCACTTATCCAATTAGCAGCATCTGCTATTTGAATAAGTGCCACTGATGTGGACACTGAGTAGCACTATGTGGATAGTGCCACTGAATGTCCTCACAGACTGCCTTGGTACTATCCAGATAGTGTTGGGGCATTCCATGGGCATATCAGGGGCAAAGCCAGCGATTTTCTGTATAGTGGCAATAAGGATAAATCTCCGGATAGCTTAGGACAGCAAAAGAAGCTGTTCCAAGGCTAGCAGTGCTGAATCGTGCCACTTTACTAATAGCGCCTGCCGCAATATACAGATATTCAGCGCTGGGCTTTATCTGGATAATGGTGTCAAATATCCAGATTTATTTTAGCTATGGTGACTGGAGTTTAAAAAAACATCAACTGCCCTAGCTGAGTACTGAGCTGTAAATGTTTAAATGGCATCCGACTGAATGTACGGAGTCATGATGGCCACCATTCCTGCAAGGAAAACATGCATAATGAAATTCATGATTCGCTTCTGTCAAACGTGGGCGATGTAAGACCCTAGTGAGTGTGCACTGGACCTGAAAGATGCAGAGAAGATATGAAGGAGCAGTTCCTTCCAATGTCTGGGGTTACCCTCGACAAAAACCTCAAGAAGGAAACACACCTAAGACTACTAAACCGGGCCATATTCCACAAATTATGGATGCTCCAACCTCTACGCAACGTTATTGAGCAGTCTGACTTCAGAACAGTAGCCCAAGCACGCATCACACCTCACTTGGACTACTGCAACGGCATTCTCCAAGGACTACCCAAAAAAACCCTCAATATACTGCAAATGGCGCAGAATGCCACCGCTCGAATTATAATGAAACGGCGGGTCTTCGACCACATCACACCAATACTAATGGAACTCCACTGGCTCCCCATCCATGCCCGCATAAGACATAAAATAATAGTAACAATATTTAAATTGATCCACAACCTAACTCCGTCTTACCTCTCCACACTTATCTCAACACAACCCCCCAATAGGAACAGGAGAACCCACAACCTAAACACGCTACATGTCCCACACAACATATGCAACGCCAAAACCCTGACAAGTAACAGAGCGTTCACATACACAGCTCCATTCCAATGGAACAGCCTGCCTTACGCACTAAGAGTTAATAATGACCTAAAAGATTTCTGGAAAGACCTAAAAACCTATCTATTCCAGGAATACTACAACTTGTCCTATTGCAACCATACACTAGTCTATGTAAATAACCATGAAACGCTTGTAAATATGTATATAACACTAGGCTATGTAAATAACCATGAAACGCATACATATAACCTTACAAATATCATACTGTATAATTCCAATTCTGTGTATGCATATGTAAAGAAATTAGGCTCCTGTTATATGTAAAATGTTTGCTGTGATAAAGTTTAATGTAAAACCGCTACTGATCGCTGGAAGAAACGGTAAACAAATGTAACCAAATAATTAAAATAAAAATAAATACACATGGATGCCATGTGTGTGACATTTCTGCAGGGTAATACGTGTACAGTGAATCATAATTTGGCTTTGATAGATGTGCCATAAAAGAAGGTACATGCCTTTGATCTGAGAGGGGGCAGAAATGTACACATATTAGACAAAAAGGGCCCGATTTTCAAAGGCCTTCCCACAGGTAATTTCCCTAGTTACCCATATAAAGGCCTTATCCAGGATTTTTGAAGGGTAGCTACACGGGTAGTGCTCTTCGAAAATCCCGGATAAGTCCCTAAAGTGCTCAGATGCTATGCGAGTAGCATCTGGGCATGTTAGGTGCATTCTGGGGTAGAGCAGGGTCAAAGGAAAGGGCTAAACAGGTAGCAGCGATTTTCGATGCTACCCTTGTAGCCCTCTGAGCCTTAAAGATAGGCAAGGCTTTTCCTTGCCTATCTTTAAGGCACAGAGTCTAAGTGGTGTCACACCATCTTCTCTGATCCCTCCCCCCACCCCCCCGTGGCACAAACCCTCCCAATCAGAACTCCTCACTGATCTCAACCCCTGGCCTATCACAAACCTTCCCCAAGCACACCCCTTCAAGATGCAAAGTAAATGCGCCTTTAAACTCCCCCCCCCCCAGCCCCTTCCACATACACACACAGCCCGATTCCGTCCTGCATGTGGATCCCCTCTGTGCGTCCGGTCTGAACCGGATGCACAGAGGGGATCGCAAATCTGATCCCGTGGGGCACGTCTAGCCCCGCGGGATCAGAATCGCAAACAGTCCTGCATGTACAGGCCGGGACTGCAATTCAGTTCGGCCTGCTTGTGGAGGACTGCCCCCGGCTAACTCAGTCAAGGCTCCTCAATGGAGCCGTGGCACCATGGCATCATGTTGCCAAGGCACTGCGGCTCCATTGAAGAGCCTTGATGCCAGCCGCCTGAAAAAAGGGGTTTATTCCCTGCAGCCCAACCCCCGATCTGGCCTCGTGCTGCGGGGAATAAACTCTGGCCCCTCCTGCCCCATCTGTTTCCTGGGCTGTACAAAACATCACGTCCTGGAAATTTCGCCGGCCCTGAACATACTGGGCTGACATTAGAATCGGCCCTGTACATTCAGGGCCAGCGACTGCCCACTGTCCACCCAGACTCCGCCCCTGGATCTCCCCTTCATCACCCCCGTCTAACTTCCCTGCACATCTGGTGGGGAAGTTAGTCGGGGGCAGGAGCCGGCATGAATAGCGGAGGTGGTTGTCCCATTGGGACGTCCATCCACGGTATTCGTGGCTCAGAATAACCCCCACAATGTCCTAACTCTGACTCTACCCCATTCCCTGAGTCCCCCTCTCAGGTCTTACTGGGGACATCCCCAGTAGGCAGAAGCAGCCCTTCTTTGCTCCTGTTCCAGCTGGTGAGACATTCAAAATGGCGTCCTTCACCCCTAGTGGTTGTTGCGAGATATTATTGCTTGGAATTGACCCTAGCAGTAGTATCGCAAGACTACCACTAGGGGACTTTTGATGTACATTTACTTCCTTTCTGGAGGGGAGGCCTGAAGTGGGATGATCGAGGACATTGTGCTGCAGGGGTAGTTGTGCTATGGGGGCATTGGAGCAAGAGGGGCACAACACTGTGTTCTTTGCCTCGATTAGATGTATGGGTGCTGCTGGACTCCGTGTTAAGACAGGGAATGTGGCCCCCATGTGCAGTAAGTCCCTGCCCTGTGCGCTAGTTGCACTGCATGACCCCGCATTTACCACACAGGCTTTGCACTTACCATACCTTAACTTTGCCAGGTAAGGTAAAGTAAGCGCAAACACCGCACTTTAATAAACGTGGCATTAACCTGTGTTGTGTTAATTAGTGTGAATTAAGAAGTTTTACTGTGTTAAACATTTTTTATTAAAACAAATGTGTGAAACAAACTAAAATAAGTCCAGAAATCAGGAAAAAAGGACAAATGAACTGAAAACAAACAAAAATGCTTGCCTTGTGCACACCCCTAAAAGTATGTATGCACTTGTGCTTTGAAAATCTGCATGAGGGAAACTTCACATAGCTTTTGACCAAACATAGTAATAAAACAACCCCAAATTCAATTTAACATGTTGATACATCATTTAGTGGCTAATACAGGTTAGTACGCTACTCATTAAAAAGAAACATAGGTTATGTGGTCTTTTTCTGCTGTCATGTTTCTATCTAGTCTGCCCTTGCATATCAACTACTATAGTCCCATTTTTCCTTTAAAGAGCTTTTGTGTTTGTTCCATGCTTTCTTAAATTCCGATACTGTCCTCATCTCTACTATTTCCACTGCAAGACTATTCCATGCATCCACTTAAAAGAAAACTTTATTGACGTTTGGTATATTCTGTGTGGTTTAGGATTGGTCAGGTCGCAGAATGATATGCTGTAGAATTATGGTCACAGTTTCATATTTTGCAAATGCTTTTTATTTTCTTTATTTACTTCTTTATTTATTATTTACTTATATTTTTATGTCACTTTTCCCAACAAAGTCTGGAAAAGAGACAGTCGTTCAAATAAAAATGAAGTGTGAGAAGACCCTACCTGCCAAACAGGCATTCCAGTACTTGTGAAGGAGTCAGAGAGCTTTTATCATTGCAAGATAACCACAGCCCCAAATACCATATATTGCATGTCTGAACATGCTGACCATTGCAGCTGACTCAGGTTTCTGAAGGGAAATGAACTGTATCAGTCTCATAGCAGAGATTCTAGAAGAGGGTGAGGAATACTTTCGGCCTGCAAGAGACAGGGGATGTCTGGACTTATTATAAAATAGGCAAAACATTCACAAGAGGCAGGATGTTCTGCAAGCACCATGAAAATCAAACAATAGTGTAACAGAGATGCTATGGTGGGATGTTTTTCTGCAGAGGTCTGAGAATGAGTCTACAATGCACCTTTAGCACCTGAAACACAAAAAGTTAAGTAGTAGTGAGTAGTCTCCAGAATAATGCAATTGATAGTAGAGATAGGTGTGATTTTTAAAGACTATCTGAACGCTTTAGATGTCCAGTTTTTCTAGGGGGACGTTTGACTATGCAAAATGTTTTTGATTGACCGTTCAATGTGGTGTTATTTCTGTTTCTTCTGATTCAGATCAGCCCAATAGGAGTCAAAAGGTATCAGAGAAAGGACTGATAAAGCTAGGACTGGCCTGAAGTCATTACCGGTGCTTCCATTAGATGATGCTCCGGGGGCACCCCATTACCATTGCTGCCATCCCTCTCTGGGACTTGCAGCAGCGTTAATAGCATGGAAACCACTACGCAGTGCTTACCTGAACTCTCTGGCATTGTCGCGGTTCTTCCCTGCTATGACCTGCCGCTTCCACCCCCATCTGATGCAGACTTCTGGTTTACCTGTCCCCATTTGCAGTCGTCTTTCTCACTGCCTGCTCCCACTTCCATCCTCATTTATAACTTGTCATATTGTCAGGAATGCCAAAGCAAGATCCCGGTATGAGTCAGGGCATGGTAACGCACTTCCATAAACCTAGCCCAAAGGTGCTAGCAACTATTCCTCCAACTGAGGAAACACCCTGTAAAGCAAAGGTTTTAAGGAATCGATCGCAAAGCAGATTTTTGGTATCATAAGCAATAATCAGCTGCAGATAACAGTTGTAGTGAGGAATGCCCTCAAGAAGAGATGGAAATAGGAGGAAATCCTGATGGAGTAAATAACACTGCACTGACAGACAGGATTTTCAAGTCAGAGATGAAAAAAACACAGCTCTCTGCTGAGCTCAGAGGAGGAGACAGGCTTGTTCACTGATTGGTCACACCCAGGGGAAGGTCAGGGAGTGCAGGGAAGTAAACCCTTTTAAAATCCTCAAGCAATGCAGAGAGAGGGAAGAGAGACAGGAGAGACGAGAGAGACGGGAAGCAGTTCAGGAAGGAGTTCAGGAAGAACTTCCAGAAGGATAAGCAAGCTAGAACCTTGGACCAGAGCAGAACCTGGGAGCAGTGAACATTGGAGCAAGGAACAACCTTGGAAGAAATGTTACTGCAAGGTAGAGCCTGGGAACAAGAAAGCTAGCAGAGAAAACACGTGGAGTAACAGTAGTTGGACCTATAGCAGTCAAGGCTATAACGGCAGCAGAGGAAGAAGCCAAGGGGAAAGCTATCAGCCTAACAATTACCAGAAGGGCAGTGGAAATAGCAATAAGAAAGCTGAGTTCCAGAGCCTGGGAGACAGAAGGAGAAAAGGTACCAGCACTTATCTAGAAGTCCCTGTCAAAGGTAAAGCTGATATTTCTTATTTCAACTCCTTGCTTGAGAAGCCTTTTACTTATGCTAACGTCCAAAAGACAAACCAAGCACAGTCAGCTAATAGCAAGTGGGGGGAGGGACTTACCCTTGCTGAGAACTATCCCTTTGATAAAAGCAGGACAGCTGAACCCCCTGGGGTGGGAGCCATAAGCAAGCATTTATCAGAAAAGGAGGATGGTTATCCTAATGAAAATGTGCACAGACAAGCTGAATTGCTTTTAAGCCAACTTCAGGAGTTTCTGGAAAGAAAGTCAGGGAAAGATAATAAACCTGACAAAGATACCACTAACTCTAGCTCTGAAAAAAGTATGCAGGTGGATGTTTGTTTGCCTACAATAGAATATGATCCTTCTGCCATGGACTGTTCAACATGTCTAATAGAAGACAGCAGGGTTAAAGAGCTTTGAAAACTGTATGAAGGAATACAGAGTAAGTTTGCCATACCTGCTGCCACATTGGGAAAACTGTATGAAGGAATACAGAGTAAGTTTGCCATACCTGCTGCCACATTGGGAAAACTTTACAAGTTGTTTGACAAGCTTAATCACCTGTTGAAAGTAAGAAGCCGTGCTGTAAAGAAAAGCAGCTGTTTCAGTTTATGTGTTTTTCCTTGAATGACCACATGAGGCAGTGCCTAGTGGAAAGTCAGAGGAACTGTGAAACAGCCAAATAGTGCTGAGTTAATTTCTGTTGCATTTCCTGTGTTTCTGTTTCAACCTTTATGTTGGAGTTGCATCCTTTTTGCGTTTGTTGTACTGAACTTTGATGCGCTGGAGAAACATCCGCACAAATAAATATTCTTGCAGCCTTTACTACTCGAGTCATAACTACAGCTCAGTCCTTAAGGGAGACAAGCAAACTACAGGTCCCAGAATTCCTGGTGACAACTGACACAGCTTTATTCCAAAAAGGACATTCCAAAGGCCACTCCTGCCTGTAAGTCCTTGGGCCCAGGTAGGAGCGTTTGCACAGTATCAAATAAGATGCACTTCAGATATAGCAAATGTTGTGGCTATTGCCATTCATTTTGACATTAATTATATGGTAAAAATCAAATGTTTCCCAAGTGGTTTGCAGTGAAATCTAGCTGCTGAGCTAAGGAGTTCAATAACAAATTTACTTGGGATGAACATTTCATACTATTAAGCATCTTTGAGGGTTCTTATAAAGGCCTTATTTGTGTTTTCCATGTGTAAAATCAGGCACGGAAATGGTGATTTTCGAAAGGGAGCTATTTACACGTGGATGTCCTTACTACATAGAAAGTGCAAGGGGCCCTGTTGGAGGCATAATTAGGTAATAGCCTGAGTGGGTTGAGAAGCTACACATGTATTCCCCATTTCTCTTAAGCAATACGTGTACATGGCCAAAACTGTCCATTGTGAAATTTACATCTGCTCCCTGGGGCGTTTTGGCTTTTCAAAGGTGCTTGTTTCAGTCAGGTTATCCTCCTTAATCCCCTGTTGCTTATTAGCCCCTCCAAATTGAAATGAGATAAAAACAGCAGTATCTATAGTTACTTGGCAGCTATGTTCGTAGGTTTGCAAAAGGACCGACATACACATGTTATGTGCCGGCACTCGCATGTGGAAGTACTGGCATCTACACATGGAATTTGCCAAGTTTGCCCCATTGATTTTCCCCATGTAAAATGGCTCCTCTGACTCCATGTATCGGCACATACGTGTATTCTCCTGACCCTCCTTATTCGTATTGTACAAAAGGCATCACCTCAGGGCCTCAAGTCCGATCTCCACATACTAAAATGTTCCTTCCAATGTCATCATCTTGTCTCACTCAAATATTGGGCAGCCCTGGAGGCATTTCCATGATCGAGTGAGGACTTAGCCAACTAGGGATTATTTTTGGTGCTAGCTGCTAACACCTAGGGCCATGTTTACTAATGGTTAACACGCGTTAAGTAAACTTAATGTGTATTAAGTGCTGCCACTGCCCATTCATTTCTATGGGCCATTGCAGCACTTAGCACACGTAAACTTTCATCAGTGTGCGTTAACCTTTAGTAAACATACTTCCTAGAGTTATTAATGTAGCAATTCTAATATGGTAACTCTGGCTATACATTAGCATGTACTAACATTGTTAATTGATGTTATTTTACTTCAGGTCCCAATTTATTCAATGGGATCTAGTTATAGTAACTCTAGTTGTAAGTTTAGATTTCAGGCACTGAGTAGTGAAATAGCAAGCTTAAATCTAGCAACCTAATATCTAGATTTACCAATACGTGTTACTATCTTAGCATGCAATAATATTGATAATATGCATGACACCTTACCGGGCAGACTAGATGGACCATACTGTTTTTTATCTGCTGTCAGATACTATGTTAATATGTATGTTACTAGTAAATAGTTTCATTGCATAAAATGAGACCTGTGGTAAAGAATGTGCATTAATGCATGTCAATGTGCACTAACATGATAATACTTTTTTAGTAAATGTAACCTCAAATTTTAGAAATATTTTCAGTTGCATCCTTTTTGACTGAAAGAGAGACACTCTAGACATTCTTGCCAATAATCTTAGGAACTATGGGACAGACAAAATTATAGGACTGGATTATTTGTAGATAATTTTTGTTGCATAAGCTTTTTTTTGTTTTTTTACGTGCCATCAAGTCAATGCTGACTCCTGGCCACCCAGCAACCCCTGGGTTTTATTGGCAAGGTATGACCAGAAGCAGATTGCCAGGCAATGGAGGATAGAGTTGCTTGCCCAAGGTCAAAAGGAGTGCCAGTGGGAAGCAAACCCTGAGCTCTTGGGTATTAGGCTGCTGCTCTACCGCTAGGCTACTCCTCCACTCTGTTGCATTTTACAATTAACTGTTGATACTTCCATGGATTCCATTTATTTCGAAATTTTGGAAGTTAAAAAAATCCACACATTTAACTTTGGAAATATTTTCACGAGTTTGGGAAAAATGTAATCCCAAATTTTAAAGAAATGAAAATGCTTTTTTGGAAGTCAGGTACTTCTACATGTTTGTTCTTGAAAATTGTTCCCTACCTTTTTTGTAAGTACGATATTTTCCCTTGGAGGTTAACCGAAACCTGGGGGACCTCATATATGTAAGGTAATCAGATTGCCCCATACCAGAAGGAAGAAGCTAAACTATTCCTGCCGTTCTTACACTATGTCTGTGGATTGTTATCCAGTTCTTCTTGGGCAGTTTTTCTATGACATGGTAACGCTGTCTATACGAGCAGCACAGATAGATAGATATATTAATATATTCATTCATCCTGGGCATGCTCAACCCACCAATCCTTTTTAATGAAGAATAAGTATAGTAGCTTCCTCAAACATCTCTAGCAAGTGCAACTTTTATCAGGGGGAAACAGTAGTCTTTTTTTTTTTTTGCTTTAGACTTATAATCCTAAATGCCTCCCTGGTGTATCTCGCATCTTAGTAGTATGGAATCCATTAAGATAGCATCGGAGCGTTCCAGCTCTTTGTCTGGTGGCTAAACCTCAAAGTAAAGAACTACAGAAAATGAGCTGAACAACAAAGTCCCTGCCTTAATGTCTGCAAATCTGCTGTGACACAAGTGACTCACATATGGTACATGCCACAGCTGTTCAGCACTTTTCATTTCTGAAGCCAGCTCCATTGGAGATGTCTGCTTCGCGGAATTGTTTTCTCATGTTGTAGAATTATAGCTGGGCCTGCTCAGGGGATATTGAGCTATATCCTGAAGAGATTTCACTCACTGCATGTTCTTTGTGCTCCTTAATAGAGGCCTATATGAATAGTCTAATAAGTTCAGCATTTTGGAACTATGAGCGTATTTTCATGCTGTTTTTGTATGAAGGTTCGTTTTAGGTTGGGTGCTGAGTTATTTGCTACCAGTGTGTTGGATATGGGTGGAAGATGGAATATATTTGATATGTTTTAAGTATATATTTTGTTGGTTAAGGTAAATCACCTTGCACTTCCTGTAGACATGATCAATAAATAAATAAATAAATAATGGCCCGATATTCAAAGGGAACTATCCAGATGACGCCCACCGTGGATCTTCAGCAGCAGTATCCAGTGAGTGCTGGTGCAATACATGGGCAGAGCGGGGGCATAGGGCAAGTGTTATATGGCTAGCAGTGATATTCAGGCTGTTGTCTGGATAACCGAGACCACACTAAGACCGTCCAAGAGTTCTCCTGCTAGTTATTTGGATAGTGGACTGAATATTGCCACTATCTGGATGACTCCAGTGGCGACCACATTATACATTGATTCAGTGCCAATCACTTTCCAGATAGCAGCGCTGCATATGCATATTTTATTTAAATGCCAACCATGGGGAAGTGTTACCAGGCAGCCAGGAGCAGCAGTTGGAGGATGCAGACTGAGTTCCGGGACGCCCCAACGTCATTGGGGGTTTACGCATATATTGGCTTCAACCCTAGACGCAGCCATAGGCACTTTGTAGTGGGTGTGATCTAAGGGGCGTGATACAAGGGGCTTACCTGCCCCTTGGGAGCCCCTTGGAGGCCCGCAGGAGGCACAGGTTATGGCCAGGTGTCTGAATGTCATTTTGATATGGGTAAATGGAGAAAGAAGCCACTTCCTGTTGAGCCTGTTGTGGGACCAATGGATCGGCATGTGAAGGTCACTGTGGGAGATAATGTGTCTTTGGACCCAGACTTTCTCACTTTGCGATCTCCAGGAGTCATCCTTAGTTCTCCAGAGCGTACCCCACCTCCTCCCCCATCTGCAACTATTCTGTCCACTCCAGCGGTCGTGGAAGGACCTTCCCAGCAGAGTACCCCCTTTAAATCAGGGCAAAATGATGAGGCCTGTCTTTTGATCTCCCTCCTTGGTTGAAGCCAAGGATATCCCTGATTCAGAGGTATCCTTGGTGGATATATGGCGGGTTGTTACTCGGACTGAACAGACACTGGTGTTTCAACTTTGTGTCTTCTCTCAGGGGATAGATACAAAGCTGTATCTATCCATCGGCCCACGTTCTTCACTCCCGGCGGGGATCGAGAGCGCCGGGAGCAACAGGACCTCCTCTGCAAGCCCCTCTGTCCAATCGGGGCAGCCGGCGGGGCCTACAACAGCGCCGAGCATCGGGCGTGTGCGGCCTCTTGCCATCGGCCCACGTTCTTCACTCCCGGCGGGGATCGAGAGCGCCGGGAGCAACAGGACCTCCTCTGCAAGCCCCTCTGTCCAATCAGGGCAGCAGGCGGGGCCTACAAAAGCGCCGAGCATCGGGCGTGTGCGGCCTCTTGCCATCGGCCCACGTTCTTCACTCCCGGCGGGGATCGAGAGCGCCGGGAGCAACAGGACCTCCTCTGCAAGCCCCTCTGTCCAATCGGGGCAGCCGGCGGGGCCTACAAAAGCGCCGAGCATCGGGCGTGTGCGGCCTCTTGCCATCGGCCCACGTTCTTCACTCCCGGCGGGGATCGAGAGCGCCGGGAGCAACAGGACCTCCTCTGCAAGCCCCTCTGTCCAATCGGGGCAGCCGGCGGGGCCTACAAAAGCGCCGAGCATCGGGCGTGTGCGGCCTCTTGCCATCGGCCCACGTTCTTCACTCCCGGCGGGGATCGAGAGCGCCGGGAGCAACAGGACCTCCTCTGCAAGCCCCTCTGTCCAATCGGGGCAGCCGGCGGGGCCTACAAAAGCGCCGAGCATCGGGCGTGTGCGGCCTCTTGCCATCGGCCCACGTTCTTCACTCCCGGCGGGGATCGAGAGCGCCGGGAGCAACAGGACCTCCTCTGCAAGCCCCTCTGTCCAATCGGGGCAGCCGGCGGGGCCTACAAAAGCGCCGAGCATCGGGCGTGTGCGGCCTCTTGCCATCGGCCCACGTTCTTCACTCCCGGCGGGGATCGAGAGCGCCGGGAGCAACAGGACCTCCTCTGCAAGCCCCTCTGTCCAATCGGGGCAGCCGGCGGGGCCTACAAAAGCGCCGAGCATCGGGCGTGTGCGGCCTCTTGCCATCGGCCCACGTTCTTCACTCCCGGCGGGGATCGAGAGCGCCGGGAGCAACAGGACCTCCTCTGCAAGCCCCTCTGTCCAATCGGGGCAGCCGGCGGGGCCTACAAAAGCGCCGAGCATCGGGCGTGTGCGGCCTCTTGCCATCGGCCCACGTTCTTCACTCCCGGCGGGGATCGAGAGCGCCGGGAGCAACAGGACCTCCTCTGCAAGCCCCTCTGTCCAATCGGGGCAGCCGGCGGGGCCTACAAAAGCGCCGAGCATCGGGCGTGTGCGGCCTCTTGCCATCGGCCCACATTCTTCACTCCCGGCGGGGATCGAGAGCGCCGGGAGCAACAGGACCTCCTCTGCAAGCCCCTCTGTCCAATCGGGGCAGCCGGCGGGGCCTACAAAAGCGCCGAGCATCGGGCGTGTGCGGCCTCTTGCCATCGGCCCACGTTCTTCACTCCCGGCGGGGATCGAGAGCGCCGGGAGCAACAGGACCTCCTCTGCAAGCCCCTCTGTCCAATCGGGGCAGCCGGCGGGGCCTACAAAAGCGCCGAACATCAGGCGTGTCCGCGCCTGACGGGCCCGCGCCTGAGGGCCTCGCCAGAGGGCCCTTTGGCGTGGCCCTTAGGCGTTGGCCATCATTCCATCGAGAAGATAGCATGCTATAAGGACCTGAACCAACAACATTCAACAGACGATTGATCTCCCTGCTTCGTCGCAAGTATAAGTGGTCAAACATTATAGCTACATAATTACCTACCTATGTTTTTGATGCCATTGGTCATATTGCATTCTCTAATTTACTGTCGTCAGTAGCAAGACTGATACATAACTATCACTTATGTTGCCAGTAGCATTTCTATTGTAACTTTTCTGTTATCAGTAGCCATACTGTTTCCTAATCACCATACTGTTGCCAGTAGCTCTGTCAGTAGCTATACTGTTTCCTAATCACCATACTGTTGCCAGTAGCCTTGTCAGTAGCTATACTGTTTCCTAATCACCATACTGTTGTCAGTAGCTTTTCTATGAGTACCACACACCATAGCTCTATCCCAGGCAACCTTTTTGCTCTCATACTACATTACCAGTGGTAGTAGAGCCAGTCTCTATTTCATTATACTGGCATCAATAGCCATATCTCTAGCAGCCAAAATATACAAAATATAAAGTGTGTCTATTTTAATTTAATTTGTGACAGTCCAGAACTGTTACTACACACCAAGAGTTTACTAAGTTTAGCAAACGATTATTTACCTGTACCTCTGTTGCAACCTATGCACTAAGTATTTTACTTAACACAGCTGATTATCCGCATAGACACTCACTCACTCATAAAGAGGTCAAAGTTGTCAGTCTTCATAGGAAAGAAAAGCAAGTAACATCAAGCTATTTCCTATACAAACATCTTCATTGGGCGCCCACTTCTCACCACAATATCCCATTCGACAGAATCCTTAGTTGAATCAATTTTACTACCATGCCCGGCATGTGCATATCCAACATATCTCGTACCCTCCTATACACCATCCTCATCACCATTCTCATCCAAATATCTGAAGCACTTTTACGTGACTTCAACCCCATACCTATACTGTATGGAGCAAGCAGAAAAAACCACTGCAACCATCACCAACATTCGCCGTATGTTCATCATAAAAGGCAGTCACACCTACTCTACATAAGCTGAGACCTAGCTCCCACCACAACAATCAATAAATCTGAACCTAGTTGTTACCTGAGGTGTGCTCTTATTAACGCACGCTCTGTTCGCAACAAATGGCCTATTATAACAGATTTAATATCTACTCAAAACTTAGATATATTAATGGTCACCGAGACTTGGTTATCAGATTCAGACTCAGTGATAGTAAATCAAATGACTCCCCCGAACTTCTCCATCTATTCATGCAACAGAGAGAACAGAAGAGGTGGTGGAGTTTTCATCCTCGCTAAATCCTCCTTACAATACCGAGTAAGTTTTGCTAGGAGCACTCATTTTCTTGACACATTAACCATATCAAATAAGAATAACTCAATTAATCTTATCTTTGCTTCTCCGAATGCACGATCAGAGGATATCTCAGATGTAATTAGCCTTGCATGTAACCCTGATAACCCTAATAAGCCCAACTGGCTGCTAGGCGATTTTAATCTCGCCTCTTTGCCACCTGCCACAGCCAACGCCTTGCTTGACGCCATGGAAAACCTTGACTATAAGCAAATTGTTGACTTCCAGACACACCAACGTGGTAACATCCTTGACCTCATCTTTGTTCCTCCTACACTAACACGCAACAATAGTCAGCTGGACCTCTGTCTGATAACTTTCCAGATACCTACAAATTCGAATCCGCCAAATCTACCAAAAAATGTGCCTCCACCGCACCATAGCCGCTTTAAATCACTGGATATCGAAGTGTTCAACACACAAGTATTACCTAAACTGTCAATCTCAACAACCAACATAAATAAAATGGTTGACAACTGGAATGAGACACTCCTACAATATTCACAACTACCTACTATGCACAACGAGATCGCCCCTAACAAGGATCCTAGCATAAGGCATAATGCCCCCTGGTTCTCTCCAGATATCCGAACTTCACTGCTCCAACTGAGAAGATTAGAAAGAAAGTGGAGACGCTCTCATGAAATCACCATCCATGATGAATACATGGCGCACCTCAAAAATCACCGTGAACTAATGTGGTCCAAAAGAAAAGAACATCATGCAAAACTACTTAGTCGTTCACTAAACAAACCTCGTGAGCTATTCAATTTAGTGAAAACACTATCTAAAGAACCTGCACCGCAACAGCAAGAACATATCCATCCTCAACAGTATGCAAATTACATCCAATCCAAATTAACAAGAACAAATTTGAATTCATCACAAGCATCCCCTCAATCCACGCACTCTCAAGAAGCACTCCTGAGTATCTCACCTCCATCATCTAAATCCATTAAAGAACTAATTGCTACTTTGAACACCACTACTGCAGCCAATGACCCATGCCCAGCACACTGGATCAAATCAATGCGCACAGAGCTCAGTCCATGCATAGCGAAAATTGCAAACCTCTCTTATTCCTCTGGAACTTTCCCAGCTGCACTCAAACAGACCTCAATACGTCCCCTATTAAAGAACAACCAGATCGACCCGAAGAAGGAAGAATCATACCGTCCAATCTCCAGCATCCCGCTGCTTGCCAAAATACTGGAGAAAGAGACTCAACGCCAAATTCAGCAATATATTGATACATCCTCCCCTCTTGATCCGTGCCAACATGGATTTAGGGAAATGCATGGAGTCGAGACTCTCATGACCTCCTTAATCAACACGCTCATCTGTGGGATCAACAACATAAGGTCTGGCGTCGCCATGATCTTCCTTGACATATCCGCGGCGTTTGACTCAGTAGACCATAACATACTACTAGCACGACTCTACGAAAAGGGTATACAAGGCCTAGCATGGAACTGGTGCAAAACATACCTTGAAGATCGTTGGCAACATGTTCGCATTGACTCCAGAACATCCGAACCATTCCTCCAAACGCAAGGGGTTCCACAAGGCTCCTCCTTATCGGCACTCCTCTTCAACATATATATGCAGCCGATTTGCCAAATCACCAAATCCTTTAATGTCTCCTGCCTTATTTACGCAGACGACGTGCTTATCTACACCCCGTTTGATATAACAAGTCCAAATTACACTAACCTAACCAACTGCTTCAATGCAATAGCGGATTGGCTCTTAGATCAAAACATGCGAATCAATTTCAAAAAGACGGAAGTTTTATTGGTCACTAGAAACAAGCTCTTCTCCCCCCCTGCATATCTTAAGGTACGGGACGCTGAGCTCCCAATCAAGAATACAATTCGTTACCTAGGTGTGATCCTTGATCAACGACTGGATTTTACCTCCCACATAAAAAATACAGTAAAAAAGATTTACTTCAAGATAAAAACATTACGCCACCTAAGACCCATGCTAGAATACAATGATTTCCGCTCAATATTCCAAGCAATAGTCACCCCTCACTTTGACTATGCGAATATTGTATTACATGGTCTTCCAAAGAACACTATAAACCCCCTGCAACTAGCAATGAATGCTGCGGCTCGCATACTAGTTGGAGCATCAAAGAGAGACCATATTACACCAATCCTTAGGGACCTTCACTGGCTCCCTATAGAATGTAGAATTAGCTATAAAGCTCTCCTCATTACATTCAAGGCCTTCAACAAATTATCACCAGCAACGACTTCAGATCTCATCAGTCTAACTCCCAATACAAGATCTAGGAGACCATTTGCCGAAAACACCCTAATCATTCCGAGTGATTCCACAAATTGGTCCCAATCATCGATCAACAGAGCATTCAAATTCTATGCGCCTAGAGGTTGGAATAAACTTCAGCCAGAAATTAGAGCAATACGTGACATGAAGCAGTTCAGAAAAGCTATCAAGCACTACCTCTTCACTGAATACTTCCAGCCACCGTAATGCTATCTAATATATCAAAAGACAGTCTAATAGCCAGAAGCATAAACACTACACCCTAGAATTAAGAAATTTTGGATTTAATTACAGCTGTACACTATATTCTCTGCTCTGTTAGTTGTTTTATACAAACAGTCAATCATTATTGTATTGTAGATAGTTACCCTTGTTGACCAAGTTTTCTGCCCTGTTATCTGTAACTCATACGTATTTCAAATGTACTGAGATTGTTCTGTTCTATGTAAACCGCGCTGATGATAAATAGCGCGGTATATAAGAGACTTTAAATAAATAAATAAAATATGTTGGAGGGGAGAGTTGAATCCATGTTAAGTCAGATTTCTAAATGTGAGAATAAGTGCAGCTCTCTACAGGCAATACATGCCTGTGGTGTTAAAGATAGTTATTCTGTTCATTATAAATTAGAATTATATGATAACTTATTTAGGGTAAAGAATATACGTTTTTTGAATTTTCCATTATGTCAATTACTTTCACCAGAGATATTGCTACGAAAATACCTTCGAGAGGTCCTAGCTCTTTCTGGGGCCGACTCTATGGGTTTTTCTAAACTTTTTTATTTAACTGGGAGGAGAGTCTCCTCTGAGTCTCCAGAGGGGTTTGATGTTTTGCAAATTTCTGAGGATATAAATTTGACCATCTTTCTGGAGAACTCGCAGGACACTATTACTTTCAGGGCAACTTTAATGATTAGCTTTGTTTCTGAACTGGATAAGGCTTCTGTCTTTAAGGCTTACTTTAAAAATAAGAATGCCTTGTTTTGTGGGGCTAAGTTGCAGTTATTTCCAGAGTGACACAACTTCAGAGAAGGGCCTTTTTGGCTTTGAAACCGAGAGTCCTGGCTCTGGGCACAACATTTTTTTCTTCGGCATCCCTGCAAATGTGTAATTGCATTAAGTGGAGATAGGTTTATTTTTGTTGATTCTTCTCAACTGGAGGTGTTTTGGGCTTCAAGGAAAATGCACGATTGATTTTGGGTGAGATATAATGGGGTTGAAGTACTAGTTGGCTGTATGTTTGAGCAAAATTTAGCTTTTATTGCCTTATTTGCTTTGTTTCTCACCGATATGTGAGCTAAGGATTGAAACTTACTATTATTGGCTTACTATTATTATGCTTATTATAGGGTAAATTTCTATTCAAATTTCCTGTATACTTGTATGTAAGTATTGTGAATTGTGAAATCAATAAAATAAATATTTAAATTCCATAGTTGGCATTTATTTATCGACCCATAAATTGATGTTATATTTTATTCTTTATGATGACTGCTGTTACTTTGATGTTTAATTATGGAAGGCAGATAATCAAATATGTATAAATAAAGAAAAAAAAATAATTTAGGGGCTGACATTCAGCAGCAGCGGATAAGTGCTTAAGGCGCTTAGCTTTTGCCGTTTTATAAACGAACAGATGATCAGCATTGGAACTTATTCGGTGTCCAGCACTGAATATCTGGTTTCACCTGTTAGCGCCTTGCTATCCGGTCAGTACAGATATTCTGCCGCTAACATTGGTGCTCTAAAGATGTCCGCCTAATTCGCCTATTGGGTTAGGGTACATAACCGAGTTCTTATCAGCAAAGATCTCAAGTGCCTCACCTAATCCCGTGACAGCAACAAGTGTTGCAACAGCGATACTTCCCTTAAGTCTCATGTGCCAATGAAGGGCGGGACTGGTGTATGGGGGGAAACTGCACTGGTAACAGTGCCCTCCCAGACACAGCGACCAGCAGAATGGGTAAGGTAAAACCGTTTTGAGCCCTGCTAGGGCAGGGGGGCAAGGAATTCAGCATGGCTGCAAAGTTTATCCAAAAAGGATACTCACTCAAGTCAACTGCAACTTGCAGGCTGCTTTCCTTCAACAGGTCATGCACTGCGGTCTCATGCCAGCAGCTGGTGGGTTAGGGTCAACCTTTGAGTAAAGGGAAGGTGGCCAGTTACAGAACTCCTGAATGTAAGCACAGAATGGCCTTTCTAGGGTGCCTTCATAGTTCTCATATAGGGGAGGAAACAAGGTTGTGTCTACATCTTCATTGGACACCATGCTGGAATACTCAGAGGATTGCTTGGGCTGTTCAGGGATAGCCATGAACCAGCCCCTGTTATGTGGGTCTCAAATCACTCAAATTCGTTGTCATTAACTCCTAACATAGACGGATGTAGTGTGCCTTTTGTCCCTATGCTGAAAATTCTTGGTGGTTCTTTTGATTCTCGCTTAATGTCTGGGCCTCAAATTTCGGACACTGTTAAATCCTGCTTTTTGGCTCTTCGTACATTAAAGCAGTTTGATTATTTTTGGATAAATCAGCTCTTGTGATGCTTACTATAGCCCTAACAATAAGTAGACTTTATTATGGTCATTCTTTATATAATAGGCTTCTTCTGTATTCCATTAAGCTACTACAGAGAATTCAGAATATAGTAATTAAAATGATAACGTATTTTAAAATATCAGAGCATGTTACTCCACTACTGGAAGTCTAGCATTGGCTATCAGTAGTGTATAGAATAAAATGTAAATATTGTTTTTAGCCCATAGGCTTTTTATTCAGGGCTTCCTTATTATTTAGCAGATACACTTATTCCTTATGTACCAACTAGGGCATTGTGTTCTCAAACACAAAATAGATTAACTGTGACAGCTAACAAGTTGTGCTTACTATGAAGCCACGCATCAAACTGCATTCTTCTTTTAGCACCAACCCTTTGAAATGTACTTCCTTTATATGTTGTTGTTGTTGTTAAGTGCCGTTGAGTCGGAGTCGACTCATGGCGACCCTCTGGATAGCTATCCTAAATTGTGTTCGGTCTTCAGTCAGGCGGCTCATTGTTGACAGACTGGCACCTGTAGCTGCTGTTATTGTATCGATCCATCTCATTGCTGGCCTTCCTCTTTTGCGTTGACCTTCTATCTTGCCAAGCATAATGTCTTTTTCTAATGATCTCTCTCTTCGCATGATGTGTCCAAAGTATGAAAGTCAAAGTCTTGTCATCTGAGCTTCTAAAGAAAGCTTAGGTTTGATCTCCTCTAGTACCGACCTGTTTGTTCTTCGGGCAGTCCATGGTATACACAGTATTCGCCGCCAGCACCATAATTCAAAGGCATCAATTTTCTTCCTATCTGTCTTTTTCACTGTCCAGCTTTCACATCCATATGATGTTATTGAAAATACCATGGCTTGAACAAGTTGAATCTTTGTATGGAGAGAGACATCTCTGCTCTTGAGAATCTTATCTAGGTCTTTCATAGCCATTCTGCCAAGAGCAATGCGTCGTCTGATTTCTTGACTGCTTGTTGCTTCTTTATTGATAGTTGATCCAAGTAGGTTAAAGTTGTTCACAATTTCAATTTCTTCTCCTTCAATGATGAACCTGTTGATTATGCCAGTTGTCATGATCTTTGTCTTCTTTACATTAAGGTGCAGGCCCATTTTGAGACTATGTTCTTTGATTGTGAGAAGCAAATGTTTCAGATCATCTTCACTTTCCGCCAGTAATGTGGTATCATCAGCATAGCGAAGGTTGTTGATGAGTGTTCCACCAATCTTCACACCTCTGTTGTCTTCATACAATCCTGCTTCTCTGATGATTTGTTCTGCATATAAATTAAACAGGTAGGGGAAAGTATGCAGCCTTGTCTTACACCTTTGCTTATTTTAAACCATTCTGTTTCTCCTTGTTCCGTTCGAACTGTTGCTTCTTGATCAATGTACAGATTGCGCAAGAGAACGATCAGGTGTTCTGGTATACCCATGCTTCTTAATGTGGCCCAGAGTTTCTCATGGTTTACACAGTCAAAAGCCTTGCTATAGTCGATAAAGCACAAATAGATATCCTTTTGGTATTCTTTAGTCTTTTCAAGGATCCATCTCACATCTGCAATGATGTCTCTCGTTCCTCGCCCTTTCCTGAACCCTGCTTGCACTTCAGGTAGTTCTTGTTCCAGGTATGGTTGTAGTCTCTTTTGAATAATCTTCAGTAGAATCTTGCTGTCATGTGGGATCAGAGCGATTATACGATAATTTCCACAGTCAGTTGGATCACCTTTCTTTAGTATTGGTATAAACACAGATCTTTTCCAGTCAGTTGGCCATGATGTTGTCTTCCATATTTCTTGGCAGAGCCTTGTGAGTACGGTAACAGCTGCATCAGATTGCTGTAATACTTCTATGGGAATGCTATCAATGCCTGGTGCTTTGTTCTTTGATAAGGCTTTCAATGCTGCTTCAACTTCTTATTTCATCACCAATGGTTCCCGATCATAAGGTACAGGTTGAAACGGCTGTTGGTCCACTTGATCTTTATCATATAAAAACTCTGTATATTCCTTCCATCTTTTCTTGTTCTTCTCAGCATCATTCAACATTTTTTTTCAGTTGCAATTGCGCCAGTCACTTTCTTCTGGTTTCTTTGTGTCTTCTGCGAGCTATCCATTTGTCCTTCCTTCTCTTTTAGATTTTTTTCCATTTTCTTTCTCTATATCTGCTTTAACATACTGATCTTTCCCCTTTTGCTCTTTCCCCTATTTCTTTCCTTATTTCTTTATCATCCACTCAAATTTCACCCTTCTATTCTCAATCCCCATTTACTCTCCCAATGCCCGGCCCATCGTAGACTTTTCTTCCTTCCCACACAAAATATCTTTTCCCCTCTCCATTCTCATTCCACATCCCTTTCTAGTCCTCCCCCAAAATCAGCTCCCTTATAGTTCTAGACCCACCCAGCATCCATCCCCTTCTAGTCCCAGTCTCCCAAGCCTCCACATCAGCCCATTTTCAGTCCTAGCCCCCCATATGCTCTTTTCCTGTTACATTCCAGCCCCCCATCAGCCCATTTCCACTCCAAGCTCCCCCATCAGCCCATTTCCAGCCCTATTCCAACTCCCATCAGCCCACTTCCAGTCCTATTCCAGCCCCCATCAGCCCACTTCCAGTCCTATTCCAGCCCAGCACCCATTTGCAGTCTACATTCCCCCCCATCAGCCCATTTCTAGTCCTATTCCAGCTCCTCATCAGCCCATTTCCAGTCCTAGCCCCCCATAAGCTCTTTTCCAGTTCAATTCCAGTCCCCCATCAGGCCATTTCCACTTCAATCTCCCCCATCAGCCAATTTCCAATCCTAGCCCCCTCGTCAGCCGTCCTTTTCCAACCCCCATCAGCCCATTTCCAGTCCTAATCCAGCTCTTCATCAGCCCATTTCCAATTTTAGCCCTCCCATCACAGCCCATTTCCAGTCCAAGTTAACCCCACCACCATCACATCACATTTGCAGTCCTAGCCCCCCATCACAGCCCATTTCCAGTCTGTTTCCCCTCCCCCCCCATCACAACCCATTTCCAGTCCGTTTCCCCACCTCCACCATCACAGCCCATTTCGTCCATTCCCTCCCCCCAGACATCACATCACAGCCCATTTCCAGTCCTTCCCCCCCCCCCATCACAGCCCATTTCCAGTCCATTCCCCCCCCCCCCCATCACAGGGCATTTCCAGTCCAAGATGTTCCCCCTGATCACAGCCCATCCAGTCCTAGCCCCCCCCCCCGCCGAAGAGCCCCGCGGCCATCTAGGGGTTGCAGAGGGAGCCGGGGAAGCCCGCACGAGGCCCCAGCTCCCTCTGCACAGCCAGCAGCATGAGGAGTCTTTTCCCTTACGCTGTTGGCTGTATCTGTGAAGCCGCGAATGCTGGGAAAGGTTAAAGGGTATTGGGATGGATGGGCTTCACCTTAACCGGGATGGAACCAGGCTGCTGGCATTAACCTTTAAAAAGGAGATAGAGCAGCTTTTAAACTAGATAATAGGGGAAAGCCGACAGTCGCCCAAGAGCGGATGATTAGGAAGAATGTATCCTTGAAGGATACTACCAAAAGCAGAGAGGTTCCAAAAAAGAGTAAAGTAGCCCAAATGCCCTCGAGTATGGAGCAGACAGAGCTTAAAGATCCCAAATTACCCATGTCTACCAATAGCCAAATTAATATGAATAAAATACAGTCTCTAAAATGCTCGTATGCAAATGCTAGAAGTCTAAAAAAAAAGATGGGAGAGTTAGAATATATAGCACTAAATGAAAGGTTAGATATGATTGGAATATCAGAGACATGGTGGAAGGAGGACAACCAGTGGGACACTGTGATACCTGGGTACAAACTATACTGTAATGATAGAGCTGATCAAATTGGTGGAGGGGTTGCACTCTATGTTAGAGAGGGCATTGAGTCAAAGGATTAAAGTTTTGCAGGAAACAAAATTTGCTGTAGAATCTCTATGGATTGAAATTCCATGTAAAAAGGGGAAGGCGATGACAGTGGGGGTATACTATTGACCGCCAGGCCAGAATGAACAAATGGATGATGAAATGCTCAAAGAAATCAAGGAAACTAACAAAAGTTACAGCGCAGTAATAATAATGGGTGATTTCAATTACCCCTGTATCGACTGGGTCAGTGTCACGGCAGGACATGCTAGGGAGATAAAGTTCCTAGATGAAATAAATGACTGCTTCTTGGAGCAGCTGGTTCATGAACCGACCAGAGGGGAAGCCATATTAGACCTAGTCCTTAGTGGAACACCAGATCTAGTGCAAGAGATAAGGTTGTTGGGCCACTTGGCAATAGTGATCATAGCATGATCGCCTTTGATTTGATTAGTGGAGGAGGGATAGTAAGGAAATCCACAGTACTACCTTTAACTTTTGAAAGGGAGACTATGATAAAATGAGGAAAATAGTTAAGAAAAAACTAAAAGGAGCAGTTGCAAAGGTTAAAGACTTACATCAAGCTTGGGTGTTGTTGAAAAATACTATCTTGGAAGCCCAGACCAGCTGTATTCCACGCTTTAAGAAAAGTGGAAGGAAGTCCAAAAAACTGCCAGCATGGTTTAAAGGTGAGGTCAGAGAGACTGTTGTTGCCAAAAAAGCATCTTTCAGGAAATGGAAAAAAGAGGCCAAACGACGAAACCTGGAAACAGCACAAGCACTGGCAAGTCAAATGCAAGTCATTGATAAGGCAGGCAAAGGGAGAATTTGAGAAGAAGCTTGCTGCGGAAGCAAAAATGCGAAATAAAGGCTTTTTCAAGTACATTCGTAGCAAAAAACCTGTGAGAGAGTCAGTTGGTCCATTAGATGATAGAGGAGTTAAAGGGGCACTAAGAGGCGACAAGGCGATAGCGGAGAGACTGAATGAATTCTTTGTTTCGGTCTTTACTGAGGAAGATGTAGGGATGTTACCCATGACTGAAGTGGTATTTAAAGGTGCGGAAGAATTGAAGGAAATATCGATACATCGGGAAGATGTATTACAACTATTATATAAATTGAAGAGTAGCAAATCACCTGGGCCGGATGGTATACATCCAAAGGTGTTGAAAGAACTGAAATATGAGATTGAAGACCTGCTATTAGTAATCTGTGAACTATCATTAAAATCATCTCTAAAACCTGAAGATTGGAGGATCGCCAATGTAATACCAATTTTTAAAAAGGGTTCCAGGGGTGATCCGGGAAACTACAGACCGGTGAGCCTGACGTCAGTACCGGGAGAAATGGTAGAAACCATCATAAAGAATAAAATTACTCAGCATGTAGATGGTCATGGCCTAATGGGAGACAGCCAACGTGGCTTTAGACAAGGAACATCTTGTCTTACTAATCTGTTATGTTTTTTTTGAAGGTGTGAATAAAGAGGTGGACAAAGGTGAGTCGGTTGATATAGTGTATCTGGACTTTCAGAAAGCCTTTGACAAGGTCCCTCATCAGAGACTTTTGGCAAAACTAAAGCGTCATGGGATAGGAGGCAGTGTACTACTGTGGATCAGGAACTGGTTAAAAGATAGAAAGCAGAGGGTAGGGCTAAATGGCCAATTTTCCCAATGGGGAAAGGTGAATAGTGGTGTACCCCAGGGATCTGTGCTGGGTCTGCTGCTTTATGACATATTCATAAATGACCTGGAAAGTGGAAATTTGCAGATGACACAAAACTATTTAAAGTTGTTAAAACCCAAGAGGATTGTGGAAAATTGCAAGAGGATCTTGATAAATTGGAAGACTGGGCATCAAAATGGCAAAGTTATGCACCTAGGGAAGAACAACTCAAACTATGGTTACACGATGCAAGGTTCCACATTAGGAACCACCACCCAGGAAAAAGATTTAGGCGTCATTGTGGATACCATGTTAAAATCCTCGGCCCAGTGTGCAGCGGCAGCCAAGAGAGCAAATAGAATGCTAGGTATCATAAGGAAAGGAATGGAAAATAAAACAAAAGATATTATAATGCCTCTATATCGTTCCATGGTGAGACCGCACCTTGAATATTGTGTGCAATTCTGGTCGCCGTATATTAAAAAGGATATAGCAATTTTAGAAAAGGTTCAGAGAAAAGCCACCAAAATGGTAAAGGGGATGGAAGGATACTCCTATGAAGAAAGGCTAAAAAGGTTAGGGCTCTTTAACCTGGAAAAGAGACGGCTAAGGGGAGATATGATAGAAGTCTATAAATTAATGAATGGAGTGGAACGGGTAAATGTAGATAGATTGTTTACGTTATCAGAATATAGAAAGACTAGGGGACATGCAATGAAGCTACAGGGTAAACTATTTAAGACTAATAAAATAAAATATTTTTTCACTCAACGTGTACTCAAACTCTGGAATTTGTTACCGGAGGATGTAGTAAAGGCTGTTAGTGTAGCTGGGTTTAAAAAAAGTTTGGACAAGTTCCTGGAGGAAAGGTCCATAAATCATTATTAAGAAGGGACCCAGGATATCAATGCTTGACACAGTACAAGCATTGTGGAACCTGTGTCTTTTGGGGAAACTGCTAGGTACATATGACCTAGATTGGCCACTGTTGGAAACAGGATACTGGGCTTGATGGACCTTGGTCTGACCCAGTATGGCATATCTTATGTTCTTATGAGTAGCTCTCACTACTGGGTCTTCTTTTCTGTAGGCAACAAATGCTGGGTCAGGTCTCATTCGGAAATCTCATTCTTTACCCTTTCATCTCTCAGCTGGCTCCAATCAGCAGCAACCGCAGGGAGCAGGAATGCAGGATCCTCCCATCCCCCCATCCCCCCACCCGCGCAGCCGACACCAACCAGGATCGCCATTTTACTGCCCACTGGACACTTAAAAAGTAGCGTGCTCTGGTGCATCCTTTGGCATGGTCCTTAGGTGAAGACCGGAAGAAAAGACAAGTACAACTACTGTCACATCCTAGCAATTCATGCCAGCAGAAGGACTTCAGCAGTAAAACCGAGCCACAGCACATACTCCATCTAATCTGATACTGCAGCTCCACCCTGCCAAAAATCAGTAGCACCTCAAGCTTACTGATGCTCCCCACTATCACCCCAGACGCTCAGTGGGACCTCTCAGAAATAACAGAACTCAAATGGAAACATCACCAGGATGACGATACATCACTCCATGCCATGAGAATCTCCTACTCCATCTGCTCCTACAGCCTACTCGGATACCATGCATGAACCATCCCCTCACCCATAATCACTATACTGCTACCTCCACCATAGGTTACTATCCTCCGTGGCAGTACACCTACAGATGCGCAAACAAACCCCCCCCTAACCTCACATTATACAATCTGCGCGCAGACCTCCCTCAAATCAGCACTGAACTCATCAATGCCAGGTCAGTCGGAAACAAAATTTACACCTCACAGCCCACCTCCATCATCACCAAACTGACATCTGCTGCATCACTGAATCCTGGCATACCGCCTCTGATCAAATCATCCTTAACAACTCACCCCTCCTACACACACAGCGTTCAACTACCCACACACAAACAAGAGAGGGGGCGGTGTTCTGATCCTAGCCAGAACCCTACTTGGATTCAAAACATATGTAGTGCAAAGCACAGACCACTGCAACACTATAATCATTGAGGAGAAACACCTAGCCATCTGCCTCATCTACAGAACCCCAAAAGGCACTGCAGAAAAGCTCTCCACAATCCTAGGATCAGTATGTGCTTCAAACTCCCTCCACAAACTGCTGATTGTCCTAGGAGACTTCAAACTCAACTCACTACCCAACAAGGATTCAAACACCTCCCATGAAGTGATAAAAGCACTGCTCTACATCCAAATCATCACTGAACATATTCACCGACTGGGATCCACTCCTGACCTGATATTCATCCCAAAATGGATTATGAAAGGTAACAGCATAGCATCCCCCCATATCACCCCTATACCATGGTCAGACCACCACAGCATAATATTCAGCTTGCCCCACCCCAGACTGACCCCACATGTGATACCACAACAGCTGCAACAAAAATACAAAAGCTTTGAAAAGGACGATTCATATGAAACATCATTCACTCAATAAACCTGGACCTCACTGACCTTGGCAATGCTATAGAACAATGGAACGAGAAGAACAATGAAGCAGCCCATGTACCCAATAAAAGAGTCACAAAACACATCATGAAACAGGGAAGATCCACACCCTGGTACTCCACAAAAATAAGAGAGGCTAAGAGAGCTCTTCGCAAAATTGAGAGGACCTGGAGAAGGAATAAGTCCCCAACCACACAACAACTGTACCTAAATAACAGCACAAATACAATGGTCTCATCAAAAAAACACAAATGCAAATACCAACCAACCTTATATGAAAATCCACCAACAAGCAAAGAGAGCTCTTTGAAATAGTCTGCACCTTCACCCAGGATCATATGCCCACAGGAACGGAGATGATCAGTCCTCAGACATTTGCCAACTTCCTTGCAACAAGACACAGTGCTTTGTAAAAACACAACCCACCTGCCGACACCCCCTCCACCATAACCACTCCCCTCCAGTGAATCTGGAGTGAATTCAGCATGCCCACCACTGACCAGATCTCCCACACTATTTACACACTAAAAAACAGCACTGCCTAGCAGATCCTTGTTCAGTTCCATGCATAAAATCAACAAAGGAGGAACTCTGCAAATACATCCACAAGACTGTCCACTCCTCCCTAGCACAAGGCTATGTCCCACAGCCTCTCAAACTCGCAACTATCTGCCCAGTACCCAAAACTACCTCCCCCAACAAAGATGATCCTTCAGCATACCGCCCAATCTCCAGCCTACCTTTCCTGGCAAAGATACTCGAAAAGACAGTTCACCTTCAGCTTCAAGACTACATAGATTCCCATGCACCACTAGACCCCCATCAACATCGGTTCTGTGCTAACCATGGTGTCGAATCACTGCTAACTATGCTCCTGGATAACTTAAACAGATGAATTGTCAACTTGAATAAAGGTTTTCTACACATCTTCAAAGACATATTTGCAGTCTTTGACACCATATCCCACAGCATCCTCCTGCGGAGACTCTATGGCATTGGCTTACAAAACACCACACTCAAGTGGTTTGAATCATACCTCAATAACAGACAATAGATCACTGTTGGCTTAACCACTTCCTCCACCTTCCCATCTACACAAGGAGTACCCCAGGGATCAACTTTATCAGCCCTGTCCTTCAACCTCTACATATGCCCCATCTGTGATGTCATCAAGAAACATAATATCCAATACACAGTGTATGCAAATGACATCATGATTTATACCTCCATCAACCTGAGCAACGCGAACTACATGACGATGACAACCTGCCCACAGGACATGACCAATTGGCTCTCCCACAATAACCTAACAATAAACTACAACAAAACCAAAGCCCTCATCATTGCCCGCAATGCATCCTTCATCTCACCCCAGTCAATCACCCTACAAAACCAAAATATACCCATTAAAAACAAAGTTAAATACCTCGGAGTCACTCTGGACAAGAACCTGAATTTTCATTCACACATAAACAAGACCACAAGAAACGCATACCACAAAATAGCCATCATACGAAGACTTAAACCCCTCCTCAACTAAGACCATTTCAGAACCGTATGGCAAACCATCATAACACCCATCTTGGATTACTGTAATTCCATATACATCAGCCTACCCAAGCAAATAATCAGTCCTTGCAAAACACAGTAGCCCGCATTATCACTGACTCAACAAAGCACAACATTAGTCCAATACTGAAACAACTGCACTGGCTCCCAGTCGCTTCCCGCTTCTGCTTCAAAGCCACCTTAAGCATATTAAAAAGCAAGAATAACATGTACGCTAGTGGCCTTGAAGGATTAATCAGCCTCGACACAAGCACCAGGCTAAGAAGATACAACAGACTTGACACCATCCAAACGCCCAGATCCTACCCCAAAACCACAAAGCCTACATCAGACAGGGCTTTATCACTGTATGCATCAGGTTTATGGGACGCCCTCCCTGAGGATGTCAGAACTACAAAGGACACTGAAGACTTCAGAAAGAAGTTGAAGACATTCCTGTTTATTACCAAAAACTTTGGCATTATCACATAGAATAATACAAACACTCCCTCCACTCAGGCACCAGACAATAAATAAGGACCAATACCACATAAGCACAAAGAATCACCCCAATTGTAAATAAGTTACTCTTGTAAATAAACTAAGAATCAAACTGTTAAAGATTGTTTGTGATCTCCCCTATGCACATCCCTTCCCAGACTATGTTATAATGTATACAAGTTATAGAGTTGAATGTAATCATATTGTTACAATGTAAACCATCTTGATTTACAGAAAAGGCAGTATATAAATACTATTAAATAAAATAATAAATAAATAAATCTTCAAGAGCATTATCCCTGACAGCACCATCCCTTTGGAACACCTTTCCCGAAGACTTGAGAGCCACTACTGACATCAAAGACTTCCAAAAGAAATTGCTCTGTATAGACCACTTTGGATCTACCACCTCATACACATCACCTACCCATGCAGTGCCCTCAACAAGAACCATCCTGACCCCCTCCCACCTCCTGACTGAATCCTCAGCGATTCAAAATTTATAAATAAGTTGCTTCTTAAGCCCCCTGAATGTATATAGACTATACCCTATTCTTTAAATAAGTTCCTCACTATGTCCCTGCTTGCCCCCCCCCCCCCCCTGTTTGCTGTATACTATGCTAGTATATGGTATAGAAAAACTGTTAAAAAATAAATCTCTCTTTAATTATTTATGATTATTATTATTATTTTCTTAACATTTTATACCGCGATTTCCTACAGATCAATTGCGGTTTACAATGAACAGTTTGAACAATGTGAACAGTACAGGGTAGTACAATTCAATTTACATGGAACGTTGAACTATGTACAGTAACAGCAACAGAGCTTAAATAACTATATACAAGGATTTTGTGTTAAATATATACAATTCTTTCATGTGTTGTTGGTGTGAATTTGTTAGAGGTTATTGGGTTTGAGGTGTCGGAAGTAAGAATTTGGGGATTAGTTATGTTATTGATCCATAGTGCTGTGTGACTAGATAGGTTTTGAGGTTTAATTCCACCATATTCATAAGTTACCGGTTCATGTATGGGTAGGCACAATTACATATCTTACAAACGCTCTTTCTCACCACCCTTTAGAACCTTGACCAGTCAGATAGTTGACATGTGAGCAACCCAGTTTCATACACAGATCACTTTTTAAGTAGTCTGGTACTATCAAATCGGAAAAGTCAGTCTAATTGCTACTCACAATTTCAGAACTCCCACTGCATTCATTCCTCTTACCTCTGCTATTGGAGCCATGGCTGATCCTTGGAGATGATGGCTTGTCTGGGTCTAGACTAGAAACTGACAATGTGTTAGATACCATTGAGGCTGGGTCCTCCATGAGCAAACCTAAAGTAAAGCTCTCATAGTCCAGTAGATATCCAGCAATGGCAAATCCATGTCAAAATCTTTCTTTATTTCCCATAACTCTTCGCTGGTTACCAATAAACTTTCAGATGCCACGAAGCTTTGAGTTTTCTATGCTTCAACTCTCTCACCCCAATCCATGGTGGATATAGGCAATGGCATTAGACCAGATAATCCTGGAGGGGCAAGCTCTCCCAATACCTGATCATACATTTTCTGTAACTGGATGCAGATGTGGCCCTTAGGCCTCATGGCTTCTTCCTCCTCTTTCTCTGGTCCAGGGGGTAGGCCACAGTGGCATCATATGCCTTTCCTGTATCCCTCTGCCTGTTGTGCGGGCTGCTGTGATTGGTGTATCTGGTGCTTCAGTATCTCCTACAATCCCGGTGGTGATGACCACATTCCACCTGGAGTATATGGCTCCTCTATTCCTTGCACAGGTACAGCTGTCCTTCTAAGCCAGTGAGGGTCCTCGCAGGGTTTGCACAGTCATTCAGGAGTTCAAGGTATAGACTTGAGCCCACAACAATCCTTTTCCCTTCTACTTTCTCCTCTGTTACTCCTGGGCCTGGTGCTCCCTCTAGATTATATGAGGAACAGACATTATACCTACTTCTAAGGGCAGACTCTTTTACTTATACCTCATGTTACAGTGGCTAGCTGCCAAAATCAGAATCCTTCCATTAGGAGTGGTTTAAATATGAGTTGAACTTTCCGTCCCAGATGAGTATCCTCCCAGCATGATGTAACAAGGCAGAATATAACTTCCCCTGTTCTGGGAAATTACCAGGTCATCTGTAGACTATACTGTAGTACTTAGTAGAGACCATGGAGGTTCCTGCTGCTCAGAGCAATGGGGTCCTTACACATATTAATTCAGTTTAGCTTGCACTAAATTTTTTAATTTGCACTAATGAACCAAATTCATACTGTGGATGTATGTTTTAATGCAGTTAGCGCTGGAGCCATCTGGAGAGTGGGAATAGTCAATCCACCATGGGGGCATTCTGAACCGCAAACAGCGAGGATGTACATTCATTTTGGATGTACAATCTCCACTATTTGCAGGGACCTGATTCTGCACATCTAGCTCCTCACACACACAGGATCTTTGTGTGGGGAGCTCTGGACGAGGGCAGGAAGGGGCGGTGACAGGGCGGAGAGTGAGCAGAGCAGGGGGGCAGGCCGCACAACCCAGATGTACAGGGCCTCTTCAGATCATGGCTCTGTATGTCTGGCACTGACAGGATGGACATGGGACTTATTCAACCTCAGAGGTGGAATAAGTCCCATGCATGGGGGGGATTGGGGCACGCAGGCCCACAGAAGTCCCAGGGCAGCCAGAGGTAAGTCCCCATCACCCAATCCTGGCTCTGGCTGCCCCCAACGAGGGTTGGGCGGCACGGAAAGAAGAGCAGGACAATGGCAGGCCTTTCAGCACTCCTGCACGGCATCTCAGTGCCATGGCAATGAGACACAACGGCACCGGGGCTCCAGCAGGAGCATAATGAAGGCTAGCTGGGGAGGTTGATGGATGTTCAGCACAGCAGAATCAGGGCACATCCGGCCCAACTAAGTGCCCGAATCTGCACCTGCAGGAAGATCTAGCTCCACGGGTGCAGAATCAGTTACACATTCGGGTCATCCTTATTTTGGATGTCGGGACGTTCCTCGATTGGAATTGGCCTCCACCTGAATAACTATTCAGATAAAATTAGGACAGCTTTTTTGCTATCCTAAATTTATACGAATAGTTTTCCAGATAGCAGACTGAATATTGCTGTTGTCTGGATAATTTGGTGTTTTGTCTATGCACTGACATGGTACTATACAGATAGTGCCAAGATAGTCTAGAAGGATTTTCAGTGGCACTATCTGTAGAGTATCACTGAAAATCCTCAAACAGTGCTGCCTAAGGGAATTATTTGGATAAGAGCTGTGGTTATGCAGATAATTTCCTTTGAATATCAACCCAATAATTTTCTGAGTGATGGTAAAAAAATATTAATAGTTTATTTGTTACTTCACAGTTAAGACAAAATGGATAAAGGCAAAACAGAAGACACTGCTTCAGAGACTGCAAATTAAATGTGCTAAGTTTTCTTTGATATTCTCCTTTTTTAAATTACAGTATAGAACTTCCCTTCTATGCAGATTCTCCTCTTTACTCTTGAGTACCTCCATGGTAGAAGCTCTCCTCTTCTTCTGCTCTATAGTCCAGTAAACAATATTGCACATACGTTCTTTCTTTCTGTGCTTCTGTAACCCTAGGGTCACCATTTTGTTATTTTTAACATCAGATGAAGTAAATTCTTCCATGGAACTCAGAATGAATAGCACATGTTCTCTTTCCCGGCTTTTATATCACAGACACTCAGGCAGAGTTTCCTCTCACAGGTACTAAGTAGTATGGTGTGAGGGATCTTCCTTTTTCCTGGAGATAATGCTCTCCTTCAGACACAGTATCTCTTTTCCTTTTCCCTTCAGCTGGGTTGGCTTGGTGAGGGTCCATCCTCAAAAGGATCTGAGGCTTCTGCTCTGAACACAGACCAATCCTTGGGAGGTAAGAACTCAGATAATTGAGAACAACCCCTCTTTAGTCTTGTCTTGGGAACATATTGGGGTGGAGAAAAGCAATCTGTCCTATCCCCCATTCCCAAACTATGCCTGTGGCCATTTCCTTCCTGAGTAGATCTCATGATAATAGCATGGCCACTTTCTTTTCAGCGGGACAGCATAAATTTCCCTTCAGTTTCCAGCTTCCAGAGATTCTGGTCATCTCCTTCGAAGAGAAGCATGGTAATGTATGATACTGGATCAAAGCCAAGTTCCATATTCCTTGGTCCACTGTAAAGAAGACCAAGAAAGAGTTTACAGTGATTGAACCCATTGACATTAACACCCCAGCCTTGTTGGCAAACCAGGCTTGGATGAAAAAGAAAATTGCCCAGGGCTGGTATTGCAACCTGGGGTAGGAGTCTCCATCAGTCAAAACTGACTGAAAAGGCTAGATGTCAGGTGAAGTTATCCAAATTGACAACTGCACATCCTGTATGATTGTGCCAAAGGCTGCCATCCTGTAATCTCAGACCTTCATTGCCCATGGCACCAAGAAGCAGAAGAAATCTGTGGTTGTCACTGTGGCTGGTGATTCTGTAGCTGCTGGAAAGAGGGAACTATGGTATGGAAATGTATTTATTTATTTAGACAGTTTTGTATACCACCTTATCCTTCAATCAAAGTGGTCACAACACAATTGGGGGATACATTTTAACATGAGGGGATATGAGACACATACACTAATACTTACAGGGAACATGGGCAGTGGAGGGTTAAATGGCTTGCCTAAGACCACAAGGAGCACCTGTGGGACTAGAAACCCCAGTCCTTCCGGCCCAAGGTTACTGTCCTCTAGTGGGATTTGAACCTCTGACCTTCCGGCCTGAAGTACCTTGCCCCAACCACTAGGCCACTCCTCCACCCATCTGCTTTGAAGATCCACCTCTGGGCCTGTCAATAATGCAATGCTGAATCATTCATGTGGAATATGTATTAATGGTATGTATAGATATTCCTGGAACCTCCAAGCTGCTTCCGGAGCTACCTCTGGTGAATGGATCCATTCCCCTGCATCCATTTGGCAGCTGGACATCTAGTGTGGGCAGCTAGTACAGTGTCAGCCTGGAATGGCTGTGCATGATTTGTGGTTTATTATTATACTTGTTATACTGCTTAAAGCAAAAAGCATCAAAGTGATTTACAAATCATTAAATAAATAAATACAAACATAATAATACATAAAATACACAAAACAATAATATTGTATATTAGCATAACAATATACTAAGGAAAAATATTAAAACAAGCCATTGAACCACTAGATCATCCGCCTTTAGGCCACTAAACGCTTGTTCAAAAAAATGAGCTTGCAGATTTTTTTTTAAGTTTTCAACAAGGTATCTTGGTGAATATATAATATATAGCTGCGCATGAAATGAGAGTCAGAAGCTGTAAAGATGTCTTACACATTGGAACATGGAACGTACGAAGCATGAACCAAGGGAAGTTGGAGGTGGTCAAGAATGAAATGGAACATGTACAACTTGATCTGTTGGGTATGAGCGAACTGAAATGGATTGGCATGGGGCACTTTGCATCAGATGATCACATGGTCTACTATGCTGGAAATGAAAGACAAATGGTGTTGCATTTATAATAAAGAAGAAACTTGCAAGAACTGTAATGAAATACAATGCAGTCAGCGAACGCTTAATCTCTATTCGTCTACGAGGATTGCCTATCAACACAACTATAATTCAAGTATATGCCCCAACAACAGCTGCAGAAGAGAATGAAATTGAAGAGGTCTATGAACAAGTACAAGCTGAAATTGACAGAACATGCAAACAGGATATCCTGATAGTCATGGGTGACTGGAACGCAAAAGTTGGCAACAAAGAAGAAGGCAAAGTAGCTGGAAAATATGGACTTGGCAACAGAAATGAAGCTGGAGAAAGACTGATAGAATTCTGCAAGACCAATGATCTATTCATATCAAACACCTTCTTCCAGCAACACAAGCGGCGAAAGTATACATGGACTTCACCCAATGGATTGTATAAAAATCAAATTGACTACATCTGTGGAAGTCAACGATGGAAAAGCTCTGTAACATCAACAAAGACAAAACCTGGAGCTGACTGTGGTACAGATTATCAACTACTAGTATGCAAACTCAAGCTAAAGTTGAAAAAGAGCAAACGCAGAGAAGCTAAAGCCAGAGGAGAAAGAAAGACAGTCACAGAACTCAACAGAGATTTCCAACATGCAGCAAGACAGGACAAGGAAAAGTACTACAATGACACTTGCAAGGAAATAGAAGCAGAAACTATTAGAGGAAGAACAAGATCGGACTTCCTAAAGCTACGAGAGTTAAAGAAAAAGTTCCAGCCTCGAATTGGAATGTTACAAGATGCTCAAGGTTCTATGTTGAATGATGCTGAGAAGATCAAGAAAAGGTGGAAGGAATATACAGAGTTTTTATATGATAAAGATCAAGTGGACCAACAGCCGTTTCAACCTATACCTTATGATCAGGAACCATTGGTGATGAAAGAAGAAGTTGAAGCAGCATTGAAAGCCTTATCAAAGAACAAAGCACCAGGCATTGATAGCATTCCCATAGAAGTATTGCAGCAATCTGATGCAGCTGTTACCGTACTTACAAGGCTCTGCCAAGAAATATGGAAGACAACATCATGGCCAACTGACTGGAAAAGATCTGTGTTTATACCAATACTAAAGAAAGGTGATCCAACTGACTGTGGAAATTATCGCACAATCGCTCTGATCCCACATGCCAGCAAGATTCTACTGAAGATTATTCAAAAGAGACTACAGCCATACCTAGAACAAGAACTACCTGAAGTGCAAGCAGGGTTCAGGAAAGGGCGAGGAACGAGAGACATCATTGCGGATGTGAGATGGATCCTTGAAAAGACTAAAGAATACCAAAAGGATATCTATTTGTGCTTTATCGACTATAGCAAGGCTTTTGACTGTGTAAACCATGAGAAACTCTGGGCCACATTAAGAAGCATGGGTATACCAGAACACCTGATAGTTCTCTTGCGCAATCTGTACATTGATCAAGAAGCAACAGTTCGAACGGAACAAGGAGAAACAGAATGGTTTAAAATAAGCAAAGGTGTAAGACAAGGCTGCATACTTTCCCCCTACCTGTTTAATTTATATGCAGAACAAATCATCAGAGAAGCAGGACTGTATGAAGACAACAGAGGTGTGAAGATTGGTGGAAGACTCATCAACAACCTTCGCTATGCTGATGATACCACATTACTAGCTGAAAGTGAAGATGATCTGAAACATTTGCTTCTCACAATCAAAAAACATAGTCTCAAAATGGGCCTGCACCTTAATGTAAAGAAGACAAAGATCATGACAACTGGCATAATCAACAGGTTCATCGTTGAAGGAGAAGAAATTGAAATCGTGAACAACTTTAACCTACTTGGATCAACTATCAATAAAGAAGCAACAAGCAGTCAAGAAATCAGACGACGCATTGCTCTTGGCAGAATGGCTATGAAAGACCTAGATAAGATTCTCAAGAGCAGAGATGTCTCTCTCCATACAAAGATTCGACTTGTTCAAGCCATGGTATTTTCAATAACATCATATGGATGTGAAAGCTGGACAGTGAAAAAGACAGACAGGAAGAAAATTGATGCCTTTGAATTATGGTGCTGGCGGCGAATACTGTGTATACCATGGACTGCCCGAAGAACAAACCAGTCGGTACTAGAGGAGATCAAACCTAAGCTTTCTTTAGAAGCTCAGATGACAAGACTTCGACTTTCATACTTTGGACACATCATGCGAAGAGAGAGATCATTAGAGAAAGACATCATGCTTGGCAAGATAGAAGGTCAACGCAAAAGAGGAAGGCCAGCAATGAGATGGATCGCTACAATAACAGCAGCTACGGGTACCAGTCTGTCAACAATGAGCCGCCTGACTGAAGACCGAACCCAATTTAGGATAGCTATCCAGAGGGTCGCCATGAGTCGACTCCGACTCGACAGCACTTAACAACAACAAAAACTATGGGCCTGATTTTCATGTAGGCAGCCTATGCGCCGTGTCGGCGCATAGCCTGCCAGCCAACTCCTTAACCTGGATTTTAATTTCCATGGCAACGGAAATGAAAATCCTGGTCACGCTGCACAGGCCGGCAGCTACCGAGGCTAAGTAGGTAACGGCAATTTTCGATGCTGCCCATTTAGCCTCAGCCCCTTAAAGATAGGCAAGGATTTTCCTCACCTATCTTTAAGGCGCAGAGCGCTAAGCGGACATCATAAAAAATCACTGCTACCCGCTTAGTACCATTCCCTGCCTCCTCTCCACCCCAGAATGCCCCCAGCATGCCCCGATGCTAAGCGGATAGCATCTGTGTCCGTTAGGGATGTAACCGGGATTTTCCAAAGGCACTGCCCATGTAGGTGCCTTTGGAAAATCCTGGTTAAGGCATTTACACGGGTAATATGGATGTTACCCGGGTAACTGCTTTTGAAAATCAGGCCCTATATTACTAATTTGTGTATACCACGTTGATGCTTTGGCAAGAGGTGGTTCATTAAGTTTAATAAATCAAATCAGTTTTAGTAAGCATTCAAGAAGCTGTAGCTGGGATCATATCTATGGGCTGTGTATTGCTTCATACTTCAAGAGTGTAATAGTATAGAAAATTTAGAGTTTGTGGGTTCTACAGTTTCAGATTTTTTTGTACCATGTGCAAATATTTTTCCTACTGTACTGCTGTTTTGAATTTGATCTCTTGGGTAAACTTTCCTGCTTCAGAAAAAGTATCTGGACTGTGTACTATTTTTGGACAGTGAAGGAGTGAGCGATCCCTTAGCCCTGCTCAAAGGCCTGATCCCATCCTAAAACCTGTTCCCCGACATTGCAGTCCCTGATTTCATTGTGGCTTCAAAAGGTAACCCCCTTAACCTCTACCTGGGACTCTTCCCTATGCTAGTTAAAGGAGTATGAGCAGGGGTGGTGAAAGGATTGGAGGCTCCTTAGGTGAGCACTCCATCCTGATGCTCCTTTGCCCCCATTGCCTCTGCTGCCACCCCTCTCCGGAATCTGCAGTCGTGGCAATGGCTCCCAAACTGCAACTCCAACACACTCCGGCAGCGCGTCGCGATTTCGTTCACTCACTATCTGCTGTTTCTACCCCCCTTTGATGCAGCTTCTGGTTTGCATAAACCAGAAGTCTGCATTGGAAGGGGATGGAAGCAACAGATAATATAAGGCAGGAACCCCCAATGCAGCACCAGAAAGTTTAGGTAAGCAGTGTGTCACACTTTCCAAGTCATTTTCGTCACTGCAGGCTCCAGAGAGAGATGGCAGCGGTAGCATTGGGCACCTTAGAGGGCCAGAACTGTAGGCAGCTGCTTAGTTCTTAGTAATGATGGCACCGGCCCTGCCCCCCAACATTTACTTTGTGGACTTTACACTTACTGCACTTTATAGTTTGCAGTTAACAATGCAGTAAGAGCAAATACTTAAGGCACTTCAGCAAATAGGCCCCTTTATATTTTTGTTTCTGACAGGACCCTGAATGGGTAGCTTTCAGTTTCGTTCTTTAGTTATTTATTTTACAAAATTTATAATCCACACACTAATGTGGCAGAGTACAATTAACACTCATAATGTATCAATAAAACAAAGCCAGAAAATAAAAACAATAAAATGTAAAATAAAACCTACCTATTAACTAGTCGGAGGAAGAGGAATTTAGCAAGATTAAATGCCTTTTGGAAAGGAAGGACATTGAAAAATACGAGCTGCTAATTTTGAACTTTTCTTCTCTTTTCTTTATCAGCTACAGTTACAAGCTGCAGCACTTTTCCTATTAAATTTTATATATTTATTTATTCATTTTTTATTGTGATTTATGAATTACTTCTAACCAAAAGCATGAAGTCATTTACAACACTTTATCTTTAGTCAAAACTTAATAATACCGCCTTTCACCAACATCCATGTGGTTTATAATACAAAATAATGGCTGTCCTCAGGAAAAAGCACACTTACATGAGGAGGAAGGAGGGGAACAAGGAAAGACGTAGGAAAGGAGAAAGCATAAGACGAAGATCAGGAGACGGAAGAGGGGAGGTCAAAAGCAGACTGAAATAGGTGGATTTTGAGTAATGACTTGAATTTGTGAAAGGAAAGAAGGTTCAAGACGGAGGCTGGTGGGTAGCAAATTCCAAAGGGAGGGGCCTAGGAAGAAAAAAAGTGGACTGGCAAGTTGATTCAAGGTGAGCTTGGGAGACAGAAGAGAGATGTAGGTGGCTCAGATGGGCGGAGCGCAGGGAACGTGGTGTAGCATGGAAATGGAGAAAATCTGAGAGATATAGGAGGGGTATGAGTGTGGGTGGATTTGTGGACTAGAATGAGGATTTTGCAGTGAATGCGGAACTTGATGAGGAGCCAGTGGAGGTGGATGAGCAGTGGGGTGATGTAATCAAAGCAGGTGACATGCATGATGATCCAGGCTGCTGTATTCTGAAGTAGTTGGGGGCAGTGGAGCTGAAATTGGGGGAGACCAGCAAGGACAACATTGAAGTAGCCCATAATTAATATGACAAGGGACAGGAGCAGAGTGGTCAGAGAGGAGGAGAATAAAAATGGATGGACAGTGCAGATTTGTCCGAGTGAGAGAAAGGAACGATGAATAAGCAGGTAAAGGTGGTCATGGAATGACAAGGCAGAATTGTGTGTGATGCCCAGATAACGAACTGAGGGGACAATGGGAACAGAAGAATCCAGAAGAGAAGGGGCCAGAACAGGACAGAAGCCACCAAGAATGAACCAGATAGCTGCTGTTTTAGCTGAGTTAAGATGATGAAAATTGGAGGACAGCCGATGTGCAGCCTTTGAAAGATATAAGTTTAGCGGGGACATATCTGGGGCAGAGGGACTAGTGTGTTGTATGATGGTGATATTGTTAGCATAATAATAAGCTGATAGCCCATGTTGCTGAATTAACAGAGTGAGGGGGACCAAGAAAATGTTAAAAAGAAGCAGAGCCAGAATGGAACCTGGGGCACACCACAAAGGAGGGTCATAGAAGTAAAACCCAACCGTGCACATCCTCTCTTTTAAAATTCTAAAACCATAAATCCCCCTACACCATCCCCATATCACAAAGAAAACATAGAAAACTATGTCCAGTAACAAATTAACCATACATCACATCACACCACCTTCCAATAATACGAACTACAGAACATCCTCATATTTCAGTATCTCCAAAAGCCATCTGCCATAACCATTTTTTTGCCATTAAACGAAAGCAGAAATAGTCACCTTCCCAGCAGACATTGTTCTAATAATTTCCACTAGGTACGTTCTACAACAAAAAAGGCTCTTTTTCTGTCCCACTGTAAACACTTCATCTTACTAGATGGAACCTTCAAAACATTTTAAACAAGGAGAATGCAAATTACATTTCTAGCTAATACACAGTAACCTGATCACATAGATATGTAGGAGGCAAAGGATATTGAAGGTAATTTTATAAGGAGCTGAATAACGTTACGTGCCATCAACGTGCATACTTTATGCTCATGCTTTAGACAGTCGCTATTTTATAAGTATGTGTGTGAAGCCTGTAGGAGGAAGTTATTCAGGATTACTCATCCCAGAGAACGAGACCTAAACCTGTAAGGTTTATTATTGGTAGCAAATATATACATAAATACTCAATAGGTCTAGGGGTAATTACTACATCCCACTTTTCCCAAGATTCTATAGGTCTGTCTGGCAAATAAACCAAATGATATAAGGAACCAGTCCTATATCTGTATATAAATTAGTCTTTATTGCTGATAGAAAAATAGTGCAGATATAGAATAAATTAGTTTTCTGATGTAGTAAAGTTAGGTAGCCCTATGATTACAATTACCAAGATAATTAATCACCTTTTTATTAACCAACATCATTGGTTCACTCTGCACTCGGACGTACAGTACATTATCTATCTGTCTAAGCTAGACCCAACCTTGGGAGGACAGGGGGGGGGGGGGGGAATTAAGGACCAGTACCTTAGCTCTTGCCAGAATGCTTGTGGCTGAGTCTGAGAAGTCGTCTCAGGAACTGCACAAAGTCCAAAGTATGGCAAAGGTCCAACATTGGCTACAGGCAGAAGAGCCAAGTCGTGTGATAACACCAAGCTTCGTGTCTATGGGAGAGATTCGCTCCTTCCTGAGGTTTGTCCTTGTACTAGCATGCTGTCTTTTAGAAAGAGACAGGCTGGCAAGCAAAGCACATGCAGTGCAGAAAATGGCAGAGCTGAAAAGGGAACTGCTGAAAGGTGTAGAACTCCTCATTCTTTTGTGCACAGTGATAATTCGTTGTCTTGACCTCCTCGTCATGGATGGTGATTGGCTATTCTCAGATACTGTATGTCATCTTCAGCGAATCCTGTAAGAGTGGTCAGGTGATCCTTCTCCAAACAAAGATCCACAGAGCAGGAAAGATGCCGGTATACAGGTGCATACATTGTTGCAAATCGTAGGTCCGGAGGCACAGTCTCTGGATGAGAGCAAGTTCTCTAGCACGCAGTTATAAACAATAGCTCTGCAGTATGGTACATAACCTTGCAGAACTGCTTGATTTGCAGGTTTGGAACTGAGACACTATCCATTTTGTCTGGTTCAGAACAAGTCAGAACAGGCCCCATCTCGTAAGAAAGCCATGTTACATGGTTCAAGTTTCAGTTTCTGAACAGGCACCAGCCCTACAAGCCAATGGTGCTTACTTTCACAGAAAGTGAGCACGGGGCAGAGCACAAAACTTCATACAAAGTTATAAAATACTATAACTTATGTACATTCTTTCAAAATCTAAGCATGGGCATTTACATCACCCAGTTATATAATTACTTCATTGTGTCTTAAAAAGCCAACATTATAATTTTAAAAATACCCTGACGACCAATGCAACCTCTGAAGCATCAGTGAGACATAATCTCTAGCATCCAATCCCCATGGATAAGCCTGGATAAGTGTTAGCTTCTGGGCTTGGAGGGAGGCCTCTTGTGCAACAATCAGACTGAAGTTCTAATCAGTACAAGAAAAAATCGTTGTTCTTATAGGCAAACAAAATAAGCGTCTGACTTACCATCTGCAGGCTTTACAACATTACATTTGATGGTAGTTACGTACAGACAAAGAAACCTCTTAGCTGTATCTCTCCCATCCCCTGCTCTGGCTTGAAGTTTTAGATTTTTTCCTGAGTCCCAAAACTCCTCAAAATCTGGTGGAGATTAAAACATTATTTGAAGGATACTGATTTTGGCATAGTCCCAGCAGTTGGTGCCAACCCCTATAGATACTGTAACATTTTATATTTGGGATTACCAGCATCTAGTGTGCAAGTTCTCCAGCTGCACAAAATGCTGCTGCCCGCTTGGTCAATGGCACAAGGCAGAGTTTTGTGTTAGTTCACAAAATGCCTAGTAATGGAGAGAATCTGTTACTGAAGAAAGATGTTGGGCATGTTTAGTAAGCTGGGCTAACGGTTAGAATGGGCTCTATGCAACTAGGTCACATGTTATTCAAAGGGATCTTGTTATAAATAGCCCATGTTAACCGTTAGCCCAGCTTAGTAAACATGCTCCTGTATGTAGTGAGTAGTAAGGAGGAACATCCTATTGCAACCACTGTATCATAGATTTCTTCTCATTTAAAAATTTGTGTAGTTTATTTTTTGGCCATTTACCCTCAAAACTCACAGCCAACACATTCATCAGATACTGTGATATGATTTTAGAAATATGTATTATGTGTATACAAATATTGTTACATGTTTGGCTTCCTCTCCCCTTCCTGCCTCTGCAGCCCTAGCTTCTGTGGTGGCACGTGAGAAAGGAAATGTTCAACAAACTTTATTAGGCTCATGTATCTTACAAGCAATAATACTGGCAGGCAGTACCTGCTATCGAAATTTTAGGGGCCCTAGTACTAAATCCTGTAAGGCTGTGTACTAACGTGCATTTATTGTTAACTATTGGGGGAGTGACCAGCATGTTCCCGCCTGTTAATGTGCAATTCTGTATCTTAATATGTGGCACAATTAACATGGGTACACCTAACGATATCCATAGAGGTCCATACAGTAGAATAATTTAAAAATGTGATCTACTGACTGAATCAAGATTCAGGTATAACCAACAAAACCACCGTTGTGTAAAATTATTTTTGTCGGAAAAGCCGTCACAGTACAGGAGGACTCCACCTCCTTACCACTGCAGCCTATCCTTTTGATTTTATTAGAAATATTATCAACTTCTTAACATTTTAAAAGTACTTAGCTGAAAGGCCGTTATAAATCTTCATCAAAGGACTAGCCGGACAACGCGTCACGTTTCGGGGAGTGTGTTGTGCCCCCCTGCTTCAGGTCCAGTTGCCACAAAATAAACAGCCTGAAGCAACTGGACCTGAAGCAGGGGGGCACAACACACTCCCCGAAACATGACACGTCGTTCGGCTAGTCCTTTGATGAAGATTTATAATGGCCTTTCAGCTAAGTACTTTTAAAATGTTAAGAAGTTGATAATATTTCTAATAAAATCAAAAGGATAGGCTGCAGTGGTAAGGAGGTGGAGTCCTCCTGTACTGTGACGGCTTTTCCGACAAAAATAATTTTACACAACGGTGGTTTTGTTGGTTATACCAGAATCTTGATTCAGTCAGTAGATCACATTTTTAAATTATTCTACTGTATGGACCTCTATGGATATCGTTAGGTGTACCCATGTTAATTGTGCCACATATTAAGATACAGAATTGCACATTAACAGGCGGGAACATGCTGGTCACTCCCCCAATAGTTAACAATATAGTATATAATGACAGATAAAGACCAGTATGGTTCATCTAATCTGCCTAGCAAGGTGGCAAGAGTAGCTGCACCTGCCGCTCCGTGCAGGTCCTCTCTCCTCATGTCTTTGTTTAGGGGTGTACCCACCGCTCCATGCAGGTCACCCGTTTTGTTGAGATATAAGAGATAGTTAAGTTTATTTTGATTTTATCTTATAACTATAAAGGGATCCAATCAACAAACAGGGAGGCAAGGGGTCCTACCTTCTCTGCTGGGAAGCAATCAGACTCTGGAATTTTGCAATCCGGTGGGGTATTCTCCTCTGGGCCATCTACCTGTCTGAAAGGAAAATGTCCTGGCAGACCAGCTCAACAGAGTACTGCAGCCTCATGAGTGGACCCTCAACCTACCAGTAGGCATGCAACATCTTCCAGAAGTGGGGCACACCAGCGATGGACCTCACAATGCTCAGCTACCTTGATGGAACTGCCTCGTGACCGATACATTTCTTCTTCAATGGGACAAGGGCCTGCTGTATGCTTACCTGCCCATGCCATTGGTGGTCAAGACCCTCTTCAAGGTCCAGATGGACAAGGCCAAAATGATCCTTATCACCCCACGCTGGCCTTGGCAGCTGTGGTACCATCTGCTGCTCTGCCCATTCCCTTAGGTTTTGCCTGGATCTGATCTCTCAGAACGACAGGACTTTCCTGCTTCCCATTCTCGTTAATTCTGATGGCATGGATGCTGAGAGGATAGCCTTTGGTCAACATCACTTGCCTAGGAACATTGAGAATGTCCTCCTTGTGTCCCACAAGGATTCCACCAGGCGAGTGTATACCTTCAAATGGTGCAGATTTTCGGTCTGGTGTGCGGATAGAGGTTTCAACCCATTCTTCTGTTTGGTGCAGGTGAACCTGCAGTACCTTCTGCACCTCTCCCGGGCTGGGTTAAAGTCCAGTTCCATCAGGGCGCGTTTGAACTCCCTAGCGGCACACCATTATGTGGCTGACGGGCATTCCTTGTGAGTTCATCCTCTCATTAGCCATTTCATGCGAGGCCTCTTGCTCTCATAGCCTCCCATTTGCCCGCCAGTGGTGGTATCAGAGTTGAACATGGTTCTGGGTTACCTCATTGACCCTCCTTTCGAACCACTGGCCTCCTGCCATCTCAAGTACCTTTCATGGAAGGTCATCTTGCTAGTGGCTCTTACCTCAACATGCAGGGTTAGTGAGCTGCAAGTGCTGGTGGTTCATGCTCTTTACACCAGATTTCATAGAAATAGGGTGATTCTCTGAACACACCCTTAGTTTCTTCCTAAGGTGGTTTCTCCCTTCCATCTCAGTCAGAAGATGGTTCATCCCACCTTCTTTCCCAGGCCACAAGCAAACAGGGTGGAAGCTTCTCTTCATACCTTGGATTGTAAACGGGCTTTGGCTTTCTACCTTGATCGGACAAAGGTTCATCGCTGCTCCTCTCAACTGTTTGTTTCTTATGACCCCAATAGGCTTGGTGTGGCGGTCGCTAAGTGCACCTTACTTACCTGGGTGGTTGACTGCATTTCCTTTACCTATGGACAGGCTGATCTTTCTCTGCAGTTTCATGTGATGGCCCATAGCATTCGGGCTGTGGCAGCCTCTGTGGCTAACTTATGCTCTGTCTCCCTACCGGACATTTGTCCTCGGTCCATACCTTTGCAGCTCACTACTGCCTCAAGGAGGCCTCCCAGCGTGACAGCGCCTTCAGCCAGGCCATTCTTTGGCACCTCTTTGGGAACTAGTGCAACTCCTTCCCTCCGACCCTTCTGTATGTCCATGCTACCGGAGAGTCCATTCCCTTGCAGATGCAGGAGTTGTATCCTGATGCTTGAGGCTTTCCAGCATTTTTTCAGATGCCATTCATCGTTCAATTTTTGGGACGCCCATGGCTTTTTATAGGTTTATTGGTAGCCTGTAGCTGGGGAGTCCCATATGTGAGGACTGACTTCCTGCTTGTTCCTGGAGAAAGCGTAGTTACTCACCTGTAGTAGGTGTTCTCTGGAAACAGCAGGAATAAGTCCTCACTACCCTCTCTCCTCCACATGGAGCTGTTTTTCTTTTCTGCTTAAGCTATGTCATTCTATTGAGGAAAAATGGTTCCCTTGGGCAGGAAGGTGACCATGCATGCATGGTTGATCTCCCAAATGCTTCTTTGAAAGCTGTGGAGAGATTACTGTGCGGGCTCCATCAGTGCCAATGTCACCCATATGTGAGGACTGATTCCTGCTGCTCCTGGAGAACACCTGCTACAGGTGAATAACTACGCTTTATCTTCTCCTCCCTCCGGGGGATCCTTTGGTAGGGTTTCATTCTGCAGTTCTCCACTCTTAGACTCTCTTCTTTATCTGGAATCTGAAATGACAGAACTCTGGGTTCCTTGAAAAATCATGTCGAAAGTCAATAGACACAAAATCCTGCTAGACATCCTCTCCTCCAGTCCCTCCATTGGTCAATGGCCCATCAGCAAATGTCTCTGGCTACAAGTCCTCTTCTCCAGTTCTCTCAAATGGTCATAGGCTCTGTGAAATGGGGATGTGCATTCATGAGCATATATTTGGTTTGTTTGGGCACCTAAAGGTTTTAAGTGCATGCAAATCATGTGCACATCTTTACAAACTAGCACACATACAATTGATTTGGAGATGTAAAAAAGTTCTTAACTGCATGCAATGCATGTATAAAACAAGAATATGTGAAACGAATCAAAATAATATCCTAAAATTGGGAAACATTCATTTAAGATGAACATACACTTAATTTTATTTTTGGGGCTGTGCATATTCCTACTGTGCAATCTTCCACGTGAGTCCAGGCCTTCATCTTAATCCAGGACACCAGTACTCTCAGGAACCCAGTGCCCCTTCTTGAGAATGGCAGCAAAGAAGATAAAATACACACGAGCTACTCTCCTGTAGGATGTCACTCTTTATTCATTTACCCTAAGACTGAGGTAGAGCTTCTGGGCCATGCCTGAGACTGTTGAGTGCTGAGCTCTCAGCCAGCTTCAGGGAGGCAGAAAAAGTGGAAGAAAAGCACAATTTTCCCTCCAAAGCCCCTGTATATAATCTCCAAGACATCATAAGTACTGCCTCGGAATCTCCTAGTGGGAGAGCCATCTAGAAAATTCCTCACACCTACTGTGTGTCCTGCCCTAGAATTTATTTATTTATTTAACACGGTTTTTTTATACCGCCTTATCATAAAAAATCAAAGTGGTTTGCAGAAGAACTCAACAATTTTACAAAGAACTCATGGAATAGGTAGGGGGTGGCATGCGGGTCATGCTCAGAAACATAACTTATATACATTTTAACATTTCTGCATTAATTGATCAGAGCATGGGGGGGGGGGGTGGAACGATGTTTAGGCTTGAGGTGTTTTGAGGAGTGGATTGATTGCAGTGTTAAGTCATTGAAGTGTTCTATGAAGAGGAATGTTTTCAGCTTTTTTCGGAACTCTTTTAAGTCCATGGTGTATCTCAGTTCTTCAGGAAGGGAGTTCCAGATGGCAGGTGCTGCTAACGATAAGGCTCTTTTGGTTGTGAAGTTGTTTGCTTTGGTGAATACGCTGGGTGGTTGGATGCTGCCACTGTTCCGTTGTCTTCATGCTCTGTTGTTGGGTTGGGTGCTGATTAGTTCCTGGAGCATGAGCTTTGAGAGGTTTTGTTTGATTTTGAAGATGGTCAGCACTATTTTGAATCTGATCCATGAAGTGATTGGAAGCGTGGAGCTGGGGTAAGATAGGTGTTATATGGTCAGATTTTCTAGAGCTGGCGATGATTCAGGCAGTCGTATTTTGTGCCAATTGTAATGGCTTGATAGTTTGTTTTGGGAGACCATTGAGGATAGAGTTGCAGTAGTCAAGTAATGGAAAAATGATAGCTTGAAATACTGTACGGAAGTGGTCCTGGATGAGGAGAGGTTTGAGTCTGCGGATAGTAGCCATTTTGTAATAAGCATTTCTAGTGATTTTGTTGATGATTCAAAGTGTTGGTGCCCTAGGCAAGCCTCAAGCTTTACACCCCCTCTTGCTGTCAAAATCTATTCTTTCTGTCAAAATCTATTATTTAGCTTTGAATGCCCTGCTTTTACTACCCTCTGGAAGTTGCTGCCCTAGGCGACCGTCTAGTTTGCCTAGTGGTTGGGCCGGCCCTGCTCACACCTATTATACTTTTTGACAACTGCTAAAGCCAGTGGTATCACCTGCATGTGAGAAGTAAAACAATAAGAGAGACACAAATATTTTATTAATAAAAATAATAGTGATGATATAATCCATTAGAAAGGGAAAGATTTTAAGAATTACCCCTTAACTCTTAGGGCACCTAGGGACCATGTGGGTCACAAACGCAAGCAGGGAGCTAGAGGGCGGGCCACAGGAGCTGACAGCTCTGCTCTCCAATCCAGGGCTGTAGCAGCAGCAGACAGTTGTAGGAACAGCAGGACCACAGCAGTGGAAGCTCCTATCCAGGTTTACTATAGATAGTAAACAAAGTCAGAGGCCCCATGGCAAGAAAAGCCTGTAACCCTATCTCTTTCTCTCCATGAAAGGAGATTGTGGATTTCTGGCAGAGGTTCAGCAGCAGAGGCTGAAAGGAGAGGCAGGTCTATTTGTTATTATCATTGTTAATCTCATTTGTAGAGCGCTTCCAGGTATACACTGTGCTTTACAGGCACATATATCGACAGATCCTACTCCCTAGAGCTTAGAATCTCAAGAAGACATACAGATAAGGCAGACAAGAAGAAACAAGTAAGAGATGTTGAATTAAGACAGCCATTATACTAATTAGACAGTGCTACAGGAAATCAGAACTGGGTATTATACACAAAATTATTTTAAGAGGACAATATTGAAAATATTGACCCAGTAACCTACAATGTTCTGTTGGCTATCTGGAACAAGCCCTGTGGAAGGATTGACATTTTGTTTTGTTATGGTATGCTTCTGTTTGGATGTAGAAAACGTCCTAGAAGCAGCAGAGTAATTAAGATAGCCTCCAAAATGGGTAAGAGATAACAGCATGCTGTTTCTTGTAACTTCCCGTTCCCTGCATTCGAGTTACCTTCTAGCTGAAAGCCCAAGAGACTGTATTCAAAATATTTACCTAACCAGAGAAATGCAATAATCCTCTTTAGCAAACTATATACAACTTTACAAAGCCTCACATGCAATAAGAACCTGCAGAACTCAAAATAAACCTAGATTGTTGCCTTTCAGCCGCCCAAATCTGAGATTAATAATAGTCTTGAGGTTTTGACTATGCCATTGTTCTATTTTCACCTCCTTCTGGATTTACTTCTTCTAAAATGCAGTTGACGGAGTAATTCTTTACTTACCTATTGCAAATTAAAGCCGTGGTGTAAAAACACATTCATTCTCGTGCCTTCAAGGTATATGACTACCAACTTATCCTTGTGCCATGGTGTGTGTAAAATCGAGAATGGAGAGACAGACACGGCAAAAACAGAGAAAATGAAACAAGGGAGGAAAGAGAGAGGGGAAAAAAAAAGACCGAAGAAAGAAAATCCCTTACTTTTTGTGTTTATAACTCTAGATTTGATTGTTCCATGGTACTGAAAACTGGGATTACAAAATGTTTGCTGAATCTACTGCGATTCTTTGGTAGTAGCATAAGAAGAATATATTATAAGGAAGAGGTTATTTTTTTAACAGCAGCACATACAGTCAATGTAAAGAATGTTTTACTTCTCGGGCTTGTCCTCAGCGTGCCCTCAGCAGATGACGTGACCGTGCTGTCCCATACTCTGCGGACTGACATGAAGTCAGAAAGCAATGCTGCTTGAGGTCAGCCACTATGGAAAAACTGACTGTGCACATTTCTGGCAGCCCTGCCAGTGTGTGCCCAAGCTGGAGAGCGGTTATTTTGCTTACATTAGTTTGCTTTCTGCCAAATCAATTTTATCTGAACTCAGTTCCCTCTGCCTGCAAAATTTTCGTTTGAAAATACTAAATGTCATGCTCTTCATTTAAAGCTGGCAACGTTGGCCTCAGTTTCTTCCAAATTCTCAAGTTCATGCTGCATAAAATGAGATTTGGGCCAACTTACTCTACGTCTGTCTTTGTGCTGTAGAGATTTACTCCAGTGCCTAATTTCTTACCTCTGGATATCACAGACTAGAGACTAAGGGGTATGTTTACTAAACTGGGCTAACGGTTAACCCGGGCTATCTGCCACTAGGTCCCATATTATCCAATGGGACCTAGTGGCAGATAGCCCGGGTTAACCGTTAGCCCGGTTTAGTAAACATACCCCTAAGTTTTCAGCTTCTATTTTGCAGCTGTCATTAACTTCTGAATGCCAAACTCAGTTTAATACAATTGCATAAAAGAAAATCATATCTGTTAACTTCTGGGCAATATTATAAAATTGCATATGCCAAATAATATTCAGCTTCTGTCGGTTAAACAAGTAGGAAAAGCATGCAGAGGCATGGCTTTGGGAATGCTTTTCAACATATATTTTTAGAAGGGGTGTATGCAGGTACTGGAGGGTTGCAATGGGTGTGTGTCTGGGCGAATAGGGTGTGCATGCAGGCAGTTGTGCGTGGAATGAATGGGTGTCTGTGGGACTATGTTTGTGCATGGAAGTTCTGCATGTGTAAAAAGTCTTGGTGGATGTGAGAATCTGCACATGGTGGAGATATGCTTGCAGGTATTTATTTATTTATTTAACAGCTCTTATATACCGCGCTATTTGACATCAGTGCGGTTTACATTAAACAAAATACACTCAGATTTAGAGAACGTGTCCAAGTTACAGGTAACGGGAATAAAACAAGGATTAACTGGGGAATAGCATATGAATAATTAAATAAAAGCAATAAAAGGTATGAGTGTATGTATGTATGTATGTATGTATGAGTGAAGTGTAGGTGGGAATTTGTGTAGTTGTGTGAAGGTGTGTGGGTTGTGTGTGTGTCTTGGTAACAGACAGTTGTGGGTAGGGGTTTGCAGGATATGTTTTGGGGATATAGCTGTGTGCATAGGTAGATGGTGAGGTTATGCTGTATTTGTAGATGTGTGGAAGGGGACTGAGAATATAGGGGTGTATTGGGAGTTTTATAAATGTAGGGTATATGGTGGGGTTACATGCTTAAGGGGCTATTTGGGGAAGTAGAAAATATGTTTGCCTGATATGAGATGTGCATGGGATGGTGGATATGGATATGGAGATCTGATGTTTGTGTTTTAGAGAAGACAGAGGATTTATGGTTGTGGACAATTCATCTGTATTGTGTGTAGGGGAGTTTTGGGGTCTGTGGTTTCTTTGGCAAATGCAGACTGTGTGTATGTGGGAGTTGTGAAGGAGTAAAGCTATGGATGTGTGGCTGGGGCTAACGTGTATGTGCTTGTGGGGACATATATGCATGTGGAAGGGTGTGAAATGAGGAACTAGAGGGCATGGCTTGAAAGGTATCTTTTAGCAACATCCTTCATTAGCTGTGTTAGTTATTATTTCCCATCTCTGTTTTTGTGCATGACAAAGTACAAATTTTAATATGTGTAGGTGCACGTTAGTGTGTATGCACATACATGGGTAGGTGTATGTGGATATGAGGGGGTATGTGTGATGTGAGGAGAGTGATATATGTATGTGGAGTGTGCTGCATGTGAATATGTGTGTATGTTTTTGTGCATGTACTTTGGAAGTGTAAGAAGGCAGATTTGAATGTTCCTTCTAGTGCCATCCTTTGCTATCCGAGCCAGTTGATATAGTGTATCTGGATTTTCAGAAAGCTTTTAACAAGGTCCCTCATAAGAGACTCTTGGAGAAATTAAAAAGTCATGGGATGGAGACAGTGTAGTATTATGGATCAGGACTGGTTAAAAGATAGAAGGCAGAGAGTAGGGGAAAATGGCCAATTTTCTCTATAGAGAAAAGTAAATAGTTTATGTTTATGTTTATGTTTATTAATCATTTGATATACCGCTCAGACCAAAAGGCATTAAAGCGGTTTACAATACTATATCATTTGAGGAAATAGGAAAAGAACGCCATTTGTATGATAGGACAGAGTAGAGGAAGAAACAGTCAAACAGATAAGAAGAAGAACAAGAACAGCAAGTTATCACGAATGCAGGCATCATGATCCAGTCCATGATATTAATGTATACCGCCATGGTCCAATGCCTAAGGGCCACACCAAAGGGCCCTCTGGCGAGGCCCTCAGGCACAGGCGCGCCCCCTGCAGCGGCGGTTTTACAGCCGTTGTTACTGGCTGATTGGCTGGCCTGAGGAGGAAGGGGGAGCTCCCGCTCTCACCCCCATCGGGATCCCTGTTGTCCTGCGCGCCCCCTGCAGCGGCGGTTTTACAGCCGTTGTTACTGGCTGATTGGCTGGCCTGAGGAGGAAGGGGGAGCTCCCGCTCTCACCCCCATCGGGATCGCTGTTGTCCTGCGCGCCCCCTGCAGCGGCGGTTTTACAGCCGTTGTTACTGGCTGATTGGCTGGCCTGAGGAGGAAGGGGGAGCTCCCGCTCTCACCCTCATCGGGATCGCTGTTGTCCTGCGCACCCCCTGCAGCGGCGGTTTTACAGCCGTTGTTACTGGCTGATTGGATGGCCTGAGGAGGAAGGGGGAGCTCCCGCTCTCACCCCCATCGGGATCGCTGTTGTCCTGCGCGCCCCCTGCAGCGGCGGTTTTACAGCCGTTGTTACTGGCTGATTGGCTGGCCTGAGGAGGAAGGGGGAGCTCCCGCTCTCACCCCCATCGGGATCGCTGTTGTCCTGCGCGCCCCCTGCAGCGGCGGTTTTACAGCCGTTGTTACTGGCTGATTGGCTGGCCTGAGGAGGAAGGGGGAGCTCCCGCTCTCACCCCCATCCGGATCGCTGTTGTCCTGCGCGCCTCCTGCAGCGGCGGTTTTACAGCCGTTGTTACTGGCTGATTGGCTGGCCTGAGGAGGAAGGGGGAGCTCCCGCTCTCACCTTCATCGGAATCGCTGTTGTCCTGCACGCCCCCTGCAGCGGCGGTTTTACAGCCGTTGTTACTGGCTAATTGGCTGGCCTGAGGAGGAAGGGGTAGCTCCCGCTCTCACCCCCATCAGGATCGCTGTTGTCCTGCACGCCCCCTGCAGCGGCGGTTTTACAGCCGTTGTTACTGGCTGATTGGCTGGCCTGAGGAGGAAGGGGGAGCTCCTGCTCTCACCCCCATCGGGATCGCTGTTGTTCTGCGCGCCCCCTGCAGCGGCGGATTTACAGCCGTTGTTACTGGCTGATTGGCTGGCCTGAGGAGGAAGGGGGAGCTCCCGCTCTCACCACCATCGGGATCGCTGTTGTCCTGCGTGCCCCCTGCAGCGGCGGTTTTACAGCCGTTGTTACTGGCTGATTGGCTGGCCTGAGGAGGAAGGGGGAGCTCCCGCTCTCACCCCCATTGGGATCGCTGTTGTCCTGCGCGCCCCCTGCAGCGGCGGTTTTACAGCCGTTGTTACTGGCTGATTGGCTGGCCTGAGGAGGAAGGGGGATCTATGCTGGGCCCATTGCTTTTTAACACATTTATAAATGCCTTGGAAATGGGAATAATGAGTGAGGTAATCAAATTTGCAGATGAAACAAAATTATTCAAAGTTGTTAAAATCCAAGAGGATTGTGAAAAATTGGAATAGGACCTTGATAAATTGGAAGACTAGCATTCAAATTGCAGATGGCATTTAATGTGGACAAGTGCAAGGTTATGCACTTAGGAAAGAACAACCCACTCTGTGGTTACATGATGCAAGGTTCCACATTGGAAATGACCACCCGGGAAAAAGATTTAGGCGTCATTGTAGATAATATGTTGAAACCCTTTGCCCAATGTGCAGCGATGGCCAAGAAAGCAAATAGAATGCTAGGAATCATAAGGAAAGGAATGGAGAATATAATGAAAGATATTATAATGCCTCTGTATCATTCCAAGGTGTGACTGCACCTTGAATATTGTGTGCAATTCTGGCTGCTGAATCTTAAAAAGGATATAACGGAATTAGAAAAGGTACAGAGAAGAACCACCAAAATGGTAAAGGGGATGGAAGGATACCACTATGAGGAAAGGCTTTAGAAGGTTAGGGCTCCTCAATTTGGAATAGAGACTGCTGAGGGGAGATATGATAGAGGTCTATAAATTAATGAATGGAATGGAAATGGTTAATGTAGATCAGTTGTTTATGCCATCAAAAAGTAGAAAGACTAGGGGACATGCAATGAAGCTACAATGTAACCCATTTAAGACTAATAAGAGAAAATATTTTTTCACTCAACGTGTAATCAAACTTTGGAATTCGTTACTGGAGGATGTACTAAAAGCTGTTAGTGTAGTTGGGTTTAAAAAAGGTTTGGACAAGTTCCTGGATGAAAGGTCCATAAATCATTATTAAAGAGGACCTGGGAAATCCACTACTTACCCTAGGATGAGCATTGTGGAACCTGAGTGCCTTTTGGGAAACTGCCAGGTACTTATGACCTGAATTGGCCACTGTTGGAAATATAATATAGGGCTTGATGGACCTTGGTCTGACCCAGTATGGCATTTCTTACCTTCTTTTCCTTCAGTTGTTTTTCCGTCCTTCTGTGTTGCTCTGTGCCACAGTGTGGGATAGAGGGGAGAAGGGACTTATCAAATTAAGTGCTGGTCAGCATTCTGCATCTTCTAACATATAAAGCAATTGGGATTTTTTGGAGGCTTGGTTCTTTAAAAATATTGACCCAGTGCTCCTTGTTTTAGATCATGTCTGAAATATATGCATTTTCTTTTGGCATTCCAAATGTAGGGATCTGTCTACTAAACCACGTTAGCTGTTACCGTGGAGTCAACATGGAAATATCGCCCAGTGGTAGCAGTTAACATGGTCAAAATGCAGATATCGCAGGCACTTTTCTGCGATATCTGTATTTCGTGCAGTAGAATCAGGGGAGGCGGGATTGAAGTGGGGAATAGGTGTGCTGATTTTTGGCAGCCATCGTACAAAATGTTTCCACACGATAGCTGCCAAAATTAGCCCGATCACAGCTGTAAATAACGCCACTTCAAGAGGTGGTATTAGCTACAGCCAATGCTGCGTGGGCCACTTTGTAGTCACTGCTGATTGGCAACAGTCATCTTCAGTAGAGGCAATCTTACCCTCTGCCCTGATTGGCCCCTCAACCTTAAATGATTGCCGGTGCTGTGGATGTACCAATCCACAGCATCAACAATCCCAAATTGGCAGACCCTACTCCCCTCCCTCCTGATCAAAAAAAATTCCCAGATAGCCAGTTGGGCCCCCTATCCCCCTTCCTACCTCACCTTTCGAAACCTAAAAGCCCTGCTAGCCAGATGGCTGTAAATACCCCCTGCCCCCTCACACTCTTACCTTAAAGTGCTTGGTGGTCTAGTGGCCATAGGGGGCAGGAGCAGTCCTCCTTGCTTCTGCCCTGTCATCATCATTAAACAAAATGGCAGTGATTTTGTGGTGCTTCCCCCTAGTGTTCTGATGCTAGCACCAGAACACTAGGGGGCAGCACCGCGAGAATTGTGCCATTTTTGTGAGTACCACCGCAGAGGCCAGGATATACTGCAGTTGCATACCCCTATCCATTGAATATAATCCAATCAAATCAAACTCTTTCAGCCATTCTATCTAGGAAACTGTGAACATTTTTTTATAAGATAAAAAAGAAATAGTATATTTGTTTCATGCTTATTTGATCACTTTCTATAGAGGGCAGTTTACATTAAAAATGAAATAACAAAAGAAAAACAAAAGCAGAAATCAGGGAAGAGCAGAGAGTAAAGAAAGCAAAAGAACGTAATAAAAGAATCGCTGACCACAGGTCATAGAGAAAGTCAATAAATCAGAAACAGAAGAGCCAAGTTGCTGTCCCTACCGAGAGAAGAGGTTTGAACTACTGGAAATGAATAAGGAGTTTCTATTACTGGATATTGTCAAGGGCTCAAGATGAATATATCAAGGTAGAAGGTTCCACATTTGGGAGGCAATAAAGTAAAATGTGGTATGGCTGTAGTTGGGGGGGAGGGAGGGGGAGGATTCGCTGGTACTAAAATATCTGAAAGATGGAATGATAGGTCAGTACAAAATGTTTTACGGTAAAGGACAAGAGTAAAATCTTAAACTTAACCTGTAAGCCAGCGCTTCTCAACCTTTTTCATTTTTTGGCACACTTTTGAGTTTGTTCATTCCTTGCGACACACAAACCAAATTTTGCATGCAGGGCCAGTGCAAGGATATTAGACACCCTAGGCCAAACTTTAGTCTTGCACCCTCTCACAGTTAGCTTTAGACCCCTAGCACCCCCCCCCCCCCCTCAAGATTTTGATTATCACACTTAATTGTAATCATCTCAATACCATCCCTTCAAGAACAATTCTATAAAAATGTATTTTTGGACATCACACTTTTAAATATTAAACTTTGTTTTGTAAATTTCAAAAAGCCACTTACAAGGGTAAATGGACTATTTACATAGCGCTCATTCTTCCTGTGGGTAAAACTACGAATCAATGACTGAGTTTGTGTGGCTCCAGGCCCCATTGCTTTGCTTTGACTGTAGCTGCTCTTTGTTGCCCTAAGCAGCCTCCTGGTTTGCCTAGTTGTTGATCTGGCCCTGTTTGCATGATCCCCACTGTGCAGTCCCTCCCACTGACAGAGGAGCAGCAGCAGTTTTCATCTGTGGGTGCCTCAGTCTACCAGATTTAATCTCTCATCTGAACATATGAGGCCAGCAGGCCATGTGAGAGGGCAGGGCTCCATGCATCCAGGCACCAGACTGAAGCCAGCAGAAGAGGCACACAAGTAAGACTCCTCCACATGCCCTGCCTTAGGAGTGAGGTTCATTACTGTCATGGCATGTGCAAAACTAACTAATTTGGAGAAATTGTCCCTGTAAGACGTGCTGCTGTCCTACCGATGGAAGTGTGTGTGTGTGTGTCTTAATAGTAAGCTATCAGTTCAGTATGGTGGGGAGGATAAGGGCAGTACAGTGGATTCTCCATTAAAAATTGTACTAATCTACTCTGACTATACCTAAGAGTGCACTTTCAGTTTTGCAACTACAAAATATTTTTTGGTTTTGTAAAAAAAGCCTCAGGGCTGCCTACAAGACAATTAATTATGCACCAGAGAAAAATCTATGTAGGAGATAGATTCAAGTTAGATTCTGCCTGAGTTCCAGAGGATCCAGCTTACTCCAGGCAGCATAGTCGTACAGCTACTAGATCACATATTACAATTGCTAACCTGAAATTAAAAGTGGTTTTCCTACATCTAGGATAGAAGAGAATAAGACTGGCACCAAGAAGATGGAGGATCTACTTTGATCTGGAGTATGTGCTCCAGTCCGTCACACTCTTCTCTTGCTGTCCTGGATTGACAGGAGGGGAAGGGGGGGGGATTAAGAGGCAGACTAGCTGTTTGCTTTCTCCTGTTATCTTCTTGTCTCTATGTTCTGCTTGGGAGAAGATGGGGCTTGAGCAGAAAGCAGATGACTAGTCTCAAGAGTACTGTTCAATAGAGATGGGCAAGTGCCTCATGCCCAACCACACCCCTGGCTGTCACCATCAAGATATACCAAGAACTTTCCAAAGGCACCCTGGCTGAGAGGCACTGCTGTAAGTGATGGTAACCAGTGTTTGGAGATCAGTTATGGGGTTATGTGATCAAAACGTGTAGAGTGGGAGACAAGATTAGCTGCAATATTCTGCATAATTTGGAGGCGTTTCAAGTAGACATGGATAACTCCATTGTAAACAGAATTAAAGTAATCTAACCTACTAATTAGAAGAATATGAATCAGAATTGTTAGAGTCTCCTAATTTAAAAAGGGTCTGATGGAGCTAGTATGCCTCAGTGAGTAAAAACAAGCCTTTACCGCAAACAGTATGTGTCGGTCAAATGTGAGAAGCAAATCAAGATGACAGCCCAGGACCTTGATAACAGGGCTCAAAGACAGTGGTTGCTCCGAAATGACAGAGCAAATGTGGGTACTGATGGATAGTTGCCACATGGCTTGTGATTATGTGTGATTCAATTTCAAATAGTTACTTTTAAGGCAGGAGGCAACTGCATCCAGGCATTTATTCAGATTGGAGAGATCAGACTTTAAAGGATTAACATAAACTATTAGCTGCATGTCATCGGCAAAGTAAAATCTGATGATGCCATAAGATTTACAAGGCTAGGTAAGGGACTGAGAAATATGATAAATAGAATAGGGGCCAAGGTGTAGACCCTTGTGGAGCCCCACATTTTAAAGGATAATGGAGTGACTTGGTAGAATTCAAAGAAACCTAAAAATGTCTGTTGTTAAGGAATGATGTCAACCAAGAAAGAAAGGTTCCTCTTAGACCCAAATCAATTAAACAAAATAAGAGAAGCTTGAGGTCCACAAGATTGAAGGCCATTGACAGGTCCAGAGATACTACTATAGCTATATTGGGCTTATTCAGTTTTTGCTAACCTCACTAATCAGAGCTACTAGGATGGTCTCCATACTGTGATGTTCTCTGAACCCAGATAAACGGGGATGCAAGACATTGGTTTTCTCAAAAAAGTTCCTCAATTGTTAAAAAATAGCTCTTTTGAAATGAACAGCAAACTTGAAACAGGTCTATAACTAGGTGAAACTACACTGGCAGTTAGGCTGCTTTTATTCTACATATTAGAGGACCTAGTCCCAATGCTGGGGTTTTTACTAATTTGGATGGAATAGGATCAAGACTGGAAGTTGTACAATTAGTGAAGTTGATTCCCATCTGGGGACAGCAATCTCAGGCCAGAGGGACTGGGGTTTCTAGTTCTATAGGCACTCCTTGTAGCCTTGGGCAAGACACTTAACCCTCCGTTGCCTCAGGTACACATAGATTGTGAGCCCTTTGGGGACAAGGGAATATATCCAGTACCTGCTTGTAGTGATTGTAAACTGCTCTGATGCCCTTCAGCCTGGGCGGTATATCAAGAAATTGCATAAACATAAACATAATAAAAATGAGTCACAAGGTTAAAGTTGGTCCATGTTCTGGCTCCAGTTGAAGTATTAGAAGATAAGGTAATACAGTATCACAATATTCAGAGAAAACAGCCAAGTCATCTATGGCTGGAAAAGTATATTTAAGGTCAGATATCTTCTGAAAGAAATACTTAGCCAGAGCTGATGCTGAAGGGGTACTTTGGATGAATCCTCCATCAGAAGTGAAATCTCCTGCCAGTTCCTCAACTATATGAAAGAGTTTCTTAGAGCAGTGGGATCCCCACGGGCAGAAGAAAGACTCTTCCTGTTCTTCCTGCGGGGATATGATCTCCCACGGGCAGGACTGGAAGGGTCTCTGCCCATGAGGTGGAGTTGGGGCAGAATTAGGGCATAGCTTGGGCCCCCCAAAATAAAAGGTCTTCCACCATCCCTAGCCCCTTCCACCATGCTGCTCATTCACCCTGCCCGCCACCTTCCTACTGTCACAGCCAATAATAGCCTCCACCACCACACTGTCAGTTGACACTCCAACCCTCCCCCCCCCCCCGCCCGACTGCCACCGCTGCGGTTATAGAATCTGAGGAGACCTCTTCATTCATTCTGCTCGGGAGTTGTGGTGAGGAGGAGCCCTGGCCAAATCAATAGGACAGGTAAAAATGGTGAGAGCCTGTTTTAGGGGGAAAAACATGGAAAGTGAAATTAAAAACTATCTGGGGGGTGGGACAAAGAGAAGAAAGTGCTGCCTGTGAGGGGAGTGGTAAGAAAAAAAAGTGCCCCTGAGGATGGGAGGGGGGTGGGTGTAGAAAAGAAAGTGCTGTTTATTAGGCCAAGAGAAAGTGCTTCTTCTGGGGTGAAAGGGGTAAAGAAAATACATGCTGCCAATGGGTGGGTGAAGAGAGAACTTCTGTACCTGGAAGGACGGGGGGTAGAGAGAGACAGAGGAATTTTTCAATTTATAATTTTTACGTATACTGCAACTTTGCTGCACTTCAGAGTGGTTTACAATAAACTGTGAATGTGTACATGGGCAGAAGGTCAGGCTGCTGTGCTCACTGAAGGGGCAGAGAGAGATGTGCCACTGTGTGTTGCGGGGGATAGGGAGAGGGATAGGTTTGCTATGTGAATTTTGAGGAGAAAGAGAGGGAGAGAATGGCCAAGGCAATGTGCATGGATGGAGGAGGAGGCAGAGAGAGAGAGAGGGATGTACCACAGTTTGAAGGGGGGGGGGGGGGGACAGAAAGAGGGAGGGGCTGGCCATGCATGTTGGGGGCAGAGAGGGGCCAGACTCTCCTTGTGCATGGGGGAGGGGAAGGCTGTTATAAGTGTATGGGGGGGGGGGGGTCGGAAGAGGGATTGCCTTGCTGTATGCATGGGGGTAGGGGTGGAGAGAGACAGAGGGATGTGCCACAGTGTGTGTTGGGGGGACAGAGAGAAGGACAGACTAGTAAGTACAGTGACTTCACAAAATTTGGTTTGGTGTGCCACGAAGCTTAAGAAAATTTGAAAGTAAGCCCTGAAACAAAAAATACTGAGAAGCACTGCCTTACAAGGCACTTCACTAGCTGTAATGCGTTGAGAATAATATGATCTCTTTGCAGATTGAACAGATTTCAGACAATAAAATTGACACTCCTTACCAAGAGGGAGCAGGCCAGGGTCATTAGTCTTCCTCCTTAGACCTTCAGAAGACACAATCCCTAATAATACGAGGGGGAAAGTTGTTTCCCAAGATCTATGATCATCCAGAGCTTGCTAACAGAATTCATAAATTTATCTGAGTATCAGTTGCAGTAAAGGCTGTTAAACACAGATGACAGCTTACAGCTAGTATGTCAAGATCTAGCTGTTTGAGACAGCTAGATCTGACTGCCTTTTCATGGCTGGGTTTATTTCTAGATAAAATGGTAACAGAAAAATTAAGCAGTGTGATCAGTCCAGGATAATGAGAGAGAAGAAACAGGTAAAGACAGTGGACTAGATGAAAAATTAAGATCCAAATGTTTGACCTGCACAGTGAGTAGGAAAAAACACATGTACAAGATTCAAACTGTTTATGAATGCTAGAAATTATTTATCCTTGTAGCTTACTGGGCATTGAAGTTTCCAAGAACATAGAGGTCAGAGGAAGATACACCTTTATTAGCTATGGTAACAAACACCTTATCCCATTCTACTGCAGGGACAGAAGGGGGACAGTAGAGTAAAAGTAAATGACCAATAAGGCTTCAGAATATAAGAGAATCATTGAAAGCGGGGTAACTGAGAAATTGGTGTCATAAATAAAAGCAATACTTCCCCCAGTACCTATCTGGAAATTTTTTGATATTTATGAGTAACCTGGAGGACAACAGCGAGTAAGATAGGAATATTCCCCATCGCTTAGCCCCATGTTTCCACAGTAGCAAGATCATTTAACTTTGAGTCTTTGATGAAATCACAGATAAGGGCACCTTCACTCCTGGATCTTCTTACATTAAGAAGTCCCAACTGAAACTAAAAGGGAGCGGTGCTACTGGTTGATTCTGGTTTCCACCAAAAATGAAATGCTGGACCAAGCTTTTGGCTTTAGGATGGCTGGCAGCATCTGGGGAGTAATCTTAGAAGGGAGCATATACTGCACCTTAATGACCTCATAAAATACCAACCAGTGTAAAAGTATGTGCGTTACTTGATGGCACCGTTACATCCAGAACACCTCCGAAATGACTGTGTGACTACTAAGAGACCACGGCATTATAATAGCCCATAAACCAACTGTAACCCTGAGAAGAATCCTGTCAAAACTGAAAGGACAACCATAGAAAGATCAAAGGACAAATGTCGTTTACAAAATTCAATTTGGTGACTGTGATAAGAACTATGTTGGCCAAACAGGAAGAAAACCATCCACCAGGCTACATGAACACCAACTAGCCAGCAAAAGACATGACCCACTCTCCCTGGTTTCAATCCATGAAGACGCAGAAGGACACAAATTCAACTGGAATACAACCAAAATCATACAATGAGCACAAACAAAAAGAGAGAGAATTTATGGAAGCCTAGTTTTCCACCACAAAATCAATAAACAGACATATTGACATAGACCCAATCTACCAATCCCTACAGACCACAGAGCTGAGATACCACCAACACCCGGGAAGAACAGCCACACCACAGCAACCCTCAGGGAAACCAACCAACCAATCAATCCCTGCAGACCAAAGAGCTAAGTCATCACCAACAAGGCTCAGAAAAAGCAACCACACCCCAGTAACGCTCAGGGAAACCAACCAACCAATCCCTGCAGACCAAAGAGCTGAGTCATCACTAACAGGGCTCAGAAACAACAACCACACCCCAAAATCACTCAGGGAAACCAACCAACCAATCCCTGCAGACCAAAGAGATGAGTCACCACCAACCCCAATGACCTATACCCAACAGTAGAGTTCTCCAATCTCTTTAATCCAGCTTCGAACAATAGAAACCCTCCTAAACTCTGTATGGACAAAGAAAAGATGATATTTGTAAATAATGTGAAATGTTTTCTGTAAATATTTTAAATGTAAATATGTTTTGACCAGTTCTAATGTTACACAGAAGTGGAGGAGTAGCCTAGTGGTTAGAGCACTTGCTTGGTAACCAAGAAACCAGGGTTCAATTCCCACCAGCACTCCTTGTGGCCTTGGGCAAGTCACTTAACCCTCCATTGCCTCAGAAGAAAGGCCTGGCAATCTATCACCAGGAGTCAGGACTGACTCAAAGACACACATTGCATTTGTTGTAATCGTTCTGTTTATTGTAAACCACCCTTGATCTTTGGAAGGGGCGGTATAGAAGAAACTTTTAAATAAATAAATAAGTACAAACACAAGCATTCAGGCACATTACCATCTGGAACCCCACATTGATGATGTCCCCTCGAATGGTGATGAAACATCTGCAATCAAACATCAAGATTGGAGAACAAGCCAACATCATGATCACCAACCTGAGCTACCAGTATTCACAAACATCTCTAAATCTAGGTGTCTACTTTTCTTTAAGAAATAGCACCTAAGTAGGTATCTCCTTAAAAACCTACCCTCTAAACATGTTTCCATATTTCCTAAATACGAGCGTATATCATATCTCTACCCTATTCTACCCAAATGACATCCCCAGAATGCTTACACACAGATCACATGCTTTCCGTGTGTGTACATTTTATGCACATATGCAGTAATGCAATTATATACAAGCCCCTTTCTGTGTAAAAAAGGCTTCACATGCAGAAAAGCTTTATACAATTACCATAAGAACATAAGAAGTGCCATACTGGGTCAGACCAAGGTCCATCAAACCCAGTATCCTGTTTACAACAGTGACCAATCCAGGTCAAACGTACCTGGCAGGTTCCCAAAAGGGCACACAGATTCCACAATGCTAATCTTTGTGTAAGCAGTGGATTTCCCTGGTCCTCTTTAATAATGTTTTATGGACTTTTCCTGCAGAAAGTTGTCTAAACCTATTTTAACTCAACTACATTAACAGCCTTTACTACATTCTCAGGTAACAAATTCCAGAGTTTATTACATGTTGAGTGAAAAAATATTTTCTCTTTTTAATCTTAAATGGCTTACATTGTAGCTTCATTGCATGTCCCCTAGACTTTTTACTTTCTAATGGCATAAACAACCTATCTACATTTATCTGTTCTACTCCATTCATTAATTTATAGAGCTCTGTCATATCTCCCCTTACTCCTATCTTTTCCAAGTTGAAGAGCCCTAACCTTTTAAGCCTTTCCTCATAGGGGTATCCTTCCATTACCTTTACCATTTTGGTGGCTCTTCTCTGTACCATTTCTAATTCTGCTATATCCTTTTTAAGATATAGCAACTAGAACTGCACACAATATTCAAGGTGTGGTCACACCATGGAACAATACAGAGGCATTATAATATCCTTGGTTTCATTCTCCATTCCTTTCCTTATGATTCCTAGCATTCTATTTGCTTTCTTGGCAGTCACTGCACCCTGGGAGGAGGGTTTCAATGTATTATCCATGATAATGCCTAAATCGTTTAAGAACATAAGAAATGCCATACTGGATCAGACCAGGTCCATCAAGCCCAGTATCCTGTTTCCAACAGTGGCCAATCCAGGTCATAAATACCTAGCAGTTTCCCAAAAAGGCACACAGGTTCCACAATGCTTGTCCCAAGTCAAGCGGTGGATTTCCCAGGTCCTCTTTGGTTTATGAGCCTTTCCTCCAGGAATTTTTCTAAACTTTTTTAAACTCAGCTACACTGACTGCTTTTACTACATCTTCCGATAACAAATTCCAGAGTTTGATTTTTCCTGGGTGGTGGTTCCTCCTCTGGAACCTTGCATCGTGTCACCATAGTTTGGGTTGTTCTTTCCTAGGTGCATAACTTTGTACTTGTCCACATTAAATTTCATCTTGGGAACGAAGAGACAAGGGGTCAATTCCCACTAGCACTCCTTGTGGCATTGGGCAAGTCACTTAACCCTATATTGCCTCAGAGTAATCCAATGTCCCTGTTTAATGTACATTACCAAGTTTAAGTTACAATGTAAACCATTTTGAATAAATGATAAAGCAGTATAAACAACTCCTTAAAGAAAGAAAGAAAGAAATATGCCATTTGGACATTCAGTCTTCCAATTTATCAAGGTTCTCTAACACGTTTTCACAATTCTCTTGTGTTTTAAGAACTTTGAATATTTTTGTGTCATCTGCAAATTTGATCACCTCATTTGTTATATCCATTTCTAGGTCATTTATCAATATGTTAAAAAGTCACGAGCCCACCACAGATCCCTGGGTTACTCCACTATTCACCTTTCTCCATTGAGAAAATTGGCCATTTAGCCCTACACTCTACTTTCTATCTTTTAACCAGTTCCTAATCCAGAATAGTACACTGCCTGCCTGCCATATGACTTTTTAATTTCGCCAAGAGTCTCTCATGGGGGACTTTGTCAAAGGCTCTCTGAAAATCCAGATACACAATATCGACCGGCTCACCTTTGCCTACCTGTTTATTCACACCTTCAAAAAAATATAACAGATTAGTAAGACAAGACTTTCCTTGGCTAAATCCATGTTGGCTTTCTCCCATTAAACCATGACTATCTACATGTTCAGCAATTTTATTCTTTATTATGATTTCTACCAGTTTGCCTGGTACTGACGTCAGGCTCACCGGTCTGTAGTTTCCCATATCATCCCTGGAACCCTTTTTAAAAATTCTCCAATCTTCAGGTACCATAGATGATTTTAATGATAGTTCAAGATTAGTAATGGTAGTTCTGCAATTTCATATTTCACTTTTTTCAGCAGCCTTGGCTATATATCATCTGGTCTGTGTGATTTGCTATTCTTCAGTTTATTAAATAGTTGTAATACATCTTCCCGTTTTATCGATATTTCTTTAAATTCTTCTGATACATCACCTTTAAATTCCATTTCAGTCATGGGTAACTTCCCTACATCTTCTTCAGTAAAATAGAAGCAAAGAATTCATTCAGTCCTTCCACTATGGCCTGTCCTCCCTTAGAGCCCATTTTACCCCCCTCTATCATCTAATGGTCCAACTGACTCTCTCACAGGTTTTTTGCAACAAATGTACTTGAAAAAGCTTTTATTATGTGTTTTTGCTTCCACAGCAAGCTTTTTTACAAATTTTCCCTTTGCCTGCCTTGCATCTAACTTGCATTGCTTATGTTGTTTCCAGTTTTCATCATTTGGCTCCTTTTTCCATATCCTGAAAGATGCAATTTTTGGCTACAACAGCCTCTCTGATCTCACCTTTAAATCATGCTGGCAGTGTTTTGGCCTTCCTTCCACTTTTCTGAAAGCGTGAAATACATCTGGTCTGGGCTTCCAAGATAGTATTTTTAAACAACACCAATGCTTGATGTAAGTCCTTAACCTTTGCAGCTGCTCCTCTTAGTTTTTTTCTTAACTATTTTCCTCATTTTATCATAGTCTTCCTTTTGAAAGTTAAGAGGTAGTACTGTTATTTCCTTGTCATCCTTCTTCCATTTATTAAATCAAACGCAATCATGCTATGATCATTGTTGCCAAGTAGCCCCAACACCCTTATCTCTTGCACCAGATCCTGTATTTTACTAAGTCCTAGGTCCAACATAGCTTCCTCTCTTGTCAGTTCATGAACCAGCTGCTCCAAAAAGCAGTTATTTATTTCATCTAGAAACTTTATCTCCCTAGCATGCCCTGCTGTGACACTAACCCAGTTGATATTGGGCTAATTGAAATCACTTATTATTACTGTGTTGTAGCTTTTGTTAGCTTCTCTGATTTCTTTTAGCATTTTATCATCCATCTGTTTATTCTGGCCAGGTGGTAAGTAGTACACCCCTACTGCCATTGCCTTCCCCATTTTACATGGAATTTCTATCCTTAGAGATTCTGCAGTGTATTTTGTTTCTTGCAAAACTTTAATCCTGTGTGACTCAATGTCCACTCTAACAGAGTGCAACCCCCTCCACCAATTTGATCTACCCTATCACTGTGATATAGTTTGTATCTAGGTATCACAGTGTCCCATTGGTTGTCCTCCTTGCACCAGGTCTCTGAGATGCCAATTATATCTAACCTTTCATTTAGTGCTATATATTTTAACTCTCCCACCTTATTTTCTAGACTTCTAGCATTTGCATCCAGGCATTTTAGAGGTTGCATTTTATTCATATTAATCTGATTATCAGTTGATAGGGTAATTTGGAATCTTTCAGCTCTGTTTGCTCTGTACTTAAGGGCATCTGGATTACTTTGATCTTTATTGGAACCTCTCAGGGCATCTCGATAAACTTCCCTCTTTTGCTAGCATCCTTCAAGGATACATCCTTCTGAACCAAGCGCTCTTGGGTGACTCTTGGCTTTCCCCTATTATCTTGTTTATCTAGATGAACAAAATGAAAATCCCACTCTCAGTTCACACATTTGAAAGGCTAATGAACATTTAAATATGCATTTTTCAGGACTGAGATCCTTCCTCAAGGACTGGCATTGCTTAAGACATCTTCATTGCCCTAAAAGCTTGTATCTCTAAAGACAAGCATTATATAATAAAGGTATCATTATTTATCATCTACTTTGCTGATGTTATTTTATTTAATGAAACCGTAATATCGATCTTGAAATAATCTGGATTTTTTTGTCAGTTTTTATGCCTTCTTTTGGAGCAACAATAGAACATCCAAAATAGGACTCTTGAGCTGTCAAGACCACATATCTCCAAAGGTGTCTTTAAATCGAATCTCTGTGTCTTAAAAACCACTTTGCAATATCTACTGCAATTGAGAGAGGAGGTCGGGGCCCTCTACATCGGGCCATCGGAGCACCGGGACTGTGCCTTTCTGCAGACGCTGCCTTGCCCAGTTTCCAACGGGCAGGTGCGACACGGGCAGCTTGATCCTGCTGGGTCCTGGGAGGATATAAGAGCTCTACCTTGTGCCTTATCATCTGGAAACTACTGCAATTGAGAGAGGAGGTCGGGGCCCTCTACATCGGGCCATCGGAGCACCGGGACTGTGCCTTTCTGCAGACGCTGCCTTGCCCGGTTTCCAACGGGCAGGCGCGACACGGGCAGCTTGATCCTGCTGGGTCCTGGGAGGATATAAGAGCCCTACCTTGTGCCTTATCATCTGGGAACTATTGCAATTGAGAGAAGAGGTCGAGGCCCTCTACATCGGGCCATTGGAGCACCGGGACTGTGCCTTTCTGCAGACGCTGCCTTGCCCGGTTTCCAACGGGCAGGCGTGACACGGGTAGCTTGATCCTGCTGGGTCCTGGGACAGGGCTATAAATTTATTTTCTTTTTTCTCTGTGATCGCGGAGCGCGACCGTGGGGCGTGTTCGAAGGGGCATGTTTAAAGGGGCAGGTTTTGCCCCTTTGACGCCCCTTCGACGTCACTACGATGTCAGCGATGTTTGAAATATTGGTGTTACTTTTCTGCGTGTCAGTAGAGGTATGTGGGTCTGCCTTGGTGACCTTATTCCTATTTTATTCTTGATGAGTCGTTGTTTGTTTTGAATACATATGGGGAAAAGGAAGGCTAAGGTACAATCTAAAGCTCAGAGTACCGAGTCAGCTGATTCTAAGCAGACCGGTCCTCTGGATAAGCATTTTATTCCTGTTCCTTTGGCTCAGTCTTCACCAGAGGGAGCTTCTCTAAGCCCCGATGGGAGATCCCCTCCACCCCACCCTGTCTTGTCCACTAATGAAGGCTTGGGGATTCCGTTTGAGTCAGGCAGGGGGAATAAGTCAGTGTGCTTACCTACCCCTGTCTATATTGCCACACAGGAAGGTTCCTTTGAGTTACCAGTTTTGCCCTCAGATGCTGAGGTTACCTTGAAAGACCTTTGGGGGGCTATGAAATGTATTGATTCCAAAGTGTCCTTAGCTGTAGGTTCTCTGTGTAAATTTTCTCAGGAAGCTGCAGCATCCTTGCAGCAGCTAGATGAGAAGGTAACGTTGATTGATGTGGCTGTTACAAAATTAGAGTCTCAAGTTCTCCCTTTGCAGTCTATAAACGTGCTAGGTATAAAGGATTCGTTAGTATTACATTCCAAAGTGGAGTCTTTGGAGAACTCTATGCTTAATCGTAACTTACGATTTTTAAACTTTCCTCAATCTGGATTGTTGTCACCAAGGATTCTTTTAGAAAAATATATTAAAGAAGTGCTAGCCATATCAGAGGTAATTGAAGTTGCTCAGATATATTATCTCCCTACTGGGTCTAAAAAGGTTAATCCTGCAGAGGGTGAAATGGATGAGATTGTCCCTTCTTTCACTAATCTTACTGCATTTCTAGAGGACTCCCTAGATGAAATTGCTACAAGGGCTACCTTATTGGTAACCTTTTTATCTGTAGCAGTTAAACAACGTATCTTAAAAGCCTTCTTTAAGGTAAAATCTTTTAAATTTTGTGGACAGCCTATCAGCATTTTTCCGGATGTTTCACGTGTTACACAATTGCGCCAAAAACAGTTTCTTTCTCTTAAACCTCAGGTTTTGGCTTTGGGTGCCTCTTTCTTTTTACGCTTTCCATGCAAATGTCTTATTACTTACGAGAATGTTTCGTATGTCTTTATGGACATATCCCATTTGGAAAAAATTCTGTTAGATAGGCAGGCTTCAAAGGGATTTTATTTATTTAGACAGTTTTGTATACCGCCTTATCCTTCAGTCAAAGTGGTCACAACACAATTGGGGGATACATTTAACACGCAGGGATATGAGACACATACACTAATACTTACAGGGAACATGGGCAATGGAGGGTTAAGTGGCTTGCCCAAGACCACAAGGAGCATCTGTGGGACTAGAAACCCCAGTCCTTCCGGCCCAAGGTTGCTGTCCTCTAGTGGGATTTGAGCCCCCGACCTTCCGGCCTGAAGTACCTTCCCCAACCACTAGGCTACTCCTCCCTTTAGGGATAGGTAGTGGCTAATTATGTCACCTCTATCAATGTATTCCATGGTTTGGGATTAGTTTTCTGTTTAATGTTGGATTTAGCTTATTAATACTACAGTGGGTTTCCCTTGATGTGGTCTGGATTATTAGCCCTTTATGAAATGTATTTCTTGTGTGAAATTTCTTTGATTAAGGTTTGTATTGCTTTAAGGTGCTTCTAATTGTCCTTTCTGTATTTTGGTTATTGTATCATGACTGAAAATTCAATAAAAAAAAAAAGAAAAGAAAAGAGAACATCCAAAATAGGACTCTTGAGCTGTCAAGACCACATATCTCCAAAGGTGTCTTTAAATCGAATCTCTGTGTCTTAAAAACCACTTTGCAATATCTTTTGTATATAATTTCCATGCAGATCCAAGAAAAAGTGTCATAGCCTGGGAAAGATCCAGCTGTAAGTGAGGATTATTTTAAACATTGATTATTAAAAACCAGCTTTAGTTATACAACTGGAGATGTACTGTCTCTGGAGGTTAGTTTTTATTTTAAAATTCTTTACGCTTATTTCATTTATCTTTATTGTTTTGCTCAAAAAGTAATAAAATCTAATTTTTCAGGAAAGAATAAAACAACTGTCTTCGTATACTGAACAAAGATGATTCCTCTGAATGACAGCTGATAAGAATCTGAACTTCGTAGACTGAAGAAAACCTTCCTGTAAATTATACCCCGATTTGGATGCCAAATATGCCAGATCAAGATAACTGTAAGAATTCCAAATGCTTCTCAAAAAATGTTTTAGATAATGTGATTGCCAGATGTTTTGCGACACATAACAGCATGCAGGAAAATAGTTGTACAATTTTTTGGCTTTATCCCCTTTTCTTAAGGAATTATAGCTAGAAGTACAGTCTGAGATAGGGAAACAAATTTTAACTAGCATTTTAGAGCAAAGTCACAGTTTCATGTGACGTTTAAAGATGGTAATATATGCTTGCTTTTAGAGAAAGATGTCTTTGTGGGGCTGCCTAGATGCCCCTTTTTCCCCTGCTAAGCAAAAAGGGGACGGCTTTCATCTGCAGTTATTGGGAGGACAACACACTGTTTTTAGCTGCATTTTCGAGCACAAAGAGGGTTGAAAAGGAATAAACCACAAAAATGTAATGAACAAAATTGTTCCATATTCTTTTGAACTAAAATTAGTTTAATAGTTCTAAAGCATGATGATTTCTCCAGGCATAAAAGCTTATTTCCCAACTTCTCTCAATGTTTTCACTCTCTTCCAGTTAGTGTTGCCAACTGGTACCAGATTATTAAGACAGTCTGATATGATCCTAGTTTCACCCCACTGCTTGCAGGAACTTATAGTCTTGTATATCTTAAAGAATGGAATACAGAAATCAGAACTACAAGTTCCAGCATGCAATGGGTTAAACAAGCTACTATATCGACTTGTCCTGACAAACTGGAATCACTGGTCTCACTTTTGTTCACGGTAGTCAGTACTTTAAGAACGCTGACTGCTGTGGGCTGAATATTACCCATTAAAGTGTGCGCAAATTGCTTGTACATGCATATATTTATGAATTAACATGCGTAAAATTAATTTGCCGGCTTAGTAAAGCTCTAGTGTGCATACAATGTATACAAACAGCCATAGGCATCTGAAATGGGTGGGCCATATAGGCCCTGGCCCTACCAATAATTCTCTGTCACAATTCTGGCAAAAACTTCTTCTGATTGCCTACAGGTATGGTTATCAGATTTTAGGAGAGCAAATCTGGGACACCTGGGTGGGGCAGGCATCATCCCCTCCTCGGTCATCTTTCCCCCAAAGTCTGGAAATGACAAATTTTTTGCATTCCTGAATTTTAATAGTTTAAAAAAAGACAGTAGCAACCATTCTCAAGTTATAAGTGCACATACGTACATGCTTAAACTTTATTTTAGTTATAGAAATAAATATTCTATATATTTCCAAAATTCCCCCTTTTTTTCAGAAAAGAAGTTAATTTTTTATCTACTCCTACCATCCTGGTTTCGCTGGTTTCGTTGCCCCCTCTAGCGTGTTCCCTTCGTTGCCCCCTCTAGCGTGTTCACTATGGGCAGGGTTTGTGCAAAGTGTCCTATATGAATTTTCAACCTTGCAGCACCCTGCCCAAATTCTCCTTCATGCTTATAGGCCTTTCCATGAGATTTTCGTAATTCATTGCCAAATATGTATACATTAAAACTAATTCATACTGTATTGGTTGAAGGTAATCTCTGAAATGGCTGGCTAGATTGATCAAGGGTGTTTCCCCTGATTATTCATCTCAGTAGCAGTACCTCTAACACTCTTTTAGCAGGTACTTTGTGAAGTAACATAAACCTCAGAAACTATATAGCAAACTTCCATACGATAAACAACACAGTCAGAACTCAAACAGCACCAGCCCTATCAAAGAAAAGGAAGCAGTGCAAACATTACAGCATAGCTGCAGCGATGCTCTAAGACATTGCTGGGAAATAGAACAAGCAGAACTCCTACAGATTTCTACACAGAAACTATACACTAAAGGCCCGATTCCGTCCCGAACATCGATCCCCTCTGTACGTCCGGTCTGAACCGGACATACAGAGGGGGTCGCGATTCTGTTCCCGCGGGGCACATCTAGCCCAGTGGGATCAGAATTGTAAACAGTCTTGCATGTGCAAGCCGGGTCTGATTCAGTCCAGCCTGCACATGCAGAACTGTCCCCGACTAACTCAGTCTAAGTTCTACAATGGAGCCATGGTACCATGGTGTCATGTTGCCATGGCACCGTGCTCCATTGAAGAGCCGTGATGCCAGCCGCCGCAAAATAAAGCGTATTCCCTGCAGCCTGACCCCCGATATGGCCTTCTAAGGCCAGGGTCGGGCTACGGGGAATGTTCCCTGGCCCCTCCTGCCCCATCCATGTCCTGGGTACACACTTTAAAAATGTCCAGGGAAGTTATGTCCAGGACTGGCGATCACCCTTTCCCTGTCCCCATCAAATGTCCCTGCGCAACCGGCGGGGAAGTTAGTCGAGGCCGGGAAAAGGCATGAATAGCAAGGATGGATGTCCCATTGGGTCGTCCATCCCCACTATTCGTGGCACAGAATATTCCCCTAACAGAATCCCTCACCACGATCACACATGCAAAACGCAAAACAAGGGACCACAAATTAGAAATAGAAATATGCAGAGAATCACTAAACCAAAATTAAATTTATTTTGTTCCTACTATGTCTGGGCATTTTGAATACCTCCAACCCACAACCTACAAAGATTCCAGGACCATCACAACTACCAGAACTGTATACCACTGTTCAAATGAGGACATTGCCTTTTACCACAAACCATGTGTGATATATTATTGTAAAAATGGAAAATCTGACTTGAATACATGAGGGCACACTACAGTCCAAAACATGCTTCATCCCATCCAGTGCTTACTAACCTCCGTATGCATAATGGCTTTAGAGGGTAGCAAGTCAGGTGGAGTGGACGAGTAGCCTAGTGATTGGAGCAGCAGTCTAACACCAAAGAGATCAGAGTTTGATTTGCACTGGCACTTCCTTTGACCATGGGCAAGTCACTCTACCCTTCATTGCCGCAGAAGAAAGGCTTGGCTATCTATTTCCAGTCGTTCCTTGCCAAGAAAACCCAGGGTTGCTGGGTCACCAGGAGTCAGCATTGATTTGATGGCACTAACAAAACAAAACAAAAAAAGGTCAGGTGACCATCTAGAGGTCTTACACCTTTGGTGAAGTTTTTGTAAGAAAGTGGTTCTAGTTGCAAAATAGGTCATCAAACAAGGGGCTCCAAGTGATCGTCTTGGCCAGGAGTTGAGCAACCTTAAAGCCAGCACTACTGCCTGATGCTCTCCATCTGCTTACTTATCCTGTAATTTAACAACATTTTTCAATAAAATATTTGGAGACATTTGTAGGTCTTGCTCTTTTATTCTCGGCAGCCTCTTTCTTGTTCCTTTCTTCTGATTTCATCTCTGTTACTTTTGTATGTTTTTTCTTTATTCTTTTTCTTTATACTTTGATTTTTTAAACATTTTCCCTATTGATTTTCCATTTGTCTGCATTTCCCTCCCTTCTGATTTCTGTTTTTTTCTTCTTATACATCCCATTTCTCTCAGACCTTCTTCTAAATATTTGTTCTGCTACCCCTTTATTTTCTTACTGATCTCATTCTTGCATTCCATTATTTTCTGTCATTTTCATTTTCTCTTTTACTTGGCTTCTCTTTATCTCGTGGTATTTATCACACCTGTCTGTTCCTCCCATTCCCTCCTTCTCACATATGTTTCATTTCACATCTCTCTTTATAAAATATAGCTCACTCCCTTCTTGCTAGCACATATTGTACATCCATCCCCAACTCTCATACATCCAGTACATACCTCATTTCCCTCTTACAAACACATACAGCCTCTCCCTGTCTCTCACACATACAAACCTTACTGCCTTCCACTCTCACACATAGATCACTTGCTCCTCCTTAACACATATATTTATTTATTTAACTATATTTATATCCTGCTTTTCACCCTACCTTCCCTCATCCCTCTTTATCCCTTCCATTCCCTCACCTTCCTTCTCCATCCCCCTCTTCTTCCCAATCCACTCTTCCATTCTTCCATTATCTCCCTTTGTCAGCTCTCCCTCCATTAAATCGGTCTCCCCTTGGTTCATCTCTCTCCTTCAACCTTTTTCCCTTTGTTTCCTTACACATTCATTACTCCCCTAACCACTCCTTCATTTCCTCTCACATTCCTGTAGTCTATTCCTCCTTTTCTTTTCTCTCTTCGCTTAGCCTTCAACCCTCCCTTCCTCCTTTCCTTCTATTCATCCACAGCAACTTAGCCTTCATCTCTCTCCCTCTCTTTTGCCCTTTTTCTGTCTCACCAATCCACCTAGCCTTCAGCTCGCCATTATCCTGTCTTCTTTCCTCTCCCATGCATTTAGCCCTTAGTGCTCCCTCCCTTCTTTCTTACATTCACTCTGTGCAGCAGAGCCCAGCCCAGCCCAGCCCAGCCCAAGCTGTCTTGGCCAGCAGTAGCAGCAACAGCCGCAGCATTGGACCCTGTGGCTGCTGCTAAGGCTAGCGGTAGCAGTGCTGGCTGCAGTGTCTATCACCATGGTTGCCGCTGCTTCTTGAAGATGCTGATCGAAGATGAGGACAGAAGCAGCACTGCAGACTTCCAGCCAGCGTTGCTCACTGACGACTCCTAATAGGCTCCCTTTAGGCTGCACTCCCAAAAGTGAAAGTAGAAATCAGGGTGACTGTTATGACTCTGTGTGCCTCTATAACTCCACCTCCCTATAACATCACTTCCTCCATGTCGGCCCGTGCCCTTGTCCTCACTAAAAATCAGGGACAGGAGATCATTATAGACCATGCAGCTGGGGATTCTACCACCAAATCGGGGACAATGCCCAAAAATCAGGGATGTCTGGTAACTCTACCCACAGGGATCCCATCCTGTATGGGTAGAAGAGCAGAAAAGAGCCATAATCACAGCAAAGACCCCTCCTGTCTGCTTACAAGAAATCAGATCCCCACAGGCACAACAGGAGGGCAAGGCTGCGATCATGGGCTTGATACAGGTCGTCTGGCCAGGGGGACTAGGGTGGAGTTAGGGCAGAGCTAAGGCAGAGTTAGAACGCGTTGGGGTGTCCCAACAAATGGGCATTCGCTGCCCCTCCTAAGAACACATAGGTGAAATGGACACAGGAAAACAAACATGAACCAACTTTTTTTGGTCATGCACACTCCTAGCTTTAAAGTAAAGATGTCGGGTGAGAAGACCTTTTCTACAGCAGCAACAGTCACACTTACCCTGAGGGCACATTGGCACTGTTCTGGTGACATCAGAGGGCCATATAAGATCTCGGGCCTTGCTGCGGGATGCCGGTGAGAGGGAGACCTTTTCTACAGTGGCAGCAGTCATACCCTGTGAGCACATGGTGTCATCAGAGAGCCCTAAAAGATCTTGGGCCTTGCTGTGGAACGCTGTTGAGAGGGAGACCTTTTCTACAGCAACAGCAGTCACACCCTGTGGGCACACTGGCACTGTCCTGGTGACGTCAGAGGGCCCTATAAGATCCCGGGTCTTGCTATGGGATGCTGGTGAGAGGGAGCCCTTTTCTACAGTGGCAGCAGTCATTCTTACCCTGCGGGTTTATTGGCACTGTCCTGGTGACATCAGAGGGTCCTAAAAGATCTCAGGCCTTGCAGCGGGATGCCGGTGACATGGAGACCTTTTCTTCAGTGACAGCAGTAACACTTACCCTGTGGGTGCATTGGTGCTGTCCTGGTGATGTCCGAGGGCCCTATAAGATCTCGTGCCTTGCTGTAGGACACGGCCGCAGGCGCATCCCTTGGGCGCGTGCCTGAAGGGGCATGCCCAAAGGGGCAGGTCACGCCCTTTGGTGCCCCATTGGCACACTTCGAAGTACTGAAGGAGTATCGCTAATGGCAATGGGGAAATGAAAAAAGAAGGTATTTCCAACTTAGTCATCTACGAAGTCCTCCAAGATAGAAGGACTCCTGGATAAACACCTGATAAAGCGTACAATGGAGGACGTTGTCTGTTTCATTTGCCTCTTTTAGTATTAACTCTCCTTCTTTTTTGTCTCCGGAAGGGAGTTCAACCCTACTCCTCCCACCACCTGTAGCAATTTTGTTGGACTTGGAGGGCTCCACCGATATGGGTCCTTCCAGTGGTTGGACACTTTTTCCTGACCAGTCTTCAACCCATAAACAGCCTGATGCTCCGAAAGTTGTGACATCTAAGGTGGTAAAGATCCCATCCTTATCGGGTGAGGATCTGTTGAAAGATGCTGCTACCCAAGATGTCTCACTTAAGGATATATGGGCCTTTGTGACTAAGACCAAAGTGGTCTTAACTGGAACACTGAGGCAATTGGAGGAATTTACTAAGGACTATGTGGTTAAATTTCTAGACTATGATGTTCAGTTAAATGATGTGGGGATATGGCTAGATAAATTGGAAGTAGAGATGGGTACAGTCTGTGTTCTCGGCTTCTATTAAGGACAGTTTACATTGTCACCGTTAATTTGAGTTGTTTGAGAACTGGTCTTACTCTAGGAATTTGAGATGTTTAAACTTTCCTATTATGCATTATTTGTCCCCATTAATTTTATTTTATAAATATTTGAAAGAGATTATGTTGTTTGTACAGCCTGAAGATATAAACATTGCAAATATATATTATTAGAGGTAAAAACATTAAGGACGTTGTGGGAGAGCTTGACCAGTTAGATTCTCCTGATAGTTTGGATGTGTCTGAGTTTCTAGAATCATCTTCTGACAATATTACTGCAAGAGCTGCCTTGATAGTGACCTTTGTTTCAGAGATAGACAAGAATTATGTTCTAAAGTTGTACTTTGCCAAGAAGGGTGCTACTTTTTGCGGCCAGAAGAGCACCATTTTCCCTGATGTCTCACGACCTACCCGCTTTGCTGTAAGGGCTTTCTGAAGTTAAAATCTTGCACTGTGGCTCTAGGAATCACCTTCTTTCTGAAGTTTCCATGCAAGTGCTTAGTGACACATCGGGAGGAAAGCTATTGTTTTCTTGATCCACTTCATTTAGAGGATTTCCTTAAAAATCATAGTCCTTGATTCTCTGGGGCAGGATATGTATTAGAGTGTCAGTATAATTTTGGTACTACTGCTTCTGTGTTGATATATGGATGTTTGCTTTATTTTCTGTTCTTTAACACTAGAAGCCCCAAAAGGAATTTTACCTAGAAGCCCCAAAGTGCATCAATTGACGCATTATCACGATGACTGCGTTTAGTATGAAATGCAGATGTGAATTAATGTGAAGTTACTTATTTGTTAAATACGTGCAGTATGTGATGTCATTACATGATGTCATCGTGTGTTTATTGTTTGTAATGTCAGAGTAAAACTGTAAACAGTGATTGAGATATGCCACCTAGTGGGAACATGAATTTATACCTAGAAGCCCCAAAGTACGTCAATTGACGCATCCAAGACAATTGAGTGCGTCAATTGACATACTTTGGGGCTTCTAGGTATAAATTCATTTTCCAGCTAGGCAGTGCATCTGTCATTAATTTTCGATGCACATATTTGAACATCTTGACCTTGCTAACAAAGTCATGGAACATGACTGACATGGTTCTAGCAGTGGCGCTGGTATACAACTTCGAAGATGCATTTGCGTCAATTGACGCACTTTGGGGTTTCTAGTGTTAAGAAAGTCTCCCTCTTCCCATAAACGTGGGCTAGATGCGTATTTTTGTGATTATTCTTTGATGTAGAAGAAAGTTGTCATTTCTTCTCTCTTCTTGCATTCTTTAACGAAGCTTTGTGATTGCTAAGTAATTAAGTTAAATTTTTTTTAAAAAAGAAGGTGTCTTCGGATTGTCTATGTACATTTCACTACATTACTATGTAACTTCCTTTCAATAGTTTTCAATATGAGTTTGTTCTGTTTTGTCAGACCAACATAGCTTTCCCCTTGCATAAGTCCCTCATCTTCTGTCCTCAGTGTCAGTAACTGCTCTTGAGATTCTAGGGCTTGGATTTTTTATAAGGCTTTCTGATATAAAATAGACTTTAACTGCTGTCATTTTAAGAACATAAGAACAGAATTTTGCATGTGACCCAGACTAATGTGATAATGAGACAGGAGTCAAAACTTTCCATCTAATCAAGTTCTTTTTCCCATGTTTGCAACCAAGCTCCTCACTTTTCCTTCTTCCACAAACTTCAATATTCTTATCATTACCATTCAAAGCATTAATTTCCATTTGAATCACACATTGGAAAACCAAGCCTAGGAAACACGTAGATCCTGACCTTTAATTTTCCTCTTTCTATGTGCCAAACTTCATTCATGAATTAATTGTATCCATTCTAAGACTTACAAAAGGGATGTGAAATATTTTTCTTTTTAAAAGTATCAGCAGTCCAAACGAGTCTAATATTTGCTTTTTCAACACTGAATAAAACTTTACTGAGAATAATGTTCACCTCAGTAGCTCACACTGGTGATAATTAAAGGCTGTCAATATACAAATTTTATTTAAATGACAGACAGACTAAAAATATATTAATATTCAAAAGCAAATCCTTAGATCCCAGTAATCAAATGCAAGGTCCTAAGGTAGTCCACAAATCAGATTTAACAAGAGAATATTAATCTTTAAACTGATACTATTGCTACTACTATTGCCATTACTAATCATTTATATAGTGCTACAAGATGTACACAGCACTGTACTTATACATGTTAGCAACAGTCCCTGCTCATCAGAGCTTAGAATCTAATTAAGGCAGACAATAGCAACAACAACTGGGGACTGGGGTAAATCTAGGGGAATGGTAAGGATACAGATAGGTAATGAACAGGAGAATAAGAGTATCAGGATCCAAAAGCAGCCTTGAAGAGGTGGGGTTTTAGCCTGGATTTGAATAAGGGCCAGAGGTAGAGCCTGACGTACTGACTCGGGTGGTTTGTTCCATCCATATGGAGCAGCAAGGTAGAATAACCAGAGTCATTGGTGAAGCCTCACTTGGAGTACTGTGTTCAGTTTTGGAGACCATATCTCAGAAAGGATATAAAAAGACTTGAAACAGTTCAGAGGAAGGCGAACAAAATGATTTGGAGCCTGCACCAGAAGACGTATGAGAAGAGAATTGAAGACCTAAATATGCACACCCTAGAGGAGAGGAGGGATAGGGGAGATATGATACAGACTTAAATACTTAAATGGTATTAATGAATGAAGAAACCTTTTCCAAAGAAGGGGAAGCTGTAAAACTACAGGAAATACAATGAAGCTGCAAGAAGGTAAACTAAAAAGCAACGTCAGGAAATACTTTTTCACTGATGCTTGGAATGCCCTCCCGATGGAGGTGGTGGGGGCAAATACAGTGACAGAATTCAAAATGGCATGGAACAGACATACTGGATCCCTTTATAGTAAGAGAATAAAATCAAAGCAAACAAAATATTTCTTATACTTCAGTAAATAGAGGGGAGGGGTGACCTGCACGGAGCAGCGGGTACAACCATTCTAGACAACTTACTGGGCAGACAGGATGAACCATACTGGTTTTTATCTGCCATCTGTCACCCTCTCGGTGGCCAGCCCAATGCCTAGGGCGCTGAGAGTTGGTCTGCCTTTGTATTCCTGACTCAGAGAGTATGACCCTGCATTGGTCCTGCAAGGCCCTCTGGGAATGGTAGTCCCTTTTACCCTTTGAGAACAGAAGAGTTGTAGTCGAGTGTTTCAGGCAATGACAAGAATTTATTTTTCCCCTTTCCAACGGATTTCAATGCAGGTAAATAACTTAGGACAAACTGCCATACAATTGGCTTGAGGGATACGTACAGGTGTTGTAGCGAAGTGTCCAATCTGATTCATATCCCCCCTTATCCCCTGAATTATGGGCAGGGGCCTCCCATACAAAATCTCAAACGGGGATACTCCTAATGGCGTGGTGGGGGCTGAACGTATTCGGAGAAGGGCTATGGGAAAGACTTGGGGACACTTTAAGTGGACTTCTTGACAAAGCTTGGATAACTGAGACTTCAGGGTCCGGTTCATGCTCTCCACTTTCCCTGAACTCTGGGGTCTGTAAGCTGTGTGTAGCTTCCATCGTATTTGCAGAGCATGGGCTAGCTGTTGGGTTACTTGTGACACAAAAGAGGGCCCATTGTCTGACCCCATGGTCAAAGGTATTCCAAACCGAGGGATGATCTCATGGAGCAAGGCTTTAGTGACTTCTCTGGCCTTCTCAGTTCTGGTGGGAAAAGCTTCCACCCATCCGGAAAAGGTACAGACTAGGACTAACAAGTAATGATGTCCATTTGCTCGTGGCATCTCTGCAAAGTCTATTTGAATATTGCCCATGGGGGTAACTCCTACAGACTGAACTCTTGGGGGTGGGACAGGACCTTGTCGGGTGTTGTTCTTGGCACAAGTCACACATCTTCGGGCTACTGAGGTGGTCAAAGGTCCCAGCAATAAGATATAGAAGTATGGTCTCAGAGCGTTTTCCATTTTTGTTTTTCCATAGTGTGTGGCCTGATGGAAGGCTTGGACAAAAGCAGGGCCTAGTGCCTCAGGAATCACAGTCATACCAGGGGTTAGGGTTGCCAACTGGCCGGTTTTCAGCCGGCCTGGCCGGTTTTTCCATGGCCAGGCCGGCTGCCGGCGCAGAGGCAAAACCAGCCCTTGAAAAGCCGGTTTTTCTGCTCTGGCCGCAAGATCGGGAGCGGCCAGAGCAAAAAACCCGGCTTTTCTCCCAACCCGGAGGGCTTCAGAGGGAGCCGGGGAAGGCCGCGCGAGGCCCCGGCTCCCTCTGTACAGCTGCCAGCGTGAAGAGCCTTTACCTTCACGCTGGCGGCTGTTCCTGTGAAGCCGCGATTGGTGGGAAAGGTTAAAGGCAATGCCCTTTAACCTTTCCCAGCATTCGTGGCTTCACAGGAACAGCCGCCAGCGTGAAGGAAAAGGCTCTTCACGCTGGCGGCTGTTCAGAGGGAGCCGGGGCCTCGCGCGGGCTTCCCCGGCTCCCTCTAAAGCCTCAGACAGCCGCGGTTTTTGGGGGGGGAGGCCAAGGACTGCCTGGGCTGTGATGGGGGGAGGGGGCCTGGACTGGAAAAGGGCTAGGAGGGGGGAATTTGACTGGAAATGGGTTGTGATGGGGGGGGGGGGACCTGGACCGGAAAAGGGCTATGGGGGGGGGGGGGACTTGGACTGGAAAGAAATGGGCTGTGATGGGAGGGGACCTGGACTGAAAAAGGGCTATGTGGGGGGGGGGGGAAATGCACTTAAAATGGGTTTTGATGGGGAGGGGGACCTGGACTGGAAAAGGGCTAGGGGGGGGGGACAAGGACTGGAAATCGGGTGTCAGGGGGAGGGTGACCTGGACTGGAAAAGGTCTAGGGTGGGGGGAACGTGGACAGGAAAAGGGCCAGGGGGCGGGACCTTGGACTGGACATGGGCTATGGTGGAGGGAGGGGGAACTTGGACTGGAAATAGGCTGTGATTAGGGGGACCTGGACTGGAAATGGGTTGTGAAGGGGGGGGGGACCTGGACTGTAAAAGGGCTATGGGGGGCATTGGACTGGAAAGAAATGGGCTGTGATGGGGAGGGGGACCTGGACTGTAAAAGGGCTATGTGGGGGGGGGGGGGGACATGGACTGTAAATGGGTTGTGATGGGGAGGGGGACCTGGACTGGAAAAGGGCTATGGGGGGGAGGGAACTTGGACTGGAAATGGGCTATGGTGGAGGGAGGGGGAACTTGGACTGGAAATAGGCTGTGATTAGGGGGGCTAGGACTGCAAATGGACTGTGATGGTGGGGGGGGGGGGTAGGACTGCAAATGGGCTGTGATGGTGCGGGGGGACTCGGACTGCAAATGGGATGTGATGGGGGGGGGCCTAGGACTGGAAATAGGCTGTGATGGGGGACTTGGACTGGAAATGGGCTGTGATGGGGGGGGGCTAGGACTGGAAATGGCCTGTGATGTGAAGGCTAGCACTGGAAATGGGCTTATGAAGAGCTGGAATAGGACTGGAAATAGGCTGATGTGGGGCATGGGAGAATGGGACTAGAAGGGAGTGGATGCTGGGTGGGTCTAGAACTATAAGGGAACTGATTTTGGGGGAGGACTAGAATAGATGGGGAATGAGTGGAGAGGGGAAAAAATATTTTGTGTGGAAGAAAAGTCTATGATGGGCTGGGTATTTGGAGAGTGAGGGGCTTGAGAATGGAAGGGTGAAATTTAAATGGATGATAAAGGAATAAGGAAAGAATTGGGGGAAAGAGCAAAAGGGAAACAATCAGTATGTTAAAGCAGAAATAGAGAGAGAATGGAAAACATCTAAAAGAGAAGAAAGGACAAATGGATAGCTTGCAGAAGACACGAAGAAACCAGAAGAAAGTGACTGGAGCAATTGCAACTGAAAAATAAAACGCCCAACCAGAAGGTAGAAAAATACTTTTTATTTTGAATTTATTAGCTGGAATATGTTTGGTCTGGGAAGTGTGTATTGATAACATCTTTGCGTTTTTGTTTAGTGCAAGAGGAAATTACTTTATAGTTTTATTTCTCCAGTGTTGTACATTTCATGTTTGGATTTTGGGGTTCCCAGTTTAATTATTATCTGACCAAGGAAGTTAGCCTACACGTATCCTCGGTAATTTTTGTCGGTGGGGCTGGGGGCGGGGCAGGGGTGGGACTAGGGGCGGAGAATGGGTGGAGCATGGCGAGCCACAGGTGTCGGGTTTTTCTCGGTGAAAAAGTTGGTAACCCTACCAGGGGTTGAGCTCCCTTCCGGCGGTGGCAACACTATCCATCCAGTCTCTGATAGTTGCCCCCTCTCATGTCGACAGTAATAGTCCATCTCATTCTGGGTGTATCGGGGCGTCCATGCACTAAGAGGCACTGGGAATATGGCTGCTCGAATTGTTACACTAGGGGTTGTAATTTGTCCAGCAATGGCCACTTCTCGGGCTGCGTCATCGGCAAATCTATTTCCTCGGGACACTTCCCCATCTCCCGTCCGATGGCCTCGACAATGCATTACAGCAACGTGTTTGGGGGCCCATGCTTCTTCCAATAGAGTCAATAATTCTGGGCCATACTTGACAGACTTGCCTCCCGAGGTGATCAATCCACGCTCCTTGTACAGGGCTCCATGGGCATGTAGTGTTGTGAAAGCATATTTGGAGTCTGTGTATACGTTCAAGCTGATTCCTGTTCAAATTTTGAGTGCGCATGTGAGGGCTATCAATTCAGCCTTCTGTGCTGAGGTTCCTGGGGCCAGGGCTGACGATTCTACTACCATGTCCAGGGTCACCACTGCATAACCAGCACATCGCTGTCCATCAATTATGAGGCTACTTCCATCCACTAAGAAAGTTTTGTCTGGGTGGCTCAAGGGGACATCAGTTAAATCTGGGCGGCTTGAGTATACGGTGTCCATTACTTCCAAGCAATCATGATCAGGAGGGCCTGGACCGGCTGGCAATAGGGTAGCTGGGTTCAGAGTTTGGCTGACACTCAATTTCAATCGAGAATTTTCACATAGCATACTTTGATACTTCAACATTCGAGCGTTAGTGAGCCAATGGTTTCCTTTGTGTTCCATCAGGGTTAGAACAGAATGTGGTACGGTGACTTGAAGATTTTGTCCTAAGGTGAGCTTGTCAGCTTTGTTCACTAAGAGGGCTGTAGCTGCTACAGCTCTCAGGCAAGGTGGCCATCCTTTGGCAACAGGATCCAACTGTTTTGACAGGTAGGCTACAGGTCATTGCCAAGACCCAAGGGGCTGGGTCAAGACTCCCAATGCATTTCCACCTGACTCATGGACATATAGACAAAATGTTTTCTGCACATCTGGTAGTCCCAAGGCTGGGGACGACATCAATGCTGTTTTCAGGGATTTAAACGCTTTTTCTTGTTCTGGGCCCCATTCCAGGGGAGATCGTTCCACTCCCTTCGTGACGTGGTACAAGGGTTTTGCCATGAGCGCAAAATTTGGTATCCATATGCGGCCTCAGTATAGGAGGCATAATGTGTTTTCCAGTTTAATAAATCTGTTGTGGAGAAGGGCACATAAACTAGACTGGTCGGTCCGACCACAACCTGACCCTCGTCATTTACAATAGGCAATCCTGGGACCTGCCGCAGTGGCATTTGGCGAACTTCTCTCGGGCCCGCTGCCCTGCTTCTAAGGGCGTAACGCAAATTTGCGGACCCGGTGGTAATTCTGCTGCTGCTGCTTGGACTAGTGGACGACCCTGGACTGGCACCTGACCCTCCGCTGGCAGATCCTTCAGGGGATGATGGTTCTGCTGCAGAGCTCTGCTCAGGACTAGGGCTCCGACTTCTCCTTGGGGGAGGGATCTGGTCCTCAGGTGTTGGAAGTGATGGAGGTAGGTGATCGGGTGGGGGTACCTCAGCTGGAGGTAGTCTTTCCACCTCTGGCTCTACTCGGGGTACTAATGGAGCTGACGGGACTGGAGTATACAGAAATGTGGGTGGATAACCCGGGACCTCTGGATGCTCTAGGGCTGCATAAATAGGGGACTTTTCTTTCTTAGCAGGGACTCCCGTTGCAGTTGCTAACATAATTCTACACTGCCCCTCACGACAACGCTTCATCCAAGGGGGTTGTTTCTCACAGATATCTAGCCAGGAGTCTATATAGGAAAACTGTTCGGGACCATATCTGCGCACCACCTTGTGCACACGGGACACAATTTTGACATCAAAAGTACCTTCTGGTGGCCACACGGCATCCAGCACCGGCCACACCCTACTACACAATATTTCTAAGCGGGTCGGTGTCATTTTATCCCCATAATCACTACTAAATCCCTTCTTAAAATTCGTGATCATACAGTTCAGCAGAGTTTGTACGGACAACGCCCCTCCCATTATGACGTATGACGTACAAGACAGCAAACAGAAAGGGTGGGTAGGATGGCTGCGGGTAAGGGGTCCGCACAGCCCACAGAACAATAAGGGGGACAAACACCGAACGCTTCCTCCTTTTCGTGACCTGGGCGCGGTCGCCCGACCAGGAACTGCGCTACTTAGGAGTCCGCTCTCACTTGGTCTGTATTGCAAGACCTCTCAAGCACACGTCACACAACCAAACATGCTAGCATTTCCCAAATTTCAAATTCCCGGGCTAACTGACTAAACCAAAATTTACCAAACCAAAAGGGTCAGTGGCTTCGCCCCGCGCACTCTCATGCAGGGTTACTAGGACCGCCCTGGAAGTTGATCAGACTCCCTTTACCATACCATATTAGTCTCGAGACATTCCCAGAGCTAACTGACTAAGAACCAGAAAAATCATTACTCACCGGATCCGGTAGCTAATGCGCTGCGCAACCAAACCCTCCTTGGGTTGAATCCTGGACTCCCCTCAGGGTTCGAGGTGTTGGCCGGCCGGACCCAGCAAGCCACTGAGGCAGGGCGGAACCCTCCGATGCAAGGGAACCGGCGGCGCCTGGGATCCTCTCCGCTGTCGGTCGGCCGCGGTTCCAGCTGGACCAAACCTGGAGGCGGTAATACGTGGTAGTATTCACTTGCGCACCATTCACGTACCCCACCTTCCCGGCCAACGCACCAGGAATATGTTGTAGCGAAGTGTCTGCAACAAATAAAACCAGGAGTCTATTTACTAAGATTCAAGCCAATTTATTTGTGCACAGTCTCAGGCACTGTCACATTCAAAATGGTCTGAGCAATGGAGTTCAACAAAACAACATCTTTTTTTTTTTTTTTATAAACTTTATTTCTCAACGCCATGTAACAACAAAAACAATACAACTAACAAACTCCTGGGGGGGGGGGTGCTCTTCTTCCCCCCCAGGAGAACAGTAACAAACACATGTGCGTTATACAATTTTTCATTAGATAACCCCCAACCTCCCCCCCTCCCCCCCCATCCCATCCCCCTTTTGTTAGTCGCATCCACCCCTCTAGGACACAGGACCGCGCTTCCCATTATTAGCCCGCCGTCCATCCTAGTCAGTTAGGAGCCCAGTTGTAACACTTCATTCCTAGTGCGGGAGCTCAGGCTCTGAAGATAGGGGTCCCACAGCAACTGAAAATGCGGCCAGCGCTTAACATTGCCCCGGGCGTATCGAGCAAAACAACATCTTTTATACCTTTCTTCATCAGCTCTATACAGACAAACTCCTCATTGGTCCCGGTGCCCCCTCCCACTCCCATCCAATGGGGATCTCTGACCGGGCTTAACACCTGTTCCCCCTGCTCAAGCCTCCCTAGCCATGGCTCAGTTTCTAGACATAACACATTCTGCTACAAGGTCCCTCGGCTTAGAGAATGTGTGAAAGCAAGATACTGGAACACATCTGTTATCAACATAAAGGAGCTAAATAGAAGATTCTTGCATTCTTATCAAAGCAGTTTAAAGCAGTTTTCTAGCTTCTACTGGCTTTCAACTCTGCTCAGCTATAATATTCTCAAGTGGGGGTTGGGACTCAGGCCTAACTTACAGGCCTTTCTTATTCATGCAGGCTATGCAGGCTATTCTAGGCCATAGCCTATCACACAGGAACTCAGGTAAATTAGCCTTATCAGCTTCAGGCTCACAGCGTGCAGTGCTCAGTACAAACAAACAATAACAGCTTCCTTCAGCAAAAGAAATTGTTCCCCCTTCTTTCTGTTGCTTCACCAGCTTTCTCAAACCAGTGGTCAGCACAGAGAGTCAACGTGGTCAGAAAAACATAACGTGCAGTCCATCTGGTTATCCACTATTTCACTGCTATCAGAGTCAATCTGCATTTCTTCAGCGTCAGCAATAGCAGGGTGTGTCAGTGGGCTGCTATCCTGAACTTTAAAACAGACGTCTTCACTATCCTCACATGGCTTCTCTCGGTAGCACTCTAAAGGATAGGACTGTGAATTACTGTATACACTGAAGTTTCTTTTTAGAGAGTCTGCTACATTCTGGCAACTGCAGGGAAATACTTTATAACTAGGTTCAAACCTATGTAAGTTGTGAAGCCTACCTTTCGGTTTTGGAGGGAAAGGAATTCTCAGCTCTGCAAGGTCAGACTGATTCCCAAACACAGCTTGTATTTGTTTGTCTCTCAGCCTCTTAGCTTCAGCCTTAGAGGTATCAGTATTGTCATGCCAGCAGGTTTCTCTCTCTGGAGCATGTGAGTTTTCCCAAGCCTGCCTTCCAGGAAATAACTTATCCTTCTTGCCTTTACCAGACGTCACCTGTCCTGTGCTGCTTCTTTCTGGCGTTAGGACTATGGCTCCCTTGGTTCTCACCTCTTGACGTCTTCCTTTTTTCTGATCCTCTCCTCCTTCTTCTCTTCCTGCTTTTGCTTTTGCTTTTGCTTTTTCTGCCGCTCCTCTAGTCCAAGCTTATGACCACTTTTTATCCTCCTGTTCCTCCAGGCTAAACTGTGCTCCTCCCTTAAACAGGTGTATCTCATTATCTCCTGAACTAGGGACTATGTCACAGCGTGGGAGTGTCTTTCCAGCTCATGACTCTCTTTGTTTACATTCTCTCTGAAAACACTGAGCCATGTGCTCAGACTGCCTGTCAGTTTCTGCAACGGAATCCTTTTCTCTCACCAACTCCATAGGCTCAGAAGGGTCTTCTTCATGACAGATCCCCCCCCCCCTTTAAGATATTACGGGCTGACGAGCTATTACTTGGACAGCTCGTAATCCCCAATGAGGCGCTAGGATGCCTTTCTACCGTAACTAGGCATGCTGCCGCTGACCTCTCATGCCAGGGCCTAAGAACATTCAAATGGTAGACTTGGCGACGTCCCCTATCGTTTTTTACGGCATAGGAAACGGGACCTACTTTTTCTACCACCGTACACGGACCTCTCCATTGGGACTCAAATTTTGGTCCGGCGTCTGCTACCATAATTATAACTTTATCTCCTATTGCTAACTGCCGAGGCCTTGTCCCTCGGTCATAATATTTCTTTTGTCACTGTTGACTGGCCTTTAAGTTTTCTATTGATGCCTGAGAAGTCCTTTGCAGATGACTTCTCAATTCCCTTAAGAAGTGAGGCACCCCTATGTCCTGAACTTCCGGTTCCACCCATTGTTCTCGTAAAATGTCTAAAACCCCTCTGGGAGCCCGACCAAATAGCAATTCATAAGGTGATGCTCCTAAGGATGCCTGCGTATGCTCTCGACAGGCATATAAAACGAATGGGAGCAAGGTATCCCACTCAGACATTTTCCCATTCAGACCCCGTCTCAACATCTGCTTGATGGTCTGATTCAAATGTTCAACCAGTCCATTGGACTGGGGGTGGTAGGCGGCGGTCCTTACATGGCGCACCCCAAATGCATCCCACAGCTGGGCTAGTTACCTCGACATGAAGTTACTGCCTTGGTCCGTAAGCATTTCCTGCGGGAACCCTACCTCGCAGAACAACTTAATGAGTTCTAAGGCTATCGTCCTAGCGGAAGTACTCCGCAAGGGTATCGTCCAAGGAAAATGCGTGGCCTGATCTATTATCACCAATATATATTGAAACCCCCTTGGGGTCTTAATCAGGGGTCCTACAATATCCATTGCCATACTGTGAATTGGAGTTGATATCGTGGGCGTAGGTATTATAGGCAATGCCCGTGGCTTGGCAGAGGTAACCCGCTGACATGTGGGGCATGACTCATAGTAGCGGGCGGTTTCTTTAAAAAACCCCGGCCAATAAAAGCAGGACAAGATTTGATCCAGCGTCCCCTGGATCCCTTTATGGCCACCTATAGGGTGATCATGGGCCAACCTTAGAACTATTGCTTTAAAGGTAGTGGGCACTACCAACTGCTTCCTTACCGCTCCTGTCTGGGGCTCATTGTACTCTCTGTACAACACCTCTTTATCTAGGAGGAATCTAGGAAGGGTCTCTATCAGTTTGAGCGTATTCAAATGCTCGTTTTAGTGCGGGGTCAGCTTGTTGTTCCTTTGGAAAGGAAGGGAATTTCCTGACAAGATCAGCGGGCACCCAGGGCAACCCCTCTCCGGCCTCCAGTTCAGCCCTCCCTTGGGTCCTACGCTGTCTCTCCCGGCGCCTATCTGCTTTTCCTTTCCTGACCTTTTTGGAAGGGGCATTAACTAGGTCATCATGTAGAGGAAACATCTCTGATACCCCCTCTACCAACTCATCCTCACTCTCAGAGGGTTCATTCCTATCCTCGGGGAGTTCCTCTCTTCCCTCTGGTGGGTCAACCCTTACTCCGGAGGTTCCGGCCTGGGACCTAGTGGAGACCATGCTTGTTTTCTTATTTAAGCCCTCCTCTATCCCTCTGCAAAATGGGGGCCAGTCCCTCCCCACACAATATCATAGGGAAGCCTTGGGACAACGGCCACCAAAACCTCTTTTTGGGTCCCCAACCCTTTTACGGAGAGCCTGTATAATGGATAATGAGAGGAAGCACCATGTACACAGCGTATCTTAACCTGACCTTCTGCTTGCCTCGGTGCAGACCTACCCCGGGCTTCAACGGCCTGCCAGAGCTTTTTGGAGACCATGCTCTGGTCTGCACCCGAGTCAAGCAGGGCATTGGCCACAATGCCTTGAACTTCCACCTTTAACAGGAACCCTTCTCGCACCTGTTTTCCTTTTCCAGACATTAGTGCTGTTTGCACTGTACAATTCTTCTGGAAATGTCCCACTTTTCCACAATTATAACATTTTCCTATTTTCATAAACAAAACAGCATTTCCAGTAGTCACATTTGCTTTCATACCCCTTTCTAATCTTCCAAAGTTGGTTATTCCAGCCAGCTTCAGAGCGCCTCCTTTTGGTTTTCCCACCAACTCTGCTTCAAAATAGCGCTCTGTGAGGACAGCTGCCTCTGCAGTGGACTGGCAACTTTGTAAAATTAAGAAAGATTTTACCTCAGGAGGTACAGCCTCCATGAATTGTTCCAGAATGACCGTGTCTAGCACAGAGTCAAGGGTTCTTCCTTCTGGAACAAGCCATTTCCATGCTAAAGCCTTGATCCTCTGATACAACGCTTTAGGTGTCTCATTAGGTTTAAGTCTGGCCTCTCTGAACATCCTCTGATAGAACATTGGGGTTAGACCCAATCTGTCTTTAACTGCTTTTTTAACCTCCTCATAGCTGGTCGCGAGAGCAGCGGGCAGGGTTTTATATGCCGCTAAAGCCTCTCCCGTTAGGGAAGTGGCAAATTTCACTGCCCATTGCTCAAGTGGCCATTTGACTGCTATTACAACCCTTTCAAAGGCCTCAATAAAGTCATCCAAATCATCATTAGTTTTTAACTGGCCAAAAGTTAAGGCTCCACAGCCTTGTGGTCCTACCACCGCAGCAAACGATGGGTTTGTTTCTTCGGTAGCCTTCTGCTTGGCAAGTAAAGCCTCCATTAGCTCTACTAGGGGCTTCTGCTGGGCATACATAGCTGCAGCTGTCTGCTCTTGCGTACGATGTGCCAGTTCCATTTGCTTCTCGAACTGGTTGGACATCTACCGCAACACCTCTTGTGGATCCATTTTTAAGGATTGTTGTCCCTGCAGAGAAAGCAAAAAGAAAAAGCCCACCAAGTGCGGCACCAAACTCTCTTTTAAATCCTAACTAGTTTTACTGCAGAACAAAGACTCCCCTTTCTATCTCTTGAATCCTCTACACCCGTGCCGAGTTACCCGTTACCTTCGCACAGTGTAGACTCAGGCCTTGAGAAAGGAATCTTATCCTCTGTGTCCTGATCCTCCTGGCACGATTTTGCCAGCGAAATCTCCAACCACTCTCCACCAGCAGCTTAGCAGATTTCCACTCTGTACTTTCCAGATGTGGAAAAACTTCCGATGTAGCCTGATGTTTTTCCTTTCTTTTCCCTCAGTTGGGATGTCCTTTTGTATTCCAAGCAAAAATCCGAACAGACTACGCCACTTGTCACCCTCTTGGTGGCCAGCCCAATGCCTAGAGTGCTGAGAGTTGGTCTGCCTTTGTATTCCTGACTCAGAGAGTATGACCCTGCATTGGTCCTGCAAGGCCCTCTGGGAATGGTAGTCCCTTTTACCCTTTGAGAACAGAAGAGTTGTAGTCGAGTGTTTCAGGCAATGACAAGAATTTATTTTTCCCCTTCCCAATGGATTTCAATGCAGGCAAATAACTTAGGACAAACTGCCATACAATTGGCTTGAGGGATATGTACAGGAACTCAGGTAAATTAGCCTTATCAGCTTCAGGCTCACAGCGTGCAGTGCTTGGTACAAACAAACAATAACAGCTTCCTTCAGCAAAAGAAATTGTCCCCCTTCTTTCTGTTGCTTCACCAGCTTTCTCAAACCAGTGGTCAGCACAGAGAGTCAACGTGGTCAGAAAAACATAACGTGCAGTCCATCTGGTTATCCACTATTTCACTGCTATCAGAGTCAATCTGCATTTCTTCAGCATCAGCAATAGAAGGGTGTGTCAGTGGGTTGCTATCCTGAACTTTAAAACAGACGTCTTCACTATCCTCACATGGCTTCTCTCGGTAGCACTCTAAAGGATAGGATTGTGAATTACCGTATACACTGAAGTTTCTTTTTTAGAGAGTCTGCTACATTTTGGCAACTGCAGGGAAATACTTTATAACTAGGTTCAAACCTATGTAAGTTGTAAAGCCTACCTTTCGGCTTTGGAGGGAAAGGAATTCTCAGCTCTGCAAGGTCAGACTGATTCCCAAACACAGCTTGTGTTTGTTTGTCTCTCAGCCTCGTAGCTTCAGCCTTAGAGGTATCATATTGTCATGCCAACAGGTTTCTCTCTCTGGAGCATGTGAGTTTTCCCAAGCCTGCCTTCCAGGAAATATCTTATCCTTCTTGCCTTTACCAGACGTCACCTGTCCTGTGCTGCTTCTTTCTGGCGTTAGGACTATGGCTCCCTTGGTTCTCACCTCTTGACGTCTTCCTTCTTTTTGCTCCTCTCCTCCTCCTTCTCTTCCTGCTTTTGCTTTTGCTTTTTCTGCCGCTCCTCTAGTCCAAGCTAATGACCACTTTTTATCCTCCTGTTCCTCTGGGCTAAACTGTGCCCCTCCCTTAAACAGGTGTATCTCATTATCTCCTGAACTAGGGACTACGTCACAGCGTGGGAGTGTCTTTCCAGCTCGTGACTCTCTTTGTTTACATTCTCTCTGAAAACACTGAGCCATGTGCTCAGACTGCCTGTCAGTTTCTGCAATGGAATCCTTTTCTCTCACCAACTCCATAGGCTCAGAAGGGTCTTCTTCATGACACATCATACTATGGAGTTTGCAGTGACAGAAAAGATCACTGCTGGAGGAACAGGGCTGGCCCGAGGGTTTTTGCCACCCTAGGCAGACCCTCCATGCTGTTCTCCTTGGATTGCAGCGCTGCCATGCCGCCTCCGCCCTGGCATCCATCTTCTCACCTGGGGGGGGGGGGCGGCACGGTGGTGCTTCTGCTATGTTGAGCTTTAAAATGCCCACACTAGCACACTCACAGCCTGCCTCTCCTGTCCCCCTCTGAAGCAATTTCCTGATTAAGTGGCAGGAGCAGCAGGAAATTGCATCAAAGTGGGACAGGAGTGGCAGGCCATGAGCATGCTAGCACGGCACTTTAAAGCTTGACTCAACAGAGGCATCACCGTGCTGCCCCCCTTCCCCAGGTGCGAAGATGGATGCCAGGAGGGTGGGTGGCATGGTGGGCCAGGTGGCGATGAATTGCCGCTTCGCTGGGAGGAGGGGGACCCATGCCGCCTACTGGGGTATGCCACCCTAAGCAACCGCCCAGTTTGCCTAGTGGACGGTCCGGCCCTGCAGAGGAGTAGGGTTTAGGAAGAGATAAGAGAGGAAAATTAATAAGAGAAGTTTGAACTGGGTGCAGAAATGGATAGGGAACTAATGAAGTAAGAGGGGTTATGTGAATATAGCGCTACTGGTGGAAGATTAGCCTTGCAACTGAGTTTGAACAGATTGAAGGGGAGAGAGATGATTCTGAGGGAGACCAGTGAGGAAGATTTTTTATTGCATTCCATAGGAATCAGTGGTAACAGCTGACCAGTGATGCTAATAGGGATCAGATGGCGGCATGAGGCCCTCCAAAATGATATGTCACTTTCCCTTTCTACCCCAACCTCCTTCATCTGTGGCCCAGCGGTGATCAGAACAGAACAGAACAGAAGTACCAGTGGCCTAATGATTCTTCTGCTGCTGCCGGCGCTTCTTCCTTCCATGCAGTTCAAATTGCAGTCAAGTGCTTCCTAGCTGTACTAAACATGTATGGTTCAAAAGCTGATTGTTTGAACTGTACAGGAAGAAAAGGTGCCCACAGAAAAGGAACAAGTGAGATGGAAGCGCCCAGCCTATCTCCTGCTCTGTGCTAGAAGAGGGGGTGAGGGAAAGAGAGGGGGGGGGGACGCAGCTTAGGGAGGATGGAGGACAGTAGGGACCTGGATACTGGGTGAAGGTTTAGGAATGAGGGGAGGGTGGTAATTTGGGGATTTATTTAGCAAACATTTACACTCTACTAATTGTAGAGTGGCAAATTACAGCCATAACATAACCTTTATATTAAATGGAGTCAAAAACAAACTATAACAATTTTATGCAATGCTGGGGTACTTTTCTTTCTGGCTTCCAGGGCACCATATGGGTGAAGGGTATAGTGCTCTTCTGTCACCTCTGGGCCCAGGTGGGAATGAAGAGGAGGGGAGATGAATACTTCTAGGGTTTTATGGTCAGTGGACACTCTCTTCACTCACAATCTACTCTGCTCACTCAATGAAATCTAGGTCCAGACAGAGATGCTGAATATAAAAGTAAAATTTCTATTGATGAGTGGGGAAAAATACAAATAGTATTTTAAGAGGAAACAAAACAAACCAATGAAAGAGACAAAAGCAGGAACATCATCTTCTCTCTTCCCTTTAGGTGGAATCTTTAAATTCCTGCAGACTCTGCTTCCAACTTATTGAGTCACTCAACATGTCTTAAGCTCTTGAAATTTCTAGAGACCCGTGGAAATAGTTCCTCAACACAGACGCACATAGTATGAGGCCAGCACTGGGAAGACAGGAAGAAGATACTTTGTGGGAAGCTGGTGCTTGATGCATAGCTGCTCGTGAGAAAGCCAGTGTCTTGCCAATTTTCTCTTTTCTTCAGGTTGACAGCAGCTTCCTGATCCTTGGTAGGGTGAAAGGTTCTCAGCTGCACCAGTACTAGAAATGGAGATGCAGCCACACAAAGAGTTTGTGAAGGAAATTGTCTCGGCATTAGTTATACAAACCACACGAGGCTATTTTTATTATTATTATTTATTTGTCCTAGATTTGTATACCACTACTTCCAGCGATCAGCGGCGGTTTACTTGCGTAGCAAGGGTGTCTGAACAGTACAATTTAAGTATACATTCTGATTTCCGTGAGTAGCACACATCAACACAATATGGTACAATGATATACATTTAATCATCAACTGGCAGCATCCTCCTGCTGTGATCGGGCATATGTACTCCACATCTACTGCATTAAATGAACAATCCAGACTGATGGCATTAGCAACTAAGGAATATACTGTGGGCAGCAATTTTTTACTTAAAGCTGGCACCAGCAAGTGGCAATACCATCTGATGGCAACAGATTCCTTTCCAGACCAAGTGCCTCATCTGCTTCGACAGAACTGACAACATGTCCTACTTGGACCACTGTTTGCATAGGTTCTGCTTTGACTGCATGCAGGAGTGGCCAAAGAGCAAAGCAGAGTGCCCCCTGTGTAAGCAACCATTCCATTCTATCTTCTTCATCTTCTTCGGCCCAGTGAGCCACTCAGGGAAGTAGGAACAAACACCAAAACCCTTTCCACTTTTGTCCCTAGGATATCTTTGCTCTCAGGAGCCTCTTCTGTAAATCCAGGCCTTTCTCTGCTCAGCCCTGACCCTTCATAGAAAAACTTTCATAGGTAAAAAAATTTGCTAAAACACTGTGACACCCATCATTTGACCATCTGGACACCTGACCCCAGGACACAATCCAAGGAGCGCATGAACCCTGACTCCTAACGTGAAAAGAGGAGAAGGAAATATGATGGAACAGATGCCCCGTTAAAAGGTGATGGGAAAGGAACTTTCCGAATAGACAACAGTGGGGCTCCTAAAGAAAGGAAAAGAAAGGAAGCAAGACAGAAAAGGGAAACTACAACTTCCAGAAGGCAAAGGGATTATGAAGGAAGTGCTCTTAAGAGAGGGTTGAGAGGGAGAAGTAGGTAGATGAAGACTGGAAAAGGATTGATATAAAGGGTAGACAAGGGGGATTAGAGTGGGGTGAAAACACTAAATGGCTAATTTTCTCAATGAAGAAAGTGAATAGTGGAGTACCCCATTGCTTTTTTATATATTCATAAATGAACTTGAATGGAAATGAATGAAGTGATTAAATTTGCAGATGATACCAAATTATTCAAAGTTATTAAAACACAAGAGGATTGTGAAAAATTGCAAGAGGATCTTGATAATTTGGAAGACTAGGCATCCAAATGTTAGATGAAATTTAATGTGGACAAGTATAAAGTTATGCACTTAGGGAGTTATTCTGTGCCGCAAATAGCGAGATAGATATCTCAACGGGACGTCCATCCCTTCTATTTGTGCCATTCCTGCCGGCATCTAACTTCCCTGCTGGTTGTACAGGGAGGTTAGACGGAAGCGGGGAAGGGGTAGATCGGGGTAGAGGCAGGGTGGGTGGTGGGCGGTCATCAGCCTTGGAGGTACAGGGAAGATTTCAGTGTCGGCCCTGTATGTCCAGGGCCGATGGCTTAGACAGGCAACTTATTCCACCTTTGAGGTGGAATAAATTCCTCGATCTTGCAGGGGACAGCGGCCTAGAGCTCAAAAGAGGTGGCAGGGAGTGGAGGAAATTCCCTACAGCCCGACCTTGGCCTTGGGAGGCCGGATTGGGGATTGGGCTGCGGGGAAAGCATTTTTCTGTGCCAGTGCCGGGGATCTCAGTGTTACAATGGAGCCACAATGCCATGGCAACCAGATGCCATGGCCCCATGGCTCCATTGTAGAGCCATGACTAAGTTAGCCGGAGACAGGCCTGTACATGCAGGCCTGGCTGAATTGCAGTCCTGGCCTGCATGTACAGGCCCGTTCGCGATTCTGATCCCGTGGGGCTAGACATGCCCTGCGGGATCAGAATTGCGAACCCCTCTGTATGTCTGGCTCATACTGGACGTACAGAGGGGCTATGCATCTCCAATGGAATGAGCCCCTTAGGGAATAACAACCCAAACTACTGTTACACGATGCAAGGTTCTATTTGAGGAACCACCACCTAGGAAAAGGATTTAGGTGTCTTTGTGGATAATACATTGAAACCCTCTGCCCAGTGTGCAACGGTGGCCAAGAAAGCAAATAGAATGCTAGGAATCATAAAGAAAAGAATGGAGAATAAAAGGAGCAGTATTAGCATGGAAGAGTAGCCTAATGGTTAGAGCACTGATTTAGGAGCCAAAAGACCAGGGTTCAATTCCCATTAGTACACCTTGTGGCCTTGGGGAAGTCACTTATCCCATCATTGCCTCAGAAAAATCCAAGTTACCAATGTCTCTGTTTAATGTTCATTGCCAAGTTTAAATTACATTATAAACTATTTTGACTGCAATGATGAAGCGGTATAAAAAAAACTGCAAAATCAATATTATAGTGCCTCTGTATTGTTCCATGGTACGACTGCACCTTGAATATTGTGTGCAGTTCTGGTCACCATATCTTAAAAAGGATATAGCAGACTTAAGAAAGGTACAGAGAAGAGTCATCAAAATGGTAAAGGGGATAGAAGGATACCCCTACCAGGAAAGGCTTAAAAGGTTAGGGCTCTTCATCTTGGAAAATAGACAGCTGAGGGGAGATATGATAGAGGTGTATAATATGATGAATGGAGTGGAACAGGTAAATGTAGATCGGTTGTTTAAACCTTCAAAAAGTGGAAAGGCTAGGGGACATGCAATGAAGCTACAGTGTAGCTCTTTTAAGGCTAATAAGAGAAAATATTTTTTCACTCCAGTAATTAATCTCTGGAATTTACCGAAGAATGTAGTAAAAGTTGTTAGTGTAACTAGGTTTAAAAATGTTTGGATAACTTCTTGAAGGAAAAGTACATAAAATATTATTAAAGACCAGGGAAATCCACTGCTAACCCTGGGATAAGCATTGTGAAATCTGTGTACCACCTTGGGAACCAACAGGTACTTGTGATCTGATTGGCTACTGTTGGAAACAGGATACTGGGCTTAATGGACCTTGGTCTGACCCAGTATGTCATATCTTATGTTCCTAAGCTCTTATAAGGAGTAAAAAAAGGGAGACTAAAAATGGAGGGTGAGAGGGGGAAAAATCAGTATGGAATTTTACTCTAGATTTTGGAATTAAGCGGTAATGTGGATATGCATCTAGTTTTAAGATTACTAGTTGTTTCACTGTTATGTTTTATTGTATATAGATTTTATCTATTGTAATTCATTTCATTTTTTTCACTGTAAACATCCTGTTATTGATTTTGAAGAGCCGTATATGAAATAAAGAGGAAACTTAAAACTTTGATACTCTTGGTAACATAGTGGAATATCAAATAAGAATAAACCAAATCAATGGAAATCAATATCAAAGACAGATATAGGGAAGGAAGTGACAAAGACAGGAGGGGAGAGGGAAAAAAGACCATAGCATAAGAACATAAAATGCCATACTGGGTCAGACCAAGGTCCATGAAGCCCAGTATCCTGTTTCCAACAGTGGCCAATCCAGGTCACAAGTACCTGGCAGCAGGATTGTACCTAGCCCTGTACGAGCGGTGCGACCGCACAGGGCACAAAGGCTTAAGAGGCGCATTTCGGCTGTCTGCCATTGCCTGCCGCTGCCACTTCTTCTTCTCTCAGCGGTGGCAGGTAACGGCACACAGCTGAAATGCGCCCCTTAACCCTTTGAAGGCCTACTTTAAATTTTTAATCCACATTCTGCAGCCGGGTTAATTTGTGCATATTTCAGGAAAATTGTACCCGTCTTATTCAATATGTTCTAATAGTGATGTTCCTTCTGCTATGGTCATGTATTATATACCAATTGATAGGAATAGTTAGTCAGAATTTTGGATCCAGACAGTTTTGGGCTCGGCCTGGAAAGGGTTAAGCCTTCTCGCGGCACACTAAGCAGGTCTGGTCCCTTCGGGAAGGACCAGGCCTGCTTAGCGTGCCGGCAACTTGAACATTGGGTGTGCGCCTCTTCTCTCCCGCCCCCATAAAGTGGCTAGATGGAGGTGCGGGGGGGGGGGGGGTGTACCCAATGTGCAAGTCGCACAGGGTGCATTTCACGATTGGTACGGTCCTGCCTGGCAGGTTCCCAAAAAGGCACACAGATTCCACAATGATTGTCCTGAAGTAAGCAGTGGAGTTCCCGGATCCTCTTTAATAATGGTTTATGGACCTTTCCTCCGGGAACATTTTTAAACCCAGCTACACTAACAGCCTTCACTACATCCTCCGATAACGAATTCCAGAGCTTGATTACATGTTGAATGAAAAAATGTTTTCTCTTATTAGTCTTAAATTGGTTACATTGTAGCTTCATTACGTGTTCTCTAGTCTTTCTATTTTTGATGGCGTAAATAACCATTCTACGTTTATCTGAGATAATGGAAAAGGGCTTAGGAGAGGACTAGTAAGAGGGAAAGAAAGATGAGGACTAAGCCCATTAAAAATAAAATTCACAGACAACCATGGTATAAAAAAAGATGATTTTCAGTTCCAAATAACTGGAATATGTCAGCTAGCCAGAGACAAGGACTCTTTTGGGAGCACAGGAGCTACTAAACAAGCCAGACTCCTGGGCTCTTCCCTTTGAGAGGTAAAGATAATCTTTGAAGGCCCTAAGACTTTTCAAAAATCTTAATACCAATTCCCAGCAAAACAAAATAAGCATATAAATGAGTTTATTCTAAAAGCAAATATTTTTACTGGGGAATGATTTTGCAAACAGTACATTTATGTCTGGTAGAATCGCAACAGAAAGTGAAAAGTCAAAACAGTTCAAGAGCTGCAGAAACCAAAAGAAATATTCCCTGCTCTCCCAGCATTCACCTTCAAGAAACAAATTTCCTGCTATATACCATGCTAGGAACCCCACAATTACTTACATGGAAAACATTTTCAGCATAAGAGGATCATATTCAAGCTTCTGCTCTAATATAGTATATATTATTCAGTGTAGGAGATATGAAGAGTGATGCTACGGTGACAAGACAGACTAGATGTTAAAGACAAGAGTTAAGTCACACAGACACAGGGAGGTTGATGTTCTAAAGCCCTTATGTGTATGGTAGCAGCACCAGCCGCACAAGTCCTTTAAAACAAATATTGCAAGTGTGGAAGTATGGCGCCTGTCTTGGAGGTGGAGAGTGTCTGGAATTCCTGGTGAATGGCCCGAGAGAGGTGGTTGTGGCCCCAGTGTTTGAGCATCCCGCGGCATTCCATTCTGCAGCCAGGCAGGCATGGTGGACAGCCCTAACTTGATATCATTGGAAGGACCTGGGAGCCATAAAAGCAGACGTTGCTCCTATATGCAGCCATGAGGGTCATGTCCAAAGGGGCAATTTATGTCCCTTTGGAGGCCCTTTGGAGCACCGATGGATAGCAGTGGAAAATCTGTCTCTACAGTTTGAGATGCTTTGGATTAGTGAGGTGAGTGATGCTCTATGGGGAAAAGAAACAACAAAAGCACTATGAAGCCGCAGTCGTCAGTCGTTCCATCTGTAAAGATGGTTAGTCTGTTGGTAATGCCGGCAGCTCAAGCCTCTTTGGAGGGAGCTACTTTAAGCTCAATGGACAGAACTCCCCCTCCTCACTCACAGCCCCTTATTGGGGACCCAGTGGGGAGTCTATTGGAGGTTAAGGTTCCTAAGCCCTGTGACCCCTTTGGACCCCTGAGAGTCTCCAATATTTCCTACTGTTCCTCCTGATGGGGCGATCACTCTGAAAGACCTGTGGGCAACTGCTAGGTCTATTGATTCTAAATTAAGTTCTACTGTGTTACCTTTATGTTCTTTTACTCAGGAAACTGTTGTAAAATTACAAGATGGGGATAAAAAGGTATTCTGTCTTTGATAAATCCTTGCAGCAGATTGAGTCTCAGGTTCAGATGCTCCTGCAAACTAATATATCTCAAATTGAAGATTCTCTTGTTTTGCATCATAAACTGGAAGTTCTTGAGAATTCTTTCTGAGCTAGGAATCTAAGGTTTCTTAATTTTCCTTGTACTCATTTACTTTCTCCTGAAATACTTTTAAAATAGTATTTTCAGGAGATTTTGAGATTGCCTGAGAATGTTGAATATTGCACGCTTATTATATACCCAGTAAGTCTCAGAGTGTTAACCCTGTAGAAGGTGGCTTAGATGGACTTAAATCATCTGAGAGGCAGGACTTAACTGTCTTTTCAGAAGGTTAAACAGATATGATTTTCAGGCGTGTTACCTTGTTGGTTACATTTTCTTCTGATCAAGTTAAACTTCAGGTCCTTAAAGCTTATTTTAAAAATAAGGATTATTTGTTCTGTGGCCAGAAGTTGTCTATATTTCCTGATGTTACAAGACGCACACAGCTTCGTGAGAAACAGTTCCTAGATTTAAAGGCTCAGGTATTAGCTTTGGGGGCAACCTTCTATCTAAGGTTCCCCTGTACGTGTATTGTCACTTTTCAGGGGGCCACTTTTGTGTTTCAGGATGTATCTCATTTAGAGATGTTTCTGTCAGATACGAAGGGATAAATTGAGTGGTTGGAAATTGGAAGTCAGTATGATTTTTCTGCCTGTTTAACAGATCAAAGGGAACTTCCTGTTTCCTGACACTCAGCGTGCCAGCGGCCTATAATACAACACAACTGCCGAAGTGAAGAAAAACTGCGCTCTTCACTTCGGCGCTGTCAGAGGTGAGCCGGGGCCTGCCGGGAGCCCTCCAAAGGCAGTTGGCCAGCCAAAGGGCTCTTCGGGGGGAGGGGGAGCTAGGACTGGAAGTAGCTGATGGGAGGCTAGGGCTGGAAATGGGCTGAGTGGAGGGGGGGCTTTGACTGGAAATGGATTGATAGAGGGCCTAGGATTAGAAATGGGCTGAGTGGGGGGGGGGTTCTTGGACAGATGGAGGGCCAAGGATAGGACTAGAAATAGCTGATGGGTGAGCTAGGACTGGAAATGGGCTGATGAGGGGCTTGGACTGGAAATGGGCTGATGAGGTCTACGAAAGGACTGGAAATAGCTGATGGGGGAGCTTGGACTAGAAATGGCCTGATGGGGGGACTAGGATAGAACTGGAAATGTCTGATGGGGGGGGCTAGGATTGGAAATGGACTGATGGGGTGCTTGGACTGGAAATGGCTGATTGGGGGGCTAGGATTGGAAATGGCTGATGGTGGACTAGGATTGGAAGTGGGCTGATGGGGGGACTAGGACTGGAAATGGGCTGATGTGGGGGGATGGGAGAATGGGACTAGAAGGGAGCAGATGCTAGGTGGAGCTGGAACTAGAATGGAGCTGATGTTGGGGGAGGACTAGAAGGGGATGGGGCTGGGGGAGTGAAGATGGAGGAGTGGCCTAGTGGTTGGGCAAGGTACTTCAGGCCAGAAGGTCAGGGGTTCAAATCCCACTAGAGGACAGCAACCTTGGGCTGGAAGGACTGGGGTTTCTAGTCCCACAGGTGCTCCTTGTGGTCTTGGGCAAGCCACTTAACCCTCCATAGCCCATGTTCCCTGTAAAATAGTTATCTCCAAGTTATAATGCCCTGTTCAATGTAATTTCAGTTTGTTCAATGTAAACCACACTGATGCAGAATAGCACGGTATATAAGAGAATTAAAATAAATAAATAAGATGGAAAGGGGAAAAGATATTTTGTTTGGGAGGGAAGAAAAATCTATGATTGGCCCGGTATTGGGAGAGTAAGTGAGGATTGAGGATGGAAGGGTGAAATTTGAGTGGATGAAAAAGGAATAAAGAAAGAAATGGGGGAGGAGGTCTTTGGAGAGCTCCTATTGGAGCTCATGGGGGAGGGTTATTTGAAGGGGGGTGAGCCCTTAGTCATTGGTGGTGCTGGGGGAAAAGGATCCCCTGATCACCCATTTTATATGGTGCGACCCCTTTAAGATCATGACCTGGAGCATCAGGCTGTGCGTTAGTATCCCACTACTCCTGCTAGGAAAAAACAGACAGCTTTAAGCTGGTGTTATTTTTCCTTTGGAATAATTTAGCTTACGGTGATCACTGCAAGCTATATTATCATTTGCCACAGGAGTCTCTAACCTTTGTGACGGAGTTACTGCAGGTTGGTGACTCCTGTGGTAAGTTAACCCATGGTAAAATGTCAGATTTTACCACAACTTAGTAGTTTCAAAATAAAAGGGATTTTTACAAAATAGTCTCTTCAAAGCAGGTGTAACGGCAACTTGAATTTTGGAGCTAAGCAGCAGCACCATCCAGTGTCCCTACCAGAAATTATGATAATGATTCTGGATAAGGACTTGTACTTTCCAGAATCCTGGAAAATTCCTCCTGCCATTCATTTTAGGATGGGAAGAGACTCCTTAGAGAAGGGAAAGCCTACTTCCTATAAAATCTTCATCCAAAGGCAGTTTCCTGTTTCGACCTCCAAGCAACAGCACCACGCATATCTAACTGGGTGTTTGCCTTTAGGGACAAGTGCCTCTGGCACCCAGCCAAGTTACTTCAACCACATGATGGAGATCTGAACCAACCAGCAGAAGCAACTAAAGAGGCTTGGAGCCACTGAACAAGTGCATAGGGGTGCTCATCCTGAAGTTGTGGGTTCCTGTAGAGACCTGAAATGAAGCCCAGTATATGGAGAGAAACAACACCAAAGAGAAGAAACAACAAAGTACCAAAGTGAAGGGAAGTAAGTCTTTTTCAGTAGCAGAGAACTGAAGGCAAAAACTCTAAGCCCATTGCTTTGATAGAGGAGAGGGAGGACAAAAGTCACTAATTACACAGGTACACTAAAAAAATATTTTTTTAAACTGCCTCTAATGTTTCGATTGATTATTACGTTTTTTGGTGCGCTGAATCCAAATCTGGTAACCAATTTGCTCCATCACGTACAGATTTTTTGCTACATTGGGTTAGCAGTTTGAGGTGAACGTTTCAGATTGAGTGCGATCGAGATAAAAGTTTCTTGGATGAATTCTTTATACTAATTGTTTAGTAGTTATTCAAATAAGAATAAAGAAAATTGTAACAAGGCAGCACATAAGAATAGAGTAATGTCAACAAAACACACTGTGATGGTAGCAAAATTGCCTGCACTTAAAACAGCCACATACATGTGCACAAACATTGAGCATATAAGAGCGAGGTTAGACACAAAGCAAAGCAAAGAAATGTGCAAAAAATGTTGTACAGGTATGTATGTAAGAATAGAAAACGCAAACCGCACCATTGCAATACATGAAGACAAACACCCGATGGTGTGAAAATAAAATTCTAATAAATGAGATTTGACACTGTGGTAATAACTAGCAAATTTTTATTTCAAAGTTTAGTAAAAACACGATATTTGTCAACACAGTTTAGATTTTAAAGTCATTCTTGGGTCAATCAATCTCCTGGTGGGCCCGTTTCTTCTTCCCCCGAATACTTCTCTTGGTGCGCTGCTTGGCGTATTTTTCATCTGGGGTTTCCCGCAGCAGCAACCATCAGAAATCAGCCATCATAGTGGTGTTCCATCTTCCTTGGTACCTTCTCTCTGCGTCCTTGATGTCCTGGTGAAACCTTTCACCTTGTTCTTCACTGTACGCCCCCAGGTTTTCGGGAAAGTAGTTCACATGGGAGTGCAAGAAATGGACTTTCAGGCTCATGTTACAGCCTTGTTCTTTGAAGGCATTGAGCATCCTGGCAACAATATCCTTATAGTTCTCATCCCGCCTGTTCCCCAAGAATTTGAGAACAACATCCTTGAAGGAATCCCAGGCTTCTTTTTCCTTCTCAGACATCGTTTCAGCGAATGCTCCATCTGAAATGAGTTTCCTTATATCAGGGCCAACAAACACTCCTTCCTTTAGCTTAATGTGGAGAGGTGGTAATAGAATTTTATCACGAGGTACCAAGCTCTCATGAAGAACAGTTTTCTCACCGGGTCTCAAATACTCCCGAATTGGCCAGTCTTTTTTCCCCCAGTGTAGGTCGCGGGCCCGGCTATCCCACAAGCAAAGGAAGCAGGGATATTTGGTGAAACCGGATTGCTGCCCTAATAGCATGGATAGAATTTTAAAGTCTCCACAAATCATCCACTTATGCTCATCATAACGAATCTTCTGAAGAATCAGGGCCAAATTCTCGTATTTTTCTTGGAGAATAACAGAGTGAGCAATAGGAACTGAAGCGAATGTATTGCCATTATGAAGAAGAACACCTTTTATGCTGTCTTTTGACGAATCAATGAACAGCCGCCATTCAGCAGGATCATACTTGAGTTTAAACTTTTCCATCACTCCGTATATATCGTTGCAAAATACCAAATTTTCCTCTTTGCTGAAATACTTCAAAAATTGTGTCTCACGGTTGCGGTACCAATAAAAAGTTGTTCCTGGTGACAATAGATTTTTCTGTTTAATCCGAGAACCTAGCAGTTGGGCAGCATCTTTTGGGAGTCCTAAATCCCGGACTAAATCATTCAATTCAGCTTGAGAGAAAAGTTCAGGTTTCGGATCTGGTTCAGTTTCAAACTCGGAAGTACTGGACTCATCGGGAAAAGCCATCTGATGAGTCTCATCATGATCAGAACCGTCCACACAAATATGATCCAAAGATTTTGGTGGTTCAAGCACAGGTACTTCGTTGCTATGAGGCATAGGCCTAATTGCTGAGGGAAGGTTGGGGTAACTTATTACGTTCTTATTTTTTAAGCTGTATCCCTTCACAATGCAAGAGCAAAAATAGCAGTCACTGCTGTGGTCTCTTTGTTCACGCCACATCATAGGTATTCCAAAACGAAATGCTTGTTTTTACCTTTCATCCATAAGCGTAGATCTTCCTCACATGTCTTGCACACTTTGTGAGGAGCCCACGGTTTGTCTTGATCGCCTAACTTCAAACTGAAATAGGCGAAATATACTTTTTTAATAAATGCAGAAATGTTCCTCTGCCGCTTTTTCACGGTATATTCCCCACAAATAAAACAAAAACTGTCCGGAGAGTTGACGCAACCTCTGGCTCTGTGAGCCATCACAAATACACAGCACTGCAAACTACAACTGTAGTGAACCACTTCGGAATAAAGCTGGATTACGACTGAGCAAACAAAAGGTAATAATGAACTTGCAAGAAACTGAAATTTGACAGGAACGTTCATGTCGCAACCACCGTGTTTGAGCGAGCGAACGAGGCGAGGCGAACAGGAAAGAACATGCGCCAGCGCAAGTACTGGATTTAGCCCCCCGCCTCCCAATTGTCCTGTTAATGTATAAAATGAATACAAAACACTCTAAAATATCATGAGGGAGTGTTTCTAGTTAGTTAACCATTACAACCTCTATTTTGGGCCAAGAAAATAAACTGCAGTCGGCTAAAAAGAAATTATGTGAACATTCCTTATATGGGTAAGAAATCTAATTTTGCAAGAAAACATGACGTGATGGAACATTTTGGCTATTTTTCCTGGATTCAGCACCCCAAAATCTATAGGAATCAGTTGCAAAACTGGAGGCAGTTTTTTGGTAGTGTACCTGTGTTATTTAAAGTTGGTTGTACATTTGAGAAAAGGGTTGGACCAGAAGTAAACATGTGAAGGCTCTGTTTAAAAATGACCAAGTGCAATCTGGGACATCCAAGCCAGAATGTCTGGAAAAAATAAAGCAGGTGCATCTAAGTTCAGGCACGATTTCACAGATGTGGACGTGCCCAATATGGACGTCTATGGGGCATCTACATAGACATCCCCTGAATGGTATCCAAAACCAGGGATGTCTTGGAATAGCAGAATGGTTAAAGCAGTGGGCTAGGACCAGGGAAATCAGAATTCACATCCCAATGCTGCTGTCATTGTGATTGTGGAGAGCACTGGGGATGGTGAAGTGCCATCTTTTCTTCTTCCTCCGGATGTTGTATGGCCAAAGCGAGCACTTTCTGGATGCCTTTTTGTGCCTAAATTTTAAGTAAACTCTTGGTTCAGAATGCAAACTTCTAGCCTGGACTCTAATTGTTGAGAAGGGTGAATGAGAGTGTGTCAAGTGCCAAAATCTTTAATACTTGCTGCTACATAGCCTATAGCCTCCTCTCAAGTTTGAACCCTGACATTTAACACTCCAAGAGCACATAGAAACTCTTCTAATAGCTCTCTGGACTAGTGTGCTTCCTTGTCTGCGTAGAAGTTCCACAGAATCTGCCTGGACCACACAGAAAGGGAGGGGGGGAGGTCCACAGGTATAAAACAAAAATAGACTTCTACTCAGATAGATGGAAATGCATGAAAAGTAAAGTGAATTCTTTTGCAGAGTGAATACATTTGTAAAGTAAGAGAAACTTGAACTGCATAAGAAGTGGATGAGAGACAATCTAATGACTTAAAACCTGCAAAAGTATATGGCAGCTACTACCATGTATCTTGATGACATCATCAATATACACTATGGGATGCATCATTTCCCCAAGACTATCCATTATACACTGACTACCCTCCCCCAATATAGCCAACAACACAGTAATCTGCTATCAAGTCTCTCTACAGGACTACCATATCATCACCTCACCCATGCAACCCAATTTTGCCAAACATGTGATATTTATCCCCAGGGATCTCACTTCTAGGCCCCCCCCCCTGATGCTGATGAAACCGAGTGCCTTCTTTAATGCCCAACATTGCTTCCTGCCTCAAAAATGGCCTCTGTTGCTCACGCTCATGCAGCTAATCTTTCTAATTCTCTGCCCCACCCCTTTACGCCACAGTCTTCTGACAGCGCCTCTAGGCTGTTGCAGCAAATAGATATAGCTTTTGCTGCTGGTGCAGCCAGTGTTCATGCAACGGACAAAAAATATCAGGGCAGGCAGCTATAGGAGCTTCACTTTTAAAGTACCTTCTTCCTTTTTTAAGTATGAATGAAATGATGGGTTTTATTTCATATTTTAATTATAAACTACAATAGAATACTAGTAGGAACAATGGGGGAGAGATGGAAAATAAGAAAAGAAGTGGTGATTGAGAAACGAGAGGCATAAAAGAGAAAAAGATAGTATGAAATAGGTCAGAAAAATGGAGAATAAAAGAGAATCCCAAAAAGGAACTGTAGAAAATAAGATAAAAAGAGGGGAGAGATTGAGGACAGTACTATGAGAAAAAACACAAATAATGGAGGTAGAAAAAAGCTAATTACTGGATTATGGGACTTGTGTAAGACAATAACTCCATGCCCAAGTTATATTCCTTCAATACAGTCTCTACGGACCATATCGAGAATATCAGACAAGGTCTCAACACCACTACCTCACCAATCGACCCATGCCCTACAAGCTGGTTCAAAATAGCCCGATCGGACTTAAGTGTAATCATCGTCAGAGTCATTCACTTATCCTTAAGTATAGGCATAGTACCAACACGTCTCAAACCCACCTTCATAAGACCATTACTAAAAAACAAGTTGTACCCACTTAGCATGAACTCATACAGACCCATATCAAGCCTTCCATTCTTGGTTAAAATGATAGAGAAAATAGTCCAGCAGCAACTCCAACACCAAGTAGACACCCACGCTCCCCTAGACCTATAAAAGCATGGGTTTAAACAGCAGAATGGAGTCAAAACCCCCATGACTTCCCTCTTCGATAGGCTCATAAAAGGCATTGAGAAATCAAAACAAGGATTTATCTTAATATTCATGGATATTTCCTCGGCATTCAACATAGTATGTCACAACACCTTGCTATGCCAATTATAGGAAAAAGGAATGCAAAACACAGCCCTAGATTGGTGCCAATCCTACCTAACAGGTCAACAACAACAGATACGGATAAAGTCTCACTCATCAACCCTTTACAATCAAAGACAGGGGCTCCCATAGGCATCAGCACTATCATCCCTACTGTTTAATGTCTACATTCAGCCTATTTGCTCTATAATTTATTTATTTATTTTATTTATTTACAGTCTCTTATATACCGCACTATTCAGCATCAGCGCGGTTTACATGGAACAAAATGCTCAGTACAATTAACATGTATGAGTTTACAGATAACAGGGAACAAAAACTTGGATAACCGGGGTAAACTATGTACAATACTTACTATATGGGGTCATAATCAAAGAGGTTGCATGATATACTGTACATTTACTAACCTACAACATACTCTACCACGTGTTTGCAAGGCCGGCCCAAGGGTTTCTGCCACCCTAGGCAGAAACCCCAGCCTTGCCCCCCCACCGCTGATGCTAGCTCCCCACTGACACTGCTTCCTCCCAGTTGCCGCCAACCCCTCTCCTCCAGCTGACGCCGTCACCCCCCAGCTGAAGCAGATTCAATTTAGAGAGAGGGAGCTGGGCAGCGGTAGCAGTAGTATTTCCAAAAGCGGCTACATGTGTTTAGGCCAATTAAGCCTTCCTCAGGGTACTCTACACCCACAATGGGTAATAAAATGCTGAAAACTGAGGACAGAACAACATAACATGTTAAATGCAAATTTCATATAAAAAACCATAAAAACATCAAAGGTAACATGTAAACAAAAAGGGCTTCTTTTTTTTTTGAAACTTTTATTTTCATTTTGCAACAAACAAAAGAAACAACACACCAAAGGAAACAATATAATTATACAATAAAGAAAAGTAAACCCAATTACCCCCCACCCCCCCGCTTCTTCTCTAGCTGATTATGTCAGCATGTGAGCGCTTCCAAACAAACGTGATTGTACATCAAAACAATCAGAAGAGTATCTGCGATACAGAATAATCATGAGACAAAGATATATCTAATTTAGACAGTCAGATGAGAGCATTGAGCAGAATGTACATAATCATTGAGCATCTTCCATTTAGACCGATGATGAGGAGTCTGAATGGGGGAAGCAAACATACGAGGTATTTGTTCATATTTACTGTAGAGACAGACATGATTCCACCATTCATTGGGGCTCAACTGGGAGCTATTTTTCCAGTATTTCGTAATTAGGGAAATAGCAATACCTAGCATAAAGTCCAAAAGGAAGTAAGCCGTTTTTGGAAGAGAGGGGATCCCCGCTGCTGAGCGAAGTCCCACTATCCTCCAAGAAAGGGGCTCTTGAAAGTGCAAAATAGACTGGATACGGCCCCAGACCCGACTCCAGTAATACTGTAGTGCGGGACATTCATACATAACATGAGGTAGTGAACCAATGGCCGCATGACATGTCCAACAATTATTGCCCTGAGCAGTGTTCCATTTGGCTAATCTGTCAGGAGTGTAAAAACACCGGTGGGCTAGAAAGAAGAGTGTCTGAGTGAGTGAGGCGGATCGGGAGACCCGTGTCACTTTACTCCAGACAAGGCTCCATTGCTCCGGGGTCAAAGTCACATGCAGTTCTCTCTCCCATGCTTTCTGCGCTATAGGGGTATCCCTAGTTATAGCATTACATAAGGTTTTGTAAAAATTGGATGCTACACCCGGTGAACTACCGATAGATCGGATAGTCTCCAACCAACCTTGTGTAGGGGAGGCCGATGGCGGGAGCACCTTAGCACTCCTGAGGCAATGCTGAAGTTGCACCAACTGAAAGTAGTGTTTCGCTGGGAGACCAAATTCAATTTGCAATTCACTAAAAGTTTTCCAGCGACCTTTATGGAACAATTGGCTAGGAATCCAAATGCCCCTAGTGTACCAGGGGCTCCACGCCATCGGCTTATTTTGTATTCGAAATCGAGTGTTGTACCAAAGTGGGAGTTTGTCTAACGGACAGAGTCGGGAGTCTAAAGATTGCATGAGATTATTATAGGCACCTAAGGTGTCTAAAAGCATTGGTGGGAAGTGAGAGTCTGATGGGAGAGTCATACCAGGGAGAAAAGTAAGAGGAATCGGTTTGCAAAGGTCCTCTTCTATGTCTAGCCACACAGGTCTACTCGGTACTGGATCTTCCAGCCAACGAGCACCTTGTTTGAGAAGAAAAGATTGATGATACTTCAGGAAATCAGGGAATCTGACACCCCCATATTCCTTATCTGCTTGCAGCTTATGTTTCGCTATCCTAGGTGTCTTATTTTGCCACAAGTATCTAGTCAGAAGGCCCTCGATATCTTTATATATACGTCGAGGGAAGAGACAAGGCACCATTTCTAAGATATAATTCACTTTCGGAACAATCATCATTTTTATGGTTTCTAATCGACCCCACCAGGTAAGCGTTAAAGGAGTCCAGCGGTGAGTAAGCGCCCGGACTTTAGAGGTTAAGTCTTTGGCATTGAAGGAGATAGTGTCTTCCAAAGGAGAACAATAGTGAACCCCAAGGTATTTGACCATGCGAGGTTGCCATAAAAAGGGGAAGGATTGCATATCTGCCTGATGAAGCAGAGGATTTAATGGAAAGGCTACCGACTTGGTCCAATTTATCGTATAACCGGACAGTTGTGAGTATTTACCAATTTGCTCTAAGACAGCCGGTACTGAGTCTATAGAGACAAAGAGCATAAGATCATCAGCATACGCTGAAATTTTGATTTCCCTGTGGGTGAAGGGGACTCCATGAATCTCCTCCGATTGCCGGATTAGTAAAGCCAAGGGTTCGAGTGCAAGATCGAAGAGGAGTGGAGACAGTGGGCATCCCTGGCGAGTGCCGCGTTGAAGGGGAAAAGGTTGAGACGTTAAAGCATTTGCACATATACTGGCTGTAGGCTGAGCGTACATGGTGCGAAGACAACGGAGAAAACCTTCCCCGAATCCGTACCAGCGGAGGACTGCAAAGAGGAAGGGCCACTCTAAGCGATCAAAGGCCTTCTCAGCATCAAGTGAGAGGCCAACAAATGGGCGATCAAGATTAACTGCGGTAGTCAATACATGGCAGAGAGTCCGAGCATTGTCAGCAGTCGATCTACCAGGAATGAAACCGCATTGATCTGGGTGTATTAAGGTAGGCATCCTATCCGAGAGCCGGGTAGAGAGAATGGTGGCAAAGATTTTATAGTCCGCGTTTAGGAGGGAAATTGGACGATAATTAGCTGTTAGTTGCGGGTCTCTCCCCTCTTTCTCAAAAACTACTACATTTGCCATTGAAAAGGACCCAGAAGGAGAACCCTCCTCGGCCAGAGCAGAAAAATAAATTTTCAAAACTGGAGCTAAATCAGCGTGAAAGGTTTTGTAGAATTCAGCGGGGAGACCGTCTGGGCCTGCGGCTCGACCTGAGGCACATTTCTTGATAGCAGAATGAATTTCTGAGACAGTAAATGGTGTGTCTAAGGCCACTCTATCTTCGTCAGATAGGGTCGGTCTTTGTACTCCTGAAAGTAAGCGTTCAAATACATCTGGCTCAAAATCACATTCAGATTGATAAAGCCGAGTATAAAAGTCACGAAAGAGTTCTAAGATTTCGGTATCTTCAGTGACCAAGCCCCCCCCTGACGGATTACGGAGGGCGGTAACACGCTTGGCTGCTTTTCGACCTTTTAGGGCATTTGCTAATAATTTGCCAGCACGATTATTTTCCCGATAATAAAGCCCTTGTTGTGATTCAATATTTTTAACAGCAGCAGTGTGCAAAAGCTGATTGTATTGAAAACGCAAGCGTTGTAAACGGAGTAAAATACATGGGTCAGTACGGGACGTGAGGAGACGCTCCCCAGCTTGTATCTGCTGCTCTAGAATCAGTAAATGCTGCTTTCTTTGTTTCCCCTGCCGAATTTGATAGCTAGTTATAGTGGCGCGGATAGATGCTTTAAAACCCTCCCACCAAGCCCAGCTCGCTGTGTCATGGGGTGAGTTAAAATGAAAATAATCTTGGATAGCGGCCTTTATATCAACCTGAAAATCTTTTTGACCCAGTAGGGATCTATCAAAAAACCAAGCTCGGGGAGAATCGTCCCGCGCAGTGACACGTAATGATAAAGATATGGCAGCATGATCTGAAATATGGAGAGGATGAGTCCTAGTCGTGTCTACTTGAGAAATCAGTGCTTTGGAAATGAGAAAGAAATCTATTCTAGATTGGGAGTGATGGGGGGCAGAAAAGAAAGTGAACTCTAAGTCGGAGGGGTGAAGCAGCCTCCATATATCTACCAGCGCAAGATCTTGCATCAGAGCTGTAAGGGTAGCAAGACTCTTGGGTGGACTACTCGTTCTTGGCGGCTGTCTATCTATCAGAGGGTCTAACACTTGATTAAAGTCACCACCAAGTATTAATGGAGTATTGGCAGAGGCCTGTGCCAACTGCGCAATACTTGCATAGTAAGCAGGGTTGTCCACATTCGGGGCATAAATGCAAATACATGTAAATTCACTATCTCCGACCTTAAGATGTACTCGGGCCCATCTGCCCTCCTTGTCAGCGCTAGTATCAATTACAGTAGCTTGCAAAGATTTCTTAACCAGGATGGCAACCCCGCACCGTTTAGAAACGGCGGGAGAATAGGCAGCCACCATGTAAGGCTTAACATTGAGTTTCAGTGTTTCAGCAGAGTTTAAGTGCGTTTCCTGAAGAAACGCTAAATCAGCATGCTCATGGCTAAGATAGCTAAGGATTTTCTTTCTTTTGATTGGACTATTAATGCCCTTTACGTTGAGTGATAAAATTTTACATAAAGCCATTCAGACAAGTTAAAAATTCTGAGCATGATAGCGCACCTAATTTCACAATGTCCCTCATATTGACTGTATCAGGCTGTACATATGGCATAAAAGAAACTAAGCTTAGATAACACAATGAAGCGCCCCACATTAAAAAAGAAAAACCGCAGCGCGGTAGAGAAGAAGCAAAACCCCAAAAATTACTGGCGACCATGTGTCTGCGGGGAGAAGCCCCAGAGAAGGCCAAAATTGAAAAACACATAACCTGTAGGACTGTGCGTGCTCCGAATCCGACCGAGGCACACATCATGGAGGGAGAGGAGACCACAAAACAAGAGTCATAGAAAGAAAGAAAGAAAGTCCAGGAAGTCTCTGTGCTTGACTATGACCGCCGCATCGGGCCCTTCAAAATGGCGGACAGAGCCGGCGAATAAAAGTCCACGTCGTTGGATTAGCGCATCTGCTCTGCCTCTTTGGAGTCTAAAAATGTTGATAGTAGATCGGGATCTTCGAATGTCCTGGTTTGGTTGTGGAGAGTCACTCGGAGTTTCGCGGGATACAACAGGCCAAAGCGAGCCTGTAGCTGTTGAAGTCGAGGGCGAAAAGCAAGGAGTTTCTTCCGTCGGTCAACGGTAGGCTTTGCCAAGTCAGGGAAGAAGGAGACGTTGTGACCTTCAAATTCCAAATGATGGTTCGCCCGGGCAGCATTTAAAATTTGTTCCACTTGTTGATATCGTAGCAAGCGAAAGATAATAGGCCGGGGGGTCGTTCGGTTGAGCGCCATGTGGGTAGGAGCACGGTGTGCACGATCGATTTCCAATTCTTTATGAAAGGTGATCTTCAGCAAGGAGGGAAGAATTTTGAGCAGGAATTCTCTCATATCTCCCGCTTCCGCCCCCTCCGGTATTCCAATGAGCCTCACATTGTTGCGACGGGCTCGATTATTGCTATCTTCTAACTCCTTTTGCAGATTCTGTATCTGGCGCTCGGCCTTGTCCAGTGCGCCCAAGCGCACCGCGTGCGAATCGAGGACCCCCGCCATATTGTCCTGCCGTAATGAGAGTCTTTCAAGTCGGTCCTGGAGCACTCCAAAGTCTTCTCGCAGGGCTCTAAGCGCTTCTCCATTGGACTGCACCAATTCCTTCACGCCGCGTAGTTCCTCCAAAATCTCCAGGTGCATTTCGGGGTTTTCACGAAATGGAACCATCTTCTGTGGGGAGGACACCTCTGTTTTGGAGCGTTTTCCGTGAGAAGAAGAAGGAGACCCGAAGTCCAAGCGCGCTGGTTTATGGGCCGCCATCCCCCCCGAGGTACCCCGGTCAACCCGGAGCGAAATAGTAAGTTTGTATAGGTATTAAGTCAGGATTCTAAGTAGGCCTCTCGGGAGCTTCAGCGCGAAGCGTCTTACCCGCTGGACATCAGGCTCCGCCCCCAACAAAAAGGGCTTCTAAAAAAAACCCCCGATAAAACAAAAATTAATGGAAAGGAGGAGGGTGCCCAAGTAGGGAAGGGAGTTATCGAGTAAGTAACTGTTGAGTTATGTACAGTCATGGTTATTACCCCTTGTGGGTGTAGAGTATCTGACTTTCAGCTTTTGGTGAGATCATGATTTCTAAATACAGTTTATATGGTTTTCATTTTCATGGATATGTCATTTCTCCAGGACCAAGCAGGAAGTCAGTCCTCACATATGGGTGACGTCGGCGCCGACGGAGCCCTCGTGCGGAGCATTTCCCCAGCTTTCAAAGAAAGCCTTTGGGAATTGCAGCGCGCATGCATGGTCCCCTTCCCGCCAAAGGGTGCCATCTTGCTCAGTCTTCTTTTTTCCGCGGAGCCCGACGGACGTAGTTCGTTTTTCGCCGAGGAAAAAGTTGATTTCCCTGTTTTTGTTCTTCTCCTTCAGTTCGACGCCGGATCCTTTTCCCGCCTGGGCCCGATACGCCGGTATCGAGCCCACTCTCTCTTTTTAGGTTTTTGTCCTTTGTGACTAGCATTCGCGCCATTTTTTCTTTTTTCACTGGCAGCCCTGTCTTTTGACTTCGCAGGGGCCCTTTTTCCCCCGATGGCTGCCAGCGGGTTTAAAAAGTGTGATCGGTGTAAGAAACTTATGTCTCTTACCGACACACATGACTGCTGCCTCCGCTGTCTCAGACCCGATCATGACCCGATGATCTGTGGTCCGTGTGGCAAAATGTCCTCGAAGGCGTTGAGAAGTCGGCAGCACCAGAAGGATAGGATCTTCTCTGACTCCGAGTCCGGACGGGCCCGGACCTCGTCAGAGGCCTCGACGTCTCGGGACTCCGGCCCCGAGCAGCGTCGGCGTTCCTCTGAGCGGGGGTCTCCTTCGCGGGAACAGCACAGGAAGAAGAAACCCGCGAGGGTGGCATCGGTGGACGCTCCTGGTTCCTCGAGAGCCAGGTCGCATAGCCCCGATAGCCGTCCCGGGTCTTCGGAGTCAGAGAGGCCTGCCAAGCAACCTCATCTCGAGATGGAGTCTCCTGGACACGTGAGTGCTGTAGTCCTCGTGGACTCTCCTCCAAGGGAGCCGAGTCGGGGGCTGCTGGGTCTCCTGAGCTCGGACTCAGGTTAACGGCCTTGGAGAGCAGCCTCGCTGCCTTCATGGAACAGCAGCGGGCATTGATCGCCGGTCTCACCGGTGCATCTGCCCCGACCACCGGGACATCGACGTCCAAGTCGACCCCGGAGGCCGAGCCGATCCTCGAGTCCTTGCGGGATCGAGTCGATCCTCGGCCACGGTTTCCCTCGGCCTCCCGTTCGGGGCCGAGGTCGTCGACGCCGGTACCCTTGGCGTCGGGGCGGATGGCATCAGTGCCCGCCCGACTGGGGCCACTCGATATCTCCTCCAAGGAGTCGGGCTGGGAGACGGAGGACGAAGAGTCACCCGACACCTATCGGACTCGGTGTGTCCCATCGGACTCGTCGGAGTCCGAACCTCGGAAACGATCCCCACCGGAGGATACCCGGTTCTCGGACTTCATGCGGGATATGGCCAAGGCCTTGGCCTTCCCCACGGATCCCGAGGAGGAGCCTCGAGCCGAGGAGCTCGAGGCCCTCCAGTATGACTCTCCCCCGAAGGAGGCCTTTACTGTACCGGCTCCTCCGATGCTGGAGCGGCTGCTCTTCCGCATGTGGGAGACCCCGGCCTCGACGCCGGTGTTAAGCAAGCGGGTCGATTCCATCTATCGAGTCCGCAAGAGCCCCGGGTTCCAAAAGGCACAATTACCGCACCACTCCATGGTTGTGGAATCGGCCATGCATCGACTGAAAAGACAGAAGATGCACTCCTCGGTGCCTCCCGGCCGGGAGGCCCAGAACCTGGATGCCCTCGGTAAGAAGTGCTTCCAGGGCTCTATGCCTGCTTGCCGTGTCCAGACATACCAGCTCTACATGGGCATGTATCTCCGAGACCTGGCAAAGGAGATTGCCGGGTTCTCTGCTGGTCTCTCCGAGGAACCTTTGCAGAGGTTCCAGGCCTTGTCCATTGGTATTCGAGAGTGCTCGAAGTTTATCTCTCGAGCAGCCTACGATGGCTTCGAGGCTTCGGCCCGAGTAGCCGGGGCCGGCATCGGTGCCCGCCGACAGGCTTGGCTACAGTCATCCGATCTCGAGCCATGGGTACAGGACAAGTTGGTCGATGTCCCCTGCCGAGGTGACAACCTCTTTGGCAAACCCATGGCTGAAAAGGCTGCAGAACTCGAGACCGAGACTCTGACCCGGACTAGGCTGTCCAGAAAAACCTCTGCCCCTTCTCAGAAAAAGAAGGGCTCGGGAAAAGTCACCCGAGGAAGTCATCTGCCTATAAACAATACCCTCATTATCAGGCCTCTGCAGCTCCCCAACAGGGTCAGCAGGCCAAGGGGCAGGGTCATGGGCCCCGTAGGCAGAAGGCCCCCAAGCCACCAACACCGGCCCCTGCTCAGCAGGGTGGGGGTTTTTGACTCAGAAAGCATAGCCTCTTCTCCTCAGCTGGCTCACATCAGCACAGGAGGCCGGCTGGTCCACTTTACCCACAGGTGGTCAGCCGTCACATCAGATACCTGGGTGCTCCATATAGTCCAAAAGGGCTATCTTCTCCATTTTCACCAAGTACCTCCCTCCTATTTTCCAGGGGAGCCTCCAAGACCCCTTCTGCACAGGGACCTACTCCTTCAGGAGTTAGCAAGTCTGCTAAAGGAACAGGCTGTGGAACCGGTGCCCCACCACCTAAGAGGTCACGGCTTTTATTCTAGGGACTTTCTGATACCAAAAAGAACAGGAGGCCTCAGACCCATCCTAGACTTGCGCAACCTCAACAAGTTCCTGGAGAGGGAAAAGTTCAAGATGCTTACCCTTGGAATCCTGCTGCCCTACCTCCAGCAGGGAGATTGGCTATGCTCCTTAGATCTAAAGGATGCTTATACTCACATCCTTATTCATCCAAACCACAGACAATATCTCAGGTTTGTTGTGGGAGGAAACCACTACCAGTACAGAGTACTACCCTTTGGCCTGACCTCCGCCCCCAGGGTGTTCACCAAGTGCCTGGCGGTGGCGGCGGCCTACCTGAGGCTTCAGGGTCTTTTTGTGTTTCCATACCTGGACGACTGGCTCATAAGGGGCCAGTCTTCCCAGGAGGCCAGTCAAGCCACCCTTCACACTGTGGCTCTGCTTCAGCACTTGGGGTTTGTCATAAACTTCGCAAAGTCCACTTTGCTCCCGTCCCAGAACTTAGAATTCATAGGAGCACGGCTGGACACTCTTCAGGCGAAGGCTTTTCTGCCATTGGACAGAGCCCAAAGGTTGATGGATCTAGCCAGGCAGTTTCACAGCGATTCCCTGGTCTCTGCCAGGCAAGTCCTGAGACTTCTCGGCCATATGGCTTCTATGGTTCATGTAACCCCCAATGCCCGCCTGCACATGCGGCCTGCTCAGTGGAGCCTTCGAACTCAGTGGCATCAGGCCACGGGGAGCCTCGCAGACTCAGTAAGAATATCCGCCCTGCTCGTCTCCTCTCTGCAATGGTGGCTTCATCTTCCGAATCTGGTACTCGGAGTGGTTTTTCAATCCCCTCCGCATTCTCAAGTGCTGACGACAGATGCTTCTCTTCTAGGTTGGGGAGCGTATTGCCAAGGGGCATGAACTCAGGGTCTCTGAACCCCTTGGGAGGCTGCTCAGCAGATAAACTTCCTGGAGCTACGGGCGATACGCCTAGCTCTGAGAGCCTTCTCCCACCTCACATCCCACCAGTCTGTGCTGTCCAGACGGACAATCAAGTTGCCATGTTCTACGTGAACAAACAAGGGGACACAGGCAATGTTCCCTCTAATTTTCTGTAGGCTGTGTGCGCATAAAATATCAGCTGTGTGCAGCTTTTGAAGGAAGGTTAAATTTTTGTGCGCCACATAACGACACTCGGAGTTATATACTTTAAAATTTGACTACACGTCAGAATACAGTATGTACACCACATTGATTTTAATCAAATTAAATGAAACTAGACGATTACTAAATGAAGTGGGAAATTTCTAGTAATTACAATCATAACTTTTAAATCTTAAGATGTCTGTGTTGTTTTCTATCAGAATCAGAGCCGTAATTTTTGTGCGCTCTGTTGAAAAGTATGTGCGCTCGCTCAGCGAGGTGTGTGCGCGCGCACACGCGCACAGCTTAGAGGGAACAGTGGACACAGGCTCCTTCCTTCTCTGTCAGGAGGCACAACGGCTGTGCTCTTGTGCCGTCAATCAAGGAATCCTCCTCAAGGCTGTCTACCTCCCAGGTCAAGAAAATTACCTGGCGGACAGACTGAGCAGGATCCTTCAACCACACGAATGGAGGTTGAATCCATTGGTGGTTCAGCAGATCTTTCTGAGGTGGGGCCTCCCCACCATGGATCTTTTCACCAGTCCTCTGAACCGGCAACTCCCAAGATTCTGTTCCAGACAACCGCATCCTCTCAGAGTAGCAGCGGATGCGTTTCTGATCCCGTGGTCCACAGGCCTACTGTATGCATTTCCTCCCACACCACTAGTGTCCAGAACACTTTTCAAGGTCCTCAAGGACGGGGCCTCCATGATTCTGATAGCCCCCAGGTGGCCGAGGCAACCGTGGTTCCCACTTTTGCTCCAGCTGGCGGTGGACACTCCTCTTCCTCTGGGGATTCAACACGATCTCCTGTCTCAGGAACAGGGATCTCTCTTGCACCCCAACCTCCAGTCCCTTCATCTGATGGCCTGACTGCTGAAAGGGTAGTCCTAGCTTCCCTGCTACTGCCTAGAGAAGTGGAAGACATGGTCTTGGCTTCTAGACGGCAATCCACCAGGAAATCCTACGCTCTTAAGTGGCATAGATTCTCCGCATGGTGTGCTCAGCACAGCGAGAATACCTTCTTGTGCTTGGTAGCGGTAGTATTGCAATATTTGCTTTACCTTTCCAACCTAGGTCTCAAGTCCAACTCTGTCAGGGTTCACCTCAGTACTCTCTCAGCGCACCACTCGCCAGTGGACGGAAGGCCTCTTTCCAACCACCCTTTGGTGGCTCGTTTTCTCAGAGGCCTCCTTCTGCTTCAGCCTCCTTTACGTCCACCAGCCCCTGAGTGCGATCTGAATGTGGTCTTACAGCGGATTACTTGTCCGCCATTTGAACCTATGGCTACCTGCCCTCTCCATTTTCTCTCCTGGAAAACCTTATTTCTGGTAGCTCTTACCTCTGCTAGGCGGGTAAGTGAACTTCAGGAACTAGTGTCTGATCCCCCTTACACTAGGTTCTACAGGAATAGGGTAGTCTTATGGACTCACCCGAAGTTTCTTCCTAAGGTTGTCTCCCCTTTTCACTTCGATCAGGAGGTGGTTCTTCCGACCTTCTTTCCCAGGCCTCATGCCAACCGGGCTGAGATGGTCCTGCATACCCTGGACTGTCGGAGGGCGTTATCCTTCTACCTTGACCGTACGCGAGAGCATCGGAGGGCTGTTCAGCTCTTCGTTTCTTTTGACCCCAATAAGTTGGGGTTACCTGTCTCCAAGCGTACTTTGTCCATATGGGTCGCTGACTGTATCGCCTGGGCTTATGGGGCAGCCGGCCTCTCGTTGGAGGGTCGAGTCACGGCTCATCGTGTCAGGGCGAAGGCTGCGTCAGTGGCTCATCTCTGCTCTGTTCCGTTGGCAGACATCTGCCGGGCCGCTACTTGGTCTTCAAGCCAGACTTTTGCGGCCCATTACTGCCTTGAGCGGGAGTCCCGCAGGGACAGTGCTTTCGGACAGGCAGTACTCCATAATCTCTTTGGGGTTTAGGCAACTCCTACCCTCCGACCCTGGTGTTGGGCTACCGGTCGGGGGCGTTCTCAGAGAAGATTCCTTCCTTACATACTGACGAGCTAGAGGGAGCTCATTTTTTTCGGCTTGAGGTCTCCGGTAACCTTAAGCTGGGGAGTCCCATATGTGAGGACTAACTTCCTGCTTGGTCCTGGAGAAAGAGTAGTTACTCACCTGTAACAGGTGTTCTCCAGGAGTAGCAGGAATCAGTCCTCACAACCCTCCCTCCTCCCCTTGGAGTTGCAGTCATATGATTTATTTTTGCTAATTTTTTTGCTGTCTTTTAGCTATGTTATCAGACTGAGCAAGATGGCACCCTTGGGCGGGAAGGGGACCGCGCATGCGTGCTGCAATTCCCAAAGGCTCTCTTTGAAAGCTGGGGAAATGCTCCGCACGAGGGCTCCGTCGGCGCCGACGTCACCCATATGTGAGGACTGATTCCTGCTGCTCCTGGAGAACACCTGTTACAGGTGAATAACTACTCTTTATTCTTTGGCACATTGGTAGTATCTATATGTTTACAATATTTGTTTTTATCTTAATTAAGTTTTTATCATTTGTTCTTTTGTTCATCTTAATTATTTATTTACATATTTATTGAACTATATTATTTATTTATGACTACATTTCTATATACGCAATTGAGTTTCTTTGTTTTGTTTATCTTTATTCCATTTCTTGATATACTGCCCTTCGAAAATACAGCAGAGTGGTATACAAAAGAGCAAAAGGCACACTGCCAGGAAAGGAAAAGAATGCCATAGTTTTGATAGGACAGAGAAAAATAAAGAAAAAGGGAGAAATTAGAGACAGTGAGAGGAACCAGGCAGCAAGTGAGAAGAGAGACAAGGGAAACCTCAGCTAGGGACAGAGGTGGAAGGAAGATTAAAGGCTGCGCAGAAAAGATGGGTTTTAACAGAACCTTGAACTTGGTGAAGGAAGGCTCGAGGTGGAGGTTAGGGGATGAGAATTCCAGAACTTTGGACCAAGAAAGAAAAATGCAGAGCTGCGAGTTGATTCAAGGTGAGCCAGAGAGGGGGAGGGGAGAGACATGCGGTTTGTGTCGTAGCGAGTGGTAAGAGGTGTGAAGATGGACTAGGTTAGAGATATACTGAGGGGAAGTGAAATGAATAGCCTTGTGTACAAAGGTGAGAATCTTAAACTGAATCCTATAGGCAACGGGAAGCCAGTGGAGATGGATAAGAAGAGGCGTAATGTGATCAGTTCGGGAGGCATACATGACAATACGAGCTGCTGTGTTTTGTAGTAATTGAAGTCTGTGGAGTTCATACTGTGGGAGGCCAGCAAGAGCGACATTACAGTAATCTATCCTGTTTATAACTAGGGAAATGAAGAGAGCAATTAGAGAGGGTGTGGTAAGGAAAGGTCAGATGGCATGGATTTGACGCAGGGAACAGAAAAGAGCGATGGATTACTGAGGAAAGATGGTTGTGAAATGACAGGGCTGAGTCCAGGGTGTCACTGAGCTAGCGGAGCGTGGATACCAGAGGGAGGGGGAGGATGAAATAGAGGGGGCCAAGGAGGGGGTAGGGTTGCCAAAGGTGAGCCAAATAGCCTGTGTTTTAGTTAGATTAATGTTTATATTGATTTTTAGCTTTCTCATGCTCATTTTTTACAAACTTTGTTATGAACTCTATTGTCAATTACTGACCTATTTTTATTAGCTATTTATGTATTTTAATGTTTTTAGTGGTCACAGTCCCTTGAAGAAGGCCTGATTAGCCGAAACACGTATAGGCCGGACCTCCTCAATAGAGCTGTTTCCTTCCAAGGGTTTCTCTTGCCTGCTTCTGTTTGCATGTAATACTACAGAATATCCTTACAAACCACCTCTGCATTATGGAGGTAATTATATAAGGGTCGTGTGCATAAAAATCAAGACATTTTAGTGATTTATGTGCATAAGTGACCACATGCTTTTGTAGGGGCTTATTTTAGAAGTCTTATTTGCATGATAAACATGGATGTGGTGGCAGATAAACATGTATGTTGCATCCACAAGAAAAACGTGATTTTGGAAAGCTCGCGATTTATACATTTTTGCGCCAGGTACATTAATCCAGAAATGTTTTACCTGGAAGTGTTGTGAGGGTGTTTCAAAGCCGCATAAAATATAAAATACTGGTTACAACATTTAAAATGATCAACAATTTAGCGCCCTCATTCTTAAATACGCTTATCAATATAGAAAAACCCACCAGAACCCAAAGGAGTATTGGTAACAACAAACTAACAGTTCCTAAGGACTTCAGAAGATGCAAGAAAACGACAAACAGTAAAGCATACTCGCACTTTGCACTAACACTCTGGAATGAGTTACCTGCTGAACTTTCTGGAGTGGGTCAAAAATCTACACATGTATTCCCCACATGCACCCTGACATGAACGGGTATTTAAAAAGTGCTCCTTTGGGCCGTCCATTTACTGGATGGATTAAGCAGGACTGTACCAAGCTAGAAATAGCTTGGTGTGTGACTAATGAATATGGCGCCTCCCCTCGACCCAGCCATATTCAGTAACTCGCTCATTTTGAGATTGCTGGAAACCCAGTGATGATATCAGTGTCCCTTTTTGTGCTTGGTACGGCCTTGGGATTAAGGGGACATTTATTTATTTATTTAATATATATTTATATACCGTGTTTTCCCAAGTATCAAATACGGTTTACAAGGAACAACAATGTGAATTGTGCCAACAAATGCTCAATTCACTTACATTATAACTGTTGTAACTATTTACATTAAACTGTAAGGTTTACAACTATTTACCTTAATTTTAGATACTCAACTAACTTACATTAAAACTGTTGGAACTATTTACAATAAGCTGTTGGAAAAACTGTTGTGTCAGTATTTTACATAGGTTATATAGCATATGCTTGTGGGATAATGTGCCATCAGGCAGAGGGGGAGATTAGCTGCTCAGGCAGACTGTTGTAAGACTGAGGTGTGTTGTTTTCTGTTCTATTGTGAAAGAGAGTTTGTGGGCTAAAGTGTTGCGTAAACAGATGCGATTTAAGGTTTTTGCGGAACATTTTGATGTCATTGACCTCTCTGAGTTCAGCAGGTAACTCATTCCAGAGCGCTGGTGCAAAGTGCGAGTATGCTTTACTGTTTGTCGTTTTCTTGCATTTTCTGAAGTCCTTAGGAACTGTTAGTTTGTTGTTACTAATACTCCTTTGGGTTCTGGTGGGTTTTTCTATATTGATAAGCGTATTTAAGAATGAGGGTGCTAACTTGTTGATAATTTTAAATGTTATAACCAGTATTTTATATTTTATGCGGCTTTGAATAGGTAGCCAGTGTAGTTCGTAGAGGGTAGGCGTGATGTGTTCAATGGCACTGAAATTCTTGATGGTTCTGGCTGCAAAGTTTTGCACTTGTTGGAGCCTTCTAATTGAGTGTTTGGAGGTTCCTTGGAGAATTGCATTGGCAAAATCAAAGTGAGGCGTGATAAGCGCCTGCATTACTGATATGAAGTCCTGTAAGGGGATTAGAGGTCAGAGCTGCTTTAGGAGTTTGAGTTTATAATGAATTTTAGTGACTGTATTCTTGATGTGTGTTTGCATGCTTAGAGTCTGGTCAAGCGTGACTCCTAGACATCCTCCTTAATCTGTCAAATGATTATTTCCTCTGCCAAATGGAAAGTTGAAGATAGAGTTCTTAACATAGTAACATAGTAACATAGTAGTTGACGGCAGATAAAGACCAGCATGGTCCATCCAGTCTGCCCAGCGAGATGGCAAGAGTAGGTGCACCTGTCGCTCCGCGCAGGCCACCCCTCTCCATATCCTTGTTCAGGGGTAAACCCACCACTCCATATAGGACACCCCTATTTGTTGAGACGTTATATGGTTCGGAAGTTAGATGGTTCGGAAGTTAGATGGTACCGTTTATTTTGTTTTTTTTTTTCCTATTTCTGTAAAGGGATCCTCTGTGTTTGTCCCATGCCTTTTTGAATTCCGTCACCGTGTTCGCCCCTACCACTTCCATCGGGAGGGCATTCCAAGCATCCACCACCCTTTCAGTGAAAAAATATTTCCTGACATTGCCTTTCAATTTACCCCCTTGCAGTTTCATGTTATGCCCTCTAGTTTTACAGGTTCCCCGTCTCTGGAAGAGGTTTGTTTGTTCATCATTTCTCTTTAAGTATTTAAAGGTCTGAATCATATCTCCCCTGTGCCTCCTTTCCTCCAAGGTATACATATTTAGGTCTTCAAGTCTCTTCTCATAAGGCTTCTGACGCAGGCTCCAAATCATTTTGGTCGCCTTCCTCTGAACAGTCTCCAGTCTTTTTACATCCTTTGCAAGATATGGTCTCCAAAACTGAACGCAGTATTCCAAGTGAGGCCTCACCAGTGACCTATACAGTGGCATAAGTACCTCTTCTTTTCTGCTGGTAATCCCTCTTTGTATGCAGCCCAACATCCTCCTGGCTTTTGCCACCGCCTTGTCGCACTGTTTTGCCACCTTGAGATCAGCAGAGATAATCACACCAAGGTCTTTTTCCTGAACTGTGCATACCAACCTTTCTCCCCCTATCTTGTACATTTCTCTTGGATTTCTGCTACCCAAGTGCATGACACTGCACTTTTTTGCATTAAATCGTAGTTGCCAAGCTTTAGACCAGTCTTCCAGCTTTTGTAGATCTTTCTTCATGTTAACCACTCCCTCAGGGGAGTCCACTCTGTTGCAAATTTTTGTGTCGTCTGCAAAAAGACAGACTTTTCCATTCAGTCCTTCAGCAATATCACTCACAAATACATTGAACAGTGCCGGGCCCAGAATCTACATATCTAGGCTTCCAAAATGGTTAAGATACATATGTGCAAATGCCAACACTGCCACGTGCCCATTGTGAAATGCTGCCACTTACGTGTGTGTGTTCCTAGGGTTCCTCCATCCATTTTCCCACATGCAAATTTGTGAAATAACTCCTTCGATTGCATGCGCATATGTATTTCGGAAGCAGCTCTTTGTTTAGTAGTCATTTATAAAAGAATGTTGGAACTGAGTATGTCCTGACCTTGACATCTCAATTCTGACCTCCATGTTTTTTCTAAAATGTGCCTTGCAGTGTAGTCTGTCGCTGTTCTGAAAGAATGCACATCCGATGGATGGCGCATACTTTCACTGTAGGCATGCATAGGCATGGAGCTTGGGTGGAGAGGGAACAGAGTGCAAATTTACATGCATAAGTTATAAAATCCTATAACTTACATGTACAGTCTTGAAAAATCGAGGCATGGGCATTTACACTGCCATAGAGGAGACGTAAGTGCTTGCACTTAATTTAATGCACATTTTCGACCACTTATGTCTCTATAAAGTACGTGTGTACTTTATTTTACAAAATAAGTGCAAAATGTGCTCCTTAACCTAGGTGCCTCTATTAAAATTACCCTCTTGAGAATAATTTGAAAAGGGGCCTAGGTTAACGCGTGTTGCGATGCACCTATTTTGCACCTATTTTATATAATATTGACCTGTATGTGTAGCACTACTTTATTAGTGTTTGTTTTATTTATTGACATATTTAGAAAATATTACTATTTAGTAGTTTTGGGGGAGAATATGAAATATGCTGGAACCTCTTCTCTTTTCTCCTTCTCCCTGGCCAAGGGAGATGGGGAGATGAGCAATGGCAAGAGGACAGGAGATAGATGGTAAAGGGAGAAATTGGGAAATGGAGGTTGACATGGACGATGACTGAAGGGGAGGTGGTGAAGAAGACTGATGGCAGGAGGTGGAAAGAAGATATGTAGAGAGCTGGCAGCACAAGACTGGGGGAAGTAAAGGTCCCAGAAACTATGGGTAGAAAAGGGCCCAAGGAGCTGCGTGCATGTTGAGGGCGGGGTGGGGGGAGGGGAGTAAGTAACAGAAGTAATTTCTCCTCAGAAGGCAGTTCAGTTCTATTTGCAGGGCTCTTCCTTGCTTTAACTAACTTAACTTTCAGGGGAAATGTTGCTACATGTCTCTTTTCACTATTTATTGTTAAGCTGCAGTATTTCTTTCTGTGAAGTCATAAACTAGAACTGATATAAGGGTTTCTGTAGACCATAGTCCCCTTTTCCTAGGTATATATAAATATACAATACTTATGGAACTAAATTCCTTTATGTGTACATGTAATTGAGAATATAATTGGCTATGCAGTCATTTAAATGTTATTCTTTGGGCTTTTTAAGTGTACAGATTGTTATTTTCCCAAAATAAATATAGACCAGTGCCAAAATCATAAGGAAGCTAATTGTCTGACTTTTCTTAGTGCACCTAGCTGGCCTATTGTTACGAGGTACTGGGGGCTACTAGCCAAACTTTCAGGAGCATTGTGTGAAACTTGATCCTAAAAGAGAGGCCTTGTTTGTATCATTGTGTTTTTTCCATTAACACAATGAATGAGATTTATTTTAGATTAGAAAGTTGGAAGGGGCTTAATTACTTTGTTAAGATAAATATGGCATTTAGTTTTGTTTGCATGGTTTCCACTGAAAAACAATTCAAATGTTCTATAAACTCATTGCTGGTGGGTTCCCTTTTTTAAATCAAGAGACTGATTCTTTTTGGGCCCCTCAAAGGCAAAAAGTGGGACAGATACAAAAACAACCGTAATGAAAAAAGATGTTTATTTTTATTGATTTACAAAAGATGCCCCATGTGATTATCTTATGAAGATTAGACTACTGTAATCAAACCAAACTACCAAACCACTCTGAGTATTGAAGGCTATAACCATTTAAACAGCTTCATAAAAATTGTTTGGAAAAAGGGGACCCACCAAACACGAGAGTCTATCTGAAACACTTTAAGACCATACTTCATCTTCCAATCATTTCATCATCACTTGCCCCCAAAGAGTATTGTTAAAAATTCAACATTTATTATAAATTCTTAAAACGTATCTTGTTTTTATGTGATTATGAGCTGAAAGTCCAACATGAATTCATGTTTTGAAAGGTCCAGCACTTCCTCTTTGCTTCAGGGTTTCATTCTATCGCTCACTTCTCAAATGCTGTTGAAGCAAACAGAATGTGTCAGATATTTAAACCATCACATGATGCATTTCAACCAATCCATAAGCACTAGAATAAAGAAGCCCACTCCAACTCATTGTTAAGTCCCCAAGGAGAAACAGTTTGTAAGCAAAAAATGCAATTTTGCTCCTTATAATTCAATAAACATTCTTTATCACCACCATTTCAAACCAAAGCAATTTGTTCCAAAACTCTTCAGCGGATGCCAAGCATAGTATGACTCATTTCACAAAAATGAGAAACAAGTGGAGCTAACATTGTTTTGGTATGGATCCGACTTGCATGTTCATTTAACCTGATCCTTATTTTCCATTTGGTTTGTCCAACATAAAGCTTTTGACATGGGCACATAATTACATATATCACTCAAGAAGATTTGCAGTCAGTATCTTGCAAAGTTTTACAGATATACAGTAATTTGTGCTTGGGACTCACTAATCAGCCCCCTGAATGGTACGCTTACACCAATTACAGTAGCCACAATTAGTATGAGTCTTTATGTCAACATTAGGGCTATTTTGGACAATCAATTCACCCACATAAGGGCCCTGTTTAAATGCCAGAATTGGAGGGTCTTGTAAAACTGAATGAATCTTCAAAACATGCCAATTCTTCTTAATCAAGTGGGCAAGCTTACATGCTCCCCATGAGAATGGCAAAACATATGTTAACCGATCCTCCTCTTGACGTGTTGGCTATTGTGATAATAGGTCATAACTGGCAAAACAAGCTCTTTTATAGGCTTTAGAAATCATACTCAAAGGTTAACCCCTCATCAGCAATTGGTGCTTTTACTCCATTGCTTTTTCCTTAAACTCATCCAGCGTCAAACATATCCTGTGCAATCTCAAAAATTGCCTGATCGGGACACTCAACTTCAATGGAATTGGGTGCGCACTTTGAAAGTTTAAGAGGGTATTCCTGTCCACTACTTTACGATATAATGTGGTACATAAATGTCCTTCTTACATACATATTCGTGCATCCAAGAATTCAATAGTGGATGAATGGAATTTTGCCATGAATTGCAAATTTCTATCCAGTGAATTCAGCCAGGGAACCAAACCTTGAAGTTCTTCCTGAGTACCAAGCCAAAGAAAAAAAGATATCATCTAAAAAGCATTTCCAAAAAACAATTTTCTGAAATTGAGTTGCCCCATAAATGTACAGCTCCTCAAACTCAGCCACATGTAACATGGCTATAGAAGGCACTGGAGATGCTCCCATTGCAATTCCATGGGACGGAAGAAAAAATTCTCGATCGTAATAAAAACGATTACGAGTTAGTGCCAATTCAGCTAGCTGATTCAAAAAAGAAACCGGAATATAGTGATTAGTTATAGACTGAAATAGCAATCAATGACTCATATCTAGGGCTACTGACTGAGGAATATGTGTGTACAAAGACACAATGTCCATTGGTAAGCAAAGTGATCAAAATAGAATTAGAAATAAGATCTTAAATTAATCTAAAAAATGTGAAGTATCCTGCAAAAATGATTGCATTCTCATAGCCAAAGGTTTCAAAAACTTTCAAGAAACTTAGCCAATGGTTCCAAAATAGAATCTTTCAGCGAAACAAATGGTCTCCCCAGAGGGGTTTCAAGACTTTTATGAATCTTCGGTAACAAATATAAATAAGGTGTCTTTGGGTCGATCCAAATCAAAAAGACAGCTTCTTTACACGTGATATATCCAGATTCCTTAGCCCAGTCCACCGAAGTACAGGATCGACATCCAGCTTTTTATAAAATATTCTATCTTGTAGTTAGCATGTTACTTCATGATGATATTGTTGTTGGGATTGCAACATTTATCTGCATGCCTCACAACAATTGAAGTATCACTTTGGAAATCCTTGATTGCATCTACTTCAGCAGGGGAAAGATTATTATTTTTAAAATTCATAGCACCAGAAGCTAATTCACACTGAGCTAAATCATACAATAAGAGGGCTTTAAACATACTGATAATGGGATCCACCATGCCTGGCAGCAACCACTTGGATTTCGGTTTCACCAAAGAACAAACCTGAGTTGCTATCTCATCCTGAAAAAATGTTTTCAGTTGTAATTTTTGAATGAATTGATGGAAAAACACTCTTGTTTTAAATGCATCGTAACGGGGAGTAGGACAAAACTCAACCCTTTCTCCAAAAGGTGCCATTGTGCTCCTCTTAAATGATGAGTAGAGAGATAGATCATATTTGATTCCTTGTCTGAAAGCGCATTACTGGACCCATGGGTCATGATTGTTTGTAATTCATAACCGGGCAGGTGGACCTGGTGCTTCAGGTCCATTTCCTCCACCCCCATCACCCCCAATCTCCCAACCCCACAAAAGACACCACACCAACAGTTCATGGAACACAACTGGTCACAGCTTTATTAACCTTTTAACAATTTCACAATATGCCAGCCTGCTACACCTTCTCGATCGATTAGTGGCACCTGGCCCGCACCAGCCATCCTTAGCAAAGTGCCTTGCCACCGCTAACGCCATAACTTGCCCCCTGGCAAGTTACCTAACCTTCCCCCGACTTCGCCATGCTATTAGCAAAAGTCGTCCAGGGTTTGACTGGGTCAGGGGTACCCCGCCCCCGCCCAAGTGTAGCCTGAGGCTCCGGACCCCAGAAACCTCCGGGATCCCGCCACCGGCACAGGTGACAACCTTGTTCCTGTGACGCCCCCCCAATGCCAAGCTGCGACCAGTGAGCATCCCAACTGACCTGTGAGCATCCCAACCAACATCCATTCCAAGGCCTCCTGCAATTGAAAAGGAGCAGATCCATCCCGCCTGGCTATAACTGCCCCCCCCCCATCCCTTATAAAGCCCCGGACTCAACCTCCCCCTCCACCCAAGAATGCAGTATCTGGTACCCCCAGAGCGACCAACCCAGCAACAAATCGGAGGAGAACTGTCCACCAGCCCCTGCGACCAACGCTGCGGGCCCCAGCAGGCAGGCCTTGGAACCACGTCAGACCCCATTAGACTGACACCCCGAAACATCTGTCAAGCCACCCAATCCTCCGGCGCCGCTCTGATCAGATGCCGGCAGGACCCGTAACCAGGTTGTTGCCACCAACACCGCAGGCAGTCGCGATGTCCACCCTAGGCGCCGTAGCGAAGGAAGCCGCTGCGACCCACGGGGTCCGCGCTCACCCAGCCATGAAACAGCCACGAAACTGGGTCGATCCCTAAATCAGCCTTCACCCGCCTTGCCACAACTCGCCGTCCAGCACGTTGGCCAAAGGAGTGACCAATCCCCAACATTCAGCAGGCTCCAGACCACACCTGCAAAATAAAGAACAATGAAACTCCCTGACCCCCACGACCCCCTTTAGCTGTCACAGCCGCACATAACCCGAACACGCCCGAGAGCACCATCCGCCAATGCTCTAAAGGACCTGTGCCGTCACCCCGCAGTGCAAAATGCGTAGGCTCTGCACCCACCAAATGCAGCGCCCTCCTGACCACCTCGGGCACCGGAACTCCTCGGGCCCGAAACAGGCCAACACTCCCTTACTCCATAAGAAACCCCCAGCTGACCCGGGGGGCCCCCGCAGGTATCGCTGCATGGCAGCCACAGGGCACATCACAAAGCCTGAAGCTCACTTAAACGCACCCTCGCTCGTTGCCGTGCTGATCGGTCTGAAACTGGCCAAAACAACCCGAACCGCCCCAAAACCCAACGTGGGGCCGTTGAAGCCCCCTCCCCCACCCCAACCGAATCCGCCGCACACTCTCCCCATTCGAAAGGCCCCGAAAACGGCAATACAAAAGACTGCCCAAACATTGCAGCTTCATAACCCACTGCAGCCATACGCAGTACCGCCGCAAGGAGCCGGACCGGCCATCATGCTGGAGGGGCCACCACGGACCCCGAGGAAAAGCCGAGAATGCACCCCCCCCCCGCCATCATGCTGGAGGGGCCGCCTCGGACCCCGAGGAAAAAGCCGAGCACGCACCCCCCCTCCCCGCAGTAGCCTGCGAGTTACAAAATCGCCCAACCAGCGATCCCCACCCCCACCACCTTCACCAATCTGAACCGTCCCAACTGTGAACGCCCCACCGGCCTGGAAAAAAACCCCCACCCTATACCCTCCAAGCAATGCAGCTGGGTTGCCATCCGTGCACGACCAAAATTGGACCACTGAGTCACAACCCTGCTGAGACCCAGACCACGGCCTCAGTGAAACCGAACTCTGCAGTAAGCTCAGCATGTCTCCAAGGCCAGTATGCTATAAGTTCCCCGGGACCCCTGATCCCTTCTCGCCTACTTCCGGGCCAAAGCTCGAAACCACTCCACCGGAAACGAGAGAGAGCATCACCAATCTTGTCAATACAGCCAGGGATATGCCAAGCCTCCTCCGACACTTGCAACTGTAGCGATGCCCACACCACCCCCCACAGTAAACCCGCTACTGGCAAACTCCAGTGGGAGTAAGGAGGGACCACACTGCCCACCGCCGCATGGCCGCACCATACCACCTCACGGTTTCAGAGCCAATCCGGCCATAACTCCCAAACCCACCCCGAGCGGAAACTGCTCCAGGAAGGAGATATTGGCAGTCAAACCCGATACCTGCCAAGACTGTGGCCGTCCGGCCGCGCACCAGGCCCCACCCGCCGCATCCGTGTAAAGCGGCAACCCCTCACATAGCACCTCCTCCTCCATCAAAACTGATGTCCCGTCGAATTTGGCCAAGAATCAACTCCAGAGCCACCAATCCGCCCACACGACTCCGCGACCCAATCCGGTGGTGCGGATTCTACACCCCGGCCCCGTGGAAAAAGCCAACTGTCGTGAAACACACTTCCCATCCGTAGTGCCCGGCGAGCAAACGATTCCACGATCCCAGAAGGCTTGCAGCCCCGCAAGGTCACCCTGAATGACGCCAACCCAAATAAGCCACCAAATCCCCAAACCGGCAACCTCTCTCAGCAGCAGGGGAGCTACCAGCTCCGCCGAGTCTAAATCCACCCCTAAAGCTATTCTCGTCGCTGGACCCTCTGTCTTGCCCTTCGCCAATGCCCACCGAAGTTCCGCGATAGCCCTGCAAACCCGTTGAACATCTCCTGTCACTCCGCCATCCAAGCCGCCTCCACAAACAGAAAAACATCCACTAATGCACCACATTCACAACCACTGCAGGAAGGTACCGAACATCTAAAAGTACGCACCAGAGCCCGGGCAGCACATAGGCCAGCAGGTGTCAAAATAAGATGCCCTGTGAAAACGGAAGCCCCACAAGGAAACGCAGATGAATGCACCGCCAAGGCCATGGCAATCTTAACCCTTCCAGCAATGCGGCCCCCACCCGCCACCTGCACCAGTACCGCCACCCGATCAAATGACGCATACCGCACTGAACACAATTCGCGCGGAACGTGGACCGAGACCGACACCCCCTATAGAACAGGGACAAATAACAAAATAGCCTGAACTGCCCAGGCTCCTCATTTGGCACCATCCGCCAAGCTGCCATATGGAAGGTGAATTCCGAGTACTATGCACCACCACCGTGCCCTGCCCTGGAATAACGAAGCCAAATGGAAAACCGAACCCCCAGTACAACCTTATCCTGCCACCTCAGATACCGCTGAGACCCCCAGCGCAAAACGTACCCCCGTATCTGACCCTTTTGGAACAACGCCTTGTAATGGAATGCCCTCCGCCACTAACCACGCAAAAATGCCATAACCCGCTGACAGGAAATGGGGGGGTTGACTTATTGCACCCCCACACGTATCACCGACCCCCCTCCGCCCCAGCAGCCCGCTGGAGCCGACCGATAGCGAGAGAAAGGAACAAGCCTCCCCCACTGCCAGCAGCACCCCCCCTCCACCACCCCTCCATCCCCCACACGCCCTATCGGACCCCATCCACCCTTTCCCCGAACATTCCAGCATAGTTCCCCCACACCCGCACTCCACGAGGCCGGAATGTCAGTAAAACAGAATGCGCTTATGCCAATATCATCCCAGATGGCAGGCGCCGAAAGGAGCGAGCCAACTTCACTATAGTGTGCGCAACCGTCCTATCCCGCCCCGCCTGCGCATCCGCCACCCACTTTCCCGGCTCCCTCTCGATCGCTTTCTGCCGCCCAACAGTCAGTCCGGCGTCGAAGTCGTCCAGGCACCCCTTCCCACAGCTCCGAACGGACCCACGGACCGGGCCCCCCCCCAGGCCCCCTCCACCCCTGCACTATCCGCCCCCTCCTCAGCAGCTCCCCCATAGATGCCGACGACGAATCGCGCAAGGAGGAGGAGGGGAAGGCCGACACCGAGCCAAGGACACGCCCGCTCTCCCGTGCCAACCCCCCCCTCCCCGAGCTTTCCAACCGGGCAATCCCGTGCCCGGAAGGCCCGACCACTTACCCAGCTCGCGACCCTCTGCAGCCACAGCAGCAGCAGTCCTGGCTTCCAGTTGGTTGTTCTCCGCGCTGGCCTGCGCCGTCTCTCGCGCATCACACCGGATGCCGCCACGGCAGCACCTGTCTTCGTGTCCGCTCCACTGCCCTCTGCGCCGGCCCCTGTGGAAACAAAACAAAACAGGGGGGGGGGACGGGAGGGAACCGCCGGAGACCATGCATGCGGCCAGTGCCCACACCACACTGATCCAGACCTATTCCGCCCGCCCCCAAGGCAAAGGCCCACCAGCCACCCCCAATCACCTCGCACCAGAGACCAATCAGCAGTAGCAAGGTGTCCCCTTACCCCACTGCCCCCCAACCCCGCAGCAAACCCCCCCATCTGCCCGAGCTCCCTTCGCTCCCCCCACTGCTCCCACCCTGAATCACTGCTAGTCCTCTAAAAAATCCTGTCAATAGTGATCAAAACCATCATCCTGTCCCTGATCTTCCTCACTCGAATCAGAATCCTCTGAAGCATTTCCAAAAGGTACTCAGTATTGTCTCTTGTTTAAAAACTCTTCTCATCCAGGGATATACACTCGGTTGCAAATAATCCCACTCATTATGTTTTAATTTATTTAATTTCAATCTTCACAGGTTCTCCATAAAACTCAGTTGAGAACTGCAAATCTTTAAATTGCTGACTGTCCTCTTCAGATTCAATCTTTAATTTATCCTGCATTTTACCAATAGACTCCTTAAGTTCCTCTTCCATATCTGTAGTGGTGCCAATAATTAAAAGCATCAAGTCCCTAGCACACTTGTTTAGTATACAATTCCATTTATCCAGAAATGCTTCTTCATACAAAAACACTTTGGGATACTTATTAATCCAAAATCTCCACGGTATCATCTGTCGCTTAATATATTCCCTCAGTATAGCACCATGACATTCAGCTCTTGTTAGCCTCTTATGCTACTTCAAAGTTCCTTCTATGACCCACCAGACGAAGGTTCACCAATTGTGTTACAGAGAGTGGTTCCTTGCATAATTCTTGACATTTTTCTTCATTATAACTAAAACCATCCTGCTAGTTCTTTTGATCAGACCATAAATCTGATGTCATTTTGAGCCTTCTAAAGCCATTCAGATTTTCACAATATGAATCAATCAATACAACACTTGTTCTGATATTCGAGTGGATTGTTATCAAACCACACTACCAAACCACTCCGAATACTGAAGGCTATAACTACTTAAATGCAAAACAATGTTTGTCTTTGAGTCAATGCTGACCCAGCACCTCCTGGGTTTTCTTGGCAGTGTGTCTGGAAGTAGATTGACAAGCCTTTCTTCCAAAGCAATAGAGGGTTAAGTGATTTGTCCAAGGCCACAGTGAGTGGTAGTGGGAATCAAACCCTGGTATCTTAGTTACCAAACCAGTGCACTAACCATTTGATACTCCTCCACTATAGCCACTTAAAGAACTACGTAAAAAACGTTTGGTAAAAGGGGAACCATCAAACATGGGAAGCTGTTTATGAAGCTGTTGAAGTGGTTATAGCCTTCAGTACTCAGAGTGGTTTGGTAGTTTGGTTTGATTATGATCAACTTGAGTATCAGAACAAGTCTTGTATTGATTAGACTACTGCAACAGTTTATATCTGGGTCTTCCTAAAAAACTGTTATTCAGAGGAGAATTTTAGAAAGTTCATCCAAGTGCAATCTGGGACATCTAAGCCAGAATATCTAAAAAGAAAGCAGGCACATATAGACATCTGCAGGGGCACCTACATAGACATCCCCAGAACTGT